>JALAZF010000006.1:3515000-4715000 GCA_022829125.1 Lathyrus tuberosus | reverse complement strand
GGAGTCCACCACTCTCCGACGAGACGGGGAAAGAAGAAGAGAAGACAGACCTCAAGACTCCCGAGAACAAATGAGACCAGCAGGTCGTTTCACTGAGTATACGTTGCTCACAGCTCCCCGCGAGCGCATCCTGGCCGAGCGCATCAACTCGGAATTCTAGTGAGGTGGTGTATACTTCCCGAAGCCGACACCCCTTAAGGTATACGTCGACAAGTCTAAGTACTGCCGGTTCCACAGGAGCCACGAGCATGTCACGGAGGATTGCATCCACCTCAAGGATGCCATCGAAATCTTGACCAAAGAGGGGCAGCTGAAGCAGTACATAGAGAGGAGTGAAGCCCCCAGACAGGAGACCTGGTAGACGAAAATGGTTGAGGAGGAGATCCCATCCTTCGGCGATAACGGGCTACAAGTTGCTCTGTGAGTCACCCGACTAGAGGACTTTTACCTTCCCTGCGAGCCCGACACGCCTGTAACCGCTCGTAGCCCATGGGAAAGTTTCCCCGCCGCCATGGTCATACCCAGCGGGTGGTTCAACAAAGTCTCTGTGGGGTTGGTGAAGTGGGAGTTTGACGAATTGATGGAGGCGAGGTCGGCACAAAACTCCACATTCGAGAAAGTTTAGGAAAGGTAGAACCCCATCACCTTGTACCTCGAAGAATTATCGGGCGACGCCCTAAACTCTAACATCCCCCTCCTAATCAGAGCACATATGACAAACTTTGATGTCCGCCGCATCCATGTCGACCAAGGGAGCTCAGTGGACATAATGTATGCCCACCTATTCACTACCCTCCAGCTCATTGAGACACATCTGATCCCGTACATCGGCTCCGACCTGTAGGGTTTCAATGACACCACCACCAGACCGTGGGGCTATGCCAAGCTAATGGTCACCTTGGGGAACGACGATACTGGCCGACAAGGTAAGGTCCGCTTTCTGGTAGTAGAGTTCCCCTCTCTATACCAGTGCATCTTGGGAAGGCCGAGCTCGCAGCCGTGTCATCTACAATCCACCTGAAGATGAAGTATTACACGACCAGGGGTCGTGTCGCCACCCTCCACTGGGATATTGAGGCTTCCAGGAGATGTTTTGAGGCTGCAACCAAGGGTTTGAACTCGATCAACATCAAGTCCAAGACCGCGGGTAAGTTAACCCGAGATGAGGAGCAGAAGCCACTCCCGCGCATCAACGTGGTCGACCTCGACAATCGCTTCCCCAACAAGCATAAGCAGAACGAGGTAGTGGATCATACCCCTCCAGATGAAGGAAATGGGAAGTCTCTTCACCCCATGTGCCCTATTCCAGATGGAGACTTCGAGCTCATCACGCTCAGGGAAGACCCGGGCAAGAACGTGAAGAATGGCACGGGCCTCCCCAATCTGGCAAGGAAGCTGCTGAAGGCCTGCCTCAGGGAGAATACTGACCTGATCGCATGGAGCGCTGTAGAGATGCCCGACCTCGACCTAGATATGGCCTGCCACCAGCTCACAATAGATCTGGCCGCTAGGGCTGTAGTACAAAGTAGGCGTATGCAGACTCCCGAGAAAGCGGAGGCTGCTGAAAAGGCTGTAAAAGACCTCTTAGAGGCGAACTTTATTTCGGAAGCCCAGTACACAACCTGACTATCCAATGTTGTACTCGTTAAAAAGAATAATGGAAAATGGAGAATATGTATTGATTATACCGATCTTAATCCGGCATATGCCCGAAAGATGCATACCCATTTCCTAACATCGACAAACTGGTCGACAATTTTGCAGGTTTTAAACTATTGTAGTTCATGGACGCATACTCGGGACACAATCAAATCCCCATTGTGAAGGCTGACAAGTAGTACACGACTTTCATGACTGAGTCGTGTAACTATTAATACAACGTAATGCACTTCGATCTGAAAAACGTCGGCTCGACCTACCAGCGGATGATGAACGAAGTCTTCCAGGGCGAGATTGGAGACATGCTTGAGGTCTATGTAACGCCCCTTATCTATACCACCAATTAAATATAGCGGTAAAAGAAAATTCAAAATTTCATCAGAGTATATTAAGAAATTCACAGCATAGACCGAGGGGTCACATCAATTTGAAACAAAACATACAACACCTGCTCATAAAGATATGCAACACTCGCAGGTAGCAAATAAACAGAGGAACTTAGTTCATACTACCCCCAATTCAAATACAGAATGAAAGCGGAAAATCTGTACTGAATCTCATATATATATATATATATATATACACGTAAAAAGTTTGTCATACATCAAGTCATACATGCACAAGCCAAAAGATATATATATATATATATATATATATATATATATATATATATATATATATATATATATATATATACACACACATATACATACAAATCACCAACGATCTCCCTAACTACCCGGTGTCACATATCAGAGCCGACCGACAAAAGAATGAAGTCCTAAGCTTCACAAAAAGACCTCCAACAACTCAAATCTGCAATGCCTCGTAGAGCATAATAAAACAGCAGAAGGGTGAGAAAAACAATCATAATGTAATTTCATACAATTAAATATAACACTAAAAATACACATATATACCGTTCTCACCACAACTCATACCAGTATTCAAACACAAAACAACACAATGTATATTTCATTTTTTCCATCACGAGGGCATACCAACCATGCACAATACAAGTATCACCAACACATATCCATATATCAATTTATCAATTTTATCCACAATTCCACACATAAACAAACCATTAATGATTTATGCAAATGCAAGAGACCAACACAACGACTCTATGCATATGCACATGCGGTACCGACTTCCATCAATTCTCAACACCAGTTCACTCAGGAACTATTAGAACCATCGCTCATTACTTAGTGTAACTCCCCGTCGGGCATACGATGTTCCTCGTCGTTTTCGGTCCTCTTTGTATAAGGCTTACGACGTTTATGGATCGCTTTCGGTCCTCTTTGTATAAGGCCCACGATCCGATCGCTCTCACCCCACATGGGCACACGATCGTCTATAACCATCGCTTTCGGTCCTCTTATTTTTAAGGCTCATGATCCAATCAGATCGCTTTCAGTCCTCTTATTTTTAAGGCTCACGATGTTATAGCAGATTCCCTCTGGAATCAATCCGTCACTCAGGACGTCACAAGAATGCATATCATGATGCTCAGCATACAACGACTCATGACATTCAAATGCATACATATATGCAACCATCTCACTTAACATAAATCATGATTTGCAATTCAAGCCCAAAACAATGCATTTATACCACACAACAGCACACAAATCATACCATATCCATATCAACAACACATTGCATGATACACACCAATTACACATAATCATAACGACAAAAGTTGACAAAACGACACTATTCCAAATTCCCGACATAATTAAATTGGCTAACAATCTCAAAATTATTATAATAAGGAAGTACAGTCCAAAAGCTACTCAACGATACCATGAATGTTAACAACGGATAAACGGAACACAAGTTACGAACTAAACAAGAAAAGACATCGCAGAAAAACCCCATTTTGCAATTCTCCTGGCCATACGCGTATTGCCCTGAGCCATACGCGTATTGCCCTGATTCCTCGCCAATTCCATACACGTATTGCCCAAGGTCATACGCGTTTAGGCAGAGACCCATTTTTCCCCAAAATTCCCATTAAAAGTCCAATACGCGTAATGCCCCACACCATACGCGTATTGCCCTAAAGTCTTACGCGTACCATACGCAAATGGGTAGATGGCCGAGAAAATGAAGCTTCCATACGCGTATTGCCCTGTTTTCTTCAATGCCATACGCGTATTGCCTTGACCAATACGCGTATTGCCTTTAGTGATACGCGTATGGGCAGTGGAAAATCCAGAAAATTCTGCAGAACTTCTTCTGCGTTTTTCCAACCAAAATCAACTCATTTTCACCTATACACCATAAAAATTACCAATACAATGCCTAACAATATGTATCTAACATGTATCAACAATAATGGACCTGAAAACATAATTTCCGACACAATTTTATCGATTTCTAATCAATTTTACATAATATGGGTTTTACTATATATTTTCATTTCAAGCCAATAACAACAAAAAACATACATACATAATCATACAGAAGCATATAATAATCGATTTTCGCACCCTTACCCGATTTAATCGTTTTTAGAAAAGTCGGGAGATTGATTTCTTGATTTCCAAGTTTTCTCTCTTTTTCTTCTCTTCTTCTCTTTTCTTTCCCTTTTCCTTCTTCTCTTTTTCTTTCTCTCTTTCTATTTTCTAACTTAAGGAAAAATAAGATGAAATGACCAAAATACCCCCACACTCAAATATCTCGCAAACGTTCCCAAAACCCGATAAAATATCACAACATTGAAAAATAACATATTTCCAAACAAAAGTCGAAAATAAAATAATCGCAACGACTCGATTAAATAAAAAATGACAAAACTGGGGTGTTACAACTCTCCCCCACTTAGAAATTTTCGTCCTCGAAAATATACCTGAGACGAACAACTCTGGATACGACTCCCGCATTCGACTCTCTAACTCCCAAGTCAAATTTCCCTCAGTAGCGCCTCCCCACGCTACCTTCACAAGTGCAATATCCTTGCCTCTCAACCGCTTCACCTCGCGATCCAAAATCCTAACTGGTAATGCCTCAACCGTAAGGTTCTCCCTTACCTTAACCTCATCCATCGGAATCACATGCGACGGATCCGGAACATACTTCCGAAGCTGTGAAACATGGAACACATCATGTAAATTCGACAGATTCGGCGGCAACGCCACCCTATAAGCCACAACACCCACTATCGCGGATATCTGGTAAGGACCAATAAACCGAGAAGTAAGTTTCTTCGATTTCAATGCACGACCCACACTCGTTACCGGCGTAACCCTCAAAAATACATGATCGCCCTCTTGGAACTCAAGATCTTTTCTTCTCCGATCATGATAACTCTTTTGCCTACTCTGAAAAGCCTTCATTTTCTCTCGAATAAGCTTCACTTTTTCCATAGTCTGTTGCACCAACTCTGGTCCAACCACCGAACTCTCACCAGATTCGTGCCAACACAACGGTGTCTGACATCTTCGTCCATATATTGCTTCAAACGGTGCCATTCCAATACTAGAATGGAAATGTTATTATACGTGAATTCAATCAATGCAAGATAACTATCCCACGCACCACCTTGTTCAAGATTACAAGCTCGCAACAAATCTTCCAACGACTGAATCGTCCTCTCGGTCTGACCATCCTTCTACAGATGATAAGCCGAACTCAATCTCAATTTAGAACCCAAAGCCTTCTGTAAACTTTCCCAAAATCTCGAAGTAAACCTCGGATCTCGATCCGAAACAATACTTAACGGAATGCCATGCAACTTCACAATCACACTGATATAAATCTCAGCCAACCTCTCCAAAGAAAAACTGATGTCAATCGGAATGAAATGAGCCGATTTAGTCAGCCTATCAACAACCACCCAAATAGCATTATGCCCTCGCTGTGTATTTGGCAACCCTGTCACAAAATCCATGGAAATGCTGTTCCACTTCCACTCAGGAATATCCAATGGTTGCAACAAACCACTAGGTCTCAGATGTTCCACCTTTGATTTCTGACAAGTCAAACATGCATAAACAAACTAAGCCACATCTCTTTTCAATCCAGACCACCAGAAAATCTTCTTCAAATCTTGGTACATCTTATTCTCTCCCGGATGTATACTCAAATTACTCCGGTTTCCTTCCTCCAAAATCATCTTTTTCAACTCCGCATCATCAGGAATACAAATTCGGCCTCAGAATCTCAAAACACCATTAATATGCACTTGAAAATCACCACTCTCATCTTTTTCTCCCACCAACATCAAATCCACAAATTTCACATCCAGCTTCTGTTTCTCACTAACAGTCATCATAAAATCATTAGTAATCGTTAGCATTCCAAGCCTCACGCTATCCGACGTAACTTCACATACCAAACTCAAGTCTCTAAACGATTCCAAAAGTTCCCACTCCTTAACCATTAAGGCGGACATATGCAACGATTTCCGACTTAACGCATCGGCTACCACATTAGCTTTACCAGGATGGTAACTCAAGCCAAAGTCGTAGTCCTTCAAAAATTCCAACCATCTACATTGCCTCATATTCAATTCTTTATGATCAAACAAATATTTCAAACTTTTATGATCACTAAAGACTTCAAACCTTGCACCGTAGAGATAATGCCTCCAAATCTTCAACACAAAAACCACAGCCGCTAATTCAAGATCATGAGTAGGATAATTTTTCTCATGCACTCTCAATTGCCTTGAAGCATAAGCCACCACCTTACTTTCTTGCATCAGAACACCACCTAAACCAATCAAAGACGCATCACAATACACCACAAATGGTTCATTAGGATTCAGCAAAATCAAAATCGGAGCTGTCGTCAATCTTCTCTTCAGCTCATTAAAACTTTCCTCGCACCGAATATCCCAAATGAATGCTTGCCCTTTACAAGTCAACTGGGTCAAAGGAAGTGCTAGCTTAGAAAAACCTTCAATAAACCTTCGATAATATCCGGCCAAACCCAAAAAGCTTCGAATTTCAGTGACAGATCTCGGAGCCTCCCATTGTAGAAGTGCTTCTACTTTAGATGGATCCACAGAAATACCATTACCTAAAATTACGTGCCCAAGAAAACTCACTTCCGACAACCAGAATTCACACTTGGACAACTTGGCAAAAAGCTTCCTTTCTATCAAAACCTGCAAAACAATACGCAAATGCTCCGCGTGCTCCTCCCGAGACTTAGAATAAATTAAGATATCATCAATAAACACAACAACAAAACGATCCAAATGCTCGTGGAAAATACAATTCATGTACTCCATAAACACACCTGGCGCATTAGAAACCCCGAACGGCATCACAAAATATTCATAATGACCGTAACGAGTCCTAAAAGCCGTCTTCTGAATATCTTCCTCTTTCACCCTAATCTGATGATACCCTGACCTCAAGTCAATCTTACTAAACACACAAGCACCAACCAAATGATCCATCAAATCATCAATTCTCGGAAGAGGATACTTATTCTTAATTGTCACCTTATTCAACTGGCGATAATCAATACACAACCCCATACTTCCATCTTTCTTTTTCACCAATAAAACTGGAGCACCCCAAGGAGAAATGCTTGGTCTCACAAACCTCTTTTCCAACAACTCATTCAACTGTTTCTTTAACTCAACCAACTCAGATGCCGACATACGATAAGGTGCCATAGAAACAGGTCTAGTACCAGGAACTAGATCTATAGAAAACTCCGTCTCTCTCTCTAGCGGCAAGTCTGAAATATCCTCAGGAAACACTTCCGGAAATTCACACACAACAGGAAACACATCAAGTGAAACTTGACTGTCCACAGTCAACGATGCAAACAACCCAAACAACTGAGCTTCATCCTCCAAAAGTCTCTTCAACTCTTTGGTAGATAAGAAACTCGAGTCTTCGTCTTTCTCAAGAGAAGGAAACCTCACCAGCTTATGATAACAATCAATATGAACCCTATTAAATTGCAACCAATTCACTCCCAGAACCACATCTAAACCCTCCAACGGCAAACACACCAAATCCATCTCAAAGTCTTTACCATAAATGGTCAAAGGACAACTTAGACAAACTAAAGAAGTAGTTACTGACCCCATTGCTGGAGTATCAATAACCATCTCACCACCCATCGAAGACAACACAAGATTCAAACGCTTCGCGCACTCAGACGAAATAAACAAATGAGTCGCTCCAGTATCAATAATAGCAACTAAAGGAGTACTATTAATAAAACAAGTACCTCTGATCAGACGGTCTGCACATGAAGTCTGAGTTCCCGCTAATGCAAATACTTTCCCACCAGCTGGAGCTTGCTTCGGTTTCAGACACTTTGAACTAATATGACCAGGTTCACCACAGCTGAAACACTTCACCACATTCTTCCTTGCACAATCAGCTGCAACATGTCCTAAACCTCCACAATTAGAACACTTCCTCAAATCTTTCCAACATTCAGACTGACGATGTCCCACATCACCACATCTATAACATCTCAGAGGACCAGACATTCCTCCTCCACTTGACCTTTTCTCAAAATTTCCCCTTTGTTTACCCTTATCAGCTGGTGTTACATACGGATCACCACGGAACTGTTGCTTCCCTTTCCTCTCACTCACACTCTTATAGTGAGTAGAACGAGCCTTACTATCCTCCTCATAAATCCTACAACAATCCACCAAATCAGAAAACCTCTGAATCCTTTGATAACCAATTGCCTGATTTATCTCGGGACGCAATCCGTTTTCAAACTTTACACACTTAGAAAATTCCGCAGTCGCTTCAGCATAATGTGGATAAAACTGCACAAGTTCCACAAACTTAGCAGTATAATCAACAACAGACATATTACCTTGTTTTAACTCCAAGAACTTAATTTCCTTCTTTCCTCTTACATCTTCTGGAAAATACCTCCTCAGAAACTCAATGCTAAACACAGCCCAAGTGATCTCCTCCTCTGCAGCTTCCAACACATGACGTGTACTAACCCACAAATCATTAGCTTCTTCCAGTAACATGTGAGTACCCAGTCTCACCTTCTGATCCTCAGCACAATCCATAACTCGGAAAATCCTTTCAATCTCTTTAAGCCAAATCTGAGCACCATCAGGATCATATCTTCCTTTGAAGACAGGCGGTTTGTTCTTCCTAAACTCATCATTACCTGCAGCATTAGGTGCACCCTGCACAGCTCGGGCCATAGCTTGCATAGTAACAGCCAAAGCAGCGTCATTCCTACCAGCCATATTCTGTACATTTCCAATAACAGCAACTATGGTTAAACAAACAGCTCACCCAAACACCAAGACCGACAAGGACTGACACAACTGACACGGATTGGCTCTGATACCACTTAATGTAACACCTTCAAGCTATACCCCCAATTAAATAAAGCGGTAAAAGAAAATTCAAAATTTCATCCAAGTATATTTAGAAATTCACAGCATAGACCGAGGGGTCACATTAATTTGAAACAAAACATACAAAACCTACTCATAAAGATATGCAACACTCGCAGGTAGCAAATAAACAGAGGAACTTAGTTCCTACTACCCCCAATTCAAATACAGAATGAAAGCGGAAAATATGTACTGAATCTCATATATATATATATATATCACGTAAAAAGTTTGTCATACATCAAGTCATACATGCACTAGCCAAAAGATATATATATATATATATATATATATATATATATATATATATATATATATATATATATATATATATATATATATATACACACATATACACACAAATCACCAACGGTCTCCCTAACTACCCGATGTCACATATCAGAGCCGACTGACAAAAGAATGAAGTTCTAAGCTTCACAAAAAGACCTCCAACAACTCTAATCTGCAATGCCTCGTAGAGCATTATAAAACAGCAGAAGGGTGAGAAAAACAATCATAATATAATTACATACAATTACATATAACACCAAAAATACACATATATACCGTTCTCACCACAACTCATACCAGTATTCAAACACAAAACAACACAATGTATATTTCAATTTTTCCATCACCAAGGCATACCAACCATGCACAACACAAGTATCACCAACACATATCCATATATCAATTTATCAATTTTATCCACAATTCCACACATAAACAAACCATTAATGAATTATGCAAATGCAAGAGACCGACACAACGACTCTATGCATATGCACATGCGGTACTGACTTCCATCAATTCTCAACACCAGTTCACTCAGGAACTATTAGAACCATCGCTCGTTACTTAGTGTAACTCCCCGTCGGGCATACGATGTTCCCCGTCGCTTTCGGTCCTCTTTGTATAAGGCTCACGATGTTTAGGGATCGCTTTCGGTCCTCTTTGTATAAGGCTCACGATCCGATCGCTCACACCCAACATGGGCACACGATCGTCTATAACCATCGCTTTCGGTCCTCTTATTTTTAAGGCTCACGATCCAATCAGATCGCTTTCAGTCCTCTTATTTTTAAGGCTCACGATGTTATAGCAGATTCCCTCTGGAATCAATCCGTCACTCAGGACGTCACAAGAATGCATATCATGATGCTCAGCATACAATGACTCATGACATTCAAATGCACACATATATGCAACCATCTCACTTAACATAAATCATGCTTTGCAATTCAAGCCCAAAACAATGCATTTATACCACACAACAGCACGCAAATCATACCATATCCATATCAACAGTACATTGCATGATACACACCAATTACACATAATCATAACGACAAAAGTCGACAAAATGACACTATTCTAAATTCCCAACATAATTAAATCGGCTAACAATCTCAAAATTATTATAATAAGGAAGTACAGTTCAATAGCTACTCAACGATACCAAGAATGTTAAAAACAGATAAACGGAACACAAGTTACGGACTAAACAAGAAAAGACATCGCGTAAAAACCCCATTTGGCAATTCTCCTGGCCATACGCGTATTGCCCTAAGCCATACTGGTATTTCCCTGATTCCTCGCCCATTCCATACGCGTATTGCCCAAGGTCATACGCGTATGGGCAGAGACCCATTTTCTCCAAAATTCCCATTAAAAGTCCAATACGCGTAGTGCCCCACACCTTACGCGTATTGCCCTAAAGTCTTACGCGTACCATACACAAATGGGTAGATGGCCGAGAAAATGAAGCTTCCATAAGCGTATTGCCCTGTTTTCTTCAATGCCATACGTGTATTGCCTTGAGTGATACACGTATGGGCAGTGGAAAATCCAGAAAATTCTGCAGAACTTCTTCTGCGTTTTCCAACCAAAATCAACCCATTTTCACATATACACCAGAAAAATTACCAATACAATGCCTAACAATATGTATCTAACATGTATCAACAATAATGGACCTGAAAACATAATTTCCGACACAATTTTATCGATTTCTAATCAATTTTACATAATATGAGTTTTACTATATATTTTCATTTCAAGCCAATAACAACCAAAAACATACATACATAATCATGCACAAGCATATAATAATCGAGTTTCGCACCCTTACCCGATTTAATCGTGTTTAGAAAAGTCGGGAGATTGATTTCTTGATTTCCAAGTTTTTTCTCTTTTTCTTCTCTTCTTCTCTTTTCTTTCCCTTTTCCTTCTTCTCTTTTTCTTTCTCTCTTTCTATTTTCTATTTTCTAACTTAAGGAAAAATAAGATGAAATGACCAAAATACCCCCACACTCAAATATCTCGCAAACGTTCCCAAAACCCGATAAAATATCACAACATTGAAAAATAACATATTTCCAAACAAAATTCGAAAATAAAATAATATAATAATAAAATAATCACAGCGACTCGATTAAATAAAAACTGACAAAACTGGGGCGTTACAGTCTACATGGACGACATGATCGTAAAATCACGAGAAGAGATCAACCACACTACCCATTCCAGAAGGGTCTTCGACACGGCTAGGAGACGCAAGATGAGGTTTAACTCGGAGAAGTGCACTTTCGGTGTTCGAGCAGGAAAGTTCCTCGGCTTTTATCCGACAGAATGAGGAATCGAGGCGAAACCCGACAAATGCAGGGCGTTCTCTGAGTTCCCAACTCCGAACTCGAAGAAATCGATCCAATCGCTAAACGGGATGCTCAACTCGTTGTCCCACTTCGTGGCCAAATCGGCCCAACACACACTCCCATTTTTCAAACTCCTGCGCAAAAAGGCCACGTTCAAGTAGACCGAGCAGTGCGAACAAGCACTCATCCACCTATCGTAACCCAAAATTTGACCTCCCCTTTTGCCTTTTGTATAAGCCTGTGCATTCGCATCGCTGGCATACGCATTCACACTTTTTCTCTGTGTTTTTTATTGCAGGAATATTTAGGTTTTCAAAGCCCGCTTAATCATATCCTCACAAGGTCATTGCAACACTGTTTTTCTACCCAACAAATTAACACGAATAACACGACAAGAAATCAGAGTGTCATCCCAAAAAGGGCATCACATATCGTCAAAATCATTCAAACATACACCTGTCCCGTCACACGGGTTTTACCATCATGATTAATTAAACACCACGCAGCGAAAAATCAAGTTTAAACAAATACTCTTATAGTTCAAAACTTCTCAAATAAAACTCATGAAAACATCATGTCCACATAAAACGAAAGAACATAATCGTTCGACTCAAACATCTCGACCCGATGTTACATATCATAGCAAGACCCTCTAATCGACGGAGAAATAAAAAATGCTTCAAAAACAAATCTTCATGCGCCAAAGGAGCTAACCCTGATCACCTGCATGTTACCCACATGGAGGCAACATTCAAACAGGCAGGGTGAGTAATCACGAAATCAATATATAAGATATGAGTAAAAGATCAAGCACAACACAACAACAATATCAAATCATCAATAACGTCAAGAATACATCATCATAACAGTCTTATGCAATGCCATAAATTATGCAATGCAACATCAGACTCATGCATGTGGTACCAACATCGTCATAATAGATGGACACTGGGCCATCACACTTCAAAGATCCCCACCAATACGATCGATTCTACACAAGAACCGGAGCACGTCATAAAACATTTCAATCCACACAATGGGATTGAAGCCACCAAATGGATCGAAGTCCTACTATGCCATGAATGCATGATGCAAAATCGTCATAATAAACAACGTCATAAAATCGTCATGGTTGAATCATCATTCATGAATTCATCATCAAACAAACATCATAACATCACACCAAGTCACACTCAACAAAGTTCCTCATTATAACTCACAATGCGTCATAGTTGGTTCATTACATAAAATCCTTGATTTTTATTCTATTCATCGTCATTACTAGATTACAAGTGTCATATTATCCCATCATAGCCATACGTCTCAAAGAAACCACGTCACAAGCAAAATCGGGACAAAAATCGTAAAAATGGGAAAATCTGCCCATGCCACTGCCCATATACGTAAGGCCCCTCCTGTTACGCGTATGGCTCAACTTCTATGCCACCCATTACGTGTAATGCACCCCTCATTACGCGTATCAATAGAGAGGGTTTTCCTCTCAATTCTCCTTCAGATTCTCACTTACGCGTAATGGCTACCCCATACGCGTAAGACACTAACCATACGCGTAAGACCCTACCGATACGCGTATGCCCCTTTTTCCTTCAATTCCCATACGCGTATCAACACCCCATACGCGTATTGCCTACAACCCCATACGCGTATGCTACGCATATCAGCAGAGGGCCGTGTCAGCCCTTGGGGATGGGTGCGTACGTTACGCGTATCACCCTGGGAAGCCCCCTCATTACGTGTAATACTCCCCCCATTACGCGTATCAACAGCAACCATCCAAAAACTCAGATCTCGCATCTGAACACAAACTTCATCATTCCAGCATCTTCGACCTACCAAAATCAGACCCAGAATGGCTTTGATTCGTCACAGAGCTATGTTTTTCATCTTACTTCATCATCTATATCAATTTCTCCTAATTACTAAGTCTGAAATTAGTTATTACTAAGTTCGATTTTCAGATCTGGTTACCCAGAGCTCATCACAACATCAACAATCAGTCACATAGATTCAACATCAAATACAACAATTTACTCAGAGTTCATCATAGAAATCGTACACATAAGATCACAAATGTTCATCACAAATCAACACGAAATCATCAGAAAACGAAAACACATAACTACCTCTACTTTAAACCCATATCAAACACATTAACCCAGATTACCCCCCATACCTCGAATTTTTCAGCAGAAATTCTTCGTTTCCGGGGTTCTACGGTTGATTCCTCACTCTAGCCTCCTTTCCTCAACTCTCTAATCACTTCTTAGGGTTGCACAAAACTAATTCTCATAATCCCTATTTTTCTTTTGTTAAACCTATGTTTTGGGCCTTAATCACAGTTTACCTCATTATCCTCAGTTAATCCTCTCATTATTACCGTCTTACCCTTAATGGTCTCCTACTTATTTTAATTAACAATAATAATAACAATAATAATCTAAATAATACTCTAATTATTCAAATTATTCCAATATTATTATTAATAAAATAATCAAATTAATTTATTAACTCTAAGGTCTCAAGGTTCCCTTAACCCAAGGATACTCCACAAATCACATAATTCATCAACGTCTCAAAGTACACCAAAACACCGAATAATCATAATAGTTTAATTAATAAACATTATAATTATTTTGGGACGTTACAACTCTCCCCCACTTAAAGAATTTTCGCCCTCGAAAATTACCTGAAGGAAACATAGTCGGATACGACTCCTTCATCTGATCTTCACGCTTCCAAGTCCAACTTTCACCCGCTAGTCCACCCCACAACACCTTCACCAAAGCTATGTCTTTACCCCGCAATTGCTTCATTTCACTACCCTCAATCCGCACAGGTAATTCTTCCACAGTCAGATTATCCCTCATTTGTACATTATACATCTGAATCACCTGCGATGGATCAGGAATGTACTTCCTCAACTGAGACACATGGAATACGTCGTGCAAATTCGCAAGCGTCGGAGGTAAAGCAATCCGATAGGCCACCTCTACTATCCTCTGCAAGACTTGTTAAGGACCAACAAAATATGGAGTGAGTTTCCTAGACTTCAAAGCTCGACCCACACCAGTCACTGGCGTCACCCTCAAAAACACGTGATCTCCCTCTTGGAATTCAAGTGCCTTTCTCCTCTTATCATGATAACTCTTCTGACGACTCTACGAAGCTTTCATCCTTTCTTGGATCATTTTAATCTTCTCAGTCGTCTCTCGTACAATTTTAGGTCCGAGTACAGCACTCTCACCTGACTCATACCAACACAAGGGAGTCCTACATCTTCTCCCATCCAAAGCCTCATAGGGCAACATCCCAATACTAGGATGAAAACTATTATTGTACGTGAATTCAATCAACGGTAAATGACTATCTCAAGATCCTCCGTGATCCAACACATGCCCTCAACAAATCCTCTAAAGATTGGATAGTCCTTTCTCTCTGACCGTCCGCCTGCGGATGATATGCTGAACTCATCCTTAACTTAGTGCCCAAAGCATCTTGCAAACTCTTCCAGAACCTCGATGTAAATCTCGGGTCTCTATCCGACACAATACTTGACGGTATACCATGCAACTTCACAATCTCCTTAATATACATCTCAGCTAACTTCTGCATAGAATGATTAATCTTCATCGGCAAGAAATGAGCCGACTTAGTTAATCTATCCACGATCACCCAAATCAAATCACTTCCCTTAGCGGTCTTCGGCAATCCCGGCACAAAATCCATGGAAATACTATCCAATTTCCACTCTGGATTATTCAACGACTGCATCATACCTAAAGGCTTCTGATGCTCAATCTTCGACTTCTGACAAGTCAAACACGCATAAACAAACTCCGTAATATCCTTCTTCATCCCTGACCACCAAAATAACTTCTTTAAATCCTGATACATCTTCGTAGAATTGGGATGAATACTTAACCTACTTCTATGTCCTTCTTCAAGAATCCTCTTCTTAATATCTGGAACATCTGGGACACATACTATGTCTCTGAACATCATCACACCATTCTCACCAATCCAGAATTCACCTCCGTTAGCTTGGTTAATTGATGTCAACTTGTCAACCAACTTCAAATCAAATTGTTGTCCCACTCCGATCTCTTCCAGAATACCACTAGTCAACTTCAACATTCCCAACTTCTCACCGTCAGGAGTCGCTTCACACATGAAGCTCAAATCTTGAAATTGTTCAAGTGACTCTAACTCTTTCACCATAAGCATCGACATATGCAATGACTTTTTGCTCAATGCGTCGGCCACTACATTTGCTTTACCAGGATGGTAATTCAAATCAAAGTCATAATCCTTCAACAATTCCAACCACCTTCTCTGCCTCATATTTAACTCTTTTTGATTAAATAGATACTTCAAGCTCTTATGATCGCTGAACACTTCGAATTTAGAGCCAAAAATATAATGTCTCCAAATTTTCAACACAAATACCACAACTGCCAACTCTAAGTCATGGGTTGGGTAATTCACTTCATGAACCCTCAATTGCCTAGAAGCATAAGAAACAACTTGACCATTCTGCATCAATACTCCTCCAAGACCCATCTTCGATGCATCACAGTACACTACAAAAGATTCATTTGGATTAGGTAAAATCAACACTGGAGCAGTCGTCAACCTCTTCTTCAACTCTACAAAACTCTCTTCATAAGCTACATCCCACACAAAAGCTTGACCCTTTCGAGTCAACTGAGTCAAAGGTAATGCCAACTTAGAAAAACCTTCAATAAACTTGCGGTAATAACCCGCCAATCCCAGAAAACTTTGTATCTCAGTAGCAGACTTCAGAGTCTCCCACTGTATTACAACATCAATCTTAGAAGGATCAACAGCGATTCCACCACTTGAAATCACATGGCCAAGGAAACTCACTTCCTTCAACCAAAACTCACACTTCGACGGCTTTGCATACAACTTCTTCTCCTTCAATACTTGCGATACAGTTCTCAAATGCTCAACATGCTCTTCTTCAGATTTAGAGTATATCAGAATATCGTCAATGAAGACCACAACAAACTGATCCAAATTCTCATGAAAGATCCGATTCATATAATCCATGAACACACCAGGTGCGTTGGATACTCCAAACGACATCACAGTGTATTCATAGTGACCATACCTCATCCTAAAAGCTGTCTTCAGAATGTCATCAGGCTTAACAGGGATCTGATGATAACCCGACCTCAAATCAATCTTACTAAACCCACAGGCACCTACCAACTAATCCATCAAATCTTTGATTCTCGAAAGTGGATACTTATTCTTGATTGTCACTTTATTCAACTGCCGATAATCAACACACAACCTCATTCTTCCATCTTTCTTCTTCACTAGCAGCACAGGAGCACCCCACGGAGAAACACTTGGCCGAACAAAACTCTTCTCCAGCATATCTTCCAACTGTTTCTTTAGTTCACCTAACTCAGAAGCGGACATCCGGTAAGGAGCTATTGACACCAGACTCGTACCTGGTACCAAGTCCACTACAAACTCTACTTCTCGTTCTGGAGGCAAATCACTGATGTCGTCTGGAAACACCTCTGGAAATTCACAAACAACAGGCAAATCCACACCTGCACCTTCACGATCAATCTGCAACGATGCAAACATTGGAAACATCCAGGTTTCGTCTTCCATAAGTTCGTCCACTTGCTTAGCAGACAGGAACATCGACTCCCCACCAAGCTCAGGAAAATCTACAGTCTTGTTATAGCAATTGATATGAACATGGTTGAACTCCAACCAGTTCATTCCAAAGATTACATCGATTTGGTGCAAGGGTAAGCACACCAAATCCATCACAAAACTCTTCTCAAAAATCGTTACAAGACATCTCAAACACACAAAAGTAGTAGTAACAGAACCATTAGCTGGAGTTTCTATTACCATGTTACTATTCATGTCAGATAACTTCAAACCCAATCTATTAGCACATTCAAGCGAGATAAAAGAATGAGTAGCACCAGTATCAATAATAGCAACCAACTCGATATTATTAATAAAACAAGTACCTCAAATCAGGTTGTCCTTCTCTGGCGCTTCTGCATCACTCAAAGCAAACACTCTTCCACTGGTCTGAGCTACAGTAGCAGTCTTCTTTAGCTTCTGACACTGGGTACTGATGTGACCCTTCTCCCCACAATTGAAACAGGTTGGACCGTCATCTTTGCAATCAGAAGCTCTATGCCCCTTCTTACCACATCTGTAGCACCTCAACACATTATTGGTGCAACCATCAGCACGTTGGCCCTGCTCGCCACACTTGTAACACTTCCCAGAAGCGGGAGCTGCTCCCCCACTTGACTTTTTCCCATCTGAAGCCTTCTGCTTCCCTTTGTCAGCTGAAGTTGTATAGGGTTTGCCCTATACTCCCTCTTTTTCTCACTCAACTGCTTGTAGTGAGCAGATCGAGCTCGGCTATCCTCGTCGTAGATCCTAATCTTATCCACCAGCTCAACAAACTTGCGAATCTGTTGGTATCCAATACCCTGCTTGATCTCTGGTCTCAGCCCATTCTCAAACTTGAGACACTTGGACATCTCATCATCAGCACGGTTGTAGTGAGGACAGAACTTCACCAGCATCTCTAACTTTGCAGCATACTCTGCCACAGTCATGTCTCTTTGCTTCAGCTCAAGGAATTCCACCTCTCTCTTTCCACGAGCATCCTCTGGAAAATACTTGCCCAGAAACTGCCGCTTGAACACAACCCAGGTTATTGCAGTGCCAACATCTTCCAGTCTCAGACGGGTGTTATCCCACCAATCCTCGGCCTCTTCTTCCAGCATATGCGTTCCAAACTGAACTTGCTGCGTGTCAGTGCACCCCATCACTCAAAAGATCTTATTAATTGCCTTCAGCCACTTATGTGAACTTGCTGGGTCATGAGTACCCACAAAAGTCAATGGATTGTTCCTCTTGAACTCCCCCAAAGCACGAAACTCATCTGGAACTTCACCATTCGGATTAAGTTGCGTCACCACATTAGCAACTGATTCTAAAGCATCAGCAATAGCACGATCATTTCTTCCAGCCATCCTGCACACCACCAACAAAGGTTAGAAGAACTAAAACATCGATAGTGTACACACACTTGTCGATCGACAGGGGACTGACATCACGTAAAAACCTGGCTGGACGGACCGACCTGCTCTGATACCACTTATGTAACACCCTTTTTCTACCCAACAAATTAACACGAATAACACGACAAGAAATCAGAGTGTCATCCCAAAAAGGGCATCACATATCATCCAAATCATTCAAACATACACCTGTCCCGTCACACGGGTTTTACGCTCATGATTAATTAAACACCACGCAATGGAAAATCAAGTTTAAACAAATACTCTTATAGTTCAAAACTTCTCAAATAAAACTCATGAAAACATAATGTCCACATAAAACAAAAGAATGTAATCGTTCGACTCAAACGTCCCGACCCGATGTTACATATCAGAGCAAGACCCTCTAATCGACGGAGAAATAAAAAATGCTTCAAAAATAAATCTTCATGCGCCAAAGGAGCTAAGCCTGATCACCTGCACGTTACCCACGTGGAGGCAACATTCAAACAGGCAGGGTGAGTAATCACGAAATTAATATATAAGATATGAATAAAAGATCAAGCACAGCACAACAACAATATCAAATCATCAATAACGTCAAGAATACATCACCATAACGGTCTCATGCAATGCCACAAATTACGCAATGCAACATCAGACTCATGCATGTGGTACCAACATCATCATAATAGATGGACACTGGGCCATCACCCTCCAAAGATCCCCACCAATAGGATCGATTCTACACCAGAACCGGAGCACGTCATAAAACACTTCAATCCACACAATGGGATTGAAGCCACCAAATGGACCGAAGTCCTACTATCCCATAAATGCATGATGCAAAATCGTCATAATAAACATCGTCATGGTTGCATCATCATTCATGAATTCATCATCAAACAAACATCATAACATCACACCAAGTCACACTCATCAAAGTTCTTCATTATAACTCACAATGCGTCATAGTTGGTTCATCACATAAAATCCCTGATTTTTATTTTATTCATCGTCATTACTAGATTACAAGTGTCATATTATCCCATCATAGCCCTACGTCTCAAAGAAACCACATCACAAGCAAAATCGGGACAGAAATCGCAAAAACGGGAAAATATGCCCATGCCACTGCCCATACCCGTAAGGCCCCTCCTGTTACGCGTATTTCTCAACTTCTACGCCACCATTACGCGTAATGCACCCCCCATTACGCGTATCAACAGAGAGGATTTTCCTCTCAATTCTCCTTCAGATTCTCCCTTACGCGTAATGGCTACCCCATACGCGCAAGACACTAACCATATGCGTAAGACCCTACCCATACGCGTATGCCCCCTTTTCCTTCAATTTCCATACGCGTATCAACAATGCATACGCGTATTGCCTACAATCCCATACGCGTATGCTACGCGTACCAGCAGAGGGTCGTGTCAGCCCTTGGGGACGGGTGCGTACGCTACGCGTATCACCCTGGGAAGCCCCCTCATTACGCGTAATACTCCCCCCATTACGCGTATCACCAGCGACCATCCAAAAACTCAGATCTCGCATCTGAATGCAAACTTCATCATTCCAGCACCTTCGAACTACCAAAATCAGACCCAGAATGACTTCGATTCATCACAGATCTATGTGTTTCATCTTACTTCATCATCTACATCAATTTCTCCTAATTACTAACTCTGAAATTAGTTATTATTAAGTTCGATTTTTAGATCTGGTTACCCATAGCTCATCACAGCCTCAACATTCAGTCACACAAATTCAACATCAAATACAACAATTTACTCAGAGTTCATCACAGAAATGGTACACATAAGATCACAAATGTTCATCACAGATCAACACGAAATCATCAAAAAACGAAAACACATAACTACCTCTACCTTAAATCCATATCAAACACATTAACCCGGATTACCTCCCGTACCTCAAATTCTTCTGCAGAAATTCTTCGTTTCTGGGGTTCTACAATTGATTCCTCGCTCTAGCCTCCTTTCCTCAGCTCTCTAATTACTTCTTAGGGTTGCCCAAAACTAATCCTCATAATCCCTATTTTTCTTTTTTTAAACCTATGTTTTGGGTCTTAATCACAGTTTACCGCATTATCCTCAGTTAATCCTCTCATTATTACCGTCTTACCCTTAATGGTCACTTACTTATTTTAATTAACAATAATAATAATAATCTAAATAATACTCTAATTATTCAAATTATTCCAACATTATTATTAATAAAATAATCAAATTAATTTATTAACTCTAAGGTCTCAAGGTTCCCTTAACCCAATGATACTCCACAAATCACATAATTCATCAACGTCTCAAAGTACACCAAAACACCGAATAATCATAATAATTTGATAAATAAACATTATAATTATTTAGGGGTGTTACAGTCATCACATAATCAACACAAGTAAAATATAAGGGTTTCTATGCCTATTCATCAAAGCAAGAGGTCAAAAATCGGAACCATGGCAATGACATCTTTTTCTAGCAAAATTAGGCAAGTTTTGGCTGTGTTAATCGGTTAACCATATATGGTTAACTGATTAACACCATTTTACAGCGCCAAATTCAGCTTTTGAACATATGTTAATCGATTAACCTTGTTTAGTTAATCAATTAACACCTTCTATTTCAGCAAAAATTCAGTATTTTCATCACATGACAACAACTCTCTCCATTCTCTTGTGATCTATTTTATTCTAGCATTGTATGGAATATTCTAGACACTTCAAGACATTTTAAGAAACTTCACTTGCATATGCTACACTACATCATTTCCAATCATGACCACCATGCACTCCTCTTTCCAAGCATGAGAGCCATTGATTTAACTTGCATTGGGATTGCTCCATTGAGTTAACTAACTAAGTATCTGAGTCAACCGCTGACTCGGTGAGTCAAGTTTAACTAACTCCCAACCTAGCTCCAAAGCACACTCTAAATCACATTCCAAACCTAAGCTACTCCAAAGCTAGTCTCTATATAAGCAAACCTCCACCATTTCTTAAGGGGGCTTCAACCATTTCAATTATTTCTCACTCTCTTCACTCTCAATTCTCTTATTTCTCTCTGCATTTTCTGCAAGTTCTATACATTCATCTTCATCTTCTTCCCTAAACCACACTAGAGCTCAATTCCACCATTGAAGAGTAACAACTTTCACATTGAAGTTGCTTTCTCTTGAGCTTAAACCTCCATCATTTGGCATTTCTTCTTGGATCTTTGCAACTTCTACTTCAAATCAAGTGTTCACTCCAATCATTTCGGTGCAAATTTAATTTCGAAGCTTTTCTCGCATTTTTGCTCGGTTTCTCTACGGTTTGATTGCGAGTGCAGAATTCTCTGGTTTTCTTGGCTTTTTCTCTCTGCATTTTGATCATAACAATCACCAAGGCAATTGTCTGGCTTGTAGGTAGGTAATTCTCACTTGATCTTCTGTTTCGATCACTTTCACGCATTTACAATGTAGTTTTGATAGGTTTTCGGTGTTGATTAATCATGTGACTTTTTAATCTTTGATCTTCATGTTTGATGCTTTCAATTGATGATTAATTGCTTTTACATGATGTAATTTTCGTGAACAATTGCATGCCATAGCATGTGGATGATTGGATAAGTGATTAATTGCTGAAAGTGCTTTTGAAAAATTGATTTTCTACTAATGACACAGTGTTAACTGGTTAACCAGTTAACTTTTCATGTTTTTTGAACTTTTCAAGTGGTTAACCGATTAACCCTGTGACAAAATGTGAAATTTTCCTATTTTCAAGCTTGTTGGATCTCCTTTCCTCATTTAACTTCCATGGGTTGATATGCTTGATATTTGTGTATGTTTTATGAGCTGTTTAACCTCTGTTTGAAGCATGCTTGTGAACTTTCGATGCATGATTTATCAATTACGTATTTGTTTGCAATTTTGGCATTACTTTGTTCATGATCATTCTTGCACACTCTTGTTCACATGATTACATGATTTGTGTTGATGTTTGGTAATGTTTTCCATGCTATTTGCATTGAGATTATTTCTTCTTGAACAAATTTAATCTTGTACAATCATTAATTCACTCGTTACTTTGACGATCTTTCGACACGTGAAAGATTGTTGGCTTGCTTATTTCCTTTGATCGATTGATCGAAACCTTGTTTCGATTAGCCAATATCCCATTGCTTTTCTCTCTAGGATTCTTTAGAGCCTCATTCTCTTTATCCCCTGCCAAGTCGGAGATTCGCACGACGCACTGAAGCACTGTACAAATTAGCGCTATTATGCTGTCTGTGTCAATTCCCGCACTATACTTTGGCGCTAGAGAAGGGATGAGAGTGGAAAATTCCTACACTTATCTTGATTATTTTGTGTAGGGGACGAATGACCCTGTGCCTAGAATAACCGTCTCTCTCTCTCTCCAGATTGTAGTGTTTCTCAATCCTCAGTCGATTCGATCCTTGATCACTCTTTCCCCTTTCAATCTCTCCTTGATCAATCACCATTCTCTTGGTTAAAGATAATTGTCTCTTAGGTTAACACCCTCTCTTGCCACAATATCCTTTTCTTGTGGTCAATCATTGCTTATTAATTCCCCAGAAGAGTCTCAATCCCTTTTCTTCGGTTAAACACAGTCTTTATGTTAAATATTGAAACCCTAGCAAGGTTCGCAACCTTCTTTTGGTTCCTCTCCATTCGATTGGTTAACCACTGCTTGTCAGTTAAAACATCAATTTGAACTTCTTCTCAGTTAACCACAATCTATCTGTTAACATACTGGGCTTCTCTTGGGTTAATCACCTTCTCTTGGTTAATCACCATTTTTCTCAGTTAATCACAACCCGTCTGTTAACATACTGAGCACCTTTTGAGTTAATCACCTTCTCTTGGTTAATCACTCATTCTTTTTGGTTATTCACAGTCCGTCAGTTAAAACCAATACCCTGTGAGTTAGTAACCTTGTTTTGGTTTGAACACTCGCACCCTTCGGTTAGTAACCTTCTTTTGGTTCAAATACTCTTTTTCTTCGGACAGGTACTGCTTGTTCAGTCAGTATACCAAACCCTTTTAGGTCACAACCTTTGCTTGGTTCCACACCCGTCCTTTGGGTCACAACCTTCGCTCGGGTCCACACCCGTCCTTAGAGTCATAACCTTCGTTTGGTTCTACATCCGTTCTTTTGGTTGATCATAGTCTATCTGTTAAAACCTTTCTCCCTGCAGAGTTACAATCTTTTCTTTGTTCGGTTAACCACAGTTCATCACAGCCTTCCTGTTGACAACAAACCCTTTTCCCACAGAGTCTTAATTAATTTTTCGTTGGTCAATCAATGCCAGTCAGTTAATAAATCGAATCCTTATTCTCTTAGTTTTGATGCCATCCCTTTGTTTGGTCCCCAGTAGGGTCACCAATCCCCTGATCTCCAGCACAATCATTATTGTTCTCTTTCTCGCCCGGTTTCAACTCCAACCCCTTTGTTCACTTCTCAGTAGAGTCGCTTTTATTCCTTTTGCTCCTTTACCTTCTTGGTTTTGACACCATCCTTTCACTTTATTCTCGATAGAGTTACTATCTTTCCTTTGCACTCCTTTCTTGGTTTTGACACCAATTCTTTTGAACCCCCAACGGAGTTTTCTCTCTTTCTTTTGCTCTTGGTTTTGACACTGCTTTCCTTTTCCTTTTCTGTCTTTGTTGCCTGAACTACGTAGGCTCTAAATTCCTCATTGCACTATGAGGATACGTAGGCATGAGATTGCGAAATCTTGGCGAGCCATCTTCTTCCATTCTTATTCTCTTCCCTGGTTCCATGAACTACAGAGCTCTGATTTCCTCACTGCATTATGAGGGTACGTAGGCACAAGGGCCCCAATCCTCCGCGAGCACTCTCTTTCTTTTTTCCTCTTTCTCTCCTATTTTAGCTAGAATCCTTTAGATAGATAACTCATTTAATCCTAGAAGCAAGCAAACTGGTTCCCATCGAGTACGACGGATGCGTAAGGTGCTAGTAAATTCCTTTCGCATAGCCGACCCCCTTACCCATTTCTCTTCCCCTTGGGTTTTATTGATAATTTCCCTGTCCCTTGGGAATAAATAAAGTTCGGTGGAGACTCTGTTGTATTTTTGAGTGTTCGATTCACTCGGGTATAATCCTACTAGCTTCACACCTCAAACAACTCCTCTCGCAACCCTCCGTCCTCTCGCGACTAGAAAATAGGGAGACTTTATACTTGGGAAACCCCTGAAGGACAGAAGCCGATATACTTCACCAGTAAAGACCTCCAAGGTCCTAAGCTTAGGTACCTGCAAATCTAAAAGGTTGCTCTGGGCCTCGTCACTGCGGCCAGAAGCCTGCGACACTACTTCTTGGCCCACACGATCGTCATACAGAATGACCAACCCGTGAGTCAGCTCCTCGGCCGACCCGACATGGCGGCCAGGATGCTCAAATGGTCGCTCGAGCTCTCCGAGTTCGACATCGTGTAAGAGGGTAGGAAGGCCCTAAAGGCTCAAGAATTAGCTGACTTCGTTGTGGAGATGACCACCCAGAACCCTCGACCGATGGATCCCAAAAATGGACGATCTACGTCGATAGGGCATCCAGTTCGTCGGGAAGTAGGGAAGACATCATCCTAGAAAATGAGGAAGGCATCTTGATCGAGGTCTCTCTCACATTATCCTTCCCGACATTAAACAATCAGGTCGAGTACGAGGCATTCCTTGCCGCACTACGCCTGGTCGAGGACCTCGGCGCAAAAGAGGTAAAAACATTTACGGAATCCCAGCTCGTGGAATCCCAGGTGCGGGGACAATACTATGCCATCATCGATGACAAGTTGTACCGGAGGGGTTTCTCCATTCCCCTCCTCAAATGCGTTGAGGAGTCCAAGGTCCCCAACATACTCCAGGAGATCCACAAAGGGATCAACACGCAGCACCTCGGCAGACGGACCCTAGCCCGTAAAGCATTGCGGGCGGGGTACTACTTCCCCACTATGCAGCAAGACGCCAATGAGCACGTCAAGAAGTGCGACAAGTGCCAGCGACAAGAGGACATGCACCTGGCCCCACCTAATGAGCTCAAAACACTCTCATCCCCATGGTCATTTACCTGGTGGGGGATGGACATCCTTGGGCCCTTCACCATAGGGTCAATACCAAAACAAATATTTTATAGTCGGCGTCGATAGTTCACTAAGTGGATAGAGGCCGAAGCCTTAGCCAAGATCATAACCCACAACATACTCTATTTCTACAAAAGGAATATACTTTCCCGGTTCGGCGTACCCAAGCAATCGTCACCGACAGCGGGACACAATTCACCTACAAGAACTTCCAAGACTTCGTTACTGAGCTGGGCACAAAGCAACACTTCACATCAGCCGAGCACCCGCAAACGAACGGGAAGCCCAAAACCATGAACAGAGTGATCCTACGAGGGCTGAAACAAAGATTGGGCGACGCCAAGAAAAGGTGGGTCGAGGAGTTGCACAACGTGCTCTAGGCCTACAGAACGACCCCGCACTCGACCACAGGGGAGACCCCGTTCCGACTGACCGACGGAACCGAGGTAGTGATTCTGACAGAAATAAGAGAACCCTCGAGAAGGACCGAGTCCACCCTAGACGAGGAGAAAAATGACAAGCCCTAAGAGAGGAGCTCGACCTAGTCGAAGAGATCCGGTCGGGGGCATCCCTCCCCGAAGCCTCGCTCAAACAGAAGATAACTTTGCGACATGACAGCAAAGTCATCAAGCGTGAATTTCAGAAGGGCACCCTAGTCCTATGGAGGAACCATAAAGATTCGCGTGAAGGCAAGCTCGCTGCAAACTGGGAGGTCCCCTATCGCGTCCGCGCGGAAACGGGGACCGCAACCTACTACCTCAAAAACCTGCACAGGGAGGAACTTGCTCGACCTTGGAACACTGAAAAGCTTAAACAGTACTACAGTTAAACACTGCCCGTGACCAATTCGCATCGCGACCACATGGGTGTACTAGGGTACAAGCGCGACTCCTAAACTCGAGACAAGAAGACAAGAGCCCGCTTTTGTATGTGAGAGCGAACTCTGCGATGGGAAGTTCACGCCTCGAAGCAAAGATCTCGATCAAGCTCTTAGCTTTGTCAAGTTCGGAATCTAACTCTGGCCACTTGACCAGTTCCCTACACTATCGAGGACCAATAACGTCAAGCAAAAGCCCCAAATACTTAAACAAAAAAACGCAAATATAAAACACGTATTCGACATACAAGCATCACACACAATATAAGCATACCAAAATATAAAACACAATACATTATGTCAAGCAAACCCCATGTTCAAAAATTACAAGTTAAAACCCCTGGCACGCAGGCCGGGCAAAGTCAACTACTAACTACGGCACGTAGGCCAGACAAAACAATTCAAAAGGCACGCATGCCAAACAGCTAAACAAGAAATCAAATAGCGGCTTCCTCCTCGGGCCTGGGTCTCCTATCACCAGCTCCTTCGATGGACTCCTCGGGGACAACCACCCTACCATCAACCACCTGATGGAAAAGACCAATCCCCTCGAAGACAAGCTAAGCCCTAAGATTCGCGATCTGGACCTGCTCCAAAGAATTATTGAAACCCACCTTGAGCTCCCAGATCTGGGTGACCAGGGCACCACGGGTTGCGAGGACTCTCTCCTCCTCCGTTTCATCCTCAGCAGGCTTGGCAGCAGCCTCCAGGTCGGCAACCTTGGTCAGAAGGCGATCCCGTTCTGCCTTGGTTCCCTTTAGCTTTTCCTTCATTTCGGTCATCTCTTACAGGAGGCGCACCTGGGCTTCGTACCTTGTCTGAGCTTCGAGCAGATCATTCTTCGCCTTGTTTTTTTCCTCCTCAAGGACGACGTTCTCGTCCCGCAGCTTTTTCAGGTCAAAGGTCAGGCTAGTTTCATCATTGAGGACCAATGTCATTTCAAAGATCCTCATCATGGTGGCCATATCCTCGGTTAAAGCCTTCCTTCTGGCCACCCTGTCGATCCCCATGATCGCATTGGTTTCAGCTTCGACCACAGTTAGAGAATTGTCCCCGGAGAAGAAGTCCCGATGGAGGTGGCGAGAGGGCAGCACAAACTTCTCTACGGGCGCACTCTCCTCGAGGTCGGCAAATATGGGCTCCTCGGTGCGTTGTATTTTAGAAGAGGTCTCCAGCAGGGGAGGAGACTGGCTACATTGGGGGGAAGAGGAACCGCATGCCCCTTGGTTGGGCTTCAGCATCTGCTGGACCTGGGAGACTCTACCTTTGGTAGCCTTCTTCGCACCCTTGGTGACCGCGAGCTTTATGATACATTTTTGAACCTTTGACATCTCACTTGCGACTAAGAATAAAGAAAAATAAGTCAGTGTAAAAAAGAGAAAAGGGCAGTCACTCGAGCAAAGCAAACGTCCACTACCTAAGAACCTCAAGGATTCCTCATAGGAACCGCACTCAAGAACGGCCTTGGTCTTAATCAATCGAGCCTCACGGTGAACCTCTCTGTGCTCGTCGAGGATGAAACTCCCATCTTTATACACACATTTGACGGGAGTGAAATCGGAGGCGAATTCGACCATCTTCTTGTAAGATTGCTGGTCTTCGGCATCTAGGTCGCCTTGCTTCCCAATCTAGCTGTCTGTGCCTTTCGCGAAGTGGTCTTCCTCCCACTCGAGGGGAAACTTCGACACCAATGTCTCCTCACACTGCCTATCTTCCTCTGTGACCACAAGGTTATACAACGAGTCGACGACGACGTGCGAGACGGGCTTGACGACATAGAACCGCTCTTTGAAGGTGCAGCTAGAATCCTGGTACGCCCGAAACAGCTTCCTCGGCTGCTTTAGGGATACCTAACTATGCCGACCCTGAGCAGATGCCCGTTGTAGGTGAAATATGCGGAAGAACAAAGGAAGTGTGGCCCCAATACCGAGATGTTCACACACAAGTTAGAATGCCCGCACAGGTCCTCGAGGCCTTCATCGGGAACTTCATCAAGTTTCCAGATTCCTCATGAACTTCCCGGCGTCTTGGCCGAAAACTTCATGAGCCCGGGCAGATAACTCATAGTTCCGCCGGAAACTTCATGAAAGTCGTCGAAACACTCATACGTCCCCCTTAAACCCAACGTTCTACCCAGAAAATTGCCGGTAAATTCATAATGCTAGAGATAGGAGACGAAAACTTACTTGAAGGAAGAAGACCTGGACGACGGAGAATGGCTGACGGCGGTGGTGACGGCGGATGCAGTCTGAAGAGCTTGGAGAGACTTGGAGGAAATTCTGATGGAGATGAAGGGGAAGTGTGAAAATGAAAATGGCTTTCCCCCTATTTATAATCCTAGCATGGGAAGCAAGGCAGCACTAGGCACTCAAGTGCCCCTACGCGTAGCCGCCCTATGCATTAATTACACGTGACACGTGGCTCTAGAAGAGACCACGCGTGTCGTCTCAGCTCCCCTCGTGCCCGGGACCAGGCATGCCTGTTCCTTTCCGTCTTCGCCACATCACCGGCCAGAGCACCAGAGGGGGTATGTCCATCAGTTACATAATATAAAGAGAATTGGAATTCATTTAAAAAAATTGGATTTCATAAAGTATTAGATGTCTTGAAAATTTATTTCTTATTTCTCAAATAATACTTTCAACAATTTTAAATAAGAAATCTAACAATGTACCACTATTATGTCACAAAAAAATTCTAATACCGATAGGGTACTCGAACTATAACTTACATAATCATAAATCAAAAGTACATTGAACAAAATAAATTATACTAATAATAACATACCGATAGGTATAATTATTATCAATATATATATATATATATATATATATATATATATATATATATATATATATATATATTATAATTAAAATAAATTTAATTATTTTATTAAACAAAATTTGTATAATTATACCCACGATAGGTGAGTTACAACTATACGAATTAAGAATGCTTATATTTTATCAAAAATAGAAAAATTTATATAATTGTATATCCATGATAGGTGGAATTACAATTATACAAATTAATAATGAGTACTTAATTTTCCAGAATAAAATTCATAATATAATATGATTTCTAATATATTCATAAGACTATATTTGTATTTATTTATTTGAGTAAATAAAAATAAATCAATTTATAATAATTATAGAGAATTTTAATTTTAAAATATTTTGAAAAATTAATAACTTTATATAAATGTGCATTTTATAATTTTCAAAGGAGTAGATGATATTAGATAAAAAAAATTTCTCATGCAATTATATAATAAGTTACAAGAGATCCAAAATAATAATTAAATTACAACGAACCTTGAAAGAGAATATGACATTCATCCTTACCCGAAGAGCTATTAAACTTTGATGACTTATATGATATCAGAGTGTCATCTCAAATGATTTATAAATTATCAACAAATCATTTTAACAAAATAAATGGTTCAAAAAATGAAAGATAATATTTAATTCATATTAATTATGAAGTTAAGAATAAAATGTTTGATACTAATATATTCTCTCGATCATATCACTTAAATAAAGTAATTAACATTTGTGTTACTACAAATCAAATATATTTTCGTAAAAGAAATTTTAGACTCAAATCTTTTGAGAATATACAATTTAAATTAGTATACAATTCTCTTATAATAATATAACACCAAATATTTATAGATTTATAAGATTATTTCAAATCCAAAATAAAAAATAAGGGGACAACTTCGTTATCCATCACAAAAAGTTGGGTAGTCTACCTTCAATCAATCCACTAATGCCGTATCATTTTATTATACTTAATTATTTATTTAATAATTTAAATTTTGTAGATTTTCAATACAATGTAGCCTAATTTACTCTATTAGTAACTCTACCAAACTTTTTGAAATAGGTAGATAAGAATTCACTTAAAAATAATATTTTTAAATAAATCGAGATCATTTCAATAATATTTCAAGATTCTAAGACATTAAAGTTTTTAATATTTAAATAATGATAAAATATATTTGAGATAAGTTTGAGATATACATATTCAACCATGACACAATAAGTGCTAAGAAATAGTCGCATTTTTAATACAAAATATGAATATATTTGTATTACAAAAATTAATTCATATTAACTAGGATTGTCAAAAGTCTAAAATTTATTAATAATTATGAAATAATAATTGATAATTATATTTATAATTATAATTTATAAATGTTTGCTAATCAACAAAAAGAAAAATATGAGTCAAAAGCATTAAACTTTTACTAAACACACACGATAAATTCACATTCATTCATTCACCAATTATACAGGGTGCAACTTTTTTTTTAGGGTTTTGTTTACTGTAAACAAAATTAATAAAACCGTGTGATTGATTTAAGGGATGGTACTACACATTAAAAAAATGATAAAGAGTAATATATTTTAAATAATTAAATAATTAGTACATCTATATCAGCAATAGCCATAATATGTATCTATAAGACATTGATACAAATCGAAAAATTTAATAAAATTAAATAGATACACATTATAATATTTTGTTATATTAAAGAATAATTGACAATAATAAAAATGGTATGTCTTATAGAATTTGAGAGACGGCTATCAGAAGAGTGAGTATGAGAGAATTACTACTCTCATTATCGTTTAGGATTTTTAGATTATGTTAATTGTCTAATGGAGATACTGTTAGAACAAGAATTGATTCTACATTCCTAATAGTTTTGATGATAACAAACACTATATTATTGAGAACTTGATGCTCCTTAATTCATTATTTATGATATGTAGGGAAGTTCTAATGTAAAGAAGTTCTGATATAGAAGTATCACAAGATCCAATCTTAGCGAAGTTCAAAGCGAAGTTCTAATCAAGCGAAGCTCTAAGTATCACAAGATCTAATCAAAGCGAAGTTCAAAGCGAAGTTCTAATCAAGCGAAGCTCTGATATGGAAGTTTCATAAGATCTAAAGTAGCTAAGTTCTGATGAAGGATGTCTCACGCTTCAGCACCAAAGTTGCATTAAGCCAGAAACTCTGATAATTCAACAAAGCAACCTCTGATACGTTATCCTCCACAATTATGAGTATCTCAAAGTAACGGATTGTGCCAGACAAAATCTGTATTTTTGAAAAGAGCATTCAATGGCATTATTATCAAACCTCCAACGGATCAAATCTTTTCATCTATTTAAAGGAGTTCCTGCAGATGACCAAAACACACTTGCGCGCATATTCTTCAAAAATTCATCAAATCATCAAGTTTTCATCTGTTTTCACTTTTGATAAAAAATATTGTATAAACATCACGGTTGTGATAAAGCTTTTTAGAAGCATATTATTTTCATTTGAAATTCCTTGAGAAAACCGAGTTGTGGTTAAAACTCAAGAAGACAGTGACGGTTGTCCCTGTGATTGTGTAATCTTAATTGATTAGTGGATTAAGTCCTCAAGAGAGAGAGGCGAAATCACCTTGGCGGTTGGACTGGAGTAGTTTGAGTTCAAACGAACCAGGATAACCAACGTGTCCTTTTGCTTTAACTTTTGAAAATCCCAATTCAACCCCCCTTCTTGTGTTTTTTGTTTCTTCAATTGGCATCAGAGCGCCTGGTTCTGGGTGCTAACACTTAACCGTGTCAGATAAAAGATCCTTCACGAAAAACACTATGGAGGAACCCGTTCAGAACTACAATGACAAAATCAGTGGCAAACCACCAGTGTTTGACGGTGAAAACTTTGATTACTGGAAAGACTTAATCAAAAGTTTCTTTCTGGCTCATGACGGCGATCTCTGGGATATGGTAACTGATGGTTACACTCACCCTGTTGGAAAAGACGGTCAGAAGATTGAAAGGAAAAATATGACGGATCAACAGAAGAAAGATTTCAGAAATCATCACAAGGCCAGAACGATTCTCCTCAGCGCAATCTCCCACACAGAATATGAGAAGATCACTAACAGAGAATCAGCCAAACACATATTTAATTCTCTGAGAATGACGCATGAAGGCAACACTCAAGTCAAAGAGACTAAAGCTCTGGCACTCATCCAGAAGTATGAAGCTTTCAAAATGGAAGAAGATGAAACAATTGAGAAAATGTTCTCAAGGTTTCAAATTCTGGTTGCTGGACTAAAAGTTCTGAATAAAGGGTACTCAACATCAGATCATGTCAAGAAGATCATCAGAAGCTTACCAAAGTGTGGAGACCCATGGTCACAGCACTAAAGCTCTCCAAGAACCTCAACGAAATATCTCTTGAAGAACTGATCAGCTCTCTAAGAAGTCACTTGATAGAACTAGAAGAAGATGAACCCCAGAAGAAAGGTAAGTCTGTTGCTCTTAAATCTAAATATAAATCTGAAACTAAAGCTTTTCAGGCAGAAGAAGAAAGCTCCGGTGGCTCCTCCGAAGAAGATGAACTATCACTCCTTTCCAGAAGAATCCAACAACTATGGAAAAATAGGCAAAGGAAATTCAGAAACTCTAGAAGATCAAGCAGTCATTCTGAACCATCTTCTGGACACAAAAAGTCAAGAAACAAAGAGGTGGTGTGTTACGAATGCAAGGAACCTGGACACTACAAAAGTGATTGTCCTAAGCTGCAGAAAGAAAAGCCAAATAAGAAGTTTAACAAGGAAAGAAAGAAAAGTCTTATGGCTACCTGGGATGACTCAGAATCTTTTGAAGAAGAATCCGAATCAGAAAATAAACACGCCAACATTGCCCTAATGGCCAACGTATCAGATGATTCCAACTCATCAGAATCAGACTCTGATTCAGAAACTAAAGAGGTATTCTCTAAATTCTCTAGATCTCAATTAGAAGAAAGTCTGTCAGAAATTCTTGAAAACTATCAAAAACTTCAACTCAAATATAAGAATCTGAAAAATGATCTGGTATCTGAGACTGAAGTGAACAGAAAACTGAAAGCAGAAAATTCTGGGTTAAAAGAAACCATTTCAAAACTAAACTCTTTTGAATCTCAAAAATCTCAGAAAAAATCTGACTCAGTAGTTCCCACTAGTTCTGATAACATTTTAAAACATTACGACTATGATTTTCAAAAATTTCTAGCTAAAAACATAGACAGAAGCAAAATGGCTTCAATGATATATGGAGTTAGTAGAAATGGGAGAAAAGGCATAGGATATGTTAATCCTATAGGAGAAGATCCATATAAACCTAAACAAGTTGATGATATGATCATAAAATACGCTCCTTTAAACTCTCACTTCACATATGGACACAAAAAATATATAAAATATACTAGTGAATCTTACTCTTCAAATTCTATTGAGAAACCAAAACTCAATCAGAATTCGGTGACCACTAACAAACAAGGACCCAAAGATATATGGGTACCTAAGGATAAAATCTTATATGTTGCAGATGTCTTTAACAGCAAGATTGAAACACCAATCATGGTACCTGGACTCTGGATGCTCGCGACACATGACGGAAAGAAAGCATATGTTCCAAAGTCTGGAACTTAAAGCTGGAGGGTATGTAGGTTTCGGAGGCAATCAGAAAGGTAAAATCATTGGCTCGGGAACCATAGGTAACAGTACTCTACCCTCTATATCTAATATTTTATTAGTAGAAGGATTAATGCATAACTTGTTATCCATAAGTCAATTAAGTGATAACGGTTATGATATAATCTTCAATCAAAAGTCCTGCAAGGCAGTTAGTCAGAAAGATGGAACAATCCTCTTTAATGGGAAGAGAAAGAACAACATCTATAAAATAAAGCTTTCTGAACTAAAAAGTCAGAATGTAAAATGTCTTTTGTCTGCTGACGACGAGCAATGGGTCTGGCACAGAAGATTGGGGCATGTTAGTATGAGAAGAATATCTCAGATTAACAAACTCAATCTGGTCAGAGGACTCATAACCTGAAGTTCAGCTCAGATGTTCTGTGTGAAGCATGTCAAAAAGGCAAGTTTTCCAAACCCTCTTTTAAACCAAAAAATGTTGTTTCTACCTCCAGACCATTAGAACTTCTACATATAGATCTGTTTGGACCAGTGAAAACTGCATCCATCAGTGGCAAGAAGTATGGATTAGTGATCGTAGATGACTATAACAGATGGACATGGGTAAAGTTCTTAAAACACAAGGACGAGTCACTCTCTGTATTCTCTACTTTCTGTAACCAAATTCAGAATGAAAAAGAGTTTAGAATTGTAAAAGTCAGAAGTGATCATGGTAGGGAATTTGAAAACAAAAGTTTAGAAACATTTTTTAATGAAAATGGCATTTCTCATGATTTCTCTTGTCCTAGAAATCCACAACAAAATGGAGTTGTAGAGCGCAAGAACAGAACTCTACAAGAAATGGCCAGAACCATGATCAATGAGACTAACATGGCTAAACACTTCTGGGCAGAAGCAGTTAATACAGCGTGTTACATTCAGAATAGAATCTCTATAAGACCTATTCTGGAAATGACTCCATAAGAATTATGGAAGAACAGAAAGCCCAACATTTCATACTTTCATCCATTTGGATGTACATGCTTTATCTTAAACACTAATGATCCTCTGAACAAGTTTGATTCTAAGGCACAAAAATGTTTCATGTTAGGATACTCTGAACGTTCAAAAGGATACAGAGTATATAGCACAGAAACACGAAATGTGGTAGAATCCATTTGTGTCATATTTGATGATAAGTTTGGCCTTCAAAATCCAAAGCATGATGAATCTCTTGCAGAAATAGAAGTTCAAATTACAGGCAATGAAACCAGATCATCAGAAAAACAGTCGAACACAACAGAAGGAAACTCTAATGCTGAAGAACCCATCCAGAAAAGACAATCCAGAAGTTCTCTAATACATCCCGAAGACAAAATTCTGGGAAAGAAGGATGACCCAATCAGAACAAGATCCTCATTCAAAAATACTAAAGAATCTCTCATGGGATTAGTCTCTCTGGTTGAACCCACCTCTATTGATGAAGCACTCTCAGACAACGATTGGATACTTGCAATGCAGGAAGAATTAAATCAGTTCACCAAAAACGACGTATGGGATCTAGTCCCCAAACCCAAAGGCTTCAACATCATTGGAACCAAATGGGTCTTCAGAAACAAACTGAATGAACAAGGAGAAGTGGTCAGAAACAAAGCACGACTGGTTGCACAAGGTTATAGTCAGCAAGAAGGGATAGACTATACAGAAACCTTTGCTCCAGTCGCAAGGTTAGAGTCTATCAGACTTTTAATTTCATATGCTGTAAATAATGATATCACTCTTTATCAGATGGATGTCAAAAGTGCGTTTTTAAATGGTTACATCGATGAAGAAGGTTACGTGCATCATCCCCCTGGTTTTGAAAAAACAAAACATCTAGAATATGTTTATAAACTTAAGAAATCGTTATATGGTCTAAAACAAGCTCCCAGAGCTTGGTATGAGAGACTAAGTAACTTTCTCTTAGAAAATGATTTTACCAGAGGGAAGGTGGACACAACTCTATTCTGTAAGTCATTTAAAAATAACATTCTGATTTGTCAAATATACGTAGATGATATAATTTTTGGATCCACTAAAAGCTCCTTGGGCAAAGAATTTGCTAAGACTATGCAGGCAGAATTTGAAATGAGCTTAATGGGAGAACTCAAGTTCTTCTTGGGAATTCAAATTAAACAAACTCCAGAAGGAACTTACATACATCAAAGCAAGTATGTCAGATATCTTCTGAAGAAATTTGAAATGTCAGAAAGTAAGCCTTCCAAAACTCCTATGCATCCCACATGCAATATGGAAAAGGACGAGGTAAGTAAGAAAGTAGAACAGAAGCTCTACAGAGGTATGATTGGTTCTCTCCTTTATTTAACTGCTTCAAGACCTGATATTCTCTATAGCATTTGTCTTTGTGCTAGATTCCAATCAGATCCTAGAGAATCTCACTTAACAGCAGTTAAGCGAATTTTCAGATATCTGAAAGGTACTACTAATCTTGGTCTTTGCTATAGAAAGTCCAAAGAATACAAATTGGTAGGATACTGTGACGCTGACTTTGCTGGAGACAGAATAGAAAGAAAAAGTACCTCTGGAAGCTTCCAGTTTCTGGGAGACAACTTAATCTCTTGGTCCAGCAAAAGACAATCCACCATTGCACTATCAATGGCTGAAGCTGAATATATAGCTGTAGCTGGATGCAGTACTCAGATGCTCTGGATGAAGAATCAGCTTGAAGATTTCCACATTTACGAGAGTAACATCCCTATCCTCGGTGACAATACTTCTGCCATCTGTCTTTCTAAAAATCCTATTTTGCATTCTAGGGCTAAACATATAGAAATTAAACATCACTTCATTAGGGACTATACTCAGAAGGGAATTCTTTGTTCTAAATTTATAGACACAGACCATCAATGGGCTGATGTTTTCACCAAACCCCTTGCTGAAGATAGATTTAATTTCATTATGAAAAATCTCTGTATGGAACTATGTCCAGAATGAAAATGTAATTTCTATATTTTTAACTCTCAGAATTTCTTTTTGTGAACATCTGACCAATTATTCTTCAGAAGTAAGAAGAAAGATTGCCTCAGAATCTATTCAGAAGATCTGATCTTTTCATTTCAAGGATAGATCATTAAGTTCACTTCAGCAAACACTTGTCAACCTACGCTCCAGATTTTCTCTGATGATGAACACGTGTCAAACTCTGGAAAACTGAAACGTCTGTGTTGACATATCGAGGCGCCAAGTCACATCGGTAACTGTTCACAAAATTTCTCACGCTATCTCCCTTGTCAGAAATCATTACAGCTATTAATCATTATGTTTATTGTTTTTAATTGCTATTTATTTCCTGGTCACTCTTATAAATGTCACTTCTAACACCCTCACAAGCTCAATATCACTCACTTAGCTCTCTATCGCCTTCTCCGTATTATTTGCAATTCTTGTTTTGCTGTCTACATTTCTTGTTCCTCTGTGTGTTCCCAAAACCCTAAGTCTGTGAACAATGGCCTCCTGCTCTCAACAAGCAATGTCTCAAGAATCAGCTGACCAAGTCATTGAAGAAAGGTACGTTGAGCCCTCAAGAACTCTTCTCACTCCCTTTGCCTCTCTTGAAGTTCTCTGTGAACTCATCGTTAGATTCCTCTAGGTAGACTAATCTCATATATTCTAATAGAGAATAAGCTGATAGAACACCTAACTGAAGCTCAGGAAATCTCTGATCTAGAAACTATTGCTGGAAGACCTCTCAATGCAAAGAACCTCAAGAAGATGAAAATCATTGAGACCATCAAGAAGGATCCAACCCTAATCTCTAAGGAAGTCATCACCACCAGGAAAATACCTCTGAAAGATTTTCCTCTCTTCTCAGCAGATACTCATCCAGAAATTGTTCTCAGATATCTGGATGCGTGTAAAGCTGATGGAACCCTTCCAGAAGTTTCTCTGCAACAGCTCAGGCAAGTACCTCTAGAAGTTGCCACCAGAACATCAAGAAAAAGAAAAGCCTCTGAAGGAACTCCTCAGAAAACTTCGAAAGCTGCTAAAAAGAAAGGTAACTCTTCTTTCATTTCTGTCGTCGAATCCATATTGGTATCAACATCTAAAACCCCATCTTCTCCTAAACCTTCTGAAAATCCATCACCTTCACCACAAACTCTTGACGATTTTGACATTGACATTGACCCCACTCCTTCTGATTTCATTGAACCACAACCAGAACTTGCACAAGTTCTGTCTGACCTTGATCTTGAACCTCTATTCACTTTTTCCCAACCAGAACATCAAATTCAAAACTCTGACACCTCTATTCCTGGTATCAACTGTCCTCTTAACTTCCTTCAACCATCACCTAATTTCACCAGTACCCCACAAGATGCCTTCTCTTCAGAATTTACCTCACCTACCTCTCCCATTCTCATTTCTGACTCTCCTCAGACAAATCCCTCAGATGATACCCTCAGAACTATAATTGACTTAGAAGCTCTAGACAAGCTTACCTCAACCTCTCACAAAGTAGCCATTCCCAAACCAAAACCAATGATCTCTAAATCAGATGTTGGTAACTCTTTATTGGCATTCGAGGTAGAAATGCAGGAATGGATTAACTTTCTGAAGCAGGGCTGTATGGAGAATCTGAATCCAGCTGCTTCTGACTATGTCTGGACCAAATTCAGAAAGTGGTTTAATTCTGAATCTCAGAAGATGAAGGAACTCAGCTATGACATAGCCCAACAGAACTTCTGTGACCATATGAAGATCTTCAATGAGCAGGTTCTAAGATTCTGGGAAAAGAAACCCATTCTTCCTCTAGGCTGGAAAGCTCCTATGGTTTCAGAACCTCAGAAATAAATCTCTGAGCATCAAACTCTGGTTATCACTGAAGTGGAAGAAAAATCACCTGAAGCTTCTCCAAAGAAAGTGTCTGCTAAAAGCTCTGAGGATTTGGTACCTTCTGAAGAATCTACTTCATCTGTTCTAGTGCTGAAAACTCAGGATGAGTTGAAGAAAGAGAATAAGGCAGTAAGAAAGAGATTGGACAAACAGGATGAAACAAACGCAGAAATTAAAGGGATGCTTGGCAAGCTAGAAGAATCCGCTAATTAGATCAAAGGCCTTCTTGAAGCATTGTTCACAAGACTTCCACCTGCTCCTCAACCTTAGATTCTTTTATGTTTCTATTGTGTTTTTTTTTGCCTTGCTTACTTTGTGATTTATCTTGCTCATGTTTGCTTACTTATGTTCTCATGTATCTTTTCGCTTTTTGATTAATGACAAAGGGGGAGAACGTAGAATATTTTGAAATATAACAGTGCACCGGGACTATGTCTCGAACATTTTAACCTCTGTTTCCACATATTGTTAAAAAGGCAGGAAAATGGTAATCAGAACTTCTTGGAAATCTTAAATCAAAACATTTTCAAGGAAATCTTCAACTCAGGGGGAGTCCTCTATACTCCATACTCTTTTAATTAATTATCAAAATATAAGTTTTTGTCATCATCAAAAAGGGGGAGATTGTTAGAACAAGAATTGATTCTACATTCCTAATAGTTTTGATGATAACAAACACTATATTATTGAGAACTTGATGCTCTTTAATTCATTATTTATGATATGTAGGGAAGTTCTAATGTAAAGAAGTTCTGATATAGAAGTATCACAAGATCCAATCTTAGCGAAGTTCTAATCAAGCGAAGCTCTAAGTATCACAAGATCTAATCAAAGCGAAGTTCAAAGCGAAGTTCTAATCAAGCGAAGCTCTGATATGGAAGTTTCACAAGATCTAAACTAGCTAAGTTCTGATGAAGGATGTCTCACGCTTCAGCACCAAAGTTGCATTAAGCCAGAAACTCTGATAATTCAACAAAGCAACCTCTGATACGTTATCCTCCACAATTATGAGTATCACAAAGTAACGAATTGTGCCAGACAAAATCTGTATTTTTGGAAAGAGCATTCAATGGCATTATTATCAAACCTCCAACGGATCAAATCTTTTCATCTATTTAAAGGAGTTTCTGCAGATGACCAAAACACACTTGCGCGCATATTCTTCAAAAATTCATCAAATCATCAAGTTTTTATCTGTTTTCACTTTTGATAAAAAATATTGTATAAACATCACGGTTGTGATAAAGCTTTTTAGAAGCATATTATTTTCATTTGAAATTCCTTGAGAAAACCGAGTTGTGGTTAAAACTCAAGAAGACAGTGACGGTTGTCCCTGTGATTGTGTAATCTTAATTGATTAGTGGATTAAGTCCTCAAGAGAGAGAGAGGCGAAATCACCTTGGCGGGTGGACTGGAGTAGTTTGAGTTCAAACGAACCAGGATAACCAACGTGTCCTTTTGCTTTAACTTTTGAAAACCCCAATTCAACGCCCCTTGTTGTGTTTTTCGTTTCTTCAGATACACTTAAATAGCTAAACGGATATAAGCACAGACCTCTCATTGGACTTAACTGAATAATCCAATCCATCACGATCTATTCAGGCACAAAACTCAATCAAACAAAATCATCTATTTAATGTTTAATAACAATAGATCATAATATAATTAATTAATAATTAATTATATTAATCCATATTTAATTAATTAAAAATTATAATTTATTTATAAAAAATTATTACAATTGAATAATTATTGATGCGTAGTTGTTATAATAAAGAGAACACTTATAATAAATTAACTCTAATAATTTTACATTTGATTGTGTTTACATAATTATTTAAAAGATAATCTCTAAGTTAATTTGGATTAAATATAGTATTAAGGGTACTTAAATTTAACTACAAAAATTTAACATAAATTAAGATACATCAGAGGAGGCATGCTCCAATCATATAAACTATATGGATCACCTCGGCTACATCCGTTACATCTTCCCCTAAATAGGACATTGTTTCTACAACACCACAGACTCCAAAAACCTTACACGACTTTAACCTGCATTGAACAAGTTGAAGAACAATATTTTTTTTTTAATAATAAAAAATATATTTATATAACGGATACGACGGGGTACCCAACCCAAATACAAAAACCACCAACGGTCCCTAACAAAAGTCCCTTACAAAAACTCACAGGGAGACTTGACCCATTCGTAATAATTACAAGTAAACGGTCTCTTCGATTTTTTCCCAATCCACCACCAAGCGGTAAGAATTACATTATGTTTAACCAACTCCCCATCCCAAATTCCATCACTAAACATTATATTATTTCTTTGTAACCATAAAGTCCAACAACATACCAACCATAGACCTGTCGCATTATTTATGCCGACTCCACACGTATGAAGGTAATTAATCCACTGTCTTAAATGCTCTATTATGCTGTCACTTTGAATCGAACCTATTCCTAGCCAACTTGACACTCCCAGCCACACCTCCCTACTGTTGCTGCAGCGGCAGAACAAATGAGTGACAGATTCGTCGTCTTGGAAGCACAACGGGCAAACGAAATCATGTATATCCGCTAAAATTCCACGCGCCGCAAGATTATCTCTAGTCGGCAACCTGTTGTGAAAAAGCCTCCAACCAAACAAGATAGGTTTCATTGGAGAAGAAGCCAACCATAATAATTTGAATGCCTCGCGTAGCTCTACCAGAAAAATCGTGACAGATGTATTTGACAACAGTATTGCAGATTCTTTCCGCTGTAGCCAAGCATACCCAGCCTTTGCCGAGTATTGCAGGTCTGGTGTGTCTGGCCAAGACCATTCGTCTGCCATCGACATATCTAAATAGGCATCCTGTAACAGGTTTTGTATGTTCTGTACTTCATGCAACCAATTTACACAAACGTCTGTATCAGCGAAATAAATGTGTCATTGCCAACTCGACCCATCCCACCATCCGTTTTCCACCACCAAGCTGTCGAACTTATTGGTAGCTAAATAAACTTTCGGGTATAAAGAATTTAATGAGACGGATCCATGCCAAATTGTCGACCAAAACGGAGTTGATTCCCCATTGCCCACCACGGCCTTCATACAATCCGCCATTGAATTCTCCCCGAAATTCTTTAAAATCTTGAACAGATCACGCCACCAAAGAGATGATGGAACGTCGTACTTATTATAGAATCCCCGTATCAAATCTTTAGCGTATAGTCCATACCTCCCTGCCAAAATGTCTCTCCACAAACCTTCTTTACAATTCAACTATTTCCAATACCATTTACTAATCAATGCCGTATTGAAGTTCCGAACGTCTAATATCCCCAGACCACCCTTCTCTTTAGGTTTACAAACTACCTTCCAATTAATCCATGCCACACCTTTTTTTTATTGTAGATCCATTCCACAAAAATCTCCTTTGAATCGACGTAATGATACGAATTATCTTGGAAGGCATTCTATAAAACGACATGTAGTGTATAGGGAGATTGGATAAAACCGATTTTATAAGTGTTGTTCTCCCTCCCATCGACATGAATCTTGCTTTCCACGATGCAAATCTAGCTTGAATCCTATCGATAACCGGCTGCCAAAAGGATATAAGTCTGTGATTTCCTCCAATATGTATGCCAAGGAATTTGAACGGACAGGTTTGGATTTTTCACGCCAAAAACCGCTCTTCCGCCTTCAAGAAATCAGCCACCACTCCAAAACCAAACAGTGAGCTTTTGCTAAAATTAATCTCTAATTCGGAAACTAATTGGAAACCTTTAAGGACGACTTTCAACGCCCAAACATTGCTCAAAGTACCTTCTCCTACAATAACCATATCGTCCGCATATTGAAGATGACTAAAATTGGCTCCAAAACCAACATTGAATGCCTTGAAAAACTGTCCCTCTATGGCTCTTTTCATTAACACTGCTAAGCCTTCCGCCGCAATAGCGAAGAGAAGAGGGGATATCGGATCGCCTTGCCTAAGACCTCTAGAAACGGGGAAATCCCGAGTTGGGCTCCCATTAACTAGTACGGAGATATAATTCTTCATTACGCTACCTTCCATCCACTTCATCCATATATGTCTGAATCCCATAATCACCATAATCTTCCGAAGGTACGACCACTCTACACAATCATATGCTTTCGCGAAAGCAATTTTAAGAAACATGCCACTTTTCTTGCTTCTTTTCGCATAATCCACTATTTCGTTTAGAACGAGCACACCATCCATAAGATTCCTAGCTTCTATAAATGTTGTTTGGGAAGGGGAAATAATGCTTCCTACCACTTTTTTCAATCTACCGGCTAACAGTTTAGCAACCACTTTATATGCACAACCAATCAAACTTATCAGTCTATATTCATCCAACGATTTAGGGCTATCACCTTTCGGAATTAGAACCAGAAATGAAGAGGATGGAGTTTTAGGGAATGTACCACTGTTAAAAAAGTCTTGAATGCTTTTGGTGAAATCCACTCCAACCACCTTCCAACAATGCTTGAAAAACTCTAGGCTGAACCTGTCTGGTCCAGGGCTCTTTGCACCATCGCAAAGCATCACCACCGACTTAATCTTTTCTTCTTCGAAAGGTCTCTCTAGCTCCAGTTTATCCGTCGTTGATAGTGACTTGAATTGGTCCACTCCAATATCAGGCATAGGACTAGTGCTTGCATTGAATCTCTTGGCAAAGTGACAAGCAATTGCCTCTTTGACTCCACTGACATCCTCCACAATCCTATTTTCCACTGTTACCGACGATATGGTATTTCTAATATTCCGTTGTTTAATGCTAGCGTGATAGAATTTTGTATTTTGGTCACCATCGACGATCCATTTTGTGCGAGATTTATGAAAAAGGATACTCTCTTTTATTCTCAGCTGCTTCCATAATTCTTCCACTGCATTACTTATTATAAACGCTTCTTCTGGACTGCTGGCACCCCTTCTCTCCGCCATAGCATCTTCTATGTCATTAATTGTTCCAATGTTTTCATCAATTTTTGTATCAATCCAACCAAATACGTTTTTGTTCCACCATCTCAATCTCGACCTCAGATTTTGTAGCTTCTTGGAAAAGATGAATGAAGGATTTCCATAGACACTATATGACTCCCACGTCTCTTTAACAAACGACATGAACTCTGGGTGCTCGAACCAACAATTAAGAACCTTAAACGGTTTCAATCCCCAGTTGATGTTTCTAACCGATATCCACACAGGCATATGGTCGGATATGTCCCTCAACCCAACTTTCTGAGCAACCACATTCAAATCCATCAACAACCCCGGCGATACCAAAAACCTGTCAAGTCTGCTACAAGTGTTTCCTGTCGAACTGTACCATGTAAACTTATTGCCTACCACCGGTAAATCAACGCAACCGGAAAGTTGAATAAAGTCTCTGAATTCTATCATCAATTTTTTACCATAATCACTTCTACTAATCCTCTCACTAGAATTTTTCACTGCGTTGAAATCTCCTCCGATAACCCACTCACCCGGCTCCATCTTAGCCTTTAATTGAAGGATACTGCTCCATAGTTCTCTCTTTTTAGAATTTATGCATGGAGAGTATATGTTAAGGAAATAGCATATATTCCCCTTCCACAATACCTTTATACCAATGTAACTTGTTCCTCTGTAACTGTAAACAGGAAGGAATAAATCTTTCCTCCATATAATGAGCAATCCACCTGAAAGACCATTGGAATTTGATGTCGTCCACTGCACGTTGGTGTTTTCCCACAAGCTATGAACAATTTCATCAGTCATTACAGTGCATTTAGTCTCCTGTAAAAAGCACACATCAGCCCCACCATCGGTTAACAACTTCCAAATTTTCCTCCTCTTGATTTTACTACCGCATCCCCGAACATTGTATGTGATGTAATTCATATTTTCATCTTAGCAGCCTCCTTCTTTCCTTTCTTTCCTATTCTATCAGCCCCATCCAAATTACGTATTACAAATTTGAAAACTTCGTCATCCTCATCCGCCTCCACACCTAATCGTTTGATGGAGCCCCACACCTTAGCAGACAAATTTGCTAACTTTAGTTTAATTCTAGAGTTGCTTCTGATGGAGACTCACTCTTATTACTTTTTTATTCTTCAGAGAACTTGGAAATGGTATCTTGTTCTTCATTCTCATCTGACAAACACATCGATACTGAAGCTGGTTCAACTAACAAGGGTGAATATTGAATGTGATTTTCTGCCTGGAGTAGAGTATGGTAATAAGAAGGTGTGAAAGGTATTTTAATATTTTGAATTATATCATCTAAAATCTTTTTTTTTCTTCTTCTTCTTTGGTTTATCAATGAGCGTTGGGCCCGGAGGAGTAACTTCACTTGATAGTCTGTTATCCTCAGCATCGATATCAATACCTGTATTGTCTCTTTTCATAATTATTGCAGTCTTTACATTGGACTTTGGCCCTTGGTAATTATGCAACTTATCTTTACCCAGCAGTACAATAGGTACACCTTTATCAACTCTATCCTTCACGTGATCCGTAGCAGCTTTTCCTGTTTCTTCCACAAATGTACCAGCTATATATTGGTTCTCCTCATTCTCTTCTGAATTAGGCCTAGTTATACCTTCCCCTGCACATACGTCTTTGTCAACTTCGATATTCAATCCTTGAGGACTAGACTCTAGACAATAATCTCTCTCAGCTATATCTTCAACCTCCTTCGCCTGGGCCTGTCTCCGATTATCCACTCCCACACTATTTTCAGATCCTCCTATTGATCCTTCCTCCTCTATGTCTGATGAAATCTCCTCTGAGCTATCTGATACAGAATGACCCGAGAACGAATGTTTATCCAAAATACCAAAAGCCATCGACTCTTCCACCAGCTTTATTCGATAAATGTTGTCGTTCACTTCTATATTACACACTTCATTGAGATTCATGGCAAATTTAGTCCTGATAAGTATTCGCACCACATCCAACTTCTTATGTTTCTGAGTTTCATTATCAGCTTTCACGAATTGCTCACTGTCCCAGCCAAAAACTTGAAGAATTTTTCGCCCCAAATATGACATGGCAAACCGAATATATTCACCATGTCAGTCTCTCCTTGTCAACATTAGACAGAGTCCAGGGGTGAATCTCTGAGAACCATTTCAAAATCCATTCTGTATCTTCTCTAACCATCTTGTTTATGTCTCCATTAACTTCTTCTTCAAGTAAACATAGGTTTGCACCAAGAGGAGTTGCTTTTATCTTAAAATACCCTTCAATGTGTAGAGCTTCTTGTATTTCGTAAGTTGTACCCGGAACTTCCATAACTCCCACAAAATCTTGATTGAACTTTTCCATATCTTCCTCACTCACGTTAAACATCAGATGTCCGAAGTCTAGTTTATCTCCCATCAGCACAGGTTTAAAATTCTTCTTGATCTGTCTTTGAGCGGGAGAGTGCCTGTTGTAACTTGAGCAAACAACCTCACACCAGTCCAAGAATCGTACCTGCGATTGTTCTCTCCAATCAGAAACTTTGGTTTAGTATTATTGTTGTGTTGTAAAGGTCTGTTAATTTTAGCCTCCATGTCATCTCCTCTAACGTCTCTGTGGAATCTTGGTGTGTTTGCAAATAGCTTGTTGCCATTAATGACAATATTGTCAAGTTTAATGGAAAGAAGATGTTCGTCATCCACCTTTTTATATCTAACGAATCCGAACCTTCTACCTCTCTTGTCTAACCGTGAAGGTATGAAAACTTCAAGGACCAGACCGTATTCTTTGAATACTTCAAACATTTGTCTATCCTCGAAACCATCTGGGAATTTCATGAAGAAGAAGGAAGAAGCTTCCTTTATATCTTGTTCAATCCCTTTGCCCCCATGCGCCCTCCAAATAGATCTTCTAGCCACTGTGCCCTGATGTTGTTTCTGCTTCTTAATCTCCATCCAGCCCGGAGCCATTACAACCCCGATAACCATTTCTACGTCACCTAACCTCCCAAAGAAGCCTTCTCGCCGTAGGTTATATTCTAACACCACACTATCTCTATAACACGGGCACTTCACACTAACAATAAAGGTTATCTGGATCTGTTGGCCCCCAGTACTCAAGAACAAACCTACAATCAGCTCCTAGAAAACACTGTCTCAGTAAAACCCAGTAGAATACAACTCCTTACCAAGGCCCCTAAGCACTAAAGCCAGGAATTTAAGCCAAAGATAAGAGATAAGATTCACCAGTATCTACTCAGAGCAGTGAATCGGAAACGCAAGGTTGTTTTGATAGAACTAAGGGGGAAAACGGATTCGTAGAACAAGACCTTAATGTACCTGATACATGATGTACTGAGCGGCAAAGATGTCTGACGAATAGGTTGTTCTGAAAACACGGTAGACAATCCTAGAGAGAGGGAAGAACTTCTCTCTCTAAGTTACCGTTGTTCATAAAACTTAAGACCCTTAAGGCTGTTTTTCAGTTGAAGAACAATTTAACATGATAACAACCAATCGACAACATTGTCAACGAACACACATACACAAAGACAATTGTTAATAACTAAGCATTAATTAAAGTTTACCTTTTATATATTCAAATTAAAAATAAAAATAATTATAATATATATTATTAAGAAATTAAATTTAGAAAAAGTAGTTTTTCCGTCTCTAATACACTAAAATTTATCATAAATTAAATTAGTAATGAATTTAATGACGTGCCGATATTTTTAATGAATTTAGTTAAATAGATAACATTTAATTACACTTGTTTTTATTAACTGTAATTAATTATTTTTCAATTTTTATATAACAATGAAAGTTAGGGGGCATACGCTTTTTTATTGAAAAAATAAAAAAAATATTAATGCTGAGATTTAAAGCCTGTAACCATTAATCTATGACTATGGTTGTTATTAAGAATCGTGATGAAAAGTCTAATAAAACAAATCAATCGCATTAAAAATAATATATAATTACGGTTGTCAAAAGGGTCGTAGTAATATAGTGTTACCAAAAATATATTTTGTAATAGTGTGTGCACATGTGAAAGTCAGCTCATCAATTTCAAGATGTGCTTGAAATTGTGAATGACGGTTTCTCAGTATCAGAGGCAAATGCCACTGAGGAACAAAGCGGAAGGGCTTGCTCTTGATCCATCACTGTGTGAATTCAAACATCTTTGAGAAGATTATCGAGTAAGAAATAACCAATGAGGCTTCAAATACTCTCAAGAAGCTTTATGGTTGGAGATGTTGTTTGAATAGGTGAATGTGAGTAACTCTGAGCAAATCAAATTGCTAGTGGCTAATCAGAATTAATTTGGCAAACCACCTTATTAGTCATGGTAATAGCAAGCACATAGAAAAGATGTATCATTTCTTTATGGACCAAGTTAGTAATGAGAGATTAAGCATTGAACATTGGAAAACTGAGTTGCAATTAGTTGATATTTTGAAAAAGTCTTTCAAACAAACAAGATTTGATGGTTTGAAGAAGTTAATGGGTATTGTGGTTAACTTGGAGTGCAGTAACAATATACTCTGGGGTATATCATAGCCCCGACCGGGTATATCATTTCAAGTTAAATAGACTCACTACAAGAAAAATGCCATTTTACGACACTTAGGTTGCGACGGTTTATTGAAAACCGTCCTAATATATATATTACGGCAGTTTTTTGAAACCGCCCTTAAAATAAAAAAAAAACATATTACGACGATTCTATTTCCAACCGCCGTAAATCTATTTTTGCGACAGTTGTTAACTGTCCTTGCCTTTCAATATTTGGCCAAGCGCTTAAAACTGCTCATTGGGCTGTGACGGTTGAGCCCAACAACCTTCATTTCTGGCCCAATTGCAAATCTGTGACGAAGAACAAACCGCCTCCCTTAGAAAAATTAAAGTATCGCGCCCAACTATACAAGAAAAGTAGAAAACCCTGCTGCGACTGTTCATCTTCCCTTCTTCACAACTAGAAAGCCACCGCTGTTGCTGCCGCTGTCGGAACGCCACTGCAACCAATCTTAACAGGTCAGTTCTTTTAATTCTCTTGTGTGTGTTTCTCTTGATTCAAAGTAACGGAATCACAAATACCTACATATCATATCAAATACAAATACAACACTGTTATTCTTCTTCTTCTGTTAACACATTTGCAAACACATTTCAAACCTATTTTCAATCGATGAAACACAAAATGGAGAAACCGTATTCAAATGTTTATAGAAATTAGATGCCAGTGTCTTTTATTATTCATCTGGTAACATTTTAAATTAGATTAATTATCTGTTAATTTATCTGGATTTAGCTGTAAATTTGCCCATTTTCAATTCTGAATTACGCTATATGATTTTAGTTTGTTGATAATCATGTGGATATCTCTAATACTCATGTGTTGCTTGAAGGGATGGTTGTATCTTAATTTTGGTTGTATCTGAATTACGCTATTTTCAATCGCTGTTTAAGTTATAATCATAATTACACGGGTTTGCAGGATGTGTATAATTTCAAGTGTTCATAGGGTTTGGGGCATTATTCCTTTTTAGAACATTCACCGAATTTTTTCAAAAAAATCCAGAAAGAGTGGAAGATTTTAGAGAAGAATTTGCCAAGTTAGAACATTCACATAACAAAAAAAATTGTAATATTCAATTTAGTACTAAATTTCCATTTTCAAGGACCTGGTTCTTCCAGGTTGAATCCATATTTGAATAGTAAAGGCAAGACAGTTGTTTCGAGTAAGGAATGTAATGCTTGAATTTCCTAGATTTGATAGAAAAAAGTTATAGATTTAATTTCCTATATTTAATAGAAAAAAGTTATAGATTGAATTTCCTAGATTTTAAAGCTGAACAATAGAGGAAAAGAGCTTTGTAGAGTGGTGGTGATTGGAGAGAAATTGAGTGCAGAGAATAATGAAGTTGCAGAAAATGATTGTTGAAGATGATTGAAGGTGATTATAAGTTTATATAGAGGGATTGATCCTAACTGTTTCGGGAACTTTTTCGGTGATAGAGAGTAGAAATATGAGTAATTTAAGTTAGAATAATAATTTAGTAAGTCATTTATATATTATTAAATATGAGTATTGTTATTGGGCTCATAGTTGTATATGGGCTTTTAGGTTTATTATCATTAAGAGTATTATATAATGTAGCCTCATAAATACATTTGAGGGGAATGAATGAAAAAGTGTAATCTTTAATTTTTATCTTTCTTATAGTTTTATTGCCTCTCTTAGTTCTTTTCTAATTTTGTTAGGGTTTATCAATTAGCATCCTAACAATTGGTGCTTTCATCATGTACTCAAATCCTCCTATGGATTATCCTTATCATACACCTTCATATCATCCATGGAGTATTCCTCCTACCTACCCTACAAACCCCTCTTTTCCAACTCCTACCACACCTTCATTTCCATCCTTTCCATGGGAACTCTTTTCCCCGTATTACACAAACCCATATGTTACAAGTCCATCACCTTGTTTGTATTTTAATCATGGGTATACACCTCCTCCACTTAACCCATATTCATCCTATTCAACATCTCATTATTCATACTACTACAACAATTGTCACATACAACAACAACCAACAAACACTAATAGAAGAGATTATAAGAAACATTTGCAAGTGTCTCATCTCTCTTTTAAAAAAAATCTAAATCTGTGCCTCATGTTGCTTATTTGAGGAACTCCAAGTCCAGCTTTGCACGGGAGCTGTTTGATCAAATTTTTGAACAAGACGTGTTTTCGTGGAATGGAATGCTTACTGGCTATGCTAGAAAACGCAGACTTGGGGATGCACATAAATTGTTTGATTTAATGCCTGACAAGGATGTTCATGTCCTTCTATTAAAAGAATAGCAGCAACGTTCCATGCTAGATTCAATCTCAAAAGATCTTAATCGTCCTTGGGAAGACCTTATGCCAGAGTCTGGTCAAAGGCATCTTAGCCATGAGTTGAAGGGTGTTGGCTTATTTGCCTACGATATGCCACAATGGAAGAAAGATATGCTTCAGGTTCCAAGCATTGTGGAACATATCTTCAATACTAACACTAGTAAAAGCAATGATCGTGAACCATCCACTAGTAATGGGAATGCTATCAAAAAAAGAACTTTTTCATCTTCCTTTCAAGTTCCAAAGCCCAAAACAATCAATCAGTATTTTCAATCCACTGATAAAGGCAATGGGAAAAAGAAAAATGCTATTATTGTTGTTGATGATGATGATGATGTGGAAGAGTATAAGGAGGCTTTACCTCAAATGGGAATTGATATTGATCGCGGCGTGCCTGGAGATTTGAATGTTGCGTCAGATTGGGAGCAAAGAGCTAGCATTTTGTTGCAAAAGCATTTTGGTTTTTCAGCCTTGAAGAATTTTCAGAAGGAAGCTCTCTCTGCTTGGATTGCTCACAAAGACTGTCTTGTCCTGGCTGCAACAGGATCTGGAAAATCTATGTGCTTTCAGATTCCGGCTTTGTTAACTGGGAAAGTGGTGGTTGTGATTTCGCCTTTAATAAGCCTAATGCATGATCAATGCTTAAAGCTAACAAAACATGGAGTTAGTGCCTGTTTTCTTGGATCTGGGCAGCCTGATAATACTGTTGAAAAGAAAGCAATGAGAGGCGTGTATAATATAGTGTATGTTTGCCCAGAGACAGTTCTAAGATTGACTTAACCTCTGTAGAAGCTTGCAGAAAGCCATGGTATAGCTTTGTTTGCAATTGATGAGGTACACTGTGTTTCCAAATGGGGTCATGATTTCCGTCCTGCTTACAGCCAACTATCTGCATTGAGAGAAAATTTTACTAGTCTTAGAAACACTTATGCTGTTGTTGTTGTTAGTTCTGAGAATATTAACCAGAATTGGTATTTCGGGAATAAGAAATCTATGTTGATACCTAATTGTCTATTTCGTGTCGGTGGTGCTGCAGTTCTGTTTTTGAACAAAGGATGTGATAAAAGGAGAGCTAAGTATAAACCCGGAAATCTTATCGGGGGAAGGCTTCTTGACTCAAAATCATCAAATTTCATCGATGTTATAAACCCGGCAACACAAGAAGTTGTTTCACAAGTTCCGTTGACTACAGATGGGGAGCTTAAAGCTGTTGTATCTGCAGCAAAGACGACATTTCCATCATGGCGTAACACTCCGGTTACTACACGCCAACGTGTTATGTTGAAGCTCCAGGAGCTCATACACAGAGATATGGATAAACTTGCTCTTAATGTAACCACTGAACAAGGAAAGACACTGAAGGATGCACAAGGAGATTTATTTCGTGGCTTAGAGGTGGTTGAACATGCTTGTGGAATGAGAACTCTACAAATGGGAGAGTATGTTTGAAATGTATCACACGGGGTTGACACATACAGCGTTAGAGAACCAATTGGCGTTTGTGCTGGTATTTGTCCTTTCAACTTTCCTACAATGATTCCCTTGTGGATGTTTCCTGGGGCTGTTACATGTGGCAATACCTTTGTTCTAAAACCATCAGAGAAATACCCAGGTGCTTCTATGATGCTTGTACAATTGGCATTGGACGCCGACGACCCTGCAGAACCTCAAGCTTCAGAAGTTGTAGCATATATTGAGTGCCAACCTCCTACCGAGGAATCAAAACCCAATCGAAATTCTACAATGAGTTCTTCTTCCGTGACAAGAAAGCTCGACGTAGTTTCTCCGGTTCCCGCCGATATTGATACTGCTAACTCCGTCCAGCCGAAATTCCCAAGAGTCTTAATCTTACTCCCAATCATTACGATCTTTACGGAAAATATAAGGCCAAGGTTTTGTTGTCAGTTTTGGATGATTTGAAAGAATCGAAAAATGGTTATTATGTTGTGGTTGAAGGTATTACTCCAACTCCTCTTGGTGAAGGCAAATCTACTACTACTGTTGGTCTTGGTCAAGCTTTAGGTGCTTTAACTGTCTTAATGAAGGATACCATTAATCCTACTCTTATGCAAACATTGGAAGGAACACCTGTTTTTGTTCATGCAGGTCCATTTGCAAATATTGCTCATGGATATTCTTCTATTGTGGTTGATAAAATTGCACTAAAGTTGGTTGGACCAGGTGGATTTGTAGTTACTGAAGCTGGTTTTGGGGCTGATATTGGAACTGAAAAGTTCATGAACATTAAGTGTCGATATAGTGGTTTGTCACCTCAATGTGCAATTATTGTTGCAACAATAAGGGCACTAAAAATGCACGGTGGAGGGCCTGCAGTTACTGCTGGAAAACCTCTTGATCATGCATATTTGAATGAAAATGTTGCTTTGGATGAGGTGAAGTAGCTGATCCATCTTGCCTTGGAGCGGAATTTTACGCCTAGGCCTGTCACATATGACAAGTTTAGATCGGCTCTGTGCCGAGATGGAAGAGTGGAAGATGGTTATTTGGTGCATGGGGAGCTTAATAATGTCCTGCTAGATAACCTTCAGACGATTTCATATTGATTTTAGAACCTTGAGGACAAGGTTCAAGTGAACCCGGCGGCAATGATAGAGAGTAGAATTATGAGTAATTTAAGTTAGAATAATAATTTAGTAAGTCATTTATATATTATTAAATATGAGTATTGTTATTAGGCTCTTAGTAGTATATGGGCTTTTAGGTTTATTATCATTAAGAGTATTATATAATGTAGTCTCATAGAGACATTTGAGGGGAATGAATGAAAAAGTGTTATCTCTAATTTTTATCTTTCTTATAGTTTTATTGCCTCTCTTAGTTCTTTTCTAATTTTGTTAGGGTTTATCAATTAGCATCCTAACATTCGGTCACTGGTTGTTCGAGTTAGGGCACTGTCATGGTTAAGAAATTTCAATGAAGAAATTTGCTATTGAAGTTAACAGTGTTAAGTTTCTGTTAGTAGCATTTTACCTTGTTTGAAAGTTTTTTTTGTTAAGAGGTTAGAAACTGTTATGAGTTAGTTGGGATAGTTAGTGAGTTTGACCAAATGAATTAGTTAAGGGAAGTTAGGATTCAAATTGGAATTAACAGTTGGTGGATGAAGAGCTAATTTGAATAGATGTTAGAATTAGTGTAGTGAAAATAGTTAGGTTAGCTTGATTATTGATTAATTGAAATTGGTTAGTGTAGGTTAGTTGAATTGAATTAGGAAAAGTAACTAGTTAAGTGGACAGTTATTGAATTAGCTTAGTTATAACTAAATGATGTTAAATGTTGAGAAAAAAGATTAGGCTTGTGTTAACAGTCAAAGATGAATTAATAATGAATTAGGTTAGTAAGCTTGTGACTGTTGCATTAGAATCATGTTGAGTTGATGATATGAGTACGTGAATGGACGTAAGGAAAATGAGATTTAAAAACAGTTAGTAGACATTGTGTTGAATTGCTTTTAATTTGAAATTAGTTAATGAATTAGTTAAATCACGTTTGAAAAATTATAGTGATGTTATGATGGTTAGGAAGGTGACACAAAGATACTACATAATATAGGAAATAGCAGGAAGAGTTAGTGAAAGTGATAATTAGAGTAGTTAAGAATTAGTTTGTACAAATAAGTTTATTAGTTTGTTATGTTGGTTATTTTTAAAAATTCTTTAAATAGATTAGGGGGAAATATATTGTCTATATTGTCTACCTCAGAGTAGTCAACAACAGCATAATCCCACTATATCGGAGCGGAGGCCGGCCGCTATAGGAAGAGCCTTAGTGATGCAGAACACGATAACAGCCGCTATAGGTTAAATAACGGGATAGCGGAGTAGAGCGGTTCTTGGCCCGAAGTGGTCATCACGCTATCTCACTTTTGGAGTTGGTCGCTCCGCTCTGCTATCCAAGAATGACTACTCTCGTGTACCCTTTGTATCTTATTATTCAATCTCACGACACAAATGAGGATTCTTCAGTTGTTTGTAAGTATCTATATATAAGAAAAACCTCAGCACTCAATAAAAAGATATGAGAATGAACGGTCTTCTTGTCTCAAGAGAGGTAAACCATATATAGAGTCTACCATTGACCAAAATGAAGAAGAAAACTTTGTTCACTAAATTCATAATAGTCTTAATGAAGGTTGTAGGGAAAAACATAGAAGTTAAATTATTTTCATTGATGCAAAACAACATTCTCAATGAAAATTAAAACTTCAGACTTTTTCATTTGACAAAGTCGCATAAATATCATTAAAGCTTGAATTTCCACTTTTTAATTATGTTATGAGTTAAAGAATGAAATGGTTAGTATAAAATTTATTTATGAGGATTAAGTTAAATTTAAAGTTAATTGTAAAAGAAAATGAAATTGTTCAGAAAATTGCATGTGTTTAATACTAATTCTTCCACCTATTTTTGTTGTCCAGAAAATTGCAAGAAGTGGTCTTCATATCCTACTTAGAGGTTGTTGCACCCCAAATTTTACCCTCATTTTTCTGCTAGTTGATGTTTTATTTATTTAACGTAATATTTATTTTAACATCTTTATCTGTCTTTAATTTAATTTAATTTCAATATGGTCTATTTTATTTAATTTATATTTAAATTGTTTTATTTTGTTAATTTAATTTCCAAACTCAATTTAATTTTTAATTTTAACTTTTCTAAGAAAATTTAGTTTAATTAATTAGTTTTTTAATTTAGTTTACTTTTTCTAACTAATTTAAATTAAGGTTAATTAATTTTTATCATTCTATTATTTGTCATATTATAATTTCAAATTTAAAAGAAAACTAAAACATTTTTCATTAAGAACCCAATTGGTCCACCGTGGCACTTATGTTGTTAATTATTGGAGATACTTTTCACTTGCCAACAACCAATGGAAATCAAGTTTTTGAGTGTTGACTTTTCAACCCTCGTTCATAGCCAATGGAGAGCTGACATGTGGCTCGTGAGAAATTAGTGAACCAAGATTTGTTCCTTCTCCTTCCTTGCGTACGAGAATCAGAATGAAGAAGGAATTCAAACCTCATCAACATGTTCATAACCATTTCAATTCACCTTTGGCGCGTTCATCAATTTCAATTTCTCTGAGTTTATTTCCTCTTTGAGCTTCCAAAATTTGATTCATCTAAAGCAATTCCGAGCCTTCCATATTCAGCTTACCCTGTGATTCCTGCAAATGATCAGAGCAATGTCTTTATCCATTTCCTCTTTCAATACTTACTTGCTTTCCACCAGAAGTTTAGCTAAGAAGCAATGCCCATTCTAGCATTTGACCCTGCGAATTAAACAGAGCCATATCACTATCAATTTCCTTTCTCTATACCTATATCGCTTGCCACAAAAGAGATCTAAGAAGCAAGGCCAATTTTGTTGTTGATTCAACCCAGCAACATCTGCACATGATCAGAAGAGGGAGCGTTTGTCCCTTTGAGTTCAGCATTTGAATTTCAATTTCAAAACCCTAGCCTCCAACATTTGAAGGTTGGAATTCTCTTGACCCGGCCCAATATCATTGCCTATATAAAGAGGCTTAGGTTCAGTTCACAAATCATCAACAACTTTCTCAATACACTTAAAAAAATTTCAAGTCTCGAGCCAAGGGAGAGGTGGTTTTTGAGTTTGCAAGCAGTCTGCATACTTAAGTCATAGGCCAAGCTTCAGTTGGTATCATTCTCTTATCATTCTTATTTATCATGTTCATTTAATAGCATTCTTGTCATGATCATGTATTACATTTGAATCCTATTTATGTATGCCCTATGTTATTTGTATGTTCATAAGTAGATGTTACCTTTCATTTGACATATGTGCATTCTCTAACTTAATCTTGATACTTGGATCATCACTGAGCCTGCTACCAATCTGTATGAATGCATTTCTTCTTGACATTATGTTGATATGCCATGATTTAGCTTTGATATGCATTCAATATGTATGGATTGTTGTTGTGCCTTGCCTTGATTTTGTATGCTACCTTTGTGAAAACTGTCTGCTAAATTAGTTTGGTTTACTTTTATTGTAATGTTATGTTTTTGGCATGAGTTTTATGACTGCCCTGTTTAGAAATATCCATTTGACTATTGTTGCTCTTTGAATGATAATGCTTGCTTTGACTTAATGTTACCAACTGCTATGTGGCACCCTTGTGTGTGTTTATGTTTTGATATTGTCTTATGACATGTTACTCGAATTTAAGATGTACCCTGTTAAGAATGTTTATGTCATTTCCTTAGAACCTTGGTATGAGGCTTTGGTCTTTGTGTGGCTGATCATATGTGCTGGTTTGATTCTCTATGTGTGACTTATGTGTGTGTTGAAGGTTTCCTATGTTGTTTCTGTTCTTTGAGATTAATGGTTTGAAATGCCAAACATGCCTTTGCTTCTTTGCCTTGCTGAGCTACACCATTGATTCTATTAGTTTATTAATGTTCATCCTTGTTTAGTGTTTGTTATGTCTTGACCTTGTTTTTCTAACTTTACTTTCTAACATTACTTCTTGACATTGCTAATATGATAATGATACATTTGAAGCATTACTTTGACAAATCTGCACTCTGCTATAACCTATGCTCCCTTACTATGTATTTGTATGTCATATGGCCTTGCTTCAAGTAAAAATGCTTTGTATTCTTAAGCTTCTAAGTTTGTCTGTTCTGACCTGAATGTGTCAAGTGCTTATTTTCACTATGCTATGTTCACACTGATGTCACCATTATTGATTGATAAGCAGCATGCTTTACTCTGCTAAATATTGTTGCTCATGTGTTTAATTAAACCTCTGTATGTTGTCTATTCATCTTTGAGCATGCTATTCTGCACACACCTTGCACTATTCTGGTCTTGTTGTTCTTTCTTTTCAAATTCACCTATCAAATGATAAGTTTGTTTGCCAAGCTTTTGTACTAAGTATTAATCTCTTCATGTTGTGGATTTAGAAATTTGCTTTGATGTGTAACTGGCTTGTGTGTGTAAAAGTTCTTGAATTTGTTTGTGTATTGCCTGCTGGCTTATGCTGTGCTTCATATTCATGCTACTCAAGTTACCTAGCATAATATAGGTGTACTCCACTGACCTGAATTTCAGTATGCTCAACCTGTTGCTCGTTTAGTGATTTTGTTATCCTTAAAATCGTGTGCTAGTCAAGACCAATAAGTCATTATATTCAAACTGATGTGTACCACTTATGTTGTGAACCTCACCACTGATCACACAATCACACACCAGTCACAGATGTGTTCTCATGCTGTAAATTATCATTTGGTTTGTATCTAATCTTTTGGTTATGTTTCTTTTGGTTTGTCTCTAACACATGTGTAAATGCATAGATATCTAAGTGATGTGTGTGTTTAATTGTTGAGCTGTTTACATACCATCCAAATTTGTTCAAATCATTGTTTCATTTTTTTGTTGATGTATGCCAATCTGATTTGAATTAGGTCAGTGTGTGTTCTATATGTTTACTTCCTTAAGCCTATCATTCAATTGCAAATGTCCATGTTGATTTTGTTTAAAGTTAATCTGTTTGAAATAACTCTCATCTGTAATTGATCATGTTTTGTCTATGTGTTGATATCATGTTGACCAGCTATTAGACCTTTCGAATTAAGTGTTATTATCAAACATTTGAACTGCTGACTGTATACTGACTGATGATCTGCACTTTACCACACATCCAAATTGTCTAAATTCTTAACACACTATTTGCTTTTAATTGACTAGAATGCTTGACTGCCTAACATAACCTTCTCATTTGACCAATGTGCTGCTATTTTGTTATACTTATCAATTAGTGATTCCATTTAAATCCAACTATTTCATCTTGATTTGAGTTAATAATAGGACTGTTATCTCTATGTGTCATTAAACCTTGATGCTTTGAAATGTGATCTCATGTCTGCTTTGTATCCATCTGTTTGCTGATGATTAGATTTAGTGTAAGTGATGGATTTCTTCATATTCTATGTTCTTTGCTGATGATTTTGGACCTTTACTTTGTTCATTATAATGGAGAATTGATTGAGATATGCACCTGTGAACATGGCTGGTTGAAACTTGAGTCATGGTGGGCAGGGTGTGTGTTTGATGGGTTTGTTTGAGTATGCGCGCATGTTTTGGTTTAAGTATTTATGGAATCAGATTTGTAAGTGGAAGTATCGCCACCCCAGTGGCAAGCCCCTTTATCTTAACACGCCTTGCCTAACCCAAGAGACTGGGGTTCGAATCCCATTGCCCCAGTCTTTTATTTATTTTCCTGATTTTCACTTGCTTTTAAATATATATGTATTCTACCCTTCATATGTCAAGATGCGCGCCTTGGCCAGGTGGATAGGGTTTTGAGCTGCAGGCGAGTGGACCTGAGTTCAAGTCCTAGATGCACCATTTCCTTATTTTTTGTCACTTGTTGTTTTTTCTCTATTTTAAATGTATGCTCAATTTTCAAAATATCATAATTTACTTGTTTTTTATCCTTTTTATCCCATTCTTTTTGCTATCTTTTTCTAATTAAATCTATTTTTTCAAATATAAGAAGAAATTAGTAAAAATATTAATTTTTGAGACCTTTATACATGCATGGATTATGAATACTTATTAAAGTTTTATTGCACTTCCTTATTCACCTTGTCATGTTATTTTTATTCATCATGTTTGATCTTTGTCTCATGTATGTTTCTAAACTTTGAATTGACATCTTGATCTTGTTTCATCTCATTATCATATTCATGTCTTTTTATAATCATCATGTTTGCATTAGCTTGTTATCTTTTAGTAACTTACAACTGATATCTTTCCCCCTATTCCAAAGGAAGGTGATAAATATTGACTCTTAAAGTCATAGCCCCCATCTTACCTTAGTAGCCTCTTAGGAGATGACTTTCACTTCTTGGCCTCCTGAGAGCCAATAAGTTATAACTAGCGTTAGGAGAGAGTTCTTACACTCTTGGTGATATTCATCCTAATGAATACTCACCTTCCCTATTAACTAAAACTTCAACACAGGACCATTATAACTAGATTTAGAGAGTTCTTGAACTCATGAAAGAGCTTGTACCCATTCTCCCTTGTGAACTTTGACCATAGTCAAAAGTTCATTACTTAGTAGAACTACGCATACTCTGATTCTACTCCCGAGGATACGTAGGCGCAAGGTGCGGTGCCTTGTCGAGTATACTTAGATACTAACCCCTAGGGTTTTCAACCTTTACCCATATATTTTTAAGCAAGCAAACATAAAACAACATAACCATTAGCAAGAGGCTCCTGTAGAGTACTACAGACGTTTAGGGTTCTAATACCTTCCCTAGGCGTAACCAACCCCCGAACCTTAGATCTCCCCCTTTTAGGTTTTTTTAACGATCCTGAACCTTTCCTTTGGATAAATCAAAGTCGGTTGTAAAAGAAAATGATGCAAGTTAATTAATAGCTTGTTATCCGATTTTCACCGTAACAGAAATGGCGACTTCACTGGGGAATAATTTTGAAAGTATTTATCTTTGAGGTTTAAGCCCACCTTGTTTTTGTTTGTTTTATTTATGCTTGCTTGCTATATTTGTGTATATCTGCATGTTTATCTTTATATATGCTTTGCCTGCTTATCTTTTGTTGGCTTAGTTCTTGAGTGGTGAGATAAATCCTTACCCGAATTTTGAGTGCACTTATGATAGGATGATGGTATATTCAAGGAGGCTTTGAAGGAGTCGATTCCTGAAAAAGTTAACTTGAGACACCATCACTCAGTTTAGGCCCTCTTGAGAGTTTAGTCATGTTGAACGATCCTATTCGTGAAAGCGTGCTACTCTCAATTCAAGTTCCATTGATACTGAGAACCGTAGTTTCTAAACCTCACTTAAGCCTTTAGGATATAGTGCGGTGACCATGATGGAGTCTATTTCTGAATTGGTTGTCACGCGATACTACACTTAGACGAGATTCTCTTGAGAATTTTATTGATTACCAAGTTATGTGGGAAGTCGATAAAATCCGAAAGATGGATCGTAGACTCTGGGAACCTTTTTAGAACCTTGATCGGCAGGTAGAAACCATAGTACATAACAATGGGAGGGTGAACCTTGACTCCATGCTCTTAACCCAAACCTTTATGTGTTTGTATGTGTTTGTTGCATCCATATAGCATAAGCATATGCATATCAGTTTCATGGAACTCAGACTTTTTTTTGTGAAATATCACAGAAATATCATGGACGAATCAAGAGGGAAAACTGTGAAATACACTTTCAAGAGTCCTAGATTGAATGACCTAAGGAGATTGGGAGATTTGCTAACATACCCTGAAGGATTCGAAGACAGATATGGAAAGTTATGGACTTTGTTGAAGAAAAATACTGATGAAGGACTCCTCTCAACTTTGCTCCAGTTCTATGACCCAAAATATCACTGCTTCACATTTCCTGACTTTCAACTCTCGCCCACTCTTGAAGAATATTCTCAGATAGTTGGTTTACCCATCAAGGATGATTCTTCGTTTCCTATCTTCAACAGAGACCTAAAAGAGGAAGAGATAGCTAAATATACTCATTTGGAATTGGTTGACATCAAAAACAACTTAATTTCCAAGGGAGGAATTTTTGGGTTGACTGCTAAGTTCTAGTTTGGAAAAGCCCATTACTTTGCTAAGCACTCCAACAGGGATGCCTTTGAAGCCGTTTTTGCTCTACTCATTTATCGACTTTTCCTGTTCCCAAACATCGACGACTTCGTAGACCTAAACGCAATCAAGATCTTCCTGAAGAAAAACCCTGTACCTACCTTACTTGCTGAAGCCTATCACTCAGTCCATACAAGAAATGTCCATAGTAATGGATAGATCACTTGTTGTATCCTTGTGTTATATAGATGGTTTGTTTCACACTTACAGAAGAAAGGTGCATTCTGGGATCCTAAGAAGGGATGGTGGTCTAATAAGATTATGGACCTTTCTCATGTAGACATTGACTGGTACAATCGAGTGTACAACAAAATCTCAATAACAGACAGTTGTGGCCAATATAACAATGTGCCTCTTCTTGATATCAAAGGTGGAATCAGTTACAATCCGGTGTTGGCACGCCGTCAATTGGGATACCCTCTGAAGGATAAACCCCTAAGCATTCATGTAGAGGAAATTTATTTTGAAGAGTATGATAAGAATGAATAACAAAGGGATCTAATCTTAAAAGCCTGGGGTAGCAAGTGTAAAAGAGGAAGTAGCTCCTTGGGGAAACCCAATTGTGTTTCTTTGGAGCCATATCTTCAGTGGGTCCGCAAGAGAGCCATTGAATTGAAGATGCCATACAAGAGGGAGGAAATAATTCCCATGAAAGAGGAACCTATCTTGTACTTTATGACAAAGGAAGAGGAATTGGATATATCATTGAAACAGACCCAACGATCAGAGGAAGCATGGAGACTCAAGTATCAGGTGGTTGTTGAGGAGAATTTTGAACTTCGAAAACAATTACGAGCCAAGGATGAAGAACTAACCTCCTACAAGAAAAGGAAGACCCATGAAGGGCCAAGTTTCTCTAATGCTCAGCCTACAGCCTGGAAGACAATTGTCGACAACCTCGTCACAGAAAGAGATCAGATGGAGAAATAAATTAAAAGACTCAAGCTACGACTCTTGGGAGAATCTCCTTAGTTCTTTCTTAGCTTTTATTTAGCCTTTCTTTTTGTTTATGACTCTTAGAAGTGTATTAACTGTTGTAATCTATTTTAAATGAAAATGAGGCCTTTTGATATTCTACGATATTCCGCAAAACGTCTGGATTCCATGAAACTTTGCATTTGCATCTTCATTTGCATCTTTGCATGTGCATGTGCATTCTTCCTTGTCTTATGTCGTCTTGTTCTCAGCGCCCGTCACCCTGATTTTCTGACTCAACAAGGATACCTAGCCTGCATTCAGGACAATGGCAACGATGAAGGAAATTCTGAAGAACCAGGAGAAACTGAAAGAGGAGGTCAGAGTCCTCGAATGCCATATGAATTGGGTTTTGGAAACTTTACAAACTCTAATGAAAAAGGAGGATCACATTCATCCCATCACGCCAATATTCAACGATCAAGTTTCTCTTTAGCAATCAGTGTCTCAATCACCAATTTATCAACGAGCGCCCAATGCTCCCGCTCATCCACGACAGACTCAAACTTCTCGCCAAGACAGACAGGTGGTAGACCTCCGATCCCTCCTATACCGATGTCGTATACATCATTGTATCCCTTTTTGGTGCAACAAGGGTTAATAACTACAAGGTCACCAAACCCACCTCCGGATCCGCTCCCACTTTCTTACCGTCCTAATGCTCACTGTGCATTCCATGAAGGTGCACCAGACCATGATTTAGAAGGATGTTTTGCTTTAAAGTATATTGTGAAAAATTTAGTGGAAATAAATATTTTATCTTTCAAGGACACTCCTTTGCCATCTCCTAAGGATCTCCCACGCCCATGATTTGTTTCTGAGAAAGCCTCATGCCAGCTGAACAATGGTCCTATTACTGCACACAAACACAATCTTCATCAGGTGCCTACAAAAAGGGGTTTTCGGCCTCCCACGTGTGTTTCTCCCCAAGACAAGATGAAGCGTGCTGTCAAAAGAGGAAAACTTAACCACCAGCCTATTCCCGTGCCGTTAAGAAAAATTTTCCCACTGTTGATGCAAAACAAGCTGGTAACTCCTCGACTTCTCACCCTATGCAAGGACCTTGGTACAATCCCAACCTGACTTGTGAATTCCATAAGGGAGCCGAAGGACAGGACTTGGACGGTTGCTGAGCCTTAGAACATCTTGTGCAAGATCTGATCCATGGCAAGGACTTAATCTTCGAAGAAGATCGCCCAAAGACTGAATGCAAATTTCGTACTGGGACAATAGGGCATCCCATTGAAGAATGCAATGAGTTCGAAGAGAAACTGATGAGCCTGCTAAAGAAGTTAAAACCTCAGGAAGGTACTTCAGACGATGATGTCTCAACTATTGAAGCAAAAGACAAAGGAGTTGCAAGGCCTCTCAAAGTTCTATACCACAAGGAACAAATGATTGGTGATGAAGACATTTTCCCGTCTGGACCCGAAAACTAAAATCTTTTGCAAACAATCCGCCAAAGCTGGCTGTGTTTTGTTCATTTCGATATTTTCAATTGTATTTCCTTCACTTTGAATTTGTATTTTCTTACTAACTTTGTTGTCTTTTCAATTGGTAATATTAATGAAATGTTTGTGCATCTTTTGGTTAAGTCCATTTGTTTCACTCATTTATTCTTATGTTCACAAATAAATATAGCTTTACCCTGATTTACTCCATATCAATCTATATTTTAAACAAAGATTAGGGAGGATGATGAAAACCTTGTGTTCATAATTGCTGTGATATGCTGCCGATTAAACCTTACCGATGATATAAGGCATTGTTTCAATTCCTAAACACTGGAGAAATAAGGAAGATAATCCCTCGTTAACCCTTTGAGCCTAGAAGTAGGAGTTTTCTTTCCTTACACAAAAAACCCTTAAATCTCAACCTTGGGGCAGGGTAGTTCTCAGTTTAACTTGGTTATGCAATCGAATGCAGGCGCTTCGTGTAAGACGCCAGTCAGCTCTCAAATCAAGTGACTTCCTAACCTTTGGGAAACTTGAATGTATAGCTTTAGTTAACTGGGTTTAGGATCAAAGTTCGTCATGAAAATTGGGTGGGAAAAATAAACTTTGAGCCTTTATCTTTTGTTTCAAAAACTGTAAACCAGACCACATGTTACAACCCTTAAAAGACCTAATAAATGTAAGGTTGTTTTGAAAGTATACTACAGCAAGGTTGACTAACCTGAATCCTAATGATCTTTGCTATTTTGTGTGTGTTGATCACTTCATCTGTCATTCTGTAAATGACCAGATCCACTTGGTTTTCAATTGTTTAATCATTTCACTGCGTGTGTTTTCGTCAAAAAGTTTTGTTTCCAAAGTTTTCATTAAAACGTTGCACTGAAATTGCCAATTTTCAACAAACAATACTTGTTTGCAATACAATTCAATATCAAAGGAATCCCAACAAATATCGGCGGCCAAGGAAATTTGACTCAATCAGGGGCAAACAAGTGTGAGGGTTTGCCAATCCATCATCCCAAGAGTTGGTGAATCTGGGGCAGAACTCTGCAATTTAGAATATTGGGGCAAGTCTCTTTGAGGTTATCTTATGACAAGTGTGTGCTCCAATGACCCATCAGCAAGGGGCAAGTTCGTCCCCCAGCAGTTTCTACCACAGTATGAGCACCTCGAATACAGTTGAACAGAAGCAGTCATGTCAAGGCTCATGAATCTCTCCAAGAGTTTGAAGATATTGAAACACCTTGTATGCCAATTCTTCTATAAAATCCTCTTGTTATCCTATTCTGACAGACCATATAGCCAGGGCCAGATAAGATTTGAAGATGATAATTATGCCAGTGGGATGCATAATTACTTTGTTAGCTCCCTAGTGAGATGTTACTTCAGCTAATTTTGACAAATCTTGCACGGATTCTTTTCCAATGAAGAAATCAGATCCATGAGGGTCATCCACGTGACGTTATGCCTCAAGTGGAATACTCTTTTCACGAGCGAAGTTGTTGACTCTTCTTCATCCCCCAGTTTTGGCTGGGTATCCTTCGTCGAGGCATTTTTCATCTTCAGTTTTTGCTTCTTGTCTGTTTCATCAGCATAGCATATGCATCATACCTTAACATCTTTGCATCTTTGTGCTGTGTTTTGCTTGTGGTCTGTTGTTTGTGTTTGTCTTTATTTCCCCAGCGAAGTAAAGCCATTCCTGGCTTTCATTGTTTGTGTCGTGCTTGTTCGGTGTTCACCTTTGCGCGCCAGATTTGAATCTTTACACCTTTTCTGTTCCCCAAGAAGTCTTGCCTTAATGTTTTAAAACTGTTATTGTCTGAATCGAGTCAGACCTGAACCGAGTCTTTGTTTGAATTGAGTCGAACATTGCCTCTTGTTTTAAAGTCGTTCTCGTTTGAATCGATTCATACCTAAACCGAGTCTTTGTTTGAATCGAGTTGAACATTGCCTCTTGTTTTAAATCCGTTCTCGTTTGAATCGAGTCAGACCTAAACCGAGTCTTTGTTTGAATCGAGTCAAACATTGCCTCTTGTTTTAAAACCGTTCTCATTTTAATCGAGTCAAACCTGAACCAAATCTTTGTTTGAATCGAGTCAAACATTGTCTCTTGTTTTAAAACCGTTCTTGTCTGAATCGAGTCAGACCTGAACCGAGTCTTTGTTTGAATCGAGTCGAACACTGCCTCTTGTTTTAAAACCGTTCTTGTCTGAATCGAGTCAGACCTGAACCGAGTCTTTGTTTGAATCAAGTCGAACATTGCCTCTTATTTTAAAACCGTTCTTGTCTGAATCGAGTCAGACCTGAACCGAGTCTTTGTTTGAATCGAGTCGAACAGCGCCTCTTATTTTAAAACCGTTCTTGTCTGAATCGAGTCAGACCTAAACCGAGTCTTTGTTTGAATCGAGTCGAACATTGCCTCTTATTTTAAAAATGTTCTTGTCTGAATCGAGTCAGACCTAAACCGAGTCTTTGTTTGAATCGAGTCAAACATTGCCTCTTGTTTTAAAACCGTTCTTGTCTGAATCGAGTCAGACCTGAACTGAGTCTTTGTTTTAATCGAGTCGAACATTGCCTCTTATTTTAAAACCGTTCTTGTCTGAATCGAGTCAGACCTGAACTGAGTCTTTGTTTGAATCGAGTCAAACATTGCCTCTTGTTTAAAATTTTCCCTGTTTGAATCGAGTCGAACAGTGGACCTAAACCTCGAGTTATCATGGGCTCGTTGTTTATCCTTATTTATTTTGTTCTTGTTCGAATCAAGTCGAACATGAACCTTTACCTTTGTTTTTTTTAATCTTTAAGCTAAGCTTCTTGGAACAATTTACCTTACCAAGACTCTTATCAGATGCACAGAGTTTGTCTCTGTCTTTCTGGCTTTTCTTGAAGATCCCATTTTGAACTCTTCAGCATAAGAAATCCCCAGGAAGTCCTTGCTTGGTTGTTTGTCTCTTTTGGACTGATCCCCAGTGATCAGGTTTTTCTTTCTGGTTTCATGCCCAGAAAGAGTGTGTTGCTTTATTCCCAGTAGTCTATCTCCCCGGATCTTTCCCCAGTGGAGATTGTCTTTTGGTTTTCCCCAGTGTTTCTTGGGAGTCTCCCCGGTGAGTCTCTTGCGTTGGTTAGCCTGTATCCCCAGTGAGGTGTTTCTCATGGATACTAACCTTTTCTCCTTCCCCAGTGAAGCTAATCTTTTTGCTTCCTGTTTGTCCTTTGGTGTCTCGTTGTGTCTGCATCTTGGCTTTTTCTTGGCATCATGTTTGTTGCTTTGCATATGTGTGCATCTGAGGGTAAAATTTTTGGTTATCTGTATTTAAATATCTTTCACTGTTGATTACATGAGGATCTTCATCTCTCATGTCATCAGGTGAAGATATTTAAATAGGGGCAACGGTTGCACCCCAAATTTTACCCTCATTTTTCTGCTGGTTGATGTTTTATTTATTTAACGTAATATTTATTTTAACATCTTTATCTGTCTTTAATTTAATTTAATTTCAATATGGTCTATTTTATTTAATTTATATTTAAATTGTTTTATTTTGTTAATTTAATTTCCAAACTCAATTTAATTTTTAATTTTAACTTTTCTAAGAAAATTTAGTTTAATTAATTAGTTTTTTAATTTAGTTTACTTTTTCTAACTAATTTAAATTAAGGTTAATTAATTTTTATCATTCAATTATTTGTCATATTATAATTTCAAACTTAAAAGAAAACTAAAACATTTTTCATTAAGAACCCAATTGGTCCACCGTGGCACTTATGTTGTTAATTATTGGAGATACTTTTCATTTGCCAACAACCAATGGAAATCAAGTTTTTGAGTGTTGACTTTTCAACCCTCGTTCATAGCCAATGGAGAGCTTACATGTGGCTCGTGAGAAATTAGGGAACCAATATTTGTTCCTTCTCCTTCCTTGCGTACGAGAATCAGAATGAAGAAGGAATTCAAACCTCATCAACTTGTTCAAATTCATAACCGTTTCAATTCACCTTTGGCGCGTTCATCAATTTCAATTTCTCTGAGTTTATTTCCTCTTTGAGCTTCCAAAATTTGATTAATCTAAAGCAATTCTGAGCCTTCCATATTCAGCTTACCCTGCGATTCCTACAAACGATCAGAGCAATGTCTTTATCCACAACCTCTTTCAATACTTACCTGCTTACCACCAGAAGTTTAGCTAAGAAGTAATGCCCATTCTAGCATTTGACCCTGTGAATTGAACAGAACCATATCACTATCAATTTCCTATCTCTATACCTATATCGCTTGCCACAGAAGAGAGCTAAGAAGCAATGCCAATTTTGTTGTTGATTTAACCCAGCAACATCTGCACATGATCAGAAGAGGGAGCGTTTGTCCCTTTGAGTTCAACATTTGAATTTCGATTTCAAAACCCTAGCCTCCAACATTTGAAGGTTGGAATTCTCTTGACCTGGCCCAATATCATTGCCTATATAAAGAGGCTTAGGTTCAGTTCACAAATCATCAACAACTTTCTCAATACACTTACAAAAATTTCAAGTCTTGAGCCAAGTGAGAGGTGGTTTTTGAGTTTGCAAGCAGTCTTCATACTTAAGTCATAGGCCAAGCTTCAGTTGGTATCATTCTCTTATCATTCTTATTTATCATGTTCATTTAATAGCATTCTTGTCATGATCATGTATTACATTTGAATCCTATATATGTATGCCCAATGTTATTTGTATGTTCATAAGTAGATGTTACCTTTCATTTGACATATGTGCATTCTCTAACTTAATCTTGATACTTGGATCATCACTGAGCCTGCTACCAATCTGTATGAATGCATTTATTCTTGACATTATGTTGATATGCCATGATTTAGCTTTGATATGCATTCAATATGTATGGATTATTGTTGTGCCTTGCCTTGATTTTGTATGCTACCTTTGTGAAAACTGTCTGCTGAATTAATTTGGTTCACTTTTATTGTAATGTTATGTATTTGGCATGAGTTTTATGACTGTCCTGTTTAGAAATGTCCATTTGTCTATTGTTGCTCTTTGAATGATAATGCTTGCTTTAACTTAATGTTACCAACTGCTATGTGGCACCCTTGTGTGTGTTTATGTTTTGATATTGTCTTATGACATGTTACTCGAATTTGGAATGTACCCTGTTAAGAATGTTTATGTCATTTCCTTAGAACCTTGGTATGAGGCTTTGATCTTTGTGTGGCCGATCATATGTGCTGGTTTGATTCTCTATGTGTGACTTATGTGTGTGTTGAAGGTTTCCTATATTGTTTCTGTTCTTTGAGATTAATGGTTTGAAATGCCAAACATGCTTTTGCTTCTTTGCCTTGCTGAGCTACACCATTGATTCTATTAGTTTATTAATGTTCATCCTTGTTTACTGTTTGTTATGTCTTGACCTTGTTTTTCTAACTTTACTTTCTAACATTACTTCTTGACATTGCTAATATGATATTGATACATTTGAAGCATTACTTTGACAAATCTGCACTCTGCTATAACCTATGCTCCCTTGCTATGTATTTGTATGTCATATGGCCTTGCTTCAAGTAAAAATGCTTTGTATTCTTATGCTTCTAAGTTTGTCTGTTCTGACCTGAATGTGTCAAGTGCTTATTTTCACTATGCTATGTTCACACTGATGTCACCATTATTGATTGATAAGCAGCATGCTTTACTCTGCTAAATATTGTTGCTCATGTGTTTGTTTAAACCTCTGTATGTTGTCTATTCATCTTTGACCATGCTATTCTGCACACACCTTGCACTATTCTGGTCTTGTTGTTCTTTCTTTTCAAATTCACCTATCAAATGATAAGTTTGTTTGCCAAGCTTTTGTACTAAGCATTAATCTCTTCATGTTGTGGATTTAGAAATTTGCTTTGATGTGTAACTGGCTTGTGTGTGTAAAAGTTCTTGAATTTGTTTGTGTATTGCCTGCTGGCTTATGCTGTGCTTCATATTCATGCTACTCAAGTTACCTAGCATAATATAGGTGTACTCCACTGACCTGAATTTCAGTATGCTCAACCTGTTGCTCATTTAGTGATTTTGTTATCCTTAAAATCATGTGCTAGTCAAGACCAATAAGTCATTATATTCAAACTGATGTGTACCACTTATGTTGTGAACCTCACCACTGATCACACAATCACACACCAGTCACAGATGTGTTCTCATGCTGCAAATTATTATTTGGTTTGTATCTAATCTTTTGGTTATGTTTCTTTTGGTTTGTCTCTAACACATGTGTAAATGCATAGATATCTAAGTGATGTGTGTGTTTAATTGTTGAGCTGTTTACATACCATCCAAATTTGTTCAAATCATTGTTTCATTTTTTTGTTGATGTATGCCAATCTGATTTGAATTAGGCCAGTGTGTGTTCTATATGTTTACTTCCTTAAGCCTATCATTCAATTGCAAATGTCCATGTTGATTTTGTTTAAAGTTAATCTGTTTGAAATAACTCTCATCTGTAATTGATCATGTTTTGTCTATGTGTTGATATCATGTTGACCAGCATTTAGACCTTTTGAATTAAGTGTTATTATCAAACATTTGAACTGCTGACTGTATACTGACTGATGATCTGCACCTTACCACACATCCAAATTGTCTAAATTCTTAACACACTATTTGCTTTTAATTGACTAGAATGCTTGACTGCCTAACATAACCTTCTCATTTGACCAATGTGCTGCTATTTTGTTATACTTATCAATTAGTGATTCCATTTAAATCCAACTATTTCATCTTGATTTGAGTTAATAATAGGACTGTTATCTCTATGTGTCATTAAACCTTGATGCTTTGAAATGTGATCTCATGTCTGCTTTGTATCCATCTGTTTGTGCAAAATCCTCAGTTTTTACCATTTTGGTTGTACTCTACTGTATGCGCTCATAATTTTTGCTTGAATTTCGGTTCTTGGACTTTGAACTCAGCATCTAGCTTAGAATAAAATCATGTCTTATGCAATTGTCCCTTTCTTGGCTTTTGTGTTGATCATTTGTGTATTGATGATTGCCATTCGTGTGTTTCACCATTGATTTAGTGTGTTTTGAGTGTTGTAACTTCCTCATGGTTGCTTATGAACTTGAGTAACACCCCATCTTTATGACTAGTGCACAATTTGTATTGATTAGATTTAGTGTAAGTGATGGATTTCTTCATATTCTATGTTCTTTGCTGATGATTTTGGACCTTTACTTTGTTCATTTTAATGGAGAATTGATTGAGATATGCACCTGTGAACATGGCTGGTTGAAACTTGAGTCATGGTGGGCAGGGTGTGTGTTTGATGGGTTTGTTTGAGTATGCGCGCATGTTTTGGTTTAAGTATTTATGGAATCAGATTTGTAAGTGGAAGTATTGCCACCCCAGTGGCAAGCCCCTTTATCTTAACACGCCTTGCCTAACCCAAGAGACTGGGGTTCGAATCCCATCGCCCCAGTCTTTTATTTATTTTCCTGATTTTCACTTGCTTTTAAATATATATGTATTCTACCCTTCATATATCAAGATGCGCGCCTTGGCCAGGTGGATAGGGTTTTGAGCTGCAGGCGAGTGGACCTGAGTTCAAGTCCTAGATGCACCATTTCCTTTTTTTTTGTCACTTGTTGTTTTTTCTCTATTTTAAATGTATGCTCAATTTTCAAAATATCATAATTTACTTGTTTTTTATCCTTTTTATCCCATTCTTTTTGCTATCTTTTTCTAATTAAATCTATTTTTTCAAATATAAGAAGAAATTAGTAAAAATATTAATTTTTGAGACCTTTATGCATGCATGGATTATGAATACTTATTAAAGTTTTATTGCACTTCCTTATTCACCTTGTCATGTTATTTTTATTCATCATGTTTGATCTTTGTCTCATGTATGTTTCTAAACTTTGAATTGACATCTTGATCTTGTTTCATCTCATTATCATATTCATGTCTTTTTATAATCATCATGTTTGCATTAGCTTGTTATCTTTTAGTAACATACAACTGATATCTTTCCCCCTATTCCTAAGGAAGGTGATAAATATTGACTCTTAAAGTCATAGCCCCCATCTTACCTTAGTAGCCTCTTAGGAGATGACTTTCACTTCTTGGCCTCCTGAGAGCCAATAAGTTATAACTAGCCTTAGGAGAGAGTTCTTACACTCTTGGTGATATTCATCCTAATGAATACTCACCTTCCCTATTAACTAAAACTTCAACACAGGACCATTATAACTAGATTTAGAGAGTTCTTGAACTCATGAATGAGCTTGTACCCATTCTCCCTTGTGAACTTTGACCATAGTCAAAAGTTCATTACTTAGTAGAACTACGCATACTCTGATTCTACTCCCGAGGATACGTAGGCGCAAGGTGCGGTGCCTTGTCAAATATACTTAGATACTAACCCCTAGGGTTTTCAACCTTTACCCATATATTTTTAAGCAAGCAAACATAAAACAACATAACCATTAGCAAGAGGCTCCTGTAGAGTACTACAGACGTTTAGGGTTCTAATACCTTCCCTAGGCGTAACCAACCCCCGAACCTTAGATCTCCCCCTTTTAGGTTTTTTTAACGATCTTGAACCTTTCCTTTGGATAAATCAAAGTCGGTTGTAAAAGAAAATGATGCAAGTTAATTAATATCTTGTTATCCGATTTTCACCGTAACAGAAATGGCGACTTCACTGGGGAATAATTTTGAAAGTATTTATCTTTGAGGTTTAAGCCCACCTTGTTTTTGTTTGTTTTATTTGTGCTTGCTTGCTATATTTGTGTATATCTGCATGTTTATCTGTATATATGCTTTGCCTGCTTATCTTTTGTTGGCTTAGTTCTTGAGTGGTGAGATAAATCCTTACCCGAATTTTGAGTGCACTTATGATAGGACGATGGTATATTCAAGGAGGCTTTGAAGGAGTCGATTCCTGAAAAAGTTAACTTGAGACACCATCACTCAGTTTAGGCCCTCTTGAGAGTTTAGTCATGTTGAACGATCCTATTCGTGAAAGCGTGCTACTCTCAATCTAAGTGCCATTGATACTGAGAACCGTAGTTTCCAAACCTCACTTAAGCCTTTAGGATATAGTGCGGTGACCATGATGGAGTCTATTTCTGAATTGGTTGTCACGCGATACTACACTCAGACGAGATTCTCTTGAGAATTTTATTGATTACCAAGTTATGTGGGAAGTCGATAAAATCCGAAAGATGGATCGTAGACTCTGGGAACCTTTTTAGAACCTTGATCGGCAGGTAGAAACCATAGTACATACCAATGGGAGGGTGAACCTTGACTCCATGCTCTTAACCCAAACCTTTATGTGTTTGTATGTGTTTGTTGCATCCATATAGCATAAGCATATGCATATCAGTTTCATGGAACTCAGACTTCTTTTTGTGAAATATCACAAAAATATCATGGACGAATCAAGAAGGAAAACTGTGAAATACACTTTCAAGAGTCCTAGATTGAATGACCTAAGGAGATTGGGAGATTTTCTAACATACCCTGAAGGATTCGAAGACAGATATGGAAAGTTATGGACTTTGTTGAAGAAAAATACTGATGAAGGACTCCTCTCAACTTTGCTCCAGTTCTATGACCCAAAATATCACTGCTTCACATTTCCTGACTTTCAACTCTCGCCCAATCTTGAAGAATATTCTCAGATAGTTGGTTTACCCGTCAAGGATGATTCTCCGTTTCCTATCTTCAACAGTGACCCAAAAGAGGAAGAGATAGCTAAATAGACTCATTTGGAATTGGTTGACATCAAAAACAACTTAATTTCCAAGGGAGGAATTTTTGGGTTGACTGCTAAGTTCCTGTTTGGAAAAGCCCATTACTTTGCTAAGCACTCCAACAGGGATGCCTTTGAAGCCTTTTTTGCTCTACTCATTTATGGACTTTTCCTGTTCCCAAACATCGACGACTTCGTAGACCTAAACGCAATCAAGATCTTCCTGAAGAAAAACCCTGTACCTACCTTACTTGCTGAAGCCTATCACTCAGTCCATACAAGAAATGTCCATAGTAATGGACAGATCACTTGTTGTATCCTTGTGTTATATAGATGGTTTGTTTCACACTTACAAAAGAAAGGTGCATTCTGGGATCCTAAGAAGGGATGGTGGTCTAAGAAGATTATGGCCCTTTCTCATGCAGACATTGACTGGTACAATCGAGTGTACAACAAAATCTCAATAACAGACAGTTGTGGCCAATATAACAATGTGCCTCTTCTTGATATCAAAGTTGGAATCAATTACAATCCGGTGTTGGCACGCCGTCAATTGGGATACCCTCTGAAGGATAAACCCCTAAGCATTCATGTAGAGGAAATTTATTTTGAAGAGTATGATAAGATTGAATAACAAAGGGATCTAATCTTAAAAGCCTGGGATGGAAAGTGTAAAAGAGGTAGTAGCTCCTTGGGGAAACCCAATTGTGTTTCTTTGGAGCCATATCTTCAGTGGGTCTGCAAGAGAGCCATTGAATTGGAGATGCCATACAAGAGGGAGGAACTAATTCCCATGAAAGAGGAACCTATCTTGTACTTTATGACAAAGGAAGAGGAATTGGAGATATCATTGAAACAGACCCAACGATCAGAGGAAGCATGGAGACTCAAGTATCAGGTGGTTGTTGAGGAGAATTTTGAACTTCGAAAACAATTACGAGCCAAGGATGAAGAACCAACCTCCTACAAGAAAAGGAAGACCCATGAAGGGCCAAGTTTCTCTAATGCTCAGCCTACAGCCTGGAAGACAATTGTCGACAACCTCGTCACAGAAAGAGATCAGATGGGGAAATAAATTAAAAGACTCAAGCTACGACTCTTGGGAGAATCTCCTTAGGACTTTCTTAGCTTTTATTTAGCTTTTCTTTTTGTTTATGACTCTAAGAAGTGTATTAACTGTTGTAATCTATTTTAAATGAAAATGAGGCCTTTTGATATTCTACGATATTCCGCAAAACGTCTGGATTCCATGAAACTTTGCATTTGCATCTTCATTTGCATCTTTGCATGTGCATGTGCATTCTTCCTTGTCTTATGTCGTCTTGTTCTCAACGCCCGTCACCCTTATTTTCTGACTCAACAAGGATACCTAGCTTGCATTCAGGACTATGGCAACGATGAAGGAAATTATGAAGAACCAGGAGAAACTGAAAGAGGAGGTCAGAGTCCTCGAATGCCATATGAATTGGGTTTTGGAAACTTTGCAAACTCTAATGAAAAAGGAGGATCACATTCATCCCATCACGGCAATATTCAACGATCAAGCTTCTCTTTTGCAATCAGTGTCTCAATCACCAATTTATCAACGAGTGCCCAATGCTCCCGCTCATCCATGAAGGACTCAAACTTCTCGCCAAGACAGACAGGGTGGTAGACCTCCGATCCCTCCTATACCGATGTCGTATACATCATTGTTTCCTTTTTTGGTGCAACAAGGGTTAATAACTACAAGGTCACCAAACCCACCGCCGGATCCGCTCCCACTTTCTTACCGTCCTAATGCTCACTGTGCATTCCATGAAGGTGCACCAGACCATGATTTAGAAGGATGTTTTGCTTTAAAGCATATTGTGAAAAATTTAGTGGATATAAATATTTTATCTTTCAAGGACACTCCTTTGCCATCTCCTAAGGATCTCCCACGCCCATGATTTGTTTTTGAGAAAGCCTCATGCCAGCTGAACAGTGGTCCTATTACTGCACACAAACACAATCTTCATCAGGTGCCTACAAAAAGGGGTTTTCGGCCTCCCACGTGTGTTTCTCCCCAAGACAAGAAGAAGCGTGCTGTCAAAAGAGGAAAACTTAACCACCAGCCTATTCCCGTGCCGTTAAGAAAACTTTTCCCACTGTTGATGCAAAACAAGCTGGTAACTCCTCGACTTCTCACCCTATGCAAGGACCTTGGTACAATCCCAACCTGACTTGTGAATTCCATAAGGGATCCGAAGGACATGACTTGGACGGTTGCTGAGCCTTAGAACATCTTGTGCAAGATCTGATCCATGGCAAGACTTAATCTTCGAAGAAGATCGCCCAAAGACTGAATGCAAATTTCGTACTGGGACAATAGGGCATCCCATTGAAGAATGCAATGAGTTCGAAGAGAAACTGATGAGCCTGCTAAAGAAGTTAAAACCTCAGGAAGGTACTTCAGACGATGATGTCTCAACTATTAAAGCAAAAGACAAAGGAGTTGCAAGGCCTCTCAAAGTTCTATACCACAAGGAACAAATGATTGATGATGAAGACATTTTCCCGTCTGGACCCGAAAACTAAAATCTTTTGCAAACAATCCGCCAAAGCTGGCTGTGTTTTGTTCATTTCGGTATTTTCAATTGTATTTCCTTCACTTTGAATTTGTATTTGCTTACTAACTTTGTTGTCTTTTCAATTGGTAATATTAATGAAATGTTTGTGCATCTTTTGGTTAAGTCCATTTGTTTCACTCATTTATTCTTATGTTCACAAATAAATATAGCTTTACCCTGATTTACTCCATATCAATCTATATTTTAAACAAAGATTAGGGAGGATGATGAAAACCTTGTGTTCATAATTGTTGTGATATGCTGCCGATTAAACCTTACCGATGATATAAGGCATTGTTTCAATTCCTAAACACTGGAGAAATAAGGAAGATAATCCCTCGTTAACCCTTTGAGCCTAGAAGTAGGAGTTTTCTTTCCTTACACAAAAAACCCTTAAATATCAACCTTGGGGCAGGGTAGTTCTCAGTTTAACTTGGTTATGCAATCGAATGCAGGCGCTTCGTGTAAGACGCCAGTCAGCTCTCAAATCAAGTGACTTCCTAACCTTTGGGAAACTTGAATGTATAGCTTTAGTTAACTGAGTTTAGGATCAAATTCGTCACGAAAATTGGGTGGGACAAATAAACTTTGAGCATTTATCTTTTGTTCCAAAAACCGTGAACCAGACCACATGTTACAACCCTTAAAAGACCTAATCAATGTAAGGTTGTTTTGAAAGTATACTACAACAAGGTTGACTAACCTGACTCCTAATGATCTTTGCTATTTTGTGTGTGTTGATCACTTCATCTGTCATTCTGTAAATGACCAGATCCACTTGGTTTTCGATTGTTTAATCATTTCACTGCGTGTGTTTTCGTCAAAAAGTTTTGTTTCCAAAGTTTTCATTAAAACGTTGCACTGAAATTGCCAATTTTCAACAAACAATACTTGTTTGCAATATAATTCAATATCAAAGGAATCCCAACAAATGTCGGCGGCCAAGGAAATTTGACTCAATCAGGGGCAACCAAGTGTGAGGGTTTGCCAATCCATCATCCCAAGAGTTGGTGAATCTGGGGCAGAACTCTGCAATTCAGAATATTGGGGCAAGTCTCTTTGAGGTTATCTTATGACAAGTGTGTGCTCCATTGACCCATCAGCAAGGGGAAAGTTCGTCCCCCAACAGTTTCTACCACAGTATGAGCACCTCGAATACAGTTGAACAGAAGCAGTCATGTCAAGGCTCATGAATCTCTCCAAGAGTTTGAAGATATTGAAACACCTTGTATGCCAATTCTTCTATAAAATCCTCTTGTTATCCTATTCTGACAGACCATATAGCCAGGGCCAAATAAGATTTGAAGATGATAATTATGCCAGTGGGATGCATAATTACTTTGTTAGCTCCCTAGTGAGCTGTTACTTCAGCTAATTTTGACAAATCTTGCACGGATTCTTTTCCAATGAAGAAATCAGATCCATGATGGTCATCCACGTGACATTATGCCTCAAGTGGAATACTCTTTTCACGAGCGAAGTTGTTGACTCTTCTTCATCCCCCAGTTTTGGCTGGGTATCCTTTGTCGAGGCATTTTTCATCTTCGGTTTTTGCTTCTTTTTTGTTTCATCAGCATAGCATATGCATCATACCTTAACATCTTTGCATCTTTGTGCTCTGTTCTACTTATGGTATGTTGTTTGTGTTTGTCTTTATTTCCCCAGCGAAGTAAAGACATTCCTGGCTTTCATTGTTTGTGTCGTGCTTTTTCGGTCTTCACCTTTGCGCGCCAGATTTGAATCTTTACACCTTTTCTGTTCCCCAAGAAGTCTTGCCTTAATGTTTTAAAACTGTTATTGTTTGAATCGAGTCAGACCTGAACCGAGTCTTTGTTTGAATCGAGTCGAACATTGCCTCTTGTTTTAAAGTCGTTCTTGTTTGAATCGAGTCAGACCTGAACCGAGTCTTTGTTTGAATCGAGTTGAACATTGCATCTTGTTTTAAAGCCGTTCTCGTTTGAATCGAGTCAGACCTAAACCGAGTCTTTGTTTGAATCGAGTCAAACATTGCCTCTTGTTTTAAAACCGTTCTCATTTTAATCGAGTCAAACCTGAACCAAATCTTTGTTTGAATCGAGTCGAACACTGTCTCTAGTTTTAAAACCGTTATTGTCTGAATCAAGTCAGACCTGAACCGAGTCTTTGTTTGAATCGAGTCGAACACTGCCTCTTGTTTTAAAACCATTCTTGTCTGAATCGAGTCAGACCTGAACTGAGTCTTTGTTTGAATCGAGTCGAACATTGCCTCTTGTTTTAAAAACGTTCTTGTCTGAATCGAGTCAGACCTGAACCGAGTCTTTGTTTGAATCGAGTCGAACATTGCCTCTTATTTTAAAACCGTTCTTGTCTGAATCGAGTCATACCTAAACCGAGTCTTTGTTTGAATCGAGTCGAACATTGCCTCTTGTTTTAAAACTGTTCTTGTCTGAATCGAGTCAGACCTGAACCGAGTCTTTGTTTGAATCGAGTCAAACATTGCCTCTTGTTTTAAAACCGTTCTTGTCTGAATCGAGTCAGACCTGAACTGAGTCTTTGTTTGAATCGAGTCGAACATTGCCTCTTATTTTAAAACCGTTCTTGTCTGAATCGTGTCAGACCTGAACTGAGTCTTTGTTTAAATCGAGTCAAACATTGCCTCTTGTTTTAAATCCATTCTCGTTTGAATCGAGTCAGACCTAAACCGAGTCTTTGTTTGAATCGAGTCAAACATTGCCTCTTGTTTTAAAACCGTTCTCATTTTAATCGAGTCAAACCTGAACCAAATCTTTGTTTGAATTGAGTTGAACATTGTCTCTTGTTTTAAAACCGTTCTTGTCTGAATCGAGTCAGACCTGAACCGAGTCTTTGTTTGAATCGAGTCGAACACTGCCTCTTATTTTAAAACCGTTCTTGTCTGAATCGAGTCAGACCTGAACCGAGTCTTTGTTTGAATCGAGTTGAACATTGCCTCTTGTTTTAAAACCGTTATTGTCTAAATCGAGTCAGACCTGAACCGAGTCTTTGTTTGAATCGAGTCGAACATTGCCTCTTATTTTAAAACCGTTCTTGTCTGAATCGAGTCAGACCTAAACCGAGTCTTTGTTTGAATCGAGTCGAACATTGCCTCTTATTTTAAAACCGTTCTTGTCTGAATCGAGTCAGACCTGAACCGAGTCTTTGTTTGAATCGAGTCAAACATTGCCTCTTGTTTTAAAACCGTTCTTGTCTGAATCGAGTCAGACCTGAACTGAGTCTTTGTTTGAATCGAGTCGAACATTGCCTCTTATTTTAAAACCGTTCTTGTCTGAATCGAGTCAGACCTGAACTGAGTCTTTGTTTGAATCGAGTCAAACATTGCCTCTTGTTTAAAATTTTCCCTGTTTGAATCGAGTCGAAAGTGGACCTAAACCTCGAGTTATCATGGGCTCGTTGTTTATCCTTATTTATTTTGTTCTTGTTCGAATCAAGTCGAACATGAACCTTTACCTTTGTTTTATTTTTAATCTTTAAGCTAAGCTTCTTGGAACAATTTACCTTACCAAGACTCTTATCTGATGCACAGAGTTTGTCTCTGTCTTTCTGGCTTTTCTTGAAGATCCCATTTTGAACTCTTCAGCATAAGAAATCCCCAGGAAGTCCTTGCTTGGTTGTTTGTCTCTTTTGGACTGATCCCCAATGATCAGGTTTTTCTTTCTGGTTTCATGCCCAGAAAGAGTGTGTTGCTTTATTCCCAGTAGTCTATCTCCCCGGATCTTTCCCCAGTGGAGATTGTCTTTTGGTTTTCCCCAGTGTTTCTTGGGAGTCTCCCCGGTGAGTCTCTTGCGTTGGTTAGCCTGTATCCCCAGTGAGGTGTTTCTCATGGATACTAACCTTTTCTCCTTCCCCAGTGAAGCTAATCTTTTTGCTTCCTATTTGTCCTTTGGTGTCTCGTTGTGTCTGCATCTTGGCTTTTTCTTGGCATCATGTTTGTTGCTTTGCATATGTGTGCATCTGAGGGTAAAATTTTTGGTTATCTGTATTTAAATATCTTTCACTGTTGATTACATGAGGATCTTCATCTCTCATGTCATCAGGTGAAGATATTTAAATAGGGGCAACTGTTGCACCCCAAATTTTACCCTCATTTTTCTGCTAGTTGATGTTTTATTTATTTAACGTAATATTTATTTTAACATCTTTATCTGTCTTTAATTTAATTTAATTACAATATGGTCTATTTTATTTAATTTATATTTAAATTGTTTTATTTTGTTAATTTAATTTCCAAACTCAATTTAATTTTTAATTTTAACTTTTCTAAGAAAATTTAGTTTAATTAATTAGTTTTTTAATTTAGTTTCCTTTTTCTAACTAATTTCAATTAAGGTTAATTAATTTTTATCATTCAATTATTTGTCATATTAAAATTTCAAACTTAAAAGAAAACTAAAACATTTTTCATTAAGAACCCAATTGGTCCACCGTGGCACTTATGTTGTTAATTATTGGAGATACTTTTCATTTGCCAACAACTAATGGAAATCAAGTTTTTGAGTGTTGACTTTTCAACCCTCGTTCATAGCCAATGGAGAGCTTACATGTGGCTCGTGAGAAATCAGGGAACCAAGATTTGTTCCTTCTCCTTCCTTGCGTACGAGAATCAGAATGAAGAAGGAATTCAAACCTCATCAACTTGTTCAAATTCATAACCGTTTCAATTCACCTTTGGCGCGTTCATCAATTTCAATTTCTCTGAGTTTATTTCCTCTTTGAGCTTCCAAAATTTGATTCATCTAAAGCAATTCTGAGCCTTCCATATTCAGCTTACCCTGCGATTCCTATAAATGATCAGAGCAATGTCTTTATCCACTACCTCTTTCAATACTTACCTGCTTACCACCAGAAGTTTAGCTAAGAAGTAATGCCCATTCTAGCATTTGACCCTGTGAATTAAACAGAACCATATCACTATCAATTTCCTATCTCTATACCTATATCGCTTGCCACAGAAGAGAGCTAAGAAGAAATGCCAATTTTGTTGTTGATTTAACCTAGCAACATCTGCACATGATCAGAACAGGGAGCGTTTGTCCCTTTGAGTTCAACATTTGAATTTCAATTTCAAAACCCTAGCCTCCAACATTTGAAGGTTGAAATTCTCTTGACCTGGCCCAATATCATTGCCTATATAAAGAGGCTTAGGTTCAGTTCACAAATCATCAACAACTTTCTCAATACACTTACAAAAATTTCAAGTCTTGAGCCAAGTGAGAGGTGGTTTTTGAGTTTGCAAGCAGTCTTCATACTTAAGTCATAGGCCAAGCTTCAGTTGGTATCATTCTCTTATCATTCTTATTTATCATGTTCATTTAATAGCATTCTTGTCATGATCATGTATTACATTTGAATCCTATTTATGTATGCCCAATGTTATTTGTATGTTCATAAGTAGATGTTACCTTTCATTTGACATATGTGCATTCTCTAACTTAATCTTGATACTTGGATCATCAGTGAGCCTGCTACCAATCTGTATGAATGCATTTATTCTTGACATTATGTTGATATGCCATGATTTAGCTTTGATATGCATTCAATATGTATGGATTATTGTTGTGCCTTGCCTTGATTTTGTATGCTACCTTTGTGAAAACTGTCTGCTGAATTAATTTGGTTCACTTTTATTGTAATGTTATGTATTTGGCATGAGTTTTATGACTGTCCTGTTTAGAAATGTCCATTTGTCTATTGTTGCTCTTTGAATGATAATGCTTGCTTTAACTTAATGTTACCAACTGCTATGTGGCACCCTTGTGTGTGTTTATGTTTTGATATTGTCTTATGACATGTTACTTGAATTTGGAATGTACCCTGTTAAGAATGTTTATGTCATTTCCTTAGAACCTTGGTATGAGGCTTTGATCTTGTAGCGAGCGATTTTGGACGCGGTTCTTAAGCGCTGTTCGCTCTCTGCGGTTGAGCTTAAAACTACAGGTCGATTCATTTTTTATCCTATTGTGAGCTGAATAAGGAAGGGAAATAGATGTCTCCAATTAACCCTACTTGCATACTGAATTTAAACAGCGGTCTGTTAGGTTACAGATGCTATCAATGTAGGGGGGCCTTTGTACTGGTTATTCGTATTTCGCCAATATAGGTTCTTTCTTTCTTTTTTTCTAGGCAAAGGGTTTTCTGGCGGGGAATAAGGATTAGGATGTTAGGACTGATGCTTTTGAATTACTGCTTTTGATTGATGAAGATATGGGATTTGGGTTTTTTGTTGATTGCGCTCGCTAAGATCTTTTCTTTCAATCTTATGCCTACGTATTCCCGTTTACCGAAACAGGGAAATCAGAGCATTCGTAGTTCCTCCTATTCTATGGGAGGAAATTGGTTTTTGGTGTCTTGTTCAAAGCCCAAGACGTGAAGCGAAAGGTGATTTGTATCTTGTTCAAAGCCCAAGATGTGAAGCTGAAAGGTCTCGACTTTAGAGAGAATTTGTCAACTCTAAAGAGGGGCAAAGGAGAATTACTTTAACTGGGATACGCGGATTCGAGCAATGCCATAATTTTCGAAGAAAGGGTTTTAACCTGAAGGAGAAGACTTTAACTCAGTGTAGAGCAATGCCATCTTTCCTTAGGAATTTCTCATGCTAAAAGAGGGACAGTGGCATGGATATAGATGATCCAGAGGCTTGCCGCTTACAGCGATTAGATGAAGGGAAAGGAGTTGTTGATGTTTGTGTACTGTGAACAAGGCACAACTTTGATTCTAAAAGGTTAATTGGATCAACCAGTGGTTTTCTTATACAAAGCCTAAGAGGAGGCTAATTTCCGCTAGGAAAATCATTATACAAAGCCTAAGAGGGGGCTATTTTGTGTCTCGTACAAAGCCCGAGAGAGAGGCTAAAAGTTTTTGACCCAGTGGGGCATATCGTTATACAAAGCCTAAGAGGAGGCTAGCAAAGAGTTCAACTCTTGCTTAAGGGATTTATATCTCGTACGAGGCCCGAGATGGAGGCAAAAAAAAGGGTGATTGACTCAACGAGGGAATCTTTTGTGTCTCATACAAAGCCTGAGAGAGAGGCTAAAAGGTTGTTTTGACTCCACTGGGGAGAATTTTGGTATCTCGTACGAAGCCCGAGATGGAGGCTATTGTAACTGTTTCAGTTGAGTGACAGATCCAATATACTAATTTAAAAGAGAAAATCAGTTCTTATATGAGTAACACTGTACACAGGGATTTAATTTGAGGATCAGGGGTATTTCCTTCTCTTTGAGGAAACGGGAAATCCAAAGGGTATTGAGACTGTCCGAGTCTGCGGGTTTCCTTCCTATTTAACGAAGGGTGCTTGAGAATGTCTTTGAGACTCAAGGAAGTTAGACTGTCCGTGTCTAGAGTTTTATCTTTGGCACTATGCTTTGAGAAACAGTAGTAGACTCTATGAAAGGACTGTTCTGTGAGGATGACTAAGTTCTGTTCCTATACCTCTAGGAGGTCGTCGGGACAATTTGTACGAAGCCCAAGAGCAGGCTGGAAACTTTTAAGAAGCCGACGGGTCCTTGTACGAAGCCCAAGAGGAGGCTATCATTCCCGGAGGAAGAGATCGTTATACGAAGCCTAAGAGGAGGCTGTGAATACTTCTAAGAAGCCGTAGGGTCCTTGAATAATGCCCAAGAGGAGGCGGGGTTGCTTTTAGGAAGCCTGTGGGTCCTTGTATGATGCCCAAGAGGAGGCCAATGCTTTTAAGAAGCCCGTGGGTCCCAAACCAAAGAAAATTTCAGGAAAACTCTTTTAGAGTTAAAACCACTGGTAAACGTGCGAGGTTTACTATCTAGCGACTTTAACTTTTAGAGGGAGTCCGAACCGTTCGGCGGTTTGAAGAAATTCAAGAGAAGTTTCACCGAGAATAATTCATCTCTGGGGGATAGAATTTCTTGACAATTCCTAAGGAGGACAGCCGAAGAGAAGACTGTATCTGGTGCTCCTATTGGGGATCTAGGCGTCTATTTCTACGAATAAATGAAACGGCGTCACTTAGTTCTAGACGTAGTAGCCGGGGAAACTCAAAATATCTATACTATTATTACACAGTAGATATGAGCTTATGAAAGGAGACTTACAGTGAGTAGCCCCACAATACAGTTTATAATATGAAAGCAGTAAATGAAAGCGATAACCACTTACTCGGTTGTAGTGCTTCCATGCTGCTTGGTTAGTTGTTCAACAAAGAAAGATTGAAAACAACAGTATATTCAAAATCAAAGGAGAAAGTGCTTTGAAAAAGAAAGATTTGGGGCTTACAGCTCAAGGAGAGGCCAAGGGTTTTATCAGTGAGCGCACTGTTTGAATTTGTACAGAGGGACTTATACAAGTGACTGTGGCCCAAAATGGTTTTCTGTACAAAGGGATGGGTCTTACACACTCTCAAGAGGCCCAAAAAGGTTTAAAGGAAAAAGAGTGGGGCTTATAACACGAGGGTAGGCCCAAATGACTTTTCGTTTAAAAATGGCGATCGCGCCGAGGTTTTCTTTTAATGCAGAGGGACTTATACAATAAGTGAGGCCCAAAATGTTTTGGTTAAAAGGGGGATTGGGTCTTACACTCTAATAGAGACCCAAAAGTTTTGAATGGGTCTTATAGCTCGAGGAGAGGCCCAGATGTTTTTCGAAAAGGCGATGATCGCGCCGTTTGTTTTTTGACGGTATCGGGACTTATACAATAAGTGAGGCCCAAAGATGATTTGGTCAAAAAAGGATTGTGTCTTACACTCTAATAGAGGCCCAAAGTGTTTTGAAAATGATTTATGAGGGTTGAATTAATCCAAAACCCTAATTTGTTTTCAAAATGTATTTAATTGAATAAAAATTCAATTAAAATGATCAAAAATTGTTTAACACATGGAAAACAAATTGTGATCTTGGATTAATGCTTCAAAAATTAAGTATTGACCTACAAAATAATTAGAAAGCATTAAAAGTTGCAAAATCAATGTAGAAAAAATATTTAAAATGCCAAAAACAATTAAAATATTAATTCTTTACAAATATATCAATTATATGAAATAAATAATATTTTTGGGATTTTTTGATAAAATAAAATATTTTAATATTTTTGTGAATTATTAAAAAAAGAATCAACTCAAAATCATTAAAACTCAGAGAGAAATTAATTTTTGAATTAACTAAACAAAATCACAAAATTCAAATATTCAAATATATGAAAATGGCGCCAAGAACAACACCAAGAACATGCGCGTTTTTCAGTTTGCCCAGATTTGCATTTTCCATCTAATCTCACTGAATACGTAATTATAACATGCAATCCACATATCATTATGCTCGTCTCAACCTCACGATCATGTCTATGTACTTTAATTTCATTTAAATTTAACATACAACAAGAAATCACGAAGAGACTCAAGAACCCTAATTTCTGCATGAAGGCTAGGATTTTTGATACACGATTCAAACAATGCAATTAATTGAGGGAAAACATTCCATGCATGATTATGAACATATGGCCAAATTATTGTGCGAGGAAATATGCATAGATTGAGAGATGCCCAAGTTTAGGCTTACCTTCAAGTCGTGACAGCAAGAGCAAATCAAATTCTGGGTTGGAGGTGTTACATATGAGTTGTGATGATCTGAACAGCTTCCCTACACCATATGGAGTGTGTTTGAACACTTGGTTTGAATTGAAATGGACTAGATCAGTTTATGGCATCTCAGCTGCAACTTCACTTCAAACTTGTGTGGATGGCAAGTGATTTTGTGAAATTGATGTTTCAGATGTTATGTGAGTGATTGGTTTGTGCAGAATTGCTCTTAAACTCAAAACCCGATAGCTACCTTGCTAAGAAAGGCATTTTTGCCAAGAGAAAGAGATTTTGAGGAAAGCATCTGTTAGATGGCTTTGGTGTACTTAAAATGACCACAATTGAGCTCTATTTATAGTAGAGCAAGTTTGTTTTGCAAGGAATAGTGCATGGCAGCTGGTAAGTAGGTTTCCTCAATGTTGGCCAATGGAAATGAAAGTCTCCTCTAGCCATTGACTAGAGGTTAGGGCACAGAGCTTTGGTCCCCTTGGTCTTGGATAAGTCTTGACTGATTTCAGATGAGAATGGCTCAGTCCATGCCACTTTGATGGTTCCATTGAATGTCTCATTCCAAATTTGAAGTCTTGTCCCTATTTTGGCCATTCTAGGTTCAACATGCTATTCTTTGTTCCTTGGACCTTGGAGGCTTGGCTCAGTGATTGTCCCCTTTGGATTCAATCCTCTGAGGTGTCCAAGTGGATTGGAGCAATTGCAATTGGCTGATTTTGGCAAATCGAGCCAAAATGCAAATTCTGCCTTGCTTTGACAGATTTCAGCAAGGCAACTTGCCAATGTTGTATCTCATGATGTAGGTTGAATTTGGCAATGTTCTTGGCCATTTTGGAAAGCTCTTACATGATACAACAACTGTTTGAACAAGTTTGGTTTTGATCTCTTTTGATTCCAAGTGAAAAATCCCCCTACATTTGGCAAAAAGTGAAGCAGAATTCTGACTTAGTGAAAATTTCACTAAGTGTTGCAAAAAGTGACATTTTCACTTTTCAGCCACTTTGATCACTCCATAACTCAAAATCCTTAATGAATTGGAATGACTTGTAGTTGAAGTTTTTGTAGGTGATAATGAGGGCTACAAATCCATCTTTGGATGAGAAAAAATGGCCTTGTGGTTTAGGAGTTATGGTCCTCCAAAGTTGGTACCTTTGCCACTTTATTTTTAACTTAGAAAAATTTCTAAGTTTTATGGTTACCCCTTTTACAAGTTATCTCACTTTTCTTGATTTTTCTTGATGAATGATGATTCAAATCATACATTAACATCATTTTAGGGTTAAAAATCCATTTTGGTGAAAAATCTCAAAAAGTCAAAGTTGACTTTTGTGCACGGTTGACTTTTTATCAGATGAATTCCAAACTGTGCAATTCTTCAGGAAATCATGTCCTTGACCTAAAGCAAACTTGATGGACATGTTCCATGGGTGTCATAGGGTATATTCAATCATGTATTAGGGTTTGGGAGCATGTCCTGGTCAAAAGTCAAAGTTACAGTTGACTTTTCCCTTAAAACCCTAATTGTGGTGCAGATGAGAATGAGACTTGTTGCTCAAGCTTCTTGGATCAATCCATTGTTCCAAATGGATCAATATGGTGTATTAGAGACCCTCAAATCATCTCTTAAGGTCTTGGCTCATGGTTTGTCCCAAAAGTCAACTTAGGGGTGAATTAGGTCAAGAAACCCTAATTCCTGATTTTTAATGAATGCATCCCCTGAGGCAAAATTGACTTGATGCATGGGTTCATGAGGTTCCATGAAGTATATTAGGTCATGTTTTGGATCATTGCCTTGTGCCCAGATGAAAATTTCCATCTGGAGGCCCTGGTCGACCAAAACCCTAATTTGGTGACACTGTCGATCTTGAGACTTGATCCACCTAGAAGGGAGCAGCCTTGTGCTTAATACTTAAAGTGGGAGTCCTTTTTGATCCATTTTGGATGTTTGAGAGATTAGACAAGTTGAAGATCATGTCATTTCTTGATTGATCCTTTGTCTAAAGCTCAGAGAGGGCTTGAAACCCTAATTTTGCTTGTGGTGGATGCTCACCCATCTTTGGGGAGACTGATGAAGCATGATGGTTCATCCACATTGTGATGATGATTTTCACAATGATGGGAAATCTAAGTGGTCAAAATTTGGGGTATTACAGATGCCCCTATTTAATCTTCTTGGACCCGAAGGTGTGAATGACGAAGGGATTCGAGCATTCGGGGTGCAAGAGGATTAAATATCGGAATATCCGAAATTTTGAGGGTGGTTATGAATGGTAGCTTACGCATTGATCTTCTTTAGCAAAGCAATGATGCTTAGAAAATGTAAACTTCCCCTCGATCCTGGTCTTCAGCCAAGGAACTGGTCTCAGTTTTCTTTTGAAATAAACCTCCCCTCGTTCTTGGTTTCCTACCAAGGAACTGGTCTTAGTTTCTGATTTAAACTTCCCCTCGATCCTGGTTTCCTACCAAGAACTGGTCTTAGTTTCTTTTGTCAATAAACTTTATTGACAAGGGACGCTATTCATAGCGGCTTTCCTCAAACTTCTCGCCGAATTTTCCTGGGGAGATGCCATTTGAGTGGAAAAAGTTTGGATGTCAGACTTGCTGGGGAACCCATTCGTCTGAGTTGTAGAGTTGTACAAACTTCTCTGTTGGAGACGCCATTTGTTTCTACTGGGGAAAGCGAGTCTCTTGAGAGACTGTTTTCATTTGGGGTTACATCATACTTTTCTCGGGATCTTCCCGGAGAAATGCCATATGATGGGATCCAATTTTGAGGTGCCGATGACCTTCTCATCAACAACTTTTCAGAGAAATACTGATGTACTGCCGAATCTCTGATCACGAGGCTTTCTCTGTGGATTTTCCTTAATCCGGGAAAGCAAGGATATCATCTTCAATGGCGAAGAGTGACATCTGTTGAAGGTTCTCTGATCTTTCAGAGGTTCAAGTTATCAAAGTGGCCAAGTGCCGACTCTGATCTAAAGATACACTGGTGGCGAGATTGTGCAGACGCAACACTTCCTGACGAGGAAAGAACTGACAAACTCGATTGAGAAAACTGTTTATCACTAGGGGACAAGACCGACTCAAGTGATAGTGATGCAATACGAAATGCGAACGCAAATAAAATGCATGAAGTATGTATGTTTATGCTGACAAAACAGACGCGACATATAGACTAATGGATGAACACAATTGGATACTCGGCCATCGCGGGGCGAAGAAGTACCATTGATTCAAAATAGCAATTCCATCTTGCTTAGGAGAGATAGTCCACGCGGGGAGCTATGTTGATCGGGCTTAGGAGATGAGAACTCGGCCGAGGGTGTCAGACGAAACAAGGTCTCTGACACAGTTGATCCCTTCATTCAGGCGAACTGGTTTAGAAGGAGTACTTTGATTCTGCACTTTGAGGTTCAAACACCTTTGGAGAAGCGATCGAGATTCTTCTGATGTTCAACAGTCAAAAGAAATGCCATCTTTAATTTAAAAGCAGAAAAAGTTTTAACAAGTAAATTCATTTTTGTTTTATTTCAAGAATCCCTGATTAAGTTTAAACAACGTCGTTCTGTAAAGCTAAAGCAAGTTAAGAATTATAAACAAAAGCACAAAGGCTCAAATTTTATTGATAAGATGGAGATCAACCAAACGCGTGATTCCAAAGAGTATATACAAAGTTAGAAAATGGTAATTTACAGGGAAAAGGGCTACGTTGAAACATAACGACCACTATCCTTCTACCAACTTTGAATTCGGGGCATCCTGAGCTTCCGTCGAAGATGACCTTTGACTGGAGATTTCCTCCGATAGATGATGTAACTACTGCTGCTGAGGGACTTGCCTCTGTTGAACATAGTTACTTGCCATTATCCCTAATTTTTGCCTGGATTGTACTATGAGATTTCCAATCCATCGGGATGATTCTTTTTTTTTCATGTCTCTAAATTTTGCCTGGACCGCCCTTTCGGGTTTTCAATCCACCGAGACGTTTTTTTTTTTTTTAGTTTAGGCGAAGTATTTCTTGACTACATCAACATTCGTGGGGTAGGCAAATTCCTCTCCGTCCATGGTTGCAAGTCTCAAGGCGCCGCCTGAGAAAGCTTTCGTGACCACATATGGGCCATCATAATTCGGGGTCCATTTGCCCCAAGAGTCAGAGAGAAATGATTGTATCTTCTTGAGCACGAGGTCTCCTTTTCTGAAGACATGAGGTCGGACCTTTTTGTCGAACTCCCTCTTCATTCTCTGTTGATACAACTGACCGTGGCATAGTGCCGTGATTCTCTTCTCTTCGATCAGGTTCAGTTCGTCGTGTCGACTTTGACACCATTCAGCTTCGGTGAGCTGAGCTTCCATCAATACCCTGATTGACGGGATCTCTACTTCTATGGGGAGCACTGCTTCCATGCCATATACTAGAGAGAAAGGGGTATCCCCTGTTGAAGTGCGGACAGATGTCCGATAACCGTGAAGAACAAAGGGTAGCATCTCGTGCCAATCTTTATAGGTTACAACCATCTTTTGAACGATCTTCTTGATGTTCTTGTTAGCCGCTTCTACCGCTCCGTTCATCTTGGGTCGGTAGGGAGATGAGTTATGGTGTTCGATCTTGAACTCTGCACACAACTCTTTCATCATCTTATTGTTCAAGTTAGATCCATTATCAGTAATTATCTCACTTGGAACACCATAACGGCAGATGATATTGTTTTTGATAAATCGGACCACCACTTGTCGGGTTACATTGGCGAATGACGCTGCTTCGACCCACTTGGTGAAATAGTCAATGGCCACCAGGATGAACCGATGTCCGTTTGAAGCCTTGGGCTCAATCATACCAATCATGTCGATTCCCCATATGGAAAAAGGCCATGGGGAAGAAAGAACTTTGAGATGTGATGGCGGTACATGAATTTTGTCGGAGTATATCTGACACTTGTGACACCTTCTCATGTACTTGTAGCAGTCGGATTCCATGGTCAACCAATAATACCCGGCCCTGAGAATTTTTCTCGCCATTGTGTGTCCGTTGGCATGAGTACCAAAGGATCCTTCATGAATTTCTTTCATGAGCATGTCTGCTTCTGGTCTGTCGACACATCGGAGCAAGACCATGTCAAAATTTCTCTTATAAAGAGTGTCACCGCTCAGGAAGAAGTTTCCAGCCAATCTTCTGAGGGTTTTCCTGTCTTTTCTGAGTGCCCCAGATGGGTACTCTTGTTTCTGAAGGAAGCATTTGATATCGTGATACCAAGGTCTGTCGTCTATGACTGCTTCAATCGCGAAGATGTAAGCGGGCCGTTCAAGGCGCATGATGTCGATCTTAGGTATGTTATTCCATCGACCTACACTAATCATGGAAGAGATAGCGGCTAATGCGTCAGCCATGTGATTCTCCTCGCGAGGGATGTGATGAAACTCAACTCTGTTGAAGAAAGGTAACAACCTTCTTGCATAGTCTTTGTAAGGAATCAATCCTGATTGGTATGTGTTCCAATCTCCTTTTATCTGGTTAATAACCAGAGCTGAATCACCGTATACGTCCAAGTTTTTGATCCTTAAATCAATCGCTTCTTCGAGACCCATAATACATGCTTCGTATTCGGCCTCGTTGTTCGTACATTTGAACGTAAGTCTGGCAGTGAAAGGATTGTGGGAACCCTGAGGGGTAACAATGATTGCCCCAATTCCGTTTCCATAATGATTGACTGCTCCGTCAAAGATAAGTCCCCACTGGGAACCTGGTTCTGGCCCTTCACTGGGTAGCGGTTCATCGCAATCTTTCATCTTTAGATACATGACATCTTCGTCTGGGAAGTCAAACCTGATTGATTTTTGATCGTCAATCGGTTGATGAGCCAAATGATCGGCTAAAATACTTCCTTTAACGGCTTTCTGAGCATGGTACTCTATGTCATATTCTGATAGTAACATCTGCCAACGGGCAATCCTTCCCGTGAGAGCAGGTTTTTTGAAAACGTACTTGATTGGATCCATTTCGGAGACCAACCAAGTAGTATGACGAATCATGTACTGGCGAAGACGTTTGGCTGCCCAAGCCAAAGCGCAACAAGTTTTCTCAAGCATTGTGTATCGAGTCTCGCAGTCGGTGAATTTCTTGCTTAGATAGTAAATGGCAGACTCTTTCCGTTTAGTTTCGTCTTGTTGGCCAAGTACACATCCCATTGAGTCCTCTAGGACTGTGAGGTAAATGATTAGTGGTCTTCCTTCCACTGGAGGTGAAAGAATCGGAGGATTCAACAGATATTCCTTGATACTGTCGAAGGCGGTTTGGCAATCTTCCGACCAAACGCAATCCTGGTTCTTTTTCAATAACTTGAAAATCGGCGCACAAGTGGCGGTCATAAGGAATATGAATCTGGAGATGTAGTTCAAACGTCCCAGGAATCCTCTGACTTGTTTTTCAGTTTTCGGAGAAGGCATTTCTTGAATGACCTTGACCTTGTCAGGATCAACCTCAATCCCTTTCTGGCTGACGATGAACCCTAGTAGTTTCCCTGAACGGACACCGAAGGTGCACTTGTTGGGATTCAAGCGGAGCTTGAATTTTCTTAGACGTTCGAACAATTTTGACAAATGTTCAACGTGCTCACTCTCTGTTCTAGATTTTGCAATCAAATCATCGACATATACCTCGATTTCCTTATGTATCATGTCATGAAACAGAGTAGTCATGGCCCTTTGATAGGTTGCCCCGGCGTTCTTCAAACCGAACGGCATTACCTTGTAAAAAAGGTACCCCATGGGGTAATGAACGAAGTTTTCTCCATCTCTTTCGGCGCCATTTTGATCTGGTTATAGCCCGAGAATCCATCCATGAAGGAGAATACTTTGAACTTTGCTGTGCTGTCTACCAGCATGTCAATGTGTGGTAAAGGAAAGTCGTCCTTTGGACTTGCCTTGTTCAGATATCTGTAATCAACACACATTCTGACCTTTCCATCCTTTTTGGGAATGGGTACAATGTTGGCTAACCATTGAGGATATTCAGATGTAGCGAGGAAACCCGCGTCGATCTGTTTCTGTACCTCCTCTTTGATTTTGATGGCCATGTCCGGGTGAGTCCGTCTCAACCTTTGCTTTACTGGCGGACATTCTGATCTTAACGGTAAATGATGCTCCACGATGCTGGTATCCAACCCTGGCATATCCTGATAGGACCAAGCGAATACATCGGGGAATTCTTTGAGAAGCTTTATCAAACCCTCTCTGGCAGTTGGACTGAGCAATGCTCCGATCCTGATTTCTTTTCTCTCTTTTTCTGAACCCAAGTTTACCATTTCCAACGCTTCTTTGTGAGGTTCAATGGACCTTTACTCTTGTCTGAGTAGTCGGGAGATCTCTTTTGGAATTTCGTTGTCATTTTCTTCTTCAGCCTCGAATACCGGGAACTCAAAGTTGGAAGAAGGCATCGGATCGTATGTTTCAATGGGGTATAAAACAAGCAATCTGCATGACGTGATGATTCGTGCTTAGAAGAGATAGAGAAAATGCAAGTGTGTGCAGTGTTTTGATTTTACTGCTTGTTTTTATTATTGAATGTTTTTTAGGATTACCATTTTCTGAAAAAGCAAAAAGAGAAAACAACAATTAATGCGGAAATTACAGAACGACGTTATTTTATTAATGAACAAGTCGAATCTTGAAACTACAGCCCTATAAAACAAAACTCACTCGCTTTGGGCAAAGCGAAGAGGGAAATTTACAGAAAGCGAGCCCTATTAAAACATCCGTTTCACCTGGGCAGGGTGAAAGGTTTAAAGATGGCAATTACTTTGACTGACGAACGACCTTCGGAACCTCGACGGCAACCCATTGGCGGCGAACTCCTCGGTGAATCACAAAGTCTGGCACCTTCCTTGATTTGTCTTCAGAAATGGCGCTGATTTCTGGTGGAGTAGGATCGTTGGAATCTGTCTCCCAAGCAGAATTGTCGTAGGAGAATTCCTCAGTTGTATTTTGCATAGCATTGGTGCTCTTAGCTGTATCTCCCCATCCAGTTGGCTGGATATCTTCGAGCCTGATACGAGAGCTTTCGGGAGCAGTGTACTTGACCATAAAGTCGTATTTTCCACTTGGTTGTCCCAAAGTGTCCCAAACTTCTTTGGAACTGGAGAAGTCACCCCTCTCGATGACGTTGACCTCAGGAAAAGCATAGTTGATGAATTCAAGTCCTGCGAACGTTGCGAATTCATCTTCATGTTGAGTAATTTCCGAATGACCTGAGTGTTGATCCCATGACATGGCGGGGACACATGTATTCTGTTCAATGACGCTCAGCTGAGTTTTATTACTCGGCTGACTTTCTTGTCCCAAGTTTCCTGGGTAAGGCTGCCACATTGGCAGACCATCCATCGGGCCATAGTAATTGTGATAAAAGTTTTCTTTCATCGGAGTGTCATCCCCTAATGAATTTTACGGAGCACGGCATCCTTTCGGATCACAATCTCAGTAGATTATTTCGACATCTGATCTTGGTATAAATCTCGGACTTTCTGAAGGAAAGCAAAAAGGCATAGGCACCTCTTCCTGAGACATATAGCTGTCCTTGTTAAGATAGGACTTCCATTCTTCATCCGTGTCAGAGGGATCTTCCTCATTGATAGCATGAACTGTCTGAGACACTGGGTGAAGGAAACCTCCACTGTGGAAGAAGTTTTGAAGGGGATGCAGACTTTCATCGTTGGCGGCTGTCTGAGTACAGGTTGCAGAAAAACCAAGACCCTTCTTTGTTTTATTATCAATAGGAATGACAAGCCGTCCCCATCCTGTCGTTTCGGTACTCTCGACCGCTTTGATAGCATCTTTGTATGAAGAAATTGAAGTTCCTTCTTCGGATTGATCGTTCTTGCTCACCGATAGTGCTTGGAACTGAGTTCCAATAACCTCCTCGGGTTCCACACAAGTAGATGATGATAAGTTACTCACGAGCAAGGCTTGTTCCCCACAAACCGTGACAAGTTGGTCGTTCTTGACGAACTTTAGCTTTTGGTGGAGGGTTGAAGTAACCGCTCCAGCCTGATGTATCCAAGGTCTTCCTAATAAACAACTGTATGTTGCCCGGATGTCCATGACCTGGAAAGTGATTTGGAAAGTGTGAGGACCAATAGTTATGGGAAGATCCACTTTGCCGATAACTGTTTTTCTGGATCCGTCGAATACTTTGACGACGACCTCGCTGACTCTCATCGGAGGGCCCTTGAATGATAATTGCGTCAAAGTGGACTTCGGCATAACATTCAGGGCTGACCCTGTGTCTACCAGTACGTTGGCTAAAGCATCGCCCTGGCAGTTAACTGTAATGTTGAGCGCCATGTTATGACGGCGACCCTCTTCAGGTAATTCTTCATCACTAAATCCCAAATTGTTGCAGGAAGTGATGTTAGAGACAATGCTATCGAACTGTCTGATTGTTACATCCTGTTCCACAAAGGCTTGCTCCAAGACATTCTGTAGAGCCTCCCTGTGGGCTTCTGAACTGAGTAACAGCAATAATACTGAGATTTTTGAAGGAGTCTGTAACAGTTGATCAACAATGTTATGTTCACTCCTTTGGATGAGCTTTAGCATCTCATCTTTGTCTTTTGAAAAGTCGGGATTACCAGATTGACTGACTGGTGGATCAGGAATTTCCGCCTGAAGTTCCTTTTCTTTATTGGATTCTCCAACCCCTCGGTTAAAGATTCGACCGCTCCGTGTTACACGACTGATGTCTGCAATATTCACGACGGAGGGTAATGGAATTTCCTTTCCATTCTCGATTATTGTTGCACCGTATTTGTAAGGGATTGCCTTAGCTGATTCATACGGTAGTGGCCCCGGTAGATAGATGACTATGGGAACCTTCTGATTTTTCTGACCATCATAAGTAATCTCGATCCGTTCCTAGTTGGGAACTTTAGATTCGTCAAGTAGAGGGATGATGGCAAAAACATCCCTGATCGGCGACCAAATGATGGGTCCTGAACTTGGATATGGATGAATTTCTCCATGATCGACCTGACCCTGAAGAGCTGCTCTCATAAGGTAACACCCTTGATTACTTTTCGAACAGACGCTACAACTGTCATAGTTGTGTGGTGGCACCTAGCCACGCCCACTTTTAATACAATGTAACCTCACTAGGTTACCATCCATTGATCGGACATCCTGACTTTGACGACGAGTAGGATTCCTGTTATTGATACTAATCTGCTGAGTATCTTCGTCCATATAGATTGGCATCCACCAGTGATTTAACAAGTGCTGAAGTGCGTCCTGGACAAGGGTACAACCTCAATCGTTTTCGCAACCTGCTTTACAGTTTTGATAATCATGTGATATTAAGATTCCAAGTCGGACCTGCTCGGCATGTAACTCTACCAGGTTGGTATTCATTACGCGGATATCGAAGATCTGAACCATGTTGATTTGATAGGAGTTCCTATCATGGTAGTCTTGGATCCATCCAAGATCCATCTGACGCTGGAGGGCCTCTTGTATGAAAGAGCATCCCTGTTTGTTTACCGAGCAAATCAGACAAGAACTGTAATCGTGCCGCGGCAGATCATGATACTGGCTTTGCCTTGAGTGCATCGCCACCAAGTTGACATTCATCGCACAGATGTCGTGGTTTTGAATGACGTTGGAATTTGTGTAAACCATGTTAACTCCACGAACTCGGTGCTCTTGGATCGATCCAAGATCCATTTGTTCCTGTAGAGCTGATTGCACTACCGAACATCCTTGGTTATCTTATAGCAGATATCACACTGGTGATAGTTATGAGGTGGCACATGGCCATATCCACTCTGTCTACAATGCATCTTGACCAGATTGGTCCCCAATAAGAGTACATCGTGAATTTGATAGACATTGTTAGTCTCTTTCTCAATCAGATTGACTGCAACTTTCTCGTGTTGAGGCAGCGGGTTCGTGAGAACATTAGGGTTCGTATCTTTGAAAGATAAGAGCCCGCTCCTAACAAGCTTTTGCACGTCGGATTTGAAATTGAGGCAAGTCTCAATGTTATGCCCTGAGCCTCCTTGATGATAAGGGCATGTTTGATCCACCTTAAACCAGAAAGGCAGATTTTTCGGAACTGCAAGGGGAGACTTAGTCTGGATGTGCCCCTTGGCTAGCAGTAACGGAAATAGTTCTGCATACAACATGGGTATAGGATCAAACCCTGATGGCCGTGTTGTACGGTTGTTGTTATATGGAGGACGAGCCTGCTGAAGAGGATGTTGTGTCCTTTGCTGGCCAGGTTGGCTCTGCGCAACCTGAGGTTGATACATAGGAACAGGCGCGGGGCCGATAGCAGGAGTAACAGCTGCTACTGGCTGATAACGTCGCCTTTGCTTTCCGAGAGAGATATTCCCAATATCTTGCTCTTTTTTCTTAGGGAGAGCACTACCATATTTTTTAGTACCGCTCGTTGATCCAGTGTCTTTTACCAAACGTACTTCTCGGACGACTTCCTCAAGACGTACACCCATACCGACCATCTCGGTGAAATCACTGGGCGCACTGGCAACCATTCGGTCATAGTAAAATGAGCTTAAGGTCTTTAAGAAGATTTTTGTCATCTCTTTTTCCTCAAGAGGTGGACAAATTTGAGCGGCAATTTCACGCCACCTTTGAGCATACTCCTTAAAGGTTTCCTTGTCCTTTTATGACATTGATCTTAGTTGATCTCTGTCGGGTGCCATGTCCAAATTGTATTTGTATTGTTGGACGAAGGCAGTACCAAGATCTCTGAATGTACTGATCGTAGTACGGTTTAAACCCATGTACCATTTGAGTGCGACACCGGTTAAACTATCCTGGAAGTAGTGAATCTGCAGGTCCTGATTCTCCGTCTGAGCTGATATTCGTCGAGCGTACATCACCAGATGGCTCTGAGGGCAAGAGTTACCCTTGTATTTTTCAAAGTCGGGCACTTGGAACTTGTGCGGGACTTTCACATTTGGGACCAAGCAGAGGTCTGCGGCATCCTTTCCAAATAGATCCTGACCGCGAATGGCTTGCAGCTCCTTCTGCATTTCCAGGAACTGCTCCTGGAATTCATCCATTCTGTCAAACATAGTTTCCTTCTTATCAGAAGGTGTCCGTGGAATCTGTTCTTCCGGGACAGTGTGCACCACAGGGGGTGGTACCGTGACTACGGCAGTAAGTCTTGGCGCCTCCCGAAGTTTGTAACCTTCTGGAGTCTTGAGTATGCCCCTGGCATCTTCGCTTTCCCGAAGTTTGTAACCTTCAGGCCCAGCGGCTTCTGTTGCGATTCCCTGATCTTCAGTGATCGGCGGAACATATCCTTCCGGGATATAGTTAACAGGCATGCCCCAAGGATGATCTTTCGGTATCTGATACCTAGGATCATACTTTTTTTATGATGGGAGTTGAGGTGATCTCTGAGATCACAGTTCTTTGTAGCTGAGCTTCTGCCATGGCTTGCATGTCGTTACGAAGCTTTCTCATATCCTCTCTCAGAGTGTCGATCTCTTCTTTCAACTCTCTGTTTTCTTCCTCAGGATCATCCATCTTTTTCTGACGATTGGCCCGAGTATTATACGAATGAGACAGTTTGACTCTAGAATCGAGACATAAATGTGAGATTCGTAGGTAAGGAGAATACGCGATGTGAGAATGATGAATGCAATGATTATATTAATTGTTTAATGGTTTAATTAAAATAAACTTCGACAATTAGATTGCAAATATCAAACAGTGGGGAAACCCCTTTTTATTGAATTCCAAAGGATTACAGAAATGGAAACACAGTAGATTACAAAGTGCAGAAACAGAAACCTAAACTAATGGGTCCCGAGTCCTCTCTGAGGAGAAACCGGGTGCTGATTCTGGTATCTTCCTTTTCTTTGACCGGGGCGCTTGGGCCGTTGTCGGGTTGTCATTCCTTTGCCAAGTGAAAGGAGTGAGCAAATTCCTTTGGTCATCTTGATTCTCTACAGCATGCTGCTCTAAAATTTCAATCAGAGCATCTTTCTCTTTTAATAATTGCTGTATTTGGATGCACTATACGTTGAGGGTGCGATACTTGTTCTTCCAAGATCTTCTTTCCTTTAGAACTTTGTTGAGAGTAACCTGAAGCCTTTCAGTTTCCGTCATGAAGTACATGACAATTTCCCTCGGCGGAAGAATTCTGTAACGAGGATAAGGCATCTTTAGCTTGAGAGCTCTAGTTTGTACCCAATGGAGATAAGGCTCCACCGAGACACAATCCGGTTTTCCCAGAGACTCTCGTCCTTTCTTATGAACCTGTTTCCAAGCATGCACTATTTCCATCTTTAGTGCTCTGTCGTTTTCTCCTTCTTTGAAGAAAAGACCTTCCAGATGAACACCCAGTGGGATGTGTCTCATCGGGTATCCAAATTGACGGCGAACCAATATCGGATGATAGTTGATTCCTCCTTTAGTTCCTATGAGGGGTACGCTGGGGAAGTTTCCACAACGGTCAATGATTCTAATTCCCTCATAAATCCTATTACACCAATCCATATCAGAATTGGTGAGGGACATGATCTTCTGCGACCAACGTAAGACACTCTTGCAATCCCAAAAAGCGGCAGACTTGGGCAAGTGAGAGATAAACCACTTGTAAAGAAAAGGTACACAACATGTGATCTCCCCTCCGCTGTACAAATTTCCTAAGTGTACAGAATGATACGCATCTGCGAGCAAAGTCGGCACAGGGTTTCCAATGAGAAAAACCTTAATAGCGTTGATATCGACGAAGTTATTGATGTTGGGAAACAAAATTAACCCGTAGGTGAGCAAGACAAAGATGCTTTCAAAAGCAGTCCCGTTCCCTATACTAGCGAAGTACAGAGTTTTTTTTGTCAAGAACTGGGCTAGCAAACCTTGGATGCCACCCTTAGTGGTCATGTGAGTCCTGACCTCAGACTCATCCAAATAAATTGCTCTTGCAATAGTCTGACTCTTTGGAATTTCTTCCAGTCCAGAAAATGGAGCTCGATCAGTGATATGTAAATCAGTCAGATGAGAATACTCCTCCAGCGTTGGTGATAGCTGGTAATTCAGGAATGTGAAACAGTGATAAACCGGATCGTAGAATTGAATGAGCGCATCCATGATTCCCTCAATCACATGGACTCTTAACAGTGGTAGCAAACCGCCGTGCTTGGCTCTGAAAGCCTCTGGGTTAACGATCATCCTCGCTAACTTTCTCAAATCCCCTAGTTTTGGAACCTTGAAGGTATACTGGTGAGTTCTCCTTCTACCGAAATCCATTAGCGTAATCTTTTTCTCTGATATTTGCAATCACAGTCTTAGTTTAATTTGAAAAACAGAGAGACTAGAAGAGAAATTTTTTGTGTTTTAATGTTTTATTAAATGGATGCATGAATGCAGCACACAAAAACATAGAAAAAACATGGGGTCAGAGGGTCGTTGTCATGAAGTCAAGGCTCTACCCATCCCCAAAGGTTTATACTAGGGTGATTTTTGTACCTGTACTCATTATCATCAGCTCCTCCCAGGAAGGCAAAACAACAAGCGGATCGCCAGCGAGTTGTGTGCAATCTTAGAGTAAGTGCCATTCACCGAGAATAGATCACCAGCCTCAAATGAGGGTAGTATCGCGTAACAGCTATTTCCGATAGCTTCCGCACTACGAAAAAGGTTGGCTTTTCTTAAGTGTATACTCAATCTCACCACATGCGGCATCACCCGCATTCCCATTAGCAGAAAAATAAACATGTATAGCAATTAGGAAAAGCAGTATATATATATTTGTCCTAATCATCCTAGACTTATAAAGCTATGAATCTTAAGTTCCTGACAGAAATGGGTTCCCCGGCGGAAGCCCCAATCTGTGGTTCCCTGCCTAAGAGATGGACCAGCATAGGTCAATCTTTCTCTTCGGTAGAGTTCCCATTTTCCGTAGAAAATGGGGATGATGCCCTAAGGCAGAAAGATCTTGGCAATGACTCCCCAGCAGAGTCGCCATTTTCAAAGAAAACAGAAACAAAAAGAAAGATAGGCCCCACGGTGGGCGCCACTTTTCTGTAGCGAGCAATTTTGGACGCGGTTCTTAAGCGCTGGTCGCTCTCTGCGGTTGAGCTTAAAACTACAGGTCGATTCATTTTTTATCCTATTGTGAGCTGAATAAGGAAGGGAAATAGATGTCTCCAATTAACCCTGCTTGCATACTGAATTTAAACAGCGGTCTGTTAGGTTACGGATGCTATCAATGTAAGGGGGCCTTTGTACTGGTTATTCGTATTTCGCCAATACAGGTTCTTTCTTTTTTTTTTCTAGGCAAAGGGTTTTCTGGCGGGGAATAAGGATTAGGATGTTAGGACTGATGCTTTTGAATTATTGCTTTTGATTGATGAAGATATGGGATTTGGGTTTTTTGTTGATTGCGCTCGCTAAGATCTTTTCTTTCGATCTTATGCCTACGTATTCCCGTTTACCGAAACAGGGAAATCAGAGCATTCGTAGTTCCTCCTATTCTATGGGAGGAAATTGGTTTTTGGTGTCTTGTTCAAATCCCAAGACGTGAAGCGAAAGGTGATTTGTATCTTGTTCAAAGCCCAAGATGTGAAGTTGAAAGGTCTTGACTTTAGAGAGAATTTGTCAACTCTAAAGAGGGGTAAAGGAGAATTACTTTAACTGGGATACGTGAATCCGAGCAATGCCATAATTTTCGAAGAAAGGGTTTTAACCTGAAGGAGAAGACTTTAACTCAGTGTAGAGCAATGCCATCTTTCCTTAGGAATTTCTCATGCTAAAAGAGGGACAGTGGCATGGATATAGATGATCCAGAGGCTTGCCACTTACAGCGATTAGATGAAGGGAAAGGAGTTGTTGATGTTTGTGTACTGTGAACAAGGCACAACTTTGATGCTAAAAGGTTAATTGGATAAACCAGTGGTTTTCTTATACAAAGCCTAAGAGGAGGCTAATTTCCGCTAGGAAAATCATTATACAAAGCCTAAGAGGGGGCTATTTTGTGTTTCGTACAAAGCCCGAGAGAGAGGCTAAAAGTTTTTGACCCAGTGGGGCATATCGTTATACAAAGCCTAAGAGGAGGCTAGCAAAGAGTTCGACTCTTGCTTAAGGGATTTATATCTCGTATGAGGCCCGAGATGGAGGCAAAAAAAAGGGTGATTGACTCAACGAGGGAATCTTTTGTGTCTCATACAAAGCCTGAGAGAGAGGCTAAAAGGTTGTTTTGACTCCACTGGGGAGAATTTTGGTATCTCGTACGAAGCCCGAGATGGAGGCTATTGTAACTGTTTCAGTTAAGTGACAGATCCAATATACTGATTTAAAAGAGAAAATCAGTTCTTATATGAGTAACACTGTACACAGGGATTTAATTTGAGGATCAGGGGTATTTCCTTCTCTTTGAGGAAACGGGAAATCCAAAGGGTATTGAGACTGTCCGAGTCTGCGGGTTTCCTTCCTATTTAACGAAGGGTGCTTGATAATGTCTTTGAGACTCAAGGAAGTTAGACTGTCCGTGTCTAGAGTTTTATCTTTGGTACTATGCTTTGAGAAACAGTAGTAGACTCTATGAAAGGACTGTACTATGAGGATGACTAAGTTCTATTCCTATACCTCTAGGAGGTCGTCGGGACAATTTGTACGAAGCCCAAGAGGAGGCTGGAAACTTTTAAGAAGTCGACGGGTCCTTGTACGAAGCCCAAGAGGAGGCTATCATTCCCGGAGGAAGAGATCGTTATACGAAGCCTAAGAGGAGACTGTGAATACTTCTAAGAAGCCGTAGGGTCCTTGAATAATGCCCAAGAGGAGGCGGGGTTGCTTTTAGGAAGCCTGTGGGTCCTTGTATGATGCCCAAGAGGAGGCCAATGCTTTTAAGAAGCCCGTGGGTCCCAAACCAAAGAAAATTTCAGGAAAACTCTTTTAGAGCTAAAACCACTGGTAAACGTGCGAGGTTTACTATCCAGCGACTTTAACTTTTAGAGGGAGTCCGAACCGTTCGGCGGTTTGAAGAAATTCAAGAGAAGTTTCACCGAGAATAATTCATCTCTGGGGGATAGAATTTCTTGACAATTCCTAAGGAGGACAGCCGAAGAGAAGACTGTATCTGGTGCTCCTATTGGGGATCTAGGCGTCTATTTCTACGAATAAATGAAACGGCGTCACTTAGTTCTAGACGTAGTAGCCGGGGAAACTCGAAATATCTATACTATTATTACACAGTAGATATGAGCTTATGAAAGGAGACTTACAGTGAGCAGCCCCACAATACAATTTATAATATGAAAGCAGTAAATGAAAGCGATAACCACTTACTCGGTTGTAGTGCTTCCATGTTGTTTGGTTAGTTGTTCAACAAAGAAAGATTGAAAACAACAGTATATTCAAAATCAAAGGAGAAAGTGCTTTGAAAAAGAAAGATTTGGGGCTTACAGCTCAAGGAGAGGCCCAGGGTTTTATCAGTGAGCGCACTATTTGAATTTGTACAGAGGCACTTATACAAGTGACTGTGGCCCAAAATGGTTTTCTGTACAAAGGGATGGGTCTTACACGCTCTCAAGAGGCCCAAAAAGGTTTAAAGGAAAAAGAGTGGGGCTTATAACACGAGGGTTGGCCCAAATGACTTTTCGTTTAAAAATGGCGATCGCGCCGAGGTTTTCTTTTTACGCAGAGGGACTTATACAATAAGTGAGGCCCAAAATGTTTTGGTTAAAAGGGGGATTGGGTCTTAAACTCTAATAGAGGCCCAAAAGTTTTGAATGGGTCTTATAGCTCGAGGAGAGGCCCAGATGTTTTTCGAAAAGGCGATGATCGCGCCGTTTGTTTTTTGACGGTATCGGGACTTATACAATAAGTGAGGCCCAAAGATGATTTGGTCAAAAAAGGATTGGGTCTTACACTCTAATAGAGGCCCAAAGTGTTTTGAAAATGATTTATGAGGGTTGAATTAATCCAAAACCCTAATTTGTTATCAAAATGTATTTAATTGAATAAAAATTCAATTAAAATGATAAAAAATTGTTTAACATATGGAAAACAAATTGTGATCTTGGATTAATGCTTCAAAAATTAAGTATTGACCTACAAAATAATTAGAAAGCATTAAAAGTTGCAAAATCAATGTAGAAAAAATATTTAAAATGCCAAAAAAAATTAAAATATTAATTCTTTACAAAAATATCAATTATATGAAATAAATAATATTTTTGGGATTTTTTGATAAAATAAAATATTTTAACATTTTTGTGAATTATTAAAAAAAGAATCAACTCAAAATCATTAAAACTCAGAGAGAAATTAATTTTTGAATCAATTAAACAAAATCACAAAATTCAAATATTCAAATATATGAAAATGGCGCCAAGAACACGCGCGTTTTTCAGTTTGCCCAGATTTGCATTTTCCAACCAATCTCACTGAATACGTAATTATAACATGCAATCCACATATCATTATGCTCGTCTCAACCTCACGATCATGTCTATGTACTTTAATTTCATTTAAATTAAACATACAACAAGAAATCAGGAAGAGACCTCAAGAACCCTAATTTCTGCATGAAGGCTAGGATTTTTGATACACGATTCAAACAATGCAATTAATTGAGGGAAAACATTCCATGCATGATTATGAACATATGGCCAAATTATTGTGCGAGGAAATATGCATAGATTGAGAGATGCCCAAGTTTAGGCTTACCTTCAAGTCGTGACAGCAAGAGCAAATCAAATTCTGGGTTGGAGGTGTTACAGATGAGTTGTGATGATCTGAACAGCTTCCCTACACCATATGGAGTGTGTTTGAACACTTGGTTTGAATTGAAATGGACTGGATCAGTTTATGGCATCTCAGCTGCAACTTCACTTCAAACTTGTGTGGATGGCAAGTGATTTTGTGAAATTGATGTTTCAGATGTTATGTGAGTGTTTGATCAGCTCATATGTGATGTAGGTGAGGTGTGTGAGTGATTGGTTTGTGCAGAATTGCTCTTAAACTCAAAACCCGATAGCTACCTTGCTAAGAAAGGCATTTTTGCCAAGGGAAAGAGATTTTGAGGAAAGCATCTGTTAGATGGCTTTGGTGTACTTAAACTAACCACAATTGAGCTCTATTTATAGTAGAGTAAGTTTGTTTTGCAAGGAATAGTGCATGGCAGCTGGTAAGTAGGTTTCCTCAATGTTGGCCAATGGAAATGAAAGTCTCCTCTAGCCATTGACTAGAGGTTAGGGCACAGAGCTTTGGTCCCCTTGGTCTTGGATAAGTCTTGACTGATTTCAGATGAGAATGGCTCAGTCCATGCCACCTTGATGGTTCCATTGAATGCCTCATTCCAAATTTGAAGTCTTGTCCCTATTTTGGCCATTCTATGTTCAACATGCTATTCTTTGTTCCTTGGACCTTGGAGGCTTGGCTCAGTGATTGTCCCCTTTGGATTCAATCCTCTGAGGTGTCCAAGTGGATTGGAGCAATTGCAATTGGATGATTTTGGCAAATCGAGCCAAAATGTAAATTCTACCTTGCTTTGACAGATTTCAGCAAGGCAACTTGCCAATGTTGTATCTCATGATGTAGGTTGAATTTGGCAATGTTCTTGGCCATTTTGGAAAGCTCTTACATGATACAACAACTGTTTGAACAAGTTTGGTTTTGATCTCTTTTGATTCCAAGTGAAAAATCCCCCTACATTTGGCAAAAAGTGAAGCAGAATTCTGACTTAGTGAAAATTTCACTAAGTGTTGGAAAAAGTGACATTTTCACTTTTCAGCCACTTTGATCACTCCATAACTCAAAATCCTTAATGAATTGGAATGACTTGTAGTTGAAGTTTTTGTAGGTGATAATGAGGGCTACAAATCCATCTTTGGATGAGAAAAAACGGCCTTGTGGTTTAGGAGTTATGGTCCTCCAAAGTTGGTACCTTTGCCACTTTATTTTTAACTTAGAAAAATTTCTAAGTTTTATGGTTACCCCTTTTACAAGTTATCTCACTTTTCTTGATTTTTCTTGATGAATGATGATTCAAATCATACATTAACATCATTTTAGGGTTAAAAATCCATTTTGGTGAAAAATCTCAAAAAGTCAAAGTTGACTTTTGTGCACAGTTGACTTTTTATCAGATGAATTCCAAACTGTGCAATTCTTCAGGAAATCATGTCCTTGACTTAAATCAAACTTGATGGACATGTTCCATGGGTGTCATAGGGTATATTCAATCATGTATTAGGGTTTGGGAGCATGTCCTGGTCAAAAGTCAAAGTTACCGTTGACTTTTCCCTTAAAACCCTAATTGTGGTGCAGATGAGAATGAGACTTGTTGCTCAAGCTTCTTGGATCAATCCATTGTTCCAAATGGATCAATATGGTGTATTAGAGATCCTCAAATAATCTCTTAAGGTCTTGGCTCATGGTTTGTCCCAAAAGTCAACTTAGGGGTGAATTAGGTCAAGAAACCCTAATTCCTGATTTTTGATGAATGCATCCCCAGAGGCAAAATTGACTTGATGCATGGGTTCATGAGGTTCCATGAAGTATATTAGGTCATGTTTTGGATCATTGCCTTGTGCCCAGATGAAAATTTCCATCTGGAGGCCCTGGTCGACCAAAACCCTAATTTGGTGACACTATCGATCTTGAGACTTGATCCACCTAGAAGGGAGCAGCCTTGTGTTAATCCTTGAAGTGGGAGTCCTTTTTGATCCATTGTGGATGTTTGAGAGATTAGACATGTTTGAGAGATTAGACAAGTTGAAGATCATGTCATTTCTTGATTGATCCTTTGTCTAAAGCTCAGAGAGGGCTTGAAACCCTAATTTTGCTTGTAGTGGATGCTCACCCATCTTTGGGGAGACTGATGAAGCATGATGGTTCATCCACATTGTGATGATGATTTTCACAATGATGGGAAATCTAAGTGGTCTAAATTTGGGGTATTACAGATCTTTGTGTGGCTGATCATATGTGCTGTTTGATTCTCTATGTGTGACTTATGTGTGTGTTGAAGGTTTCCTATGTTGTTTCTGTTCTTTGAGATTAATGGTTTGAAATGCCAAACATACTTTTGCTTCTTTGCCTTGCTGAGATACACCATTGATTCTATTAGTTTATTAATGTTCATCCTTGTTTAGTGTTTGTTATGTCTTGACCTTGTTTTTCTAACTTTACTTTCTAACATTACTTCTTGAGATTGCTAATATGATATTGATACATTTGAAGTATTACTTTGGCAAACCTGCACTCTACTATAACCTATGCTCCCTTGCTATGTATTGGTATGTCATATGGCCTTGCTTCAAGTAAAAATGTTTTGTATTCTTAAGCTTCTAAGTTTGTCTGTCCTGACCTGAATGTGTCAAGTGCTTATTTTTACTATGCTATGTTCACACTGATGTCATCATTATTGATTGATAAGCAGCATGCTTTACTTTGCTAAATATTGTTGCTCATGTGTTTGTTTAAACCTCTGTATGTTGTCTATTCATCTTTGACCATGCTATTCTGCACACACCTTGCACTATCCTGGTCTTGTTGTTCTTGATTTTCAAATTCACCTATCAAATGACAAGTTTGTTTGCCAAGATTTTGTACTAAGTATTAATCTCTTCATGTTGTGGATTTAGAAATTTGCTTTGATGTGTAACTGGCTTGTGTGTGTACAAGTTCTTTAATTTGTTTGTGTATTGCCTGCTGGCTTATGTTGTGCTTCCTATTCATGCTACTCAAGTTACCTAGCATAATATAGGTGTACTCCACTGACCTAAACTTCAGTATGCTCAACCTGTTTCTCTTTTAGTGATTTTGTTATCCTTAAAATCATGTGCTAGTCAAGACCAATAAGTCATTATATTCAAACTGATGTGTACCACTTATGTTGTGAACCTCACCACTGATCACACAATCACACACCAGTCACAGATGTGTTCTCATGCTGTAAATTATCATTTGGTTTGTATCTAATCTTTTGGTTATGTTTCTTTTGGTTTGTCTCTAACACATGTGTAAATGCATAGATATCTAAGTGATGTGTGTGTTTAATTGTTGAGCTGTTTACAGACCATCCAAATTTGTTCAAATCATTGTTTCATTTTTTTTGTTGATGTATGCCAATCTAATTTGAATTAGGCCAGTGTGTGTTCTATATGTTTACATCCTTAAGCGTATCATTCAATTGCAAATGTCCATGTTGATTTTGTTTAAAGTTAATCTGTTTGAAATAACTCTCATCTGTAATTGATCATGTTTTGTCTATGTGTTGATATCATGTTGACCAGCTATTAGACCTTTTGAATTAAGTGTTATTATCAAACATTTGAACTGCTGACTGTATACTGACTGATGATCTGCACTTTACCACACATCCAAATTGTCTAAATTCTTAACACACTATTTGTTATTAATTGACTAGAATGCTTGACTGCCTAACATAACCTTCTCATTTGACCAATGTGCTGCTATTTTGTTCTACTTATCAATTAGTGATTCCATTTAAATCCAACTATTTCATCTTGATTTGAATTAATAATAGGACTGTTATCTCTATGTGTCATTAAACCTTGATGCTTTGAAATGTGATCTCATGTCTGCTTTGTATCCATCTGTTTGTGCAAAATCCTCAGTTTTTACCATTTTGGTTGTACCCTACTGTATGCGCTCATAATTTTTGCTTGAATTTCGGTTCTTGGACTTTGAACTCAGCATCTAGCTTAGAATAAAATCATGTCTTATGCAACTGTCCCTTTCTTGGCTTTTGTGTTGATCATTTGTGTATTGATGATTGCCATTCGTGTGCTTCACCATTGATTTAGTGTGTTTTGAGTGTTGTAACTTCCTCATGGCTACTTATGAACTTGAGTAACACCCCATCTTTATGACTAGTGCACGATTTGTATTGATTAGATTTAGTGTAAGTGATGGATTTCTTCATATTCTATGTTCTTTGCTGATGATTTTGGACCTTTACTTTGTTCATTTTAATGGAGAATTGATTGAGATATGCACCTGTGAACATGGCTGGTTGAAACTTGAGTCATGGTGGGCAGACTGTGTGTTTGATGGGTTTGTTTGAGTATGCGCGCATGTTTTGGTTTAAGTATTTATGGAATCAGATTTGTAAGTGGAAGTTTCGCCACCCCAGTGGCAAGCCTCTTTATCTTAACACGCCTTGCCTAACCCAAGAGACTGGGGTTCGAATCCCATCGCCCTAGTCTTTTATTTATTTTCCTGATTTTCGCTTGTTTTTAAATATATATGTATTCTACCCTTCATATGTCAAGATGCGCGCCCTGGCCAGGTGGATAGGGTTTTGAGCTGCAGGCGAGTGGACCTGAGTTCAAGTCCTAGATGCACCATTTCCTTATATTTTGTCACTTGTTGTTTTTTCTCTATTTTAAATGTATGCTCAATTTTCAAAATATCATAATTTACTTGTTTTTTATCCTTTTTATCCCATTCTTTTTGCTATCTTTTTCTAATTAAATCTATTTTTTCAAATATAAGAAGAAATTAGTAAAAATATTAATTTTTGAGACCTTTATGCATGCTTGGATTATGAATACTTATTAAAATTTTATTGCACTTCCTTATTCACCTTGTCATGTTATTTTTATTCATCATGTTTGATCTTTGTCTCATGTATGTTTCTAAACTTTGAATTGACATCTTGATCTTGTTTCATCTCATTATCATATTCATGTCTTTTTATAATCATCATGTTTGCATTAGCTTGTTATCTTTTAGTAGCTTACAACTGTTATCTTTCCCCCTATTCCAAAGGAAGGTGATTAATATTGACTCTTAAAGTCATAGCCTCCATCTTACCTTAGTAGCCTCTTAGGAGATGACTTTCACTTCTTGGCCTCCTGAGAGCCAATAAGTTATAACTAGCCTTAGGAGAGAGTTCTTACACTCTTGGTGATATTCATCCTAATGAATAATCACCTTCCCTATTAACTAAAACTTCAAATAGGACCATTATAACTAGATTTATAGAGTTCTTGAACTCGTGAATGAGCTTGTACCCATTCTCCTTTGTGAACTTTGACCATAGTCAAAAGTTCATTACTTAGTAGAACTACGCATACTCTGATTCTACTCCCGAGGATACGTAGGCGCAAGGTGCGGTGCCTTGTCGAGTATACTTAGATACTAACCCCTAGGTTTTTCAACCTTTACCCATAGATTTTTAAGCAAGCAAACATAAAACAACATAACCATTAGCAAGAGGCTCCTGTAGAGTACTACAGACAATTAGGGTACTAATACCTTCCCTAGGCGTAACCAACCCCCGAACCTTAGATCTCCCCCTTTTAGGTTTTTTTAACGATCTTGAACCTTTCCTTTGGATAAATCAAAGTCGGTTGTAAAAGAAAATGATGCAAGTTAATTAATAGCTTGTTATCCGATTTTCACCGCAACAGAGGTGTTTGTGCTTTTACGGTGCTGATTTTTTTCCGCTTCATAAGTACTTCATCTACCTTCCTTTTGGGCCTATTTGTTATACTTTTTTTAAAGATATTTGGTTCAAATTTTTTTTGTTTGGCTGAATTAAAACTTGACCATGCTTTTTTTTGAAGAAATGGATAAGTCATGTATTACAAAGCCATAATCATCGATCACGTATCAACAAGGGATAAAAGAATTTATTGATTTTACATTTAAAGGTGCAAAAGAAAATGACGTAGTAATATGCCCTTGTAAATGCCGCGGTTTTAAAAAACAAAGAGTAGGAGCGAAATGTCCGACCACTTAATGTGGTCACCATTTCCGAAGGGATACACCATGTGGATTCATCATGGAGAGTCTTTTGACCTACCTAGTACTATCTCCCCTAATACTACTCCAAATATGGTTGAAGATGCTATCATTGTCGAAGATCGTATTCAGAACATGATCGACGATGCATTTGGAGTTGATAGGAATCATGCTAATAAAATATCATCTGCATCAAATTTGGAGATTGACCAAGAAGATTATGTGATGCCAAATGCAACTCAGGAAAGAAAAGAAGCCAAAGAGTACTATGAATTGGCTTGAGAAGGAGAACAACCTTTATATGAAGGGTGTAGACAATATTCAAGACTATCTTTTTTGGTAAAGTTGTACCATATAAAGTGTTTTTGTAGATTGAGTGAGAAGGCAATGAAAATGATTCTAGAGTTAATAAAAGATGCATTTGAATATGCAAACATTCAAATATCATTTTATTAAGCCAAGAAATCAATCACAAAACTTGGTTTAAATAATGTAAAGATACCCGCATGTCCAATCGGTTGTATGCTTTATTGGGGGGAAGATGAAGAGATGGGGTCTTGCAAAACTTGCAACAATTCAAAGTGGAAAATAGATGAAGAGGTCCGTGTTAACAAGAAAATTCCTGCCAAGATTCTTCATTATTTTCCATTAAAAATTTGATTACAGAGATTAATTTTGTCATCAAAGACAACCGAGGATATGAGGTGGCATGCAACAGATACTAACAATGATGAAATGTTGAGGCATCCTAGAGATTCAAAAGCTTGGAAGAAATTTGACTCGACACATGCTTGGTTTTTATCAGATCTGCAAAATGTGTGTCTTGCATTGGCTAGTGATGGTTTTAATCCTTTTGGTGTGATGAGTGCAAACAATAGTATTTGGCCAGTTGTTCTCATTCCATATAACACTCCTCCATGGGTTTGCATGAAGCAGACATCGTTTATAATGTCAATGATAATTCCTGGTAAAGAAGCACCAGGAAATAATATTGATGTCTACTTACAACCATTAATCAAAGAGCTGAAGGAGTTATGGGAAAATGGTGTGGATACATATGATTCTTTCAAGAAAGAGATGTTCAAATTGCATACAAATTTGATGTGGACGATTAGTGACTTTCCAGGTTTGGGTGCACTTTCTGGGTGGAACACAAACACCGGACTTGCATGTCCATTGTGTAATTTTCAAACTACACCTATCCGTCTTCAAGCCAGTCATAAATGGTGTTTTATGGGTCATCGTCGTTTCCATGATCGCAGACACAAGTTTAGATTGAACAGGATCCACTTTAATGGTGAATAAGAAATGCGGAGTCCACCGAGAACATTATCTGGACATGAAGTTTTTGAACAGGTTAAAGATATTGAAGTCATCTTTGGTAAAAAGCCAATGAAAGAAAAATCGGTAAAAAGAACACGTGAGGGACAACCTATAGAAGGTGATAGTACACAGTGTGATCCTACACAAGGCCATCCTCAACAATGGAAAAAGAAAAGCATATTTTTTGAACCCCCATATTGAAAGGATAATCTTCGGCGCCATAATCTTGATCCGATGCATATTGAGAAAAATGTGTGCGATAATATCATATTTACTTTACTAAATGATAGGCAAAAGAGTAAAAACAATTTTAAAGCTAGAGAAAACCTTCAAAATATGGGCATAAGACCTAATCTTTGGCTTGATGAAAATGGTAGAATTTCTCCATCGGCCTTTAGTCTAACGGGTAAAGATAAAAGGAATTTTTTAACTGCCTGATGGTTATTCAAGCAACATTTCTAGATGCATTGACTTGGTAAATCCAAAGGTGAATGGGATGATGAACAGTCATGATTTTCATATATTAATGGAACAACTTCTACCATTATCCATTCACACAACATTACCTCATGAGATTTCAGCAGTATTGATTGAGTTGTGTTCATTCTTTAGACAATTATGTGGTAAGGTATTGAAAATTGAAGACTTGGAAAAACTGCAAAACAAAATTGTCCTAACTTTATGCCACATGGAAATCTTATTTCCTCCCTCGTTCTTCACTGTTATGGTTCACTTGGTTGTTCACCTTGTTAAAGAAGTCAAACTTGGAGGTCCTGTTCATTATCGGTGGATGTATCCTATAGAAAGGTAAACTATGTGATTTTGTTGTAATGATACTAACTTAGAGAGTAGATTTTTTTTTAAACTGATACTATTGTGGTTCAGTAATAAGTACTTGGGAAAACTTAAATCGCATGTACGGAATAAGGCAAAACCAGAAGGGTCTTTTGCGGAAGGATACCGTTTCGAAGAGATTCTTACATTTTGTTCAAGATATCTAGACAACATTGAGACTAGATGGAATCAACCTGGATGTGTAGATGATGACCCTATTGATGATATTCGAACAGGTTCACGTGTAGCAGAATTATTTCCTAGAGTTGGAAAACCTGTGGGTGGATCTTCATATTACACCCTAACACCAATTGAAAAGTTGCAGGCTCATAGACACAATTTAACGAATTGTCTAATAGTTGACGACTATCTAAAGTAAGTAGTTTTATTCTATATAAGTAGTTTCATCTACACTATTAAGGTTTTTTTACATCTAATATCGAATAACCAAATAGGCAATTCCGAAGTATTACTCAGAAACAAATGAGGCGCAGTCAAAGAAATGTTACTGAGATAAACAAGAAGGTTCATAGAGAGTTTGCTCATTGGTTCCGCAATCGTGTGAGTTTTTATACAAAAATAGATATTTGTATCAAATTTTTTTTTTTATAATAACAAGACTAATTGGATGTTGTATCGTGTATAGATTTGCAACAATCTTGACAGCATTGATGGACCAGATAAAGATGTTCCCATTAGTCTTGCTCATGGCCCTTTTGATAAAGTTAAAAGGTTTACCGCGTTCAATGTCAACGGGTTCAAGTTTTGAACGTTGGAATGAGACAATTACTTAAAAACTCAAAACAATGGAGTTTTTGGCATGTTTGGGACACGAAGTTATTCAAGCAATAGTGATACCCAAATGAGATTTGGAGGGGTCCCTTACTATAGAGGATTGATAGACATTATTATGCTTTCCTATGATGGCTTCACAGTGCCCATGTTTAAATGTGAATGGACTAATACCACAAACCCAAGAGGCATTAACATAAATAAGTTGGGTTTTACCTTTATAAACTTTGCAAGACTACTACATAATAGGGAACATGAAGATAAGGAGCCATATATTCAAGCGTCAGAAGCTCAGATGATGAGAGTGAACAAGGATGGAGCATACCTGTTCATTTGAAGCCAAGAGACTTGTATGACATGGGTGGAAATAATGAAATTATGACACCTATTGAACCATATCCATCACAAAATTTGGAACAAATTTTTTCTAATGATGATCCTAGAACTTAAGCGGAAAATGATGACAATAATTAAGATATAGCTTTTTTTATTGATTAGAAGTCTAGCTTGTTTGTAACTCGTGTGAGACTTATGTTTTTTGTTTCTTATCCCTAATTAATGTATGAGATTCTTACTTCTTATGTTGATTCATCGTTATATAAATGAAGTACCGACATATGACATTGTTACTCTATGTTTTATTGCATAATTTATCTTTTAATTTATTATGTTTATGTTATGTTTATTAAATTTGTAGTCATAATTTATGTTACTCTTTGTGTTTATGTTATATATATTGAAGGTATAGTCATAATTTATCTTTTAGTGTACTGATTTGTTTATCACCTATACTTGCAGTTGAAGTCTGTTGTGAAATAATGAATTCATCATACAAGGATATTCACCGCAAAACCATTGAAGAGAATCAAAAAAGGATGCGGGCTCTCAAATTTACTAAACTCTCTCAATCCCATTACAAATCATCTTCATCTTCTTCAAAACCATCATCGATTAGTAATAAATTCTCTTATTTGAAATATTGGAATAATTTTAGAGGTCTTTATGACCCATTGGTGAATATTACATAATTTTAGTACACTTTCAGAATCAAATAAATGATTCACTTTTACTAAATGATAGTGATGTTCTTTCTTTTAGTGATAATAGCAGCACTAATTGGTGGCACATGCTTGCATGAAAAAGGCAACACATAGAAATTTCTTTATTTAGAATTGTTAGATAAATACAATCTATTATCATGACGGTTTTGATAATCCAGAATTTAATATTATACCACTACAAGTACAGTATATCATCATCTATTAAAAATCCAGAATTTGATATTATCCAGATTTCTCTTTTTCTATTATTTTCTTCAATTTCTTTGAAATTACTAATTCTGACACTGATGCATTTTATTTAGTCTATGATGGGTCGTCCGAGGATTGTGCAACCTGGAGAGTTTTAAGTAAACAAGAAGCACCTACGTTCAACGACAACTCAAAAATCATCAATAACCTCTCCGCCAATCCAAACTACAATAACCCATCCGCCAATCCAAACTACAACAATCCTTCCACCAATCCATACTATAATAAACCCTCCGCCAATCCAAACTACAATTGAAGATGTTGTGGTAGAAGATGAGGATGAAGATGTTGTGGTAGAAGATGAGACCAAAAATGTTGTGGTAGGAGATGAGACGAAAATGATGTGGTAGGAGACGAGGCTGAAGATGTTGTGGTAGAAGATGGGACTGAAAATGTTCGAGTGGCTAGTTCTGAGTATTGGGATGTGGATGTTATTAGTAAGTAATTTAAGGTTAAAGTATCTGTAAATAATTTATTTTTTTACATAGTTGAGTTATGATATTAATTTGTTTACATTTTTATGTGATAGATGAGGAGGGTTATGTTTCAAAGACACATTTATGTGTGAAAAACTTGGTTGCGAAATCAGAGTCTGATGGAACAAGGATAATACTTGAATGGGATAAGGCTCATCGTGCAGTAGGATCGGCTGCTGGTTTGTTAGTAGGGTATTTGGGTGTACTTATTAGAATGTCAAAGACTTTCCCATAATGTTCGAGAGTTGGAGGGTCATTCCAATGGATAGAAAAACACAGTTTTATGATTCAAAGATAAAGGTATCATTAATAAATAATTATATATTTTTTAAATTAATTTTATGGTGATTATCATTTGCTTTATGAACTAATTTCTATTCTTATGGTTAGCTCCATTTTAATGTTGATGATGGGCGTGTCAAAGATTACATACTCTCTTCTGCTGCAAAGAAATGGAAGGATGGTCGTTTTCAATTATTTCAAAGATTTTATAGATGGGATCTCAGTTTGGATGAAAATCTTCAAAATTATCCAAAATGCAAAGGCATTGAGGAAAACGAATGAGTTGTTTTTGTTCAATATAGGCGAAAAGAAAAAACACAAGTAATATTAGTGTTTTACTCGTATAATTTTATTTTTAATATATAACTAATGCATTGTATCTTATCCCTATCTATAACACGTGTTTTTTTTTGTTACCAATGTAGAGAATAGCAAAACAAAATGCTCAAAATAGAGGAAAATTGAAGACTCCGCATACCCTTGGATCTAAGTCGCTTGCAAGGAAGCAACATGAGTTGGTATGTCTAAATGTATATATTGTTAATTATATGCTTGATAGTACAAATAATTAATATTTGTTCTTATTTGTAGGAATCGAGAGATGAACGGTCATATAGTAGAGGAGAAATGTATGTAATTTCTCATAAAAAGTCTGACAGGTCTTTTGTCAATGAAGATGGATACAACAATAATGTAAGTACAAGTTAATTTTGTTGAAATATTTGTTAGTCTCCTTAAGGTTTGGGAAAAAATCAAATCTTTTGGCATCTCTTAGAGGTGGGGAGAACCTGTCTGAACACTGGTTAAATTAAGTTGGCTTTATTTGTTGCATCATGGTCCTTCCATAGTTTTATTACTGTCACACATTTTGATACATTGCTTCATAGAAATAAAAAAAAATCAAACTTAAAAAATTAATAAAAAATCATTAACAGTTACATACAAATTCAAATAAAAAATTAATAAAAAAATCTCAACAAAAAAGAAGTCTGGAACAAATAATATGATTAACGCCAATAAGAAAGAAAGGAAAAAAACAAACCTTCTCTAACAAGATAACGCATGCAACTCCCAACTTTTTCACTTCTGAAAGCAGCTCCCACCATTTCACTTCTTCCGGGGTGAGTTTCTAAAACACCCGTTATATAAATGTGAATAGAAAGAGGTATAACGATCAAAATTATGTTCATGCATGACAGGAAAGTAACCATACAAAATATGTAAATAATACAGTCAAATAAAGAACATAATGCAGCTACAGACAAAGCATGTTTCATGGATCTAAAAAAGGAAATTATGCAGGAAATAACAAAATTACCAATTTAGTGACTTTAGGCAATAGATGCGACCATTTCTTATCAAATTTGTCGAGCAAGGTCTTGGCCATCTCATGGATAGTATGCTTTTCATCATTGTACTTCATTGCATTATTAAAAATCAGCCTTACATCATCATATATCTCCTTCACATTTTTATAGCCAGAGCCATCTTTCACCATCATTTTTCTTTCTATTGTGCTAAAATCCATAGGCTTTTCAATGATCTAGGGAAAGAAAAACAAAAAAAATTGTTTTGAAAGATGCGTTACCAGAGAGCTCCGATAAAATAGATAAACAACAAGCTCAAAAGAAACCTATAAAGCACTACCGAAAAAACACAACTAGAATGCAAGCAAGTCATGATCCTCTAGTTCCGAGTACCTGGAATGATTTAAATAAGAGCACTGCTATATGGCATGAAAACGTGTGAATTGGTTTTGACCAATCACATTGAAGTTGCAATGCTCTAATCAGCAACCAATCATTGAGGAAAAACATGGATAGGCTATCCACAGTCAAAACATGGATTGGCAAGTCATTACCTTACCTAACACTAACCGAAAACGCTAAATCCTTAAGCCTTGGAATCAAATAGGGAGCGTCTGTTTCAGAAATTGTGCTGCCATCATATTAAAATTAAGCACGTTAATGGTAGAGTGAGAAGGAAATATAATCCAAATGGAAAACATAGAACAAAGCTAAATTTATGCTAGTTACATACTTGAGAGATATAGAAAACGGTCCAAGACTCTGGTGCAATCTGTCATGATCATGTATGTAAGCTAAACCTCTCAAAGCACCCCGAAGGAGAATTACAACGGAACGCCGTCTTCTTTTCGTTTCTTGTCCTCGTTGTTTCGATACCTACTCACTCTCTACTTTTGCATAGTCTGCTGCGCTAGATTTCCCGTAATCACGAAAAGCAAGCCACTGTATCCAAAATCATTAACAGAATTGAAGGACAAAAAAAATGTAATTATGCTACATTAACTTAATCTCGAATTGATAGGACGAACCTGCTCTCCGGTAGTTGTTTCAAAGCCACTGTTGAACAGTAATTCGAGGGGTGTTTTTATCGTATCCACAGAGATTGTGTGATATTTTGATGCTTGCCGTTCAATAGTCGAAATGTTTTAAGTAAGGGGTTTTCAATTTGCATTCTTGGTTTTGTAACATCAATTTTGGTAGCAAAGAAGTAAACTATAACAAATATGTTGTAAGTTTTATAAAAGCATGTCAAAATTATATTTCGCTAATCCTTTTCATACGTATCTGATTAATCAAGCATATGAACTTTAGATGATCAAATATGTTACGATCAATACAATCGCGTATCTTCGCGAATAAGTTTATGTCTAAAGCAAATTCGTGAGTATTGTTGTTTAAATCTTTAGATGATGTCTCACGCTAACAATCAAAACAACAACTGTTAAGATCAATACAAAGCGAATTTTAAACCCCAATTTAAAGAGATTAAGATATTAGGTCAAGATTTGGAAAATCTATGTCTAGAGTGATTCAAACCACAAATACATCATTAAGAACAAACAACTTTATCATATATTGATCATCAACCTTGTTCATATACAAAAGATCAAAAGAAATACAAATGAGCAAGATTAAGTACCTCTAATCTTAACACCAGATGTGTTTAGCTACACATTTTCATGGTAGCTTGTATCACAAGTTTCGTGAGGAGATGAAAGAACATTCGCGTCGAATAATCAATATTGGATGCGACTTCAGCTTCTCAAAGTGTAAAATCTCTCTTGATGAAGAAAACTCAGAAAAGTATGTTTTTGTGTGATAATATCAACTTATGATCCCAAGAAAACATAAAAATCTATTTATAATACACTTGAGATCAGCTACATTCGCACTGCAAATGAATCATTCGCCTAGCGAGTAAGGAAAATGGCACCTTAAGTGCCTTCTGAAAGTTAAACCGCCTTTGACTGTCTTCGTGGGTTCGCAAAGCGAACGTCTCATTCGCAAGGAGAACCACTCGCCAAAACATTCACAAAGAAAATTTTGGGTCCTTTTTCCCCTGCCATATCCAAGGGTTCTTCGCCAGGTTCTTCGCAAAGCGAACGAAGCAGCGAACATTCGCTGGGAGTTTGCAAAGCTAACTTTAGTCCCTTTTCCCTCTGTCAAATTCTGGAACTATTCGCTGGGACCTCGCTAGCTGTTCGCAAAACGAACCTTCGCTAGCCAGATCGCAAGGCGAACTTCTTGAAGTTTTACTCAATTCTTTGGCAGCTTGTATCTTCTCTTTGTGTCTTCTTTCTTTGATCAATTAGTGCACTTTTCCTGCACAAAAGCACACATATTACAAGCACCAAAGGTATAAATATAATGTTTGAAGAACAACAATAATTCACTAATAAAATCATCAATTCTAACAAGAAAGTGTTGAAAAATGTCAAGTATCAAATACAAATATATAGCATGTTTGACATCTAACAAATTCTCCCAAACTAACTTTTTGTTTGTCCTCAAGCAAAGTATGCCTCTCATTGAAAACAAGAGGATTTGCTCGAGCATTTGATTCAATCCAAGAAAGGATAAACGGATCAAATAAACAACAATTGTAACAAAGCACAATTACACATTCCTAGAATTGACAATGGAAAAGAACTTGATTCTTAAAACAAATCTCAGACAATGTTTCAAGATACAACTAAATCATCATGCTCATGTCACTCTAACACTCCTCTTAGAAATAGATTGAAGGAAATTAACGCGTTTGCAACCGCGAGGCAATTTCGCTCAAATGACAAATGAAGCAAATACTAAGCAATTCATACAATATCTAATCGATCGCAAGAAATTATGGAAGCAAAAGATCACTAAGGGCTTTTATCGGTTGTAACTTGGCCGGGATTACAACCAAGGGACATATGTACACGACCATTGAAACAAGAAAGGGTACAGACTATGAAGAGCATTTCTTTTTCAAAATTTTCGATCTTGTTCAATCCTTATTTCGTTCTTTCACAATGCATTCTATTCTTTTGATTTACTTTTCTTTTTGTTCTTTTTCTTTCTTCTTTTTTTTTTTTGTCAATTTATTTGTCTTAGAATGCATTGTATCACCAAATCCTTTTTCTCTTTCAAAATAAACCATTCTCCCCAACTTCAACATTGCCATAAGCTTAACTTAAATGCTCTTCAAAATGGGTTAAAATCAGGTTCATAATTCAAACAAAAGTTTCATTTCGGCTCAAAAGAGGTTTCAAATACGCGCACACTCACAAGGTAACTTGAAGTGTTTTTGGAATGGTGGTTATACTCAAAGTGCACAAACATTGCCTTGATCATTTCTATGCTTCCATAATTTCAAAACAACAAGCAAGATAAAGCATGAATTATAAGTATAAAACAACATTCATCATCAATCCAAAGCATTTAGTATAACATGGAGGTTTCCCACTTTTGTGGTTTTTGGACCTAAATGACACAAGCAATCAAAAAAGTTGTAACAAGAAACAATATTTTCATTTGTACAAAGACAAAAAGTTCTAATACATTCTATATTCTAGAACTAGGTAACAATGTACCTTGCCAACAAAATCATGCTTAAAATTACTATCATCGCCATCCAATCTTGGAGGAATCTTCCTTGATTATCAGTCAACACTAACCTAAGTTTCTTCCACAAAACATCCAAAAGTTAGAAATATTAAACTTCCACAAGCATGCCAACATAAAACAATAAAAAACATATCAACAACTTAAGAGTTGAACATTCGTAGACTGAAGAATTCAACTCTTAATAACAACAATGAAAAACGAAAGCATACCAACAATTTAAGAGTTGAACATTCTTAAACTGAAGAATTCAACTCTTAACAACAATAATAATAAAAACTAAAATAAAAATGAAACTAAACATATTTAACTGAAAAATAACATAATACTCATAATAATGTAATGGTGCTAAAAAACCTACAAAGTCAAAAGTACCACAAAAGGGTACAAGTACATCAATATCCAAAATAATCCAACAAAGTGGATAGAGTACATCAATAAAAACTGAAATAAAAAGCAAAATACAAGTAAACTTCACTTTGATGCTCAAAGGAAGTACAAAATCATAACAACAAAAAATTAGTCCTCCTCGGACTCTGTACCATAAACCTCCCCCCCTCCAAATACTGGCCTGACCTCAAGCCAACCAACATGTGCAAGAATCTGTAGCTGCAGTACCTGCATGGAGGCATGTAAATCAGTCATGGCGCAGTGAGAAGCCGCCATCCAGTCCCAGTTATACTGGCATATCTCCTGCTGATAAGGGTAAAATCCCTGCTGTAGCGGGGAAATTTGTGAGTGTAATCTATCGATTAACTTAACTCAAAAATAAGCAAGAGTCGCCACCGCACTTTTATTTTATCCACAAAGGGAAATGAAAAAGAGCGAACAAAACCTAAAGAGTTCTAAAACAACAAGAACAAACAGAGAATGGGTAAGGGGGTTGGTTACGAAATGGGAAGGTGTTAGCACCCAAAACGTCTATAGTACTCTATAGGAGCCCTTTGAAATATCTACCGCTTTTTGGTTCGAAAATGGTTTGCTTGTAAAGAGATTGAGGAGATGAAAGGAGAATTATTTTTTAAGATTTTTGTGTTTGGAGAGACTTGTCGCCTCATGCCTACGTACCCACGATGTGCAATGTAGGATCAAAACCCCGTAGTTCGTGGTACAAAGAACAAAAATTTGTTGGTTTTGATTGATTTTTAAGTGTAAAGACAAGTCGCCATTTCTAAGCGAATAATTTCGCTTAAAGAAATGAATCATGTCTAAACTTATGGAAAAGAGTTTAAAAGAGAAAAAAAGGGTGCATAAAAGCACAAAAGATTTGAGTGAGTTTCATATTTTTTATGTTTTCATGAAACGGTCAAAATATGGTTAGAATAGATTGACATTTATTAAAGAAAAGAAAATTTTAAAAGTCACTTGACAAAAGTCAAGGTTTTATTATGAAAGCGGTTTTAAGTTGAAAACAAGAAGGTTTTGAAAAAGGGAGAGGATTTTGAAAATTTAAGAATGGGGAGGAGAAGAAGTGACTATCCTAGTGCATAAAATAAAAGCTAGGGAAAAGAAGGATCTAACCAAAATGGAGCCACTTCAAAGCAACATTAAAAGAATTCCATCCTTAAGCAAATCGGCCAAATAAAGGCAAGTCTTCAATCAATACTCCAAGCAAAGGGATAAGAAGTCCTAATTCTAGGCCCATAAGTCCAATATTACTTCAAAAGAGGTCCATAGAGAGATCACTCCAAAGCATAGGATAGTAACCAATAGTCCAAAAAGAGGAGAATTAAGTTTTTTATGGTTTTGGCCTTTATTAATGTTTTTGGTCCAAGTGGACAAAGAGAACAAAAAGCATAAGCATAAACATGTGTCCAACGGTCAAAGGAAAAATTGCAGAAGCATAAACATGATATGAAATGAAGCATTAAAATAAAAGAGATAAGGAGCGAGAAGGAAACATAAACAAAATTAATACAATAATAATGTTAGTAAGTTAGTGATTAATTGTTAGTGATCAATAAAAATTGAATAATTGCAATTAGGTCAAGGTTGATGGAACTCATTAGAGCATTGATAAGACCAAAGCCTCTTAACAACACATTTCATGAGTTTTGAACCATAAGACAAATAATCAACCATTCTTGATAGTTTTCCGATACGGGAGAAATATTGCGCTATGTTAAGCAATCGCCAAGTAATTTACGGAGTAATTACCCTACAATGAGGTCAGTCAATAGCTCTTTGTGCTAATGTATGCTAGATGAACGATATATAGATAGTCATCCGAAAGCGATACCGCACGAAAAGAAAAGTGGTAGCGATCTAGTCTTGATCGAAATTCAACAACGGAATTCCTAGATCTTTTAGACTTTCATCGATCAAAAGAAAAGAGAAATAGATGAAGAGAAAGCCAAATTAAACCACACAAATATGTGATCTAAGGCTAAGAACAAAGGAAGGGGAAGAAAATGGAAAAGGAACCAAAACAGCCCCAAAAACAAGCCAAAATATGCATTCTGTTTCGATGTAACCAGTTACAACATATCTGCTAACCGGTTACTTAGTTCAAAACAGGTGCCATTTTTCAAAATTAACACAGTGTAACCGGTTACAGCATAACTGCTAACCGGTTACACAGCACCAGAATGCAGAAAAATGTGCAAAATTCAACATGATCCATTTCCAAAACTTTTTACAAACACCTTATGATCATGGAACTGAAATTGTACAAAATTTAAAGTAAAATAACAGCCAAAACCAGCAATTAAACACAATTACAAAATCCAAAGGATCAAGTAACAAGGATCTCCAAAGATCTACATTATGGAAGATGAAGATGAAGCTTCAACAATGGTGAAAGATGAATTACCACTTCAAATCTGAAAATTCCTTCAAATTGCTTCAAGATCTACACTCCAAAACCTTGATCTACTGTGATTGATGAACAAAAATAAGAAATGATGAAGGTTTAGCTCAAAGTTAAGCAAGAATCAATGTGAATTCTTACTAACTTTCTAAAGAAGAAAGAAGAGCTTTGGTGAATTTGTGGTTTGGGGAGAGAAATTGCAAGGGGTTTGTTGGCTATCAAAAGCTTGTGGAATGAATGAAATGAAGCCTCTATTTATAGAGTTTAGGCTTGGAAATTTGGTGGTTTGGAATTCGGCTTGGATGATCAAAATTAGGATTGGAATTCAAATTTGGAGGGAAATCACAAAAGAGTGGTGATTAGTGATGGTACATGGTGGGAAATGATCAAAGTGATGTAGGGAATTAAAATGAAGTGGCCTATCATATTCCAAATGTGATCAAGGACTGAGATTGGTGCCAATTGTTGAATTTGAATTTGCCACCATTTTTTCAAATTTTCACGATGGTAACAGGTTACAGCATATTTGCTAACCGGTTGCTTAGTGCAAAATTTGTGAAAAATGAGCATTTTGTTGCACTGTTGTGGTTCCAGCTCGATTCTCTTGCTTGTTAAAGAAGGCATGGAAATAAACACATGAACCTTGGAATCCCTTGAATAGAAATCAATTAAATCTTGGAAACTCTTGATCAAGTAATTTTTGAATTAATTGCGGATCAACTTTGATTTTGTTCAGATGGAATTCATTCGAGCTGCGGGACTGATTTTTTTTTGGTATTTTTAACTTGTTCTTCCCCTGAAAATGTTAGTGAAAGGAAACAAAATATTTTTGGATTTTAATTAATGGTTAGTAAGCATAAACAAATTAAACAAATCAAACGTACACAAACTCAAAGATCTCTGCAAGGCACAATCCTATCAATGAGGGAACCAATATGTGATCTTGTTTGTGGTATGAAATGCAAATGAAAAGCAAAGAATCTTAGGGGAAAAATTAGGGTATTACACCTGCGACGCAGAACTAGAAGCATCACCACCCCTTGTGCTGGCCTCAGCACCAACACTCGATGTCTCACCCCTTGTCCCCTTTGTCTTGCAAAATTTGTCAACATAACGGTCGTCAATAGCCGACGGGATAGTGACCTGACGGCGTGCGGGTATATTAACCCCAGCATGTGCACACAACGTCACGATGAGACAGGGAAATGCAAGAGGGGCATTCGCCCAAGAAGCGGTACCGCCAAGGCCGCTCTCCACAATATCCATAATCTCATCGGTAATAATACGAGCCACATCAATCTGCACGTTAGTCAAAATACTATGAACAAGGTGGGCTAGTGGTATAGGGATGGTAGACGAATGCGACTTCGGCTTGATGTTAGTTATCACCAAGAGCAAAATAAGCTGAGCCAAAGGTTGCATGTCCTCACGCTGGTACCTAATAGCAAACCCAGATGGGTTGAGTCCTACAGTTTGTCCCGATCGTAGAAGATCTCTGGTCATGGAAGGTATGTCTCTGTGAAGGTGTAGGTCTCTATGGTAGCCGTCTATTTGGCTAGCTCTTATTGGCAGAGGACTTCCAAGAACAATACTAATTGATGCACGGTCAAATCTCACCACCTTCCCCCCAACGAAGGTTGTCCAACTAAATTTCTCTCCATCATCAGGAAGTGCGTTAGCATAGAATTCTCGGACAATCTCAATGTTATAGCTATCGACTGGAGTTATCAATGGTCCCCATTTTTTTTCTTCCAAGAGTGCTGCCACTGACCGATAACTCCCTCTGTCACTCAAGTTAAACCTCTTTTCCGAAAAAATGGTTCTCTTTTCTAAGGTAAGATACCTTGCTACTTGTTTGGCACCCCTAAAGCGAGTGTCATCAAACTGGATTGACACTTGTCTTGTAGTGCTGGCCTTTCGCTTTTTAGCGGGATTGATCTTAGGGGCCAACTGCACAAATCAACAACTAAAACAACAAACAGAAGCAACACAATCCATTAAAAATGGGAGCCAAAACAAAATTCCAACTGAGACAACATAAAAAATTCAGAATTTTGATATGTTCGCTCTAGAGTTCGCAAAGCGAAGGCTGGCAAACATTCGCCCCAGACTCGCAAATCGAAGGTCTGGCGAATGCTCGCCCAGGTTCGCAAGGCGAACTGAACAGCGAACCCGCGATAATTTCAGAAAAACAACAGTATCCAGTCTTTCCACAACAGAGTTCCATTTAAAATACCATTTCTATTCTAAGGTTTTCACAAAATTTCAATATCCAATCAATCAAACCTTAAAACAGAAGCTAAACCCTAGAATAAAAAATGTCTCTAATGCACAAACCACAACCCTAACCATATGTCTAAACAGAAATTAGCAAGAAAAAGAGATTCAAACCTGAATTTGTAATTGAAATTGGGAAAAAAATTGGTGAAATTTGAGACGATCAGTGCACGTGAGAGATTGAGTTCTTGAGAGAGTGTTTTGTTTGAATGAGAGAGCCAAGAGTGGGAGTAGGGTTTTCCCTCTCAAATGTTTAGAAAATGATATGGGTCTTGGGCCCAAGTATATGGCCCACCCATAAAATTAAATCCTTTTTAAACTGAGGTGGCAGCAAACACACTTCCCCTGTCTCGCTGAGTTCGCAAAGCGAACTGGCTGGCAAATGCTCGCCCCAGGTTCGCAAAGCGAATGCCAGCGAACATGACAGGTTTTTGAAAATTTTTCTGCATATGCTGCCACTTCATAAACCACTTCTAAACATAAAAAATCATTAAAACAACAAAGAAAGCAATAAATACTTACAATGTTGGGGTGCCTCCCAACAAGCGCTTGTTTAACGTCGGTTAAGCTCGACGGTCCAATGAAACCTCAAGGATCGCAAAACGGCACAACAGAGGGATTCCGCTCGAAATCACCACCCAAATAAACTTCAACCTCTGACCATTTACAGTCTAACTCTCATTTGACTTTGTATCTTCAATGACTATTGCCCCATATTGCTTGATCTCACGAATCTGGAATGGACCAGACCACTTAGATTTCAATTTACCAGGGAATAGTTTTAATCGAGAATTGAAAAGTAGGACCAGCTGCCCTACTTCAAACTGTTTGGCCACTATCTTTTTGTCAAGGTAATTTTTGACTCGATCTTTATACAGCTTGTTGGAATCATACGCTTGGAGGTGCAATTCCTCCATTTCATGCAATTGCATCTTTCTTCTTTCTCCGCTTAAAGTTGGATCAAAATTCAGAAATTTCAAGGCCCAAAATTCCTTATGTTCCAACTCCACCGGTAAATGACAATTCTTACCATAGACCAATTTAAAAGGTGTGAGACCAATCGGAGCTTTAAAAGTTGTTCGATAGGCCCACAAAGCATCGTCTAGCTTATTTGACCAATCCTTTCTTGAGGATGACTCCACTTTTTCCAAAATTATTTTAATTTCCCGGTTTGATACCTCTGCTTGGCCATTGGCCTGTGGATGATATGGTGTTGCAACTTTGTGCTTTACACCATATTGCTCCAAGGCTTTTTCAAGCTGAGTGTTGCAAAAGTGGGATCCTCCGTCACTTATCAACACTCGCGGAGTACCGAATCGAGAAAAAAAAATTCAAAAATTTTATCACAGTTTTTTCGTCTGCTTTAGCACATGCTATTGCCTCTACCCATTTGGATACGTAATCAACTGCGACCAAAATATACTCATTGGAAAACAATGATGGAACAGGTCCAACAAAGGCATTTCATGCTGTTTTGAAATTCCACCACTCTTTTGACACTTATCACAACTTCGTGCATGCGCATGCGCATCTTTGAATAAAGAAGGCCAATAAAAGCTCGATTGGAGGACTTTCATTGCCGTACTTATTCCGTTAAAATGCCCTCCATAAGGAGAGTTGTGAAAATGCTAAAGTATGCTAGTTGCCTCATCTTTTGACACACATCTTCTCAAAAGGTTATCGACACCAAGCTTAAACAAATATGGTTCATCCCAAACAAAAGACTTGGCGTCAGATAAAAATTTATTTTTCAGATGGTGAGTTAGACCATCCATATTAATCAGGCGGCTTTGTGATTAGCCATGTCGGAGAACCATGGTCTAACTTACACCGTATATAACTTTTCGTCTGGAAATTCCTTCTGGACCTCTAATTTCTTTTTGGTTACTTCAACATTTACAAGGCTGGATAAGTGATCCGCCACCAAATTCTCAGATCCTTTCTTGTCACGAATTTCCAAATCAAATTCTTGTAACAAGAGGATCCAACGAATTAGCCTTTGTTTTGAATCCGGCTTGGTGAGCAAATACTTAATCGTCGTGTGATCCGTGTAAACAACTACTCGAGACCCAATTAAATAAGAACGAAATTTCTCCAATGCATACACTATTGCAAGCAACTCTTTTTCAGTTGTTGCATAGTTTACTTGAGCTTCATTCAAGACTTTGCTCGCGAGTGTATAGCATGAAAAAAATTTGTTTTCCGTTGGCCCAAAACCGCACCCACCGCATAATCGCTCGCGTCACACATGAGTTCAAAATCCATTTTTAAATTGGGCGCGATGATTATGGGTGAGGTAGTCAAACCTTGTTTTAAAGAATTAAAAGCGACCATGAAAAACTCATCAAAATCAAAGGACTTATCTTTGTTGAGCAAATTGCTCAAAGGCTTTGCTATCTTTGCGAAATCCTTGATGAACCTCCGATAAAATCCCGCATGTCCATGGAAGCTCGTTATACCTTTTACATTCAACGGTGGTGGTAATTTATCAATAACATCCACCTTGGCCTGATCGACTTCAAGGCCCTTTGAAGAAACTTTGTGACAGAGCACAATTCCTTCGGTCACCATGAAGTTACATTTTTCCCAATTGAGTACCAAGTTGGTTTCTACACACTGTTCCAATACTGCGTTCAAGTTTTTCAAACAAATATCAAACGATTTCCCAAAAACCGAGAAGTCATCCATAAAAACCTCAATTGTCTTTTTGATCAAATCTGAGAATATTGCTTGCATACACCTTTGAAAAGTGGTCGGTGCATTACACAACCCAAACCGCATCCTCCTATAAGCGAAGATTCCAAAAGGGCATGTGAAAGCAGTTTTTTCATGGTCCTCCGGGTTGACAATAATTTGATTGTAACCCAAATAATCATCCAAAAAATAGTAGAATTGTTGATCGGAAAGTCTCTCAAGCATTTGGTCTATAAACGGGAGAGGGAAATGATCTTTCCTCTTAGGTTAGTTTAGCCTACGGTAATCTATGCACATTCTCCACCCTGTCACGGTTCTCGTTGGGATTAACTCATTTTTCTCGTTTCAGATAACCGTCAATCCGCCTTTTTTCGGCACCACTTGTACCAGACTAACCCATGGGCTATCAGAAATGGGATAAATCATTCAGGCATCTAACATTTTTACCACTTCCTTCCTAACCACCTCTTTCATGGTAGGATTTAAGCGGCGTTGCGGTTGACCGACCGGTTTGAAATCTTCTTCCATGAATATTCAATTCATACAATAAGAGGGACTTATTCCTTTTAGATCGGAAAGAGTCCATCCCATTGCCTCTTGATTCTTCTTCAAAACACACATTAATTTTTTCTCCTCCATTGTGGTTAGCTTCGTGCTTATTATCACTGGTTTATGCCCCTCATCATCAAGAAAAACATACTTAAGATGGGACGGCAACCACTTCAATTCAAGCTTAATTTCCTCATTGTTTTCTTTTTTGAAAATTTCCAACCTTTCTTTTAAAGGAGGAATTTCATCCAATTCTTCTAGTTCTCGCAAACATTTTTCGATCCCTTTTTCTTCAGCTTCATTGATACTTTGAAGAGTAATTGTTAGAACTTTTTGCAAATGGGTTGGATCTTGTAATTGCTCCTTTACTTATTCAATTGACTTCTCCGTTGCATCTATTCTAAAACAATCGCCTTTGTCCTTTTTGTGCTTCATGGCCTCAAATAGATTGAAACAAACCTCCCCATCTTGGACTCTAACCTTCATGGATTTGAATCTCTCCCAAGCTTCGTTGAGAGATTCATTTCCACCCTGAGTGAAAATTGCAATCGCTGTTTTAGCCTCCATGAAATGATTGTGTGGAAAAAATCGTTCCAAAAACTTTTCCTCAAGCACGTTCCAGTCCGTCATGATTGCCGTAGATTGGTTAAGATACCATTCCTTGGCCTTCCCAATGAGGGAATGCAGGAATAGTCTCTTAAATAGTGATTCTTCTTCAACTTCGGGTGCACCAGTTTCTCCCGCAATCTCTTAGAACTTAGTCAGGTGTGTAAAAGGATCCTCGTGATCCATACCAGTGAAAGGATTCTGATATAAAAGCGAGAGGATACCAGTTTTCATTTCTGAATGTCGACCATTAATAGCATTGCGTACAAATTGTGCTGTATGTCTTAGACTATTTGTATAAGGAACTGAAGTAGGTCGTGGTGGTGGTGGTGCAACCATGGTTGGCGGTAACTCTGGTATTTGCGTTGAAGTTGAACTTTCATCTCACTCTTGTCTTTCTTTGGCAAGTTGCCTCCTCTGCCTTGTTCTGCTATTTAACTTACGCGCAGTTCTTTCGATTTCAGGATCAAAAAGAAGTTGGTATGCGGGTAACTTCCCTCGCATAAAACAGAGTCTGCACACTAAACCAAAAAAATCAATAAGCTCAAGAAAAAGTTAAACAAGCTTAAAACTAAACAACTATTGCAATGCTTGCAATATCAAACAACAATCCCCGACAACGGTGCCATTTTGTTGAACAATAATTCAGGGGATGTTTTTATCGTATCCATAGGGATTGTGTGATATTTTGATGCTTGCCGTTCAATAGTCGAAACATTTTAAGTAAGGGGTTTTCAAATTGTTCTTGGTTTTGTAACATCAATTTTGATAGCAAAGAAGTAAACTATAACAAAGATGTTGTAAGTTTTATAAAAGCATGTCAAAATTAGATTTCGATAATATTTTTCATACGTATCTGATTAATCAAGCATATGAACTTAGTTTCGATCAATACAATCGCGTATCCTCGCGAATAAGTTTATGTCCAAAGCAAATTCTTGAGTATCGTTGTTTAAATTGTTAGATGATGTCTCACGCTAACAATCGAAACAACAACCGTTAAGATCAATACAAAGCGAATATTAAACCCCAAATCTATGTCTAGAGTTTGGTTTTTAAAAGATGAAGATATTAGGTCAAGATTTGGAAAATCTATGTCTAGAGTGATTCAAACCACAAGTACATCATTAAGAACAAACACTTTCATCATAAATTGATCATCAACCTTGTTCATATACAAAAGATCAAAAGAAATACATATGAGCAAGATTAACTACCTCTAATCTTAACACCAGATGTGTTTAGCTAGACATTTTCATGGTAGCTTTATCACAAGTTTCGTGAGGAGATGAAAGAACAACCGCGTCGAATAATCGAGATCGGATACGACTTCAGCTTCTCAAAGTGTAAAATCTCTCTTGGATGAAGAAAACTCAGAAAAGTATGTTTTTGTGCGATAATATCAAGTTATGATCCGAAGAAACCATAAAAGTCTATTTATAATACACTGGAGATCAGCTACATTCGCACTGCGAATGAATCATTTGCTTAACGAGTGAAGAAAATGGCACCTTAAGTGCCTTCTGAAAGCTAAACAGCCTTTGAGTGTCTTCGTGGGTTCGCAAAGCGAACGTCTCATTCGCAAGGCGAACCACTCGCCAAAACATTCGCAAAGCGAATTTTGGGTCCTTATGCCCCTGCCATATCCAAGGGTTCTTCGCCAGGTTGTTCGCAAAGCGAGCGAAGCAGCGAACATTCGCTGGGAGTTCGCCAAGTGAACTTTAGTCGCTTTTCCCTCTGTCCAATTCTGGAGCAATTCGCTGGGACCTCGCTAGCTGTTCGCAAAGCAAACGATCGCTAGCCAGTTCGCAAAGCAAACTTCTTGAAGTTTTCCTCAATTCTTTGGCAGCTTGTATCATCTTTTTGTTTCTTCTTTCTTTGATCAATTAATGCACTTTTCCTGCACAAAAGCACACATATTACAAGCACCAAAGGTATAAATATAATGTTTGAAGAACAATAATATTTCACTAATAAAGTCATCAATTCTAACAAGTGTTGAAAAATGTCAAGTATCAAATACAAATATATAGCATGTTTGACATCTAACAGCCAGCTAAAAGTAACATAAGATGTTGACTCATACCTTTAGAACTGCTCTGTAAGAATTACAAAGAAATGAGAAACTGATAACACAAATAGTGAAGTAATATGGAATGGTTAAAGTATCTCACTTGAAGGAACATGTGGGAATTCAACTCGTTCGCAGCCATCATATCTGCCACAACAACACCAGCTCATTTTTTGGGGTAAACCTTAAAGAGAACAGGTGTTTGTGTAAGCGGACCTTGAGAAACCCTGCCTTCATAAAGCCTGGATTGGAGGTGCGACAATGAGTATTAATTAATAATAAAAAATGAATCTTATGAAATTGAGGAAGAGGAATAGCAGCAGTAGCAACAACAACCATGCTTAGCTTGAGATAAGAATCCTATGATTTTCATTCTCAGTGTCTGTGTGCGTGACATAAGCAGTTTATTAAAGTTTTTCTTAGAATAATTTTTTATAGTTTACACTTAATTTGCTCTTTTACATATGCAGAAAAAATTACAAACGACAATTAAAGATTCCGTGTCTGAAAATGAGGCATTTCAGAGAGTATTTGGAAAAGAACATCCTGAATATGTTCGTAGTATGGGACTTGGAGTTACGCCAACTCAGATTAATAAATCTATGAGATCGTCATCTTCTTTTGAAAAAAATGAAAAAATAAAGGAAATGCAAGAAGAAATTAATGCGCTTAAAGAACAAAATTCAAAAATTGATGGTTTGATGGAGGCAATCACGTTCTTAAAGGAAAGGGACAATGCTAGGAAAGAACAAATTGAATTCTTAATGCAAATGCAAAATTCTAATGGAAGACAGGTATGATTTTCATAAAATCTATTATTAACTTTAAAATATATAAGTTTAAGATTGATAGTTCATTCTAGTGGAAGACGTTCTTCCGAGTTTAATATTTTTTTTTCTTAAGGGATTGGAGTCACCTGCTGATGGTAGACGTTCTTCCGAGTCTAGCTACTGAATTGCAGACAATGGATTATCAAGAAGGACAAATTAGACTTTGATATGTTTTTCTATGTACTTTTTTAGCTACCTGCTGATGTTAGACGTTCTTAAGAACTTTTCTATGTATTTTTGGCATTATGATGCTTATTATTATAAGATTAGGATATTATGATTATGGATATTACATGTTTTATGGATATTACATGATTATGATATGACATGATTATGATTATGGATATTACAGGTTTTTGATTGGATTTAATTTTACTACGTTAAAAAGTAATATAGAAAATCATATAAAAATATAAAGAAGTATTAAAAAAAATAATACCATAAATAAAAATATTTTAGTGAAAAAATTTAAAGAAAATAAATTATATTGAAAAAAATAAAATTATATTTAAAAATATTTTAGTAGATAATAATTAAAATAAAAAATATAAATAAAATATTATTATAAACAAAGTTACGACAGTTGGTAACCATCGTAATAAAAAATATAAACAAAACTCAAATAGAAAGTTACGACAGTTATAACCGTCGCAAGCAATAATATAAACATTAATCAAACAGAAAGTTACGACAGTTGAAACCGTTGTAATCAACAATAAAAACAAAAAATATTTGGAAACTTACGACAGTTATAACCGTCGCAATCGACAATATAAACATGTATCCAACGAAAAATTACGACGGTTGTAACCGTCGCAATCAACAACTAAAGCAAAAATCATTAAGCAAGTTAAGACGGTTGGAAACCATCACAAATTTTAGATTACGTCAATTAACTATCCGTCGTGAAAATAATGACGGTTTACACGAAAGTTTTCACAACCGTCCCAATATGGCCTCGCGACGCAAGTTTCCGCGACAGTTCTAAAACCGTCGTAACTTACAAATTGCGACAGTTCTAACCGTCGTAATCTGCCAAAATGAACCGTCGCAATTTGCCAATTTTCTAGTAGTGACTCTATAAGAATATACCCAGGGGGTACATCATATATCAGTTTTAGCTATGTCAGACCGTTTTAGACAATTTATTTTAATTTTGATTTAGATGGCTAGTTTGTTTATAAATACCACACCTCTTTGTAATTAAAATATATGCAATAATCAATAAACTCTTTTCCCTCGAACACATTCTAATTTTTCTCTCAATCTATCTATTATAATATGTTAAATCTGAGTCACAAACTATTTTGGTGACAATTCATCATTTAATTTGCCACATCATTAAAAATTCTATGTGGCACACTTCAAAACACAATATTCTAAACCTTCTCTAATTCATTGTAGAAATAAGTGTAACTTTTCATATATATATATATATATATATATATATATATATATATATATATATATATATATATATATTGTAGCGAGCGATTTTGGACGCGGTTCTTAAGCGCTGGTCGCTCTCTGTGGTTTGAGCTTAACTACAGGTCGATTCATTTTTTATCCTATTAAAGCTGATGAAGGAAGGGAAATAGATGTCTCCAATTAACCCTGCTTTGCATACTGAGTTTAAACAACGGTCTGTTAGGTTACGAATGCTATCAATGTGGGGGGGGCCTTTGTACTGGTTATTTGTATTTTCGCCAATACTGATTTCTTTTTTTTTTTTAGGACTTGACAGAAGGTTTCTGGCGGGGAACAAGGATTTGGATGTTAGGACTAATGTTTTTGAATTACTGCTTTTGATTGATGGGATTTGGGTTTTTTGTTGATTGTGCTCGCTAAGATCTTTTCTTTCGATCTTATGCCCCTACGTATTCCCGTTTACCGAAACAGGGAAATCAGAGTGTTCGTAGTTCCTCCTATTCTATGGGAGGAAATGGTTGTTTTGGTGTCTTGTTCAAAGCCCAAGACGTGAAGCGAAAGGTGTTTGTATCTTGTTCAAAGCCCAAGATGTGAAGCTGAAGGGTCTATTTGTATCTTGTTCAAAGCCCAAGATGTGAAGCTAAAGGTCCTGACTTTAGAGAGAATTTGTCATCTCTAAAGAGGGAGTTGTATGTCACAATTGTGTATAAAGGAGAATTACTTTAACCGGGATATGTGAATCCGACAATGCCATAATTTCCTTTATAGGGGGTTTTAACCTGAAGGAGAAGACTTTAACTCAGTGTAGAGCAATGCTATCTTTCCTTAGGAATTTCTCATGCTAAAAGAGGGACAATGGCATGGATATAGATGATCTAGAGGCTTGCCGCTTACAGCGATTAGATGAAGGGGAAGGAGTTGTTGATGTTTGTGTACTGTGAACGAGGCACAACTTTGATGCTAAAAGGTTAATTGGATTAACCAGTGGTTCTCTTATACAATGCCTAAGAGGAGGCTAATATGTGTCTCGTACAAAGCTCGAGAGAGAGGCTAAAAGGTTTTGACTCAACGATGGAATCTTTTGGTATCTCGTATAAAGCCCGAGATGGAGGCTATTTGACTCAACAAGGGAGTTTTTTTTTTTGTATCTCGTATGAAGCCCGAGATGGAGGCTGTTGTTTGTTTGGCTCAATAAGAACCTTTTTGTATCTAGTATAAAGCCCGAGATGGAGGCGAAAGGGGTGATTGACTCAACGAGGGAGTCTCTTATGTGTCTCGTACAAAGCCCGAGAGAGAGGCTAAACGTTGTTTGACTCCGCTGGGGAGAATCATTGTACAAAGCCCAAGAAGAGGCTAACTTTCCCGAGGAAAGGATCATTATACAAAGCCTAAGAGGAGGCTAACTTTCCCTAGGAAATGATCATTATACAAAGCCTAAGAGGAGGCTAATGTGACTATTTCAGTTGAGTGATAGGTCCAGTATACTGATTTTAAAGAGAAAATCAGTTCTTATATGAGCAACACTGTACTCAGGGATTTTTGATGCAAGGACCAGGGTTATCTCCTGTTCTTTGAGGAAACGGGAAATCCGAAGGGTATCGAGACTGTCCGAGTCTGCGGGTTTCCTCCCTATTTAACGAAGGGGTCACTTGAGAATGTCTTTGAGACTCAAGGAGATTAGACTGTCCATGTCTAGAGTTTTATCTTTTGCACTATGCTTTGAGAAACAGTAGCAGACTCTACGACGGGACTGTTCTATGAAGATTACTAAGTTCTGTTCCTATACCTCTAGTTGTCTATTTCTACGAATAAATGAAACGGCGGTACCTAATTCTAGACGTAGTTGCCGGGGAAACTCTAAATATCTATACTATTATTACACAGTTGATATGAGTTTATGAAAGAAGACTTACAGCGAAACAGTCCCACAATACAGTTATATGTATATGAAAGCGGTAAATGAAAGCGATAACCACTTACTCGGTTGTAGAGCTTCCATGCTTTTTGGTTAGTTTTTCAACAAAGAAAGATTGAAAACAACAGTATATTCAAAATCAAAGGAGAAAGTGCTTTGAAAAAGAAAGATTTGGGGCTTACAACTCAAGGAGAGGCCCAATTGATTTTATCAGTGAGCGCACTGTTTGAATTTGTACAGAGGGACTTATACAAGTGACTGAGCCCCAAAATGTTTCTGTACAAGTGTGTTGGGTCTTACACTCTCTCAAGAGGCCCAAAGTGTTTTTGAATGGGTCTTATAGCTCAAGGAGAGGCCCAAATGATTTTCTCGTTTGAAATGGCGATCGCGCCGAGGTTCTCTTTTAACGCAGAGGGGCTTATACAATATTTGAGGCCCAAACTGTTTTTGGTTAAAAGGGGGTTGGGTCTTACACTCTATTAGAGGCCCAAAAGTTTTGAATGGGTCTTATAGCTCGAGGAGAGGCCCAAGGTTATCTTTCAAAAGGCGATGATCGTACCGCTCATTTGAAAATGTACAGAGGGACTTATACAACGAATGAGGCCCAAAAATATTTCTGTACAACTGGGTTGGGTCTTACACTCTCTCAAGAGGCCCAAAGTGTTTTTGAAAATGATCTACGAGGATTGAATTAATCCAAAACCCTAATTTGTTTTCAAAAATGTATTTAATTGAATAAAAATTCAATTAAAAGGATCAAAATTGTTTAACATATGAAAAACAAATTGTGATCTTGGATTAATGCTTCAAAAATTAAGTATTGACCTACAAAATAATTAGAAAGCATTAAAAGTTGCAAAATCAATGTAGAAAAAAATATTTTAAATGTTAAAAACAATTAAAACATTAATTCTTTGCAAAAATATCATTTATATGAAATAAATAATATTTTTGGGATTTTTTTGGGAAAATAAAATATTTTAACATTTTTGTGAATTATTAAAAAAAGAATCAACTCAAAATCATTAAAACTCAGAGAGAAATTAATTTTTGAATCAATTAAACAAAATCACAAAATTCAAATATTTGAATTTGTGAAAAAGGCGCCAAGAACACAAGCAAGAACACGCGCGTTTTTCTGGGTTTGGCTGATTTGCGTTTTCCATCCAATCTCACTTAATACGTAATCATATCATGCAATCCACATATCATTATGCTCGTCTCAACCTCACGATCATGTCTATAACACTTAATTTCATTTAAATTAAACATAAAACATGAAATCACGAAGAAACCTCAAGAACCCTAATTTCTGCATGAAGACTAGGATTTTTGATACACGATTCAAACAATGCAATTAATTGAGGGAAAACATTCCATGCATGATTATGAACATATTGTGCGAGGAAATATGCATAGATTGAGAGATGACCAAGTATATGCTTACCTCTAAGCCGTGACAGCAAGTGCAATGTGATTTTTTATTTGGAGGTGTTACAGATGAGTGGTGATGATCTGAATAGCTTCCCTACACCCTATGGAGTGTGTTTGAATGCTTAGACTTGATTGAAATTGGCTAGATCAATTCGTGGCATCTCAGCTGATCCTTGATTGAAAATTTGAGCAACCAGCTGGTGATTTTGTGAAATTGATGTTTCAGAAGTGATCTAAGTGTTTGATCAGCTCATATGTGACATATGTGAGGTGTGTGAGTGATTGGTTTGATTGGAAAAGCACTCAAACTCAAAACCCGATAGCTACCTTGCTAAGAAAGGCATTTTTGCCAAGAGAAAGAGATTTTGAGGAAAACATCTGTTAGATGGCTTTGGTGTACTCAAACTGATCACAATTGAGCTCTATTTATAGTAGAGCAAGTTTGTTTTACAAGGAATAGTGAATGGCAGCTGGTAAGTAGGTTTGGCCAATGTTGTCCAATGGAAATGCAAGTCTCCTCTAGCCATTGACTAGAGGTTAGGGCACAGAGCTTTGGTTCCCTTGGTCTTGGATAAGTCTTGACTGATTTCAAATGAGAATGGCTCAGTCTATGCCACCTTGATGCTTCCATTGAATGCTTCAATCCAAATTTGGAGTCATGTCCCTATTTTGGCCATTCTAGGTTCAACATGCTATTTCTTGTTCCATGGACTTTGGAGGCTTGGCTCAGTGATTATCCCCTTTAGATTCAATCCTCAAATGTGTCCAAGTGGATAGGAGCATTTGAATTTGGCTGATTTTGGCAAATCGAACCAAAATGCAAAATCTGCCTTGCCTTTGACAGATTTCAGGAAGGCAACTTGACAATGTCATATCTCATGGTGTAAGTTGAATTTGGCAATGTTCTTGGCCATTTTGGAAAGCCCTTACATGATACAACAACTGTTTGAAAATGTTTGATTTTGATCTCTTCTGATTCCAAGTGAAAAATCCCTCTACATTTGACAAAAAGTGAAGCAAAATCTGACTTAGTGAAATTTTCACTAAGTGTTGGAACAAAGTGTGATTTCTTGATTTTGATCATTCCATAACTCAAAATCCTTAATGAATTGGACTTAGGTCTAGTTGAAGTTTTTGTAGAGGGTAATGAGGGCTACAAATCCATCTTTGGATGAAAAAAATTGGCCTTGTGGTTTAGGAGTTATGGTCCTCCAAAGTTGGTGCATTAATGGTATTTTTTTCATAACTTAGAAAAATTTCTAAGTTTTATGGTTACCCCTTTTACAAGTTATCCCACTTTATTTGATTTTTCTTGATTAATGATGATCCAAATCATACATTAACATCATTTTAGGGTTAAAAATCCATTTTGGTGAAAAATCTCAAAAAGTCAAAGTTGACTTTTGTGCACAGTTGACTTTTTATCAGATGAATTCCAAACTGTGCAATTCTTCATGAAATCATGTCCTTGACCTAAATCAAACTTGATGGACATGTTCCAAGGGTGTATAGGGTGTATTGGGGCATGTCCTAGGGCTTGGGAGCATGTCCTGGTCAAAAGTCAAAGTTACAGTTGACTTTTTCCTTAAAACCCTAATTGTGGTGCAGATGAAATTGAGACTTGTTGCTCAAACTTCTTGGATTAATCCATTGTTACAAATGGATCAATATAGCTCATTAGAGACCCTTAAATCCTCTCTTGAGGTCTTGGCTCTTGATTTTCCCTAAAATTCAACTTAGGGGTGAATTAGGTCAAGAAACCCTAATTCCTGATTTTTGATGTATGCATCCCCTGAGGCAAAATTGATTTGATGAATGGGTCCATGAGGTTCCATGGAGTACATTAGGTTGTGTTTTGGATCTTTGGCTTGTGCCCAGATGAAACTCCCCATCTGGAGGCCCTGGTCGACCAAAACCCTAATTTGGTGACACTGGCGATCTTGAGGCTTGATCCACCTAGAAGGGAGCAACCTTGTGCTTAATCCTTGAAGTGGGAGTACTTTTGATCCTTTGTGTATGTTTGAGAGGTTAGGCAAGTTGAAGATCAAGTCATTGCTTGATTGATCCTTTGTCTAAGAGCTCTGAGAGGGCCTAAAACCCTAATCTTTGATAGTAGTGAATGCTCAACAACCCTTGAGGTATTTGATGAGGCATGATGGTTCATCCATATTATGATGATGATTTGCACAATGATGGGAAATCTTAGTGGTCAAAATTTGGGGTATGACAGATGCCCCTATTTAATCTTCTTGGACACGAAGGGGCGAATGGCGAATGTATTCAGGCATTCGCGGTGCAAGAGGATTAAATATCGGAATACCCGAAATTTTGATGGTGGTCATGAATGGTAGCTAGCGCATTCATCTTCTTTTGCTAAGCAAGGATGCTTAGAAAAGGTAAACTTCCCCTCGATCCTGGTTTCCTACCAAGGAACTGGTCTTAGTTTCTGATTTAAGCTTCCCCTCGATCCTGGTTTCCTACCAAGGAACTGGTCTTAGTTTCTGATTTAAACTTCCCCTCGATCTTGGTTTCCTACGAAGGAACTGGTCTTAGTTTCTGATTTAAACTTCCCCTCGATCCTGGTTTCCTACCAAGGAACTGGTCTTAGTTTCTTTTGTCAATAAACTTTATTGACAAGGAACGCTATTTGTAGCGGACTTCCTTCAAAATTTTCGCCAAATTTTCCTGGGGAGATGCCATTTGTGTGGAAAAAGTTTCGATGTCAGACTTGCTGGGGAACCCAGTCGTCCGAGTTGTAGAGGTACACAAACTTCTTTGTTTGGAGATGCCATTTGTCGACTCTACTAGGGAAAGCGAGTCTCTTGAGAGACTGCTTCCGCTTGGGGTCTTTACATCATACTTTTCTCGGAGATCTTCTCGGAGAAATGCCATATGATGTGATCCAATTTTGAGGTGCCGATGACCTTTTCATCAGCGGGTTTTCGGAGAAATACTGATGTACTGCCGAACCTTTGCTTAAGAGGCTTCCTCTGGGGATTTTTCTTAATCCAGGAAAGCAAGGATATCATCTTCAATGGCAAAGAGTGACATCTGTTGAAGGTTCTCTGGCTTTTCAGAGGTCCAAGTTATCAAAGTGGTCGAGTGCCGACTCTGATCTAAAGATACACTGGTGGCGAGGTTGTTCAGACATAATGTTTCTTGACGAAGAAAGAACTGACAACTCGACTGAGAGAACTCCTATCACTAAGGGACAAGACCGGCTAGAGTGATAGTGATATGAAATGTGAATGCAAATCAATAATTCATGATGTATGTATGTATATGCTGACAAAACTGACGCGACATACAAACCAAAAGATGAACATGACTGGATACTCGGCCACCGCGGGGCGTGTAGAGATATCGCTGGTTCAAGATAGCAATTCCACCTTGCTTAGGAGAGATAGTCCCTGCGGGGAATACCGTTGATCGGGCTTAGGAGATAAGAACTCGGCCGAGATGTGTCAGACGAAACAAGGTCTCTGACACAGTTGATCCTTCATTCAAGCATACTGGGCCTAGAAGGAGTACTTTGATTCTGCACTTTAAGGCTCGAACGCCTTTGGAGACGCAATCGACGTTCTTTCGATGTTCAACAGTAAAAAGAAATGCCATCTTTATTTTTAAAAGCAGAAAAAGTTTAACAAGTAAATTCATTTTGTTTTATTTCAAGAATCGTTGATCATGTTAAAATGTCGTTCTATAAAGCTAAAACAAATAAGAATTACAAACAAAAGCACAAGGGCTCAAATTTTATTGATAAGATGGAGATCAGCCAAACGCGTGATTCCAAAGAGTATATACAAAGTTTGAAAATGGTAATTTACAGGGAAAAGGGCTACGTTGAAACATAACGACCACTGTCCTTCTACCAACTTTGAATTCGGGACATCCTGAGCTTCTGTCGAAGATGACCTTGACTGGTGTTTTCCTCCGATGGATGATGTAACTGCTGCTGCTGCTGAAGGACTTGCCTCTATTGAACATAGCTACTTGCCATTATCCCTAATTTTTTCCTGGATTGTACTATGATATTTCCAATCCATCGGGATGATTTTTTTTCATGTCTCTAACTTTTGCCTGGACTGCCCTTTCGGGTTTTCAATCCACCGAGATGTTTTTTTTAGGCGAAGTATTTCTTGACTACATCAATATTCGTGGGGTAGGCAAATTCCTCTCCGTCCATGGTTGCAAGTCTCAAGGCGCCGCCTGAGAAAGCTTTCGTGACCACATAGGGGCCATCATAATTCGGAGTCCATTTACCTCGCGAATCAGTGAGAAATGATTGTATCTTCTTGAGCACGAGGTCTCCCTTCCTGAAGACGCGAGGTCGGACCTTTTTGTCGAACGCCTTCTTCATTCTCTGTTGATACAACTAACCGTGGCATAGTGCCGTGATTCGCTTCCCTTCGATCAGGTTCAGTTCGTCGTGTCGGCTTTGACACCATTCAGCTTCGGTGAGCTTAGCTTCCATCAGTACTCGGATTGATGGGATCTCTACTTCTATTGGGAGAACTGCCTCCATGCCATACACTAGAGAGAAAGGGGTTGCCCATGTTGAAGTGCGAACAGATGTGCGATAACCGTGAAGAGCAAAGGGTAGCATCTCATGCCAGTCTTTGTAGGTTACAACCATCTTCTGAACAATCTTCTTGATGTTCTTGTTAGCCGCTTCTACCGCTCCGTTCATCTTGGGTCGGTAGGGAGATGAGTTATGATGTTCGATCTTGAACTCTGCACACAACTCTTTCATCATCTTATTGTTCAAGTTAGATCCATTATCAGTAATGATCTCACTTGGAACACCATAACGGCAGATGATATTGTTTTTAATAAATCGGACCACCACTTGTCGGGTCACATTGGCGTATGACGCTGCTTCGACCCACTTGGTGAAATAGTCAATGGCTACTAGGATGACCGATGTCCGTTTGAAGCCTTGGGCTCAATCATGCCAATCATGTCGATTCCCCATATGGAAAAAGGCTATGGGGAAGAGAGAACTTTGAGATGTGATGGTGGTACATGAATTTTGTCGGAGTATATCTGACACTTGTGACACTTCCTCATGTACTTGTAGCAATCGGATTCCATGGTCAACAAGTAGTACCCTGCTCTCAGAATTTTTCTCGTCATTGTATGTCCGTTGGCATGAGTGCCAAAGGATCCTTCATGAATTTCTTTCATTAGCATTTCTGCTTCTGGTCTGTCGATGCATCGGAGCAAGACCATGTCAGAATTTCTCTTATAGAGAGTGTCACCACTCAGGAAGAAGTTTCCTGCTAGTCTTCTGAGGGTCTTTCTGTCTTTTCTAGATGCCCCAGGTGGGTATCCTTGTTTCTGAAGGAAGCATTTGATATCGTGATACCAAGGTTTGTCGTCTAGGACTACTTCAATCGCGAAGATGTAGGCGGGCCGTTCCAGGCGCATTATGTCTATCTTAGGTATGTCATTCCATTGACCTACACTAATCATGGAAGAGAGGGTGACTAATGCATCAGCCAGGTGATTCTCCTCACGAGGGATGTGATGAAACTCGACTCTGTTGAAGAAAGGTAGCAACCTTCTTGCGTAGTCTTTGTAAGGAATCAATCCTGATTGGTATGTGTTCCAATCTCCTTTGATCTGATTGATAACCAAGGTTGAGTCGCCGTATACGTCCAAGTTTTTGATCCTTAAATCAATCGCTTCCTCGAGACCCATAATACAAGCTTCGTATTCGGCCTCGTTGTTCGTACATTTGAACGTAAGTCTGGCAGTGAAAGGAATGTGGGAACCTTGAGGGGTAACAATTATTGCCCCAATTCTGTTGCCGTAATGATTAACTGCTCCGTCAAAGATAAGTCCCCACTGGGAACCTAGTTCTGGCCCTTCACTGGGTAACGGTTCATCGCAATCTTTCATTTTTAGATACATGACATCTTCGTCTGGGAAGTCACACCCGATTGATTCTCGATCGTCAATCTGTTGATGAGCCAAATGATCGACTAAAATACTTCCTTTAACGGCTTTTTGAGCGTGGAACTCTATGTCATATTCTGATAACAGCATCTGCCAACGGGCAATTCCTCCCGTGAGAGCAGGCTTTTCGAAGACATACTTGATTGGATCCATCTCGGAAACCAACCAAGTAGTGCGACGAATCATGTACTGGCGAAGACGTTTGGCTGCCCAAGCCAAAGCACAATAAGTTTTCTCAAGCATCGTGTACCGAGTTTCACAGTCGGTGAATTTCTTGCTTAGATAGTAGATGGCAGACTCTTTCCTTTTAGTTTCGTCTTGTTGGCCAAGTACACATCCCATCGAGTCCTCTAGGACTGTGAGGTAAATGATCAGTGGTCTTCCTTCCACTGGAGGTGATAGAATCGGAGGATTCAACAGATATTCCTTGATACTGTCGAAGGCGGTTTGGCAGTCATCTGTCCAAACGCAGTCCTGGTCCTTTTTTAGTAATTTGAAAATCGGCGCACTTGTCGCGGTCATAAGGAATATGAATTTGGAGATGTAGTTTAAACGTCCCAGGAATCCTCTGACTTGTTTTTCAGTTTTTGGAGAAAGCATTTCTCGAATGGTCTTGACCTTGTCAGGATCAACCTCAATTCCTTTCTGGCTGACGATGAACCCTAGTAGTTTCCCTGAACGGACACCGAAGGTGCACTTGTTGGGATTCAAGCGGAGCTTGAATTTTCTTAGACGTTCGAACAATTTTGACAGTTGTTCAACGTGCTCACTCTCCGTTTTTGATTTTGCAATCATATCATCGACATATACCTCGATTTCCTTATGTATCATGTCATGAAACAGAGAAGTCATGGCCCTTTGATAGGTTGCCCCGGCGTTCTTCAAACCGAACAACATTACCTTGTAACAAAAGGTACCCCATGGGGTAATGAACAAAGTTTTCTCCATGTCTTTCGGCGCCATTTTGATTTGGTTATAGCCCGAGAATCCATCCATGAAGGAGAAAATTTTGAACATTGTTGTGCTGTCTACCAGCATGTCAATGTGTGGTAAAGGAAAGTCGTCCTTTGGACTTGCTTTGTTCAGATCTCGGTAGTCGACACACATTCTGACCTTTCCGTTCTTTTTCGGAACAGGTACGATGTTGGCTAACCATTGAGGATATTCAGATGTAGCGAGGAAACCCGCGTCAATCTGTTTCTGTACCTCCTCTTTGATTTTGATGGCCATGTCCGGGTGAGTCCGTCTCAACCTTTGCTTTACTGGCGGACATTCCGATCTTAACGGTAAGTGATGTTCCACGATGCTGGTATCCAACCCTCGCATATCCTGATAGGACCAAGCGAATACATCGGGAAATTCTCTGAGAAGCTTTATCAAACTCTCTCTGGCAGTTGGACTGAGAAGTGCCCCAATCCTGATTTCTTTTCTCTCTTGTTCTGAACCCAAGTTTATCGTTTCCAACGGTTCTTTGTGAGGTTCAATGGACCTTTCCTCTTGTTTGAGTAGTCGGGAGATCTCTTCTGGAATTTCGTTGTCTACTTCTTCTTCAGCCTCGAATATCGGGAACTCAAAGTTGGGAGAAGGCATCGGATCGTATGTTTCAACTGGGTTTAAAATAAGCAATCTGCATGACGTGATGATTCGTGTTTAGAAGAGATAGAGAAAATGCAAGTGTGTGCAGTGTATATTTTTTTTTACTGCTTGTTTTTATTTTTAATTGTTTTTTAGGATTACCATTTTCTAAAAAACGAAAAGAGAAAACAGCAATTAATGCGGAAATTACAGAACCACGTTATTTTATTAATGAACAAGTCGAATCTTGAAACTACAGCCCTATAAAACAAAACTCTGTCGCTTCGGGAAAAGCGAAGAGGGAAATTTACAGAAAACGAGCCCTATCAAAACATCCGTTTCACCTGGGCGGGGTGAAAGGTTAAAGATGGCAATTACTTTGACTGATGAACGACCTTTGGAACCTTGACGGCAACCCATTGACGGTGAACTCCTCGGTGAATCACAAAGTTTGGCACCTTCCTTGATTGGTCTTCAGAAATGATGCTGATTTCTGTTGGAGCCGGATCATTGGAATCTGTTTCCCAGGCAGAGTTATCGTAGGAGGATTCCTCTGTTGCATTTTGCAGAGTATTTGTGCTCTCAGCTGTACCTTCCCATCCAGTTGGCTGAATATCTTTGAGCCTGATAAGAGAGCTTTCGGGAGCGGTGTACTTGACCATATAGTCGTATTTTCCACTCGGTTCTCCCAGAGTGTCCCAAACTTCTTTGGGACTGGAGGAGTCATCTTTCTCGATGACGTTGACTTTGGGAAAAGCATAGTTGATGAATTCAAGTCCTGCAAACGTTGCGAATTCATCTTCATGTTGAGTAGTTTCCGAATGACCTGAGTGTTGATCCCATGCCATGGTGGGGACACAGGTATTCTGTTCAATGACGGTCAGCTGATTTTCATTGTTCGGCTGACTTTCTTGCCCCAAGTTTCCTGGGTAAGGTTGCCACATTAGCAGACCATCCATTGGGCCATAGTAATTGTAGTCAAAGTTGTCTTTCATCAGAGTGTCCTCCTCTAATGAATTTGGCGGAGCACGGCATCCTTCCGGATCACAATCTCCATAGATCATTTCGACATCTGATCTTGGTATAAATCTCAGACTTTCTGTAGGAAAGCAAAAAGGCGTAGACACCTCTTCCTGAGACATATAACCATCCTCGTTAAGATAGGACTTCCATTCTTCATCTGTGTCAGAGGGATCTTCCACATTGATAGCATGTACTGCTTGAGACACTGGGTGAAGGAAACCTCCACTGTGGAAGAAGTTTTGAAGGGGATGAAGACTTCCATCGCTGGCAGCTGCCTGGGTACAGGTTGCAGAAAAACCAAGACCCTTCTTTGTTTTATTGTCAATAGGAATGACAAGCTGTCCCCATCCTGTTGTGTCGGTACTCTCGACCGCTTTGATAGCATCTTTGTATGAGGAAATCGAGGTCCCTCCTCTGAATTGATTGTTCTTGCTCACCGACAATGCTTGGAACTGAGTTCCAATAACCTCCTCGGGTTTTATACCAGTAGATGATGACAAGTTACTCACAAGCAAGGCTTGTTCCCCACAAACCGTGACAAGTTGATCGTTCTTGACGAACTTTAGCTTTTGGTGGAGGGTCAAAGTGACCGCTCCAGCCTGATGTATCCAAGGTCTTCCTAATAAACAACTGTATGTTTCTCGGATGTCCATGACCTGGAAAGTGACCTGGAAAGTGTGAGGACCAATAGTTATGGGAAGATCAACTTCACCGATAACTGTTTTTCTGGATCCGTCGAATGCTTTGACGGCGACCTCGCTAACTCTCATCGGAGGGCCTTTGAATGATAATTGTATCAAAGTGGACTTCGGCATAACATTCAGGGCTGACCCTGTGTCTACCAGTACGCTGGCTAAAGCATCGTCCTGGCAGTTAACTGTGATATTGAGCGCCACGTTATGACGACGACCCTCTTCAGGTAATTCCTCATCACTAAATCCCAAATGATTGCAGGAAGTGATGTTAGAGACAATGCTATCGAACTGTCTGATTGTTACATCCTGTTCCACAAAGGCTTGCTCCAAGACTTTCTATAGAGCCTCTCTGTGGGCTTCTGAACTGAGTAACAGTGATAACACAGAGATCTTTGAAGGAGTCTGTAACAACTGATCAACAATGTTATATTCACTCTTTTGGATGAGCTTCAGTATCTCATCATTATTTTTCGAAAGGTCGGGATCAATGGATTGACCGACTGGTGGATCGGGAGCTTCTGTCTGAAGTTCCTTTTCTTTGTTAAGTTCTCCAACTCCTCGGTTGAAGATTCGACCGCTCCGTGTTACACGACTGATGTCTGCAATATTCACGACGGAGGGTAATGGAATTTCCTTTCCATTTTCAACTGTCGTTGCACCGTATTTGTAAGGGATAACCTTAGCTGATTCATACGGTAGCGGTCCAGGTAGATAGATAACTATGGGAACTCTCTGATTTTTCTGACCATCATAAGTGATCTCGATTCGTTCTCGGTTGGGAACTTTAGATTCGTCAAGTAGAGGAATGATGGAAAAAACATCCCTGGTCTGGTGACGACCAGAGATGGTGACAACATCCTCAACTTGATCGGCAAGGTAGTTCGGCGTCCAGTTGATGGGTCCAGAACCCGGATATGGACGAATTTCTCCACGATCGACCTGACCCTGAAGAGATGCTCTCACAAGGTAACACCCTTGGTTACTTTCCGAACAGACGCTACAACTGTCATAGTTGTGTGGTGGCATCTGGCCACGCCCACTTTGAATACAATGTAACCTTACTAAGTTAGCTTCCACAGATCGGACATCCTGACTTTGACGACGAGTAGGATTCCTGTTACTGATACTAATTTGCTGAGTATCTTCATCCATATAAATTGGCATCCACCAATGATTTAACAAGTGCTGAAGTGCCTCCTGGACAAGGGTACAACCTCGATCGTTTTCGTAACCCGCTTTACAGCTTTGATAGTCAGGTGATATTAAGAATCCGAGTCGGACCTGCTTAGCATGTAACTCTACCAGGTTAGTATTCATCACGCGACTATCGAAGATCTGAACCATGTTGATTTGATAGGAGTTCCTATCATGATAGTCTTGGATCCATCCAAGATCCATCTGACGCTGGAGGGCCTCTCGTATGAAAGAGCATCCCTGTTTGTTTTCTGAGCAAGTCAGACAGGAACTGTAATCGGGCCGTGGCAGATTATGATACTGGCTTTGCCTTGAGTGCATTGCCACCAAGTTGACATTCATTGTACAGATGTCGTGGTTCTGAATGACGTTGGAGTTCGTATAGACCATGTTTAGTCCACGAACTCGGTGCTCTTGGATCCATCCGAGATCTATTTGTTCCTGCAGAGCTGCTTGCACTACAGAACATCCTTGATTATCTTTAGAGCAGTTATCACACTGATGATAATTATGAGGTGGCACATGGCCATATCCACTCTGTCTACAATGCATCTTTACCAAATTGGTTTTTAACAAGAGTACATCGTGAATTTGATAGACATCGTTAGTCTCTCCTTCAATCAGGTTAACTGCAGCTTTCTCATGTTGAGGCAGCGGGTTTGTGAGAACATTAGGATTCGTATCCTTGAAAGATAAGACCCCGCTTCTAACAAGCTTTTGCACGTCGGACTTGAAATTGAGGCAAGTTTCTATGTTATGCCCTGATCCTCCTTGATGATAAGGGCATGTTTGATCCACCTTAAACCAAAAAGGCAGATTTTCCGGTACTGTAAGAGGAGACTTAGTCTGGATGTGCCCCTTAGCCAGTAGTAACGGAAATAGTTCTGCATACAACATGGGTATAGGATTAAACCCTGGTGGCTGTGCCGTACGGTTGTTGTTATATGGAGGACGAGTCTGCTGAAGAGGCTATTGTGTCCTTTGTTGATCAGGTTGGCTCTGCGCAACCTGAGGTTGATACGTAGGAATAGGCGCAGGGTTGATAGCAGGAGTCACAACTGCTACCGGTTGATACCGTCGCCTTTGCTTTTCGAGAGAGATATTCCCAATATCTTGCTCTTTTTTCTTAGGGAGAGCACTACAGTATTTTTTAGTACCGCTCGTCGATCCAGTGTCTTTTACCAAACGTCCTTCTCGGACGGCTTCCTCAAGACGTACGCCCATGCCGACCATTTCGGTGAAATCACTGGGCGCACTGGCGACCATTCGGTCATAGTACAATGAGCTTAAGGTCTTTAAGAAGATCTTTGTCATCTCTTTTTCTTCAATAGACGGACAAATTTGAGCGGCAATTTCACGCCACCTTTGAGCATACTCCTTAAAGGTTTCCTTGTCCTTTTGCAACATCGATCTGAGTTGATCTCTGTCGGGTGCCATGTCCAAATTATATTTGTATTGTTGGACGAAGGCAGTACCAAGATCTCTAAATGTGCTAATCGTAGTATGGTTTAAACCCATGTACCATTTTAATGCGGCATCGGTTAAACTATCCTGAAAGTAGTGAATCAGTAGGTCCTGATTCTCCGTCTGAGCTGACATTCGCCGAGCATACATCACCAGATGGCTCTGAGGGAAAGAGTTACCCTTGTATTTTTCAAAGTCGGGCACTTGAAATTTGTGCGGGACTTTCACATTTGGGACCAAGAAGAGATCCGCGGCGTCCTTTCCAAATAGATCCTGACCGCGAATGGCTTGCAGTTCCTTCTGCATTTCCAAGAACTGTTCCTGGAATTCATCCATTCTATCAAACATAGTTTCCTTCTTACCAGAAGGTGTTGGTGGAATCTGTCCTTCCGGGACAGTGTGCACCACAGGGGGTGGTACCGTGACTACGGCAGTGAGTCTTAGCGTTTCCCGAAGTTTGTAACCTTCAGGAGTCTTCAGTATGCCCCTGGCATCTTCGCTTTCCCGAAGTTTGTAACCTTCAGGCCCAGCGGCTTCTGTTGAGATTCCCTGATCTCCAGTGATCGGCGGAACATATCCTTCCGGGATATAGTTAACAGGCATGCCCCAAGGACGATCTTTCGGTATCTGATACCTAGGATCATACCTCTCCACTATGGGCGTTGAGGTGATCTCTGAGATTACAGTTTGTTGTAGCTGAGCTTCTGCCATGGCTTGCATGTCGTTACGAAGCTTTCTCATATCTTCTCTCAGAGCGTCAATCTCTTCTTTCAACTCTCTGTTCTCTTCCTCAAGATCATCCATCTTTTTCTGACGATTGGCCCGAGTATTATACGAATGAGACAGTTTGACTCTAGAATCGAGACACAAACGTGAGATTCGTAGGGAAGAAGAATACGCGATGTGAGAATGATGAATGCAATGATTATATTAACTGTTTAATGTTTAATCAACATAAACTTCGACAATTAGATTGCAAATATCAAACAGTGGGGAAACCCCTTTTTATTGAATTCCAAAGGATTACAGAAATGAAAATAGTAGATTACAAAGTACAGAAACAGAAACCTAAGCTAATGGGTCCCGAGTCCTCTCTGAAGAGAAATCAGGTGCTGATTCCGGTATCTTCCTTTTCTTTGACCGGGGCTCTTGGGCCGTTGTTGGGTTGTCATTCCTTTGCCAGGTGAAAGGAGTGAGCAAATTCCTTTGGTCATCCTAATTTTCTACAGCATGTTGCTCCAAAATTTCAATCAGAGCATCTTTCTCTTTCAGTAATTGCTGTATTTTGATGCACTCTACGTCGAGGGTGCGGTACTTGTTCTTCCAAGACCTTCTTTGCTTTTGAATTTTGTTGAGAGTAACCTGAAGCTTTTCAGTTTCCTTCATGAAGTACATGACAGATTCCTTTGGCGGAAGAATTCCGTAACGAGGATAAGGCATCTTTAGCTTGAGAGCTCTAGTTTGTACCCAATGGAGATAAGGCTCCACCGAGACACAGTCCGGTTTTCCTAGAGACTCTCGTCCTTTCTTATGAACATGCTTCCAAGCGTGCACTATTTCCATCTTTAGTGCTCTGTCATTTTCTCCTTCCTTGAAGAAAAGACCTTCCAGATGAACACCCAGTGGGATGTGTCTCATCGGGTATCCAAATTGACGGCGAACCAATACCGGATGGTAGTTGATTCCTCCTTTAGTTCCTATGAGGGGTACATTGGGGAAGCTTCCACAATGATCAATGATCCGGATTCCATCATAAATCCTATTGCACCAATCTATATCAGAGTTGGTAAGAGACATGATCTTCTGCGACCAGCGTAAGGTACTCTTACAATCCCAAAAAGCAGCAGACTTGGGCAAGTGAGATATAAACCATTTATAAAGCAGAGGTACACAACATGTGATCTCCCCTCCACCTTACAAATTCCCCAAGTGTACATAATGATACGCATCTGCGAGCAAAGTCGGTACAGGGTTTCCAATGAGAAAAACCATAATAGAATTGATATCGACGAAGTTATTGATGTTGGGAAACAAAAATAACCCGTAGGTGAGCAAGACAAAGATGCTTTCAAAAGCAGTCACGTTCCCGATACTGGCGAAATACAGGGCCTTCTTTGTCAAGAACTGGGCTGGCAAACCTTGGATGCCACCCTTAGCGGTCATGTGAGTCCTGAACTCAGACTCGTCCAAATGAATTGCTCTTGCAATTGTCTGATTCTTTGGAATTTCTTCCAGTCCAGAAAATGGAGCTCGATCCGTAATGTGTAGATCGATCAGATGAGAATACTCCTCCAGCGTTGGTGCGAGCTGGTAATCCGGGAATGTGAAACAGTGATAAACCGGATCATAAAACTGAATGAGCGCATCCATGATTCCCTCAATCACATGGATTCTTAACAGTGGTAGTATACCTCCGTGCTTGGCTCTAAAAGCCTCAGGGTTAGTGATCATCCTCGCTAAACTTCTCAAATCTCCTATTTTTGGAACCTTGAAGGTATACTGGTGAGTTCTCCTTCTAGCGAAATCCATTAGTGCAATCCTTTTCTATGATATTTGCAATCACAGTCTTAGTTTAATTTGAAAAACAGAGAGACTAAAAGAGAATTTTTTTTGAATGTTTTAATGTTTTTTAGATGAATGCATGAATGCAGCACACAAAAACATAGAAAAAACATGGGGTCAAAGGGTCGTTGTCATGAAGTCAAGGCTCTACCCATCCCCAAAGGTTTATACTAGGGTGATATTTTGTACCTGTACTCATTATCATCAGCTCCTCTCAGGAATGTAAAACAACAAGCGGATCGCCAGCGAGTTGTAGTGCAATCTTAGAGTAAGTGCCATTCACCGAGAATAGATCACCAGCCTCAAATGAGGGTAGTATCGCGTAACAACTATTCCCGATAGTTTCCGCACTACGAAAGGGTTTGGCTCCTCAGCTTCTCAGAATTAACAACCGGCCCATTGTCTAGGTGAGAGAATGGGTTACGTTGGTCAGCCTCCACTGAGGTTGATGGTCGACCCCGTCGCCATCACTTATCTTAAGTGTATACTCAATCTTTCCACATACGGCATCACCCGCATTCCCATTAGCAGAAAAATAAACATGTATAGCAATTAGGAAAAGCAGTATATATATTTGTCCTAAACATCCTAGACCTTTAAAGCTATGAATCCTAAGTTCCTGACAGAAAATGGGTTCCCCGGCGGAAGCCCCAATCTGTGATAATCACACAAGAGGTGAAAAAGGAAATCAGAATTTGGCCCCACGGTGGGCGCCATTTTTCTGTTGGCGGCCACCGCCATGAAAATGACTTACCCAAGGTTTAAATTGTAATAAAGAAAGAATCAGCCCCACGGTGGGCGCCATTTTTTCTGTAGCGAGCGATTTTGGACACGGTTCTTAAGCGCTGGTCGCTCTCTGTGGTTTGAGCTTAACTACAGGTCGATTCATTTTTTATCCTATTAAAGCTGATGAAGGAAGGGAAATAGATGTCTCCAATTAACCCTGCATTTCATACTGAGTTTAAACAGCGGTCTGTTAGGTTACGAATGCTATCAATGTGGGGGGGGGGCCTTTGTACTGGTTATTTGTATTTTCGCCAATACTGATTTCTTTTTTTTTTTTAGGACTTGACAGAAGGTTTCTGGCGGGGAACAAGGATTAGGATGTTAGGACTAATGTTTTTGAATTACTGCTTTTGATTGATGGGATTTGGGTTTTTTTTTATTGTGCTCTCTAAGATCTTTTCTTTCGATCTTATGCCTACGTATTCCCGTTTACCGAAACAGGGAAATCAGAGCGTTCGTAGTTCCTCCTATTCTATGGGAGGAAATGGTTGTTTTGGTGTCTTGTTCAAAGCCCAAGACGTGAAGCGAAAGGTGTTTGTATCTTGTTCAAAGCCCAAGATGTGAAGCTGAAGGGTCAATTTGTATCTTGTTCAAAGCCCAAGATGTGAATCTAAAGGTCCTGACTTTAGAGAGAATTTGTCATCTCTAAAGAGGGGGTTGTATGTCACAACTGTGTATAAAGGAGAATTACTTTAACCGGGATATGTGAATCCAGCAATGCCATAATATCCTTTATAGGGGGTTTTAACCTGAAGGAGAAGATTTTAACTCTGTGTAGAGCAATGCTATCTTTCCTTAGGAATTCTCATGCTAAAAGAGGGACAGTGGCATGGATGTAGATGATCCAGAGGCTTGCCGCTTACAGCGATTAGATGAAGGGGAAGGAGTTGTTGATGTTTGTGTACTGTGAAAGAGACACAACTTTGATGCTAAAAGGTTAATTGGATTAACCAGTGGTTCTCTTATACAATGCCTAAGAGGAGGCTAATATGTGTCTCGTACAAAGCCCGAGAGAGAGGCTAAAAGGTTTTGACTCAACGATGGAATCTTTTGGTATCTTGTATAAAGCCCGAGATGGAGGCTATTTGACTCAACAAGGGAGTTTTTTTTTGTATCTCGTATGAAGCCCGAGATGGAGGTTGTTGTTTGTTTGGCTCAATAAGAACCTTTTTGTATCTAGTATAAAGCCCGAGATGGAGGCGAGAGGGGTGATTGACTCAACGAGGGAGTCTCTTATGTGTCTCGTACAAAGCCCGAGAGAGAGGCTAAATGTTGTTTGACTCCGCTGGGGAGAATCATTGTACAAAGCCCAAGAGGAGGCTAACCTTCCCGAGGAAAGGATCATTATACAAAGCCTAAGAGGAGGCTAACTTTCCCTAGGAAAGGATCATTATACAAAGCCTAAGAGGAGGCTAAGTTGACTATTTCAGTTGAGTGATAGGTCCAGTATACTGATTTTAAAAAGAAAATCAGTTCTTATATGAGCAACACTGTACTCAGGGATTTTTGATGCAAGGACCAGGGTTATCTCCTGTTCTTTGAGGAAACGAGAAATCCGAAGGGTATCGAGACTGACCGAGTCTGCAGGTTTCCTCCCTATTTAACGAAGGGGTCACTTGAGAATGTCTTTGAGACTCAAGGAGATTAGACTGTCCATGTCTAGAGTTTTATCTTTTGCACTATGCTTTGAGAAACAGTAGTAGACTCTATGACGGGACTGTTCTATGAAGATTACTAAGTTCTGTTCCTATACCTCTAGGAGGTCGTCGGGACAATTTGTACGAAGCCCAAGAGAAGGCTAGAAGCTTTCAAGAAGCTGACGGGTCCTTGTACTAAGCCCAAGAGGAGGCTATCATTCCCGGAGGAAGAGATCATTATACGAAGCCTAAGAGGAGGCTGTGAATACTTCTAAGAAGCCGTAGGTCCTTGTACTAAGCCCAAGAGGAGGCGGGGTTGCTTTTAGGAATCCTGTGGGTCCTTGTACGATGCCCAAGAGGAGGCCGATGCTTTTAAGAAGCCCGTGGGTCCCCAAACCCCGAGAAATTCAAGGCAATGCTATTCACCGAGAATAGATCAAAGTCAGGAAAGTCCGAGAATTTGGAAGAAACTCAAAGATGCCATTCACGGAGAATACATTCATCTCTGGGAGTAGAGTTTCTTGACAATTCCTAATGAGGACAGCCGAAGAGAAGACTGTATCTGGTGGTCCTATTGGGGATCTAGTTGTCTATTTCTACGAATAAACGAAACGGCGTCACCTAGTTCTAGACGTAGTTGCCGGGGAAACTCTAAATATCTATACTATTATTACACAGTTGATATGAGTTTATGACAGAAGACTTATAGTGAAACAGCCCCACAATACAGTTATATGTATATGAAAGCAGTAAATGAAAGCGATAACCACTTACTCGGTTGTAGAGCTTCCATGCTGTTTGGTTAGTTGTTCAACAAAGAAAGATTGAAAACAACAGTACATTCAAAATCAAAGGAGAAAGTGCTTTGAAAAAGAAAGATTTGGGGCTTACAGCTCAAGGAGAGGCCCAATTGATTTTATCAGTGAGCGCACTGTTTGAATTTGTACAGAGGGACTTATACAAGTGACTGAGGCCCAAAATGTTTCTATACAAGTGGGTTGGGTCTTACACTCTCTCAAGAGGCCCAAAGTGTTTTTGAATGTGTCTTATAGCTCAAGGAGAGGCCCAGATGATTTTCTCGTTTGAAATGGCGAACGCGCCGAGGTTCTCTTTAAACGCAGAGGGGCTTATACAATATTTGAGGCCCAAAATGTTTTTGGTTAAAAGGGGGTTGGGTCTTACACTCTATTAGAGGCCCAAAAGTTTTGAATGGGTCTTATAGCTCGAGGAGAGGCCCAAGGTTATCTTTCAAAAGGCGATGATCGTACCGTTCGTTTGAAAATTTACAGAGGGACTTATACAACGAATGAGGCCCAAAAATATTTCTGTACAAGTGGGTTGGGTCTTACACTCTCTCAAGAGGCCCAAAGTGTTTTTGAAAATGATCTACGAGGGTTGAATTAATCCAAAACCCTAATTTATTTTCAAAAATGTATTTAATTGAATAAAAATTCAATTAAAAGGATCAAAATTGTTTAACATATGAAAAACAAATTGTGATCTTGAATTAATGCTTCAAAAATTAAGTATTGACCTACAAAATAATTAGAAAGCATTAAAAGCTGCAAAATCAATGTAGAAAAAATATTTTAAATGTTAAAAACAATTAAAACATTAATTCTTTGCAAAAATATCAATTATATGAAATAAATAATATTTTTCGGATTTTTTTGGGAAGATAAAATATTTTAACATTTTTGTGAATTATTAAAAAAAGAATCAACTCAAAATCATTAAAACTCAGAGAGAAATTAATTTTTGAATCAAGTAAACAAAATCACAAAATTCAAATATTTGAATTTGTGAAAAAGGCGCCAAGAACACAAGCAAGAACACACGTGTTTTTCTGGGTTTGGCTGATTTGCGTTTTCCATCTAATCTCACTGAATACATAATCATATCATGCAATCCACATATCATTATGCTCGTCTCAACCTCACGATCATGTCTATAACACTTAATTTCATTTAAATTAAACATAAAACTTGAAATCACGAAGAAACCTCAAGAACACTAATTTCTGCATGAAGGCTAGGATTTTTGATACACGATTCAAACAATGCAATTAATTGAGGGAAAACATTCCATGCATGATTATGAACATATGGCCAAATTATTGTGCGAGGAAATATGCATAGATTGAGAGATGACCAAGTATATGCTTACCTCTAAGCCGTGACAGCAAGTACAATGTGATTTTTGATTTGAAGGTGTTACAGATGAGTGGTGATGATCTGAACAGCTTCCCTACACCGTATGGAGTGTGTTTGAATGCTTAGACTTGATTAAAATTGGCTAGATCAATTCGTGGCATCTCAGCTGCAACTTGATTGAAAATTTGAGCAACCAGCTGGTGATTTTGTGAAATTGATGTTTCAGAAGTGATCTAAGTGTTTGATCAGCTCATATGTGACGTATGTGAGGTGTGTGAGTGATTGGTTTGATTGGAAAAGCTCTCAAACTCAAAACCCGATAGCTACCTTGCTAAGAAAGGTATTTTTGCCAAGAGAAAGAGATTTTGAGGAAAGCATCTGTTAGATGGCTTTGGTGTACTCAAACTGATCACAATTGAGCTCTATTTATAGTAGAGCAAGTTTGTTTTGCAAGGAATAGTGAATGGCAGCTGGTAAGTAGGTTTGACCAATGTTGTCCAATGGAAATGCAAGTCTCCTCTAGCCATTGACTAGAGGTTAGGGCACAAAGCTTTGGTTCCCTTGGTCTTGGATAAGTCTTGACTGATTTCAGATGAGAATGGCTCAGTCCATGCCACCTTGATGCTTCCATTGAATGCTTCAATCCAAATTTGGAGTCTTATCCCTATTTTGGCCATTCTAGGTTCAACATGTTATTTCTTGTTCCATGGACTTTGGAGGCTTGGCTCAGTGATTGTCCCCTTTAGATTCAATCCTCAGATGTGTCCTTGTGGATAGGAGCATTTGAATTTGGCTGATTTTGGCAAATAGAGCCAAAATGCAAAATCTGCCTTGCCTTTGACAGATTTCAGCAAGGCAACTTGACAATGTCATATCTCATGGTGTAAGTTGAATTTGGCAATGTTCTTGGCCATTTTGGAAAGCCCTTACATGATACAACAACTGTTTGAACATGTTTGATTTTGATCTCTTCTGATTCCAAGTGAAAAATCCCTCTACATTTGGCAAAAAGTGAAGCAAAATCTGACTTAGTGAAATTTTCACTAAGTGTTGGAACAAAGTGTGATTTCTTGATTTTGATCATTCCATAACTCAAAATCCTTAATGAATTGGACTTAGGTCTAGTTGAAGTTTTTGTAGAGGGTAATGAGGGCTACAAATCCATCTTTGGATGAAAAAAATTGGCCTTGTGGTTTAGGAGTTATGGTCCTCCAAAGTTGGTGCATTAATGGTATTTTTTTCATAACTTAGAAAAATTTCTAAGTTTTATGGTTACCCCTTTTACAAGTTATCCCACTTTCATAACTTAGAAAAATTTCTAAGTTTTATGGTTACCTCTTTCAAAGTTGACTTTTGTACACAGTTGACTTTTTATCAGATGAATTCCAAACTGTGCAATTCTTCATAAAATCATGTCATTGACCTAAATCAAACTTGATGGACATGTTCCAAGGGTGTCATAGGGTGTATTGGGGCATGTCCTAGGGCTTGGGAGCATGTCCTGGTCAAAAGTCAAAGTTGCAGTTGACTTTTTCCTTAAAACCCTAATTGTGGTGCAGATGAAATTGAGACTTGTTGCTTAAACTTCTTGGATTAATCCATTGTTAAAAATGGATCAATATAGCTCATTAGAGACCCTCAAATCCTTTCTTGAGGTCTTGGCTCTTGATTTTCCCTAAAAATCAACTTAGGGGTGAATTAGGTCAAGAAACCCTAATTCTTGATTTTTGATGTATGCATCCCCTGAGGCAAAATTGACTTGATGAATGGGTCCATGAGGTTCCATGGAGTACATTAGGTTGTGTTTTGGATCTTTGGCTTGTGCCCAGATGAAACTCCCCATCTGGAGGCCCTGGTCGACCAAAACCCTAATTTGGTGACACTGGCGATCTTGGGGCTTGATCCACCTAGAAGGGAGCAACCTTGTGCTTAATCCTTGAAGTGGGAGTCCTTTTGATCCTTTGTGTATATTTGAGAGGTTAGACAAGTTGAAGATCAAGTCATTCCTTGATTGATCCTTTGTCTAAGAGCTCTGAGAGGGCCTAAAACCCTAATCTTTGATAGTAGTGAATGCTCAACAACCCTTGAGGTATTTGATGAGGCATGATGGTTCATCCATATTATGATGATGATTTGCACAATGATGGGAAATCTTAGTGGTCAAAATTTGGGGTATGACACATATATATATATATATATATATATATATATATATATATATATATATATATATCATTGAATTAAAAGACTTTTATTCATTTTAGAAATAAGTGTAACATTTCGTGTATAAATTTCATTTAACTAAAAGACTTCTATTTTGATATTCCATGAATCATCTCCTTCTATTCCTCCCGCTTAAAATCTATTATACCTATTGATTTATTTCCTTTCAATCTTCATTTTATATATAATACTGCATCAAAACTCATATTATTATAAGTGACATACACATACAAATTATATATTCACCATTAATCAAAACTTAAACGGTTAATCTTTCATTCTATTTTATATTACACACGTTTATTTTGTATAAAAAAACTAAATTAATCAATTTTCAAATAACTTGATAAAAAAACTATGAGACCTGAATTATTTCCTAAAAAAATTAAATTAATCAATTTTTAAATAATTCAAAAAAAAATTATGTAAAAAAAATTTAAAAATATTGTTTAAAATTATCATTATAGATAATTATTACAAATTAAACCATAAATTTACATCCATCGTTTACAATTCTGTTCGTAAAAATGTCCTATAATGTATTGATAAATTGTAAATAATTGAAATAGAATAGGTAATTTAATTGAATTAAATCAATTGTAAATGTTGCACATTAATGATATACTAAAATAGAGAGCTTCATCTAAATTTTAGTGTTGATTGTCATACATGGTTAGATAAAATGTGAGTCGTTTGAATTCGAATCATCTTTATCAATGAAATAATGAAGTATAAACATTCTTAAAGATGTTGGAAAAAAGAAAATATAAAAAATTTATTAAAATTTATACATTTATTTCAAATTTTAAAATTAAATTACGATGTTATTTGCATTTCTACGATTCAAATATATTTATTTTTATTTAATATTTTTGTCACTTTTTATCATCTATCTTATCATCTCAATTACAAAGTAAAATATAATAAAAAAACCCTACATTTTATAATACCATCTAAAATACTTATTTCATCCCGACATCGCTCCGATCTTAATCTAATTTATTATTATTTGTAACCTCTCATATAAACACTACTTTCCATGTGATTGCGATCTTAGTTTTTAGGTGTTTTCTTTTTAATAATTATAATAGGAATTGTTCTGGACTAGGCCGGGGTCTGCTCCCCAGTCGAGCAGGCCCAACCCACAAGGCCTGGGATGGCCCAATGAGGACTCCTAGCAAGACCATTGTCGAGCACAGGCCCACCTCTACAGGGTCGGGTACGCGCCTAACCTCGGGTGTATGGCACTCACAGCATGGACCATCGGGCGCAAGCCCTAAGCCTCACCGGGCCCACCTCTCCTCGGCGACCACGGGCTCCTCCCCGAGATTCTCATCCACGCCCGCAAATGAGTCCTCCCCGCGAGGACACGTCTCTCCCCGACACGCAAGACTCTTCCCCGCGAGGACACGTTCTCATTTAACAGCCCACTCCCGATGGAATCGGTCTGCCCTAATTTCGGAGATCTAGGAGCGGTTACCCCAGGGCGAAGACCACGTGCTGGTCTTCACTACGCCACATAAGCCCTGGCAGTTTCTTGGATTGGGCCTGGCAAGCCAGCCCAGTGCTAGTGACCGTTGGCCCCGCGCCAGGGGCTCTCTATAAATAACCTCTCACTTGAGAGGGCCAGGTTACTCACTTCTTAACACTCTAACCTTCTTCTGTTGTACTTGATTTTCTCTGACGGTTACCTTACTTGAGCGTCGGAGTACCTTGCAGCTACACCCCCCCCCCCCCCCCCCCGCCGTCTTTCAACCGCACCGGAGCTAAAGCCGAAACGACGTTGTTGGCCACCAGAAACCGTCTAATCCAGGTACAATCAGTGGCGCCGTCTGTGGGAACCCTTTGCTTCCCCGTTTTTCCTCCGATAAACCAAAGCAACTCTTATTCATCACCATCATGGCCGACTGTCCGTCCGCTACCAAAGCTCTGGACACCGCCCTCACGCAACTCGATAACGGGAGCCATCGCGAAGACGCTGCTGCCCTCCACGTCGAAGAGGGCGACGTGAGAGACGGGCAAACCGCCTCCCCAGACTCCCAAGATGTGGCTTACAACGCCGCCCACCAAGACGATAAGCAGACCGTTTTTTAGCTAGTTGCTCCGCCACCCAATGCCGACGCGAGCACCGTGGCCCTGTTCGCCTTGATCAATCAGACCAATCAGCTGATCGCGCACCAGAATACCAGAATAGAAGCGCTGGAGCAAGGGCGGGCACGACGATCTTCCCCGCGAAGACATCGCCGTCCACCGTCGTCTCGCCGCTCCCCTTCCCCGCGAAGGACTCCTTCAGAGGAATCTCGGACCCCCTCGCCGGTACGCGAGGGTCGTCGGCCACGTCTTGAGCTCCCCTAGCCGACGATCTCTTAGAAATTCCCTCGTTCCCTGCCTCAGAAGGAACCCCTGGCCTCCACCACTACCAAGAAGTCCAAGCAGACTGAGGAGAGGCCGAGACACCGCTCGAGGAATTCCCCTCCATGGCATCAGTGATCCCCTTCGGTGTCCCAGACAGGAAGTGACGACGACGACCAGAGGACTCCTCTGTCTTGGGAGATCATGAACGCCCCAATCCCTGCGGGCATGGAGAAACCTCCGTAGCTGGGAAACTATGACGGCCTCTGACCCTGACGACCACGTCGAAAGTTTCGAAGCCATGCTCGACTTCAGAAATGTCAGGGGAGCCATCAAGTGCAGGCTTTTCCCCACCACCTTGAGGAAGGGCGCCTTGAATTAGTACAAAGGTCTGGCACCCGGGTCGATTACATCCTGGAAACAACTAAGGAAACGCTTCACCAAACACTTCACCGCGTCTCGTCGACATCCGAAGACGGAAGCTGCCCTAGAAAGTATCTTTTAGTGGAAGAACAAATCTCTCCGAAACTACATTGAGAGATTCAACAGAGAAGCTGTCGGGGTCCATACGACCGACGACATGAAGAAGTACTTGATCATCCACGGGCTACGCTTTGGATCTGACTTTGCTAAATCCGTGGGCCTCCGCAGACCCCGCCGTCTCGAGGATCTCCTCCAACGGGCGCAGTCGTACATAGAGCTCGAGGAGTCGAGGCACAAAGAAGGCCCCCGCGGCCACAAAGAAGAAGACTCCCCTCCCCGACGTGGAGGAGAAAGAAAGAGAGATAATCGCCCCCGGGAACCTCGTGAGCCACGCGGACCAGCAGGCCGGTTCACCGAGTACACCCCACTCAACGCTCCCCGCACGCGTATCCTCTCCGAGTGCTAGAACTCAGAATTTGTGAAAGGACGAGTCTGCTTTCCGAAGCCCACTCCCCCCAAATCAAACGTTGACAAGTCCAAATACTGTTGGTTCCACCGGAACCACGGGCATGTGACGAAAGACTGCATCCATCTCAAAGATGCGATTGAAATTCTGATCAAGGAGGGGCACCTAAAGAAATACGCCCAGAAGAATGACACTCCTCGTCCCAGCTCCCGGGAAAGCCAGAACGTCGAGGAGACGACGCCTCCCCCCGCCTTCAAGTCGCCTTTAGTGTCACCCGACCCGAAGATTTCTTTGTCCCCCCAATCATTGAAGGCCAAGAAGAAATTCGCAACATGTGGGCGACCTTCCCCCACGAGGACCCCGTCACGGCCCGCAGCACCTGGGAAAGCTTCCCCAGGGCGATGGTCATCTCCGGGGGTGGTCCAGAGAAGTTCTCCGTCGGATCGATCAAGCGGAAATTTGACGAGTTGGAATCCGCAACGTCGGCGAAGACAACCACTCTCGAGAAGGTGCGGGGAAACTCCAACCCTATCACCTTCTACCTCGAGGAACTCCCCGGGGGAGCGCCAAACGCCACTATTCCCCTCCTAGTCAGGGTACAGATGGCGAAATTTGACGTTCGAAGGATCCTAGTCGACCAGGGAAGTTCGGTCCACATCATATATGCCCATCTGTTCGGAACCCTTCAGCTCGACGAAAGGCATCTGACCTCGTGCGTCGGTTCAGATCTATAGGGGTTCAATGGAACCACCACCAGACCATGGGGTTACGTGGAGCTGATGGTTACATTCGGGGCCGAAGAGACTTCCCGACAGGTGAAGATCCGTTTCCTGATGGTCGAATGGCCGTCCCTTTACAACAGCATCCTCGGGAGGACCACCCTGGCTGAACTTACGGCGGTACCATTAACGGTCTACCTCAAAATGAAGTACTACACGACAAGGGGACGAGTAGTGACAATGCACGAGGACATCGACGCGGCCAGAAGATGCTTCGACGCCGCCATCAAAGGCCTGAGTTCCATCGGCCCCAAACCCAAGACTGTGGCCCAGCCACCCCAGGACGCCGAACAGGTACCTCTCCCGCGCGTCAACGCGGTCGAACTCGACAGCAGGTTCCCGGGCGGACCCGATGAAGATGGGCCAGAAGACCTCGACCTCCAGGAGGAGAACAACGGGAGGCCTCTCTACCCAACGCGCCCCATCCTGGATGGTGACTTTGAGCTTGTGGTCCTCGGGGACGATCCAGATCGTAACGTGAAGATTGGCACCGGGATCCCCGACCTGGCAAAGGAGTAGCTGAAGGCATGTCTGAGAGAGAACGATGATCTCTTCGCATGGAGCGCATCCGAGATTCCTAGCCTTGACCTCGAGGTGGCTTGCCATCAGCTCGCAGTAGATCCAGTCGCTAGGGCCATAGCACAATATAGGCGTAAGCAGTCTCAAGAAAAAGCGGCGCCTGCTGAAAAAGCTGTAAAAGACCTCCTAGAGGCAAATTTTATTTCGGAGGCCAGATACACGACCTGTCTGTCCAACGTTGTACTTGTTAAAAAGAATAATGGAAAATGGAGGATGTGAGTTGATTACACTGATCTTAACCGGACTTGCCCGAAAGACTGTTATCCCTTGCGTAACATCGACCAACTGGTCAACAATTATGCAGGTTAAAAACTACTATCCTTCATGGACGCTTACTCGGGATACAATCAAATTCCCATGGACAAGGTCGACAAACAACACACGGCCTTCATGACCGCGTCGGGCAACTACTACTACAACGTAATGCCCTTCAGTCTGAAGAACGCTGGGGCGACCTACCAACGGATGATGAACAAGGTTTTCCAGGCTGAAATCGGTGACATGCTCGAGGTCTACATGGACGACATGATTGTCAAATCCGCAGAAGAAGTCGACCACGCCGCGTACCTCAAGAAGGTGTTCGACACGGCGAGGAGATGCCGCATGAGGTTTAACACCGACAAATCCACCTTCGGCGTTCTGGCAGGTAAGTTCCTCGGATTTTACCTCACAGAACGAGGAATCGAGACCAACCCCGAGAAGTGTAGGGCTTTTTCCGAGCTCCCTACTCCAGACACAAAGAAGTCGATACAATCATTGAACGGGATGCTCACCGCCCTCTCCCGCTTTGTCGCCAAATCCGCACAGTACGCACTCCTATTTTTCAAACTCTTCGGAAAAAAAGCGGAGTTTGAGTGGAGCGAAGAATGTGAGAATGCGCTCGTCCACTTAAAATAAGTACTATCACAACCCCCGGTCCTCTCACGACCTGAGAGTGGGGAGACACTCTTCTTGTATCTTGCAATCACGAGTGAAGCAGTCAGCGCCGTCCTCATTCGAGAGACCCTGGATGGGAAGAAGTTAGTTTACTTCACGAGCAAGGCCCTCCAAGGCCCCGAGCTCAGATATCAGCAGATAGAGAAAGTCGCCCTGGGCCTCGTTACCACGGCCAGGAGGCTACGCCACTACTTCCTCGCCCACACCGTCGTCGTGAGGACCGAGCAGCCTATAAGGAAACTCCTCGGACGACCGGACATGGCGGGGAGGATGCTCAGGTAGTCGCTCGAGCTCGCCGAGTTCGACATCCAATATGAAGGGGGAAAGCCCTGAAGGCACAGGTATTGGTCGACTTTATAGCAAAGATGACCGTCCCGGAACCTTCGACCAACGGATCACAGAAATGGACGATCTATGTCGATGGAGTATCCAGCCCGAAGGGAAGCGGGGCGGGCATCATCCTAGAAAACGAGGAAGGCATCCTGATCGAGGTATCCCTCGAACTATCCTTCCCGACATCGAACAAGCAAGCCGAATACGAGGCCTTCATCGCAAGACTTCGGCTGGCCGAGGACCTCAGCGCCGAGGAGGTCAAACTCTTCACCGACTCCCAGCTCATGGCCTCACAAGTCCGAGAAGAGTACCAAGCCAAGAACGACAACCTCATAGAATACTTGGCCTTGGTGAAAGAAAAGATGAAAAAGTTTACCTCTGTGGAAGTAATTCACATCCCCCGCGAGCATAATGCCCGAGCAGATGTCTTGTCAAAATTGGCGAGCATAAAGAAGAATGTCGCAAACAAATCTGTCATACAAGAAGTGCTTTCCCGCCCGAGCATTGAAAAACCGGCCACAGTTTTGGGCATCAACACCATCGGGGACAGCAATTGCTGGATGACCCAGGTATATGAATACCTCATGACGGGCAAACTGCCCGAAGATCCTAAAGAAGCAGGAATGGTCAAGAGGCAGGTGTGCTCGTACACCATAGTCGAGGATAAGCTATACCGGCGAGGGTTTTCTATTCCCCTCCTCAGATGTGTCGAGGAGACCAAGGTCTCCAGTATACTCTAGGAGATCCATGAGGGAATCAATGCGCAGCACCTCGGCAGGCGATCATTAGCCCGTAAGGCACTTCGAGCAGGGTATTACTGGCCCACCATGCAACAGGACGCCAAGGAACACGTCAAGAAGTGCGGCAGATGCCAGCAACACGGGGACATACACCTTGCTCCTCCCAACGAGCTCAGTTCACTATCCTCTCCGTGGCCATTTGCATGGTGGGGAATGAATATCCTCGGACCTTTCGTCCAGGGGTCGTCTCAAAACAAATACCTCATCGTCGGGGTGGATTACTTCACAAAGTGGATTGAGGCGGAAGCGTTGGCCAAAATCACGGCCTTTAACATACTATGTTTTTACAAAAGAAACCTCCTTGCCTGATTCAGCGTGCCTCAAGCTATCGTCACAGACAACGGAACGCAGTTCACTGACAGGAACTTCCAAGACTTCGTCACAAAACTAGGCACGAAGCAGCACTTCACGTCGGTCGAACACCCTCAAACGAATGGACAGGCTGAGGCAGCGAACAAGGTGATTCTCTGAGGATTAAGATGTCGACTAGGCGACGCCAAACAACGGTGGGTCAAGGAGTTGCACAACGTCCTCTGGGTGTACCGGACGACCCCGCACTCCACAACCGGGGAAACTCCCTTCTGCCTGACCTATGGAACCGAAGCGGTGATCCCCGTGGAGATCAGGGAACCCTCGAGGAGGACAGAAGCCCCCCTCGACGGGGACGCGAACAACGAAGCCTTGAGAGAAGAGCTCGATTTTGTTGAGGAGATACGATCGGGTGCTTCTCTCCGAGAAGCTTCACTTAAGCAGAAAATAACACTACGTTATAACGACAAAGTTATCAAACGTGATTTTCAGGTGGGCACCCTCGTCCTGCGAAGGAACCAGAAAGACTCGCGAGAAGGCAAGCTCGTCGCGAACTGGGAGGGCCCGTACCGCGTCTGAGCGAAAACGGGGACAGGAGCCTACTTCCTCGAAAATCTGCACGGGGAAGAACCTGCTCGACCATGGAACGCTGAAAAGCTAAAACAATATTATAGTTAATCACTGCCCGCGACTCACTAGCAGCACACTTACGGGGACGCACTAAGGTACGAGCACGACACCCCTATACAGAACACGATGACCAGAGACTGCGTTGTGTGTGCGCGAGGACCTTTGATCCGACGGGGATACCTCGATCGAGCTCCGCCGTCGTTGTACCGATTAGGTAGAACACCCAGCTCGCGATAGGAAGTTCACGCCATGAAGCTAAGACCTCTACCGAGCTCTTAGCCTCGTTGAAGGTCGAAATGCGCCTCCGACCACCCGACCGGCTCTCCACGTGGTCGGGACTATCAAGGTCGAGCAAATCCCAAAGTCTTTAATACTTAGCGATTGCATTAACATCACACACAATTAAAACCATGCAAACAACACTAGCAGGTAAACAAAAGTACATTAAAATGGGAAGAAGCCCAGTGTACAAATATTAGAAACAAATGTCAAAAAGCCCATGGCACGCAGGTCGGGCACAAGTCATTACAAAAAAAAAAGTGGCATGCAGGCCGAACAAGCAAAACTAATCAGCGATCTCATCCTTGACCTGACGTCCATCCTCCTCGTCCTCCTCCTCTGACAGGTCCAATTTGCCATCGACCACACAAATGAATGGGCTGATCCTATCGAGCGCAAGCTGAACACCCGGATTCTCAGCACCGACCTGCTCCACTGCATTCTTAAACCTTATCTCGAGGGCCTCCAGGCTATTTTGCTGAAGTTCCCGAATCTTTACAATCAGGCTTGCACGGTCGACGAAGCTTTCCTCCTCGGCAGATTCTTTCTCTGCGGGATGGACAACGCTTCCAATTCCTCAATCCTGGTCCGAAAGCGATTGCGCTCCTCTTGAGTCGCCTTCAGTGCAGCCTTGGCCTCATTCAGCTCGTGGAGAGCGTTGGCGTAGTCCTCGCATTGGGCCTGGGCCTTTTGCAGATCGGTCGCGACCTTGTCCTTCTCCTTCTCGAGGGCAGTATAGTGATCCTTTAGCTTTTGTAACTTGGAGGCAGAGGGGGCCCCATCATTCAGTATCAAGGCAGTCTCGAAGACTTGTATCATGGCCGCAAAGTCCTCGACGAGCATCTCTCTCCTGGCCGCACCGTCCATTCCCAGCACCGCCTTCACCTCAGCATCAGCAATAACAAGGGGGCTTCCTCCGAAGAAATTCCGCTGGAGATGACAGGCGGGCATCAGAAACTTCTCCGATGAGGCAGGGTCGATGAGATCCACGAGGATAGGTTCCTCGGTCCTCGCTTTCTTAGAAAGGGTGATCTCCGTAGGAGGAGACTGGCTACACTGCGGAGAACCCGAGCCACTCGTATCTGCAGCCTAGATAACATCCCGAACCCGGCTCTTGGTATCCTTAGGTGCCTGTTCAATGCCCGCTCAGCAGCCAACTTCAGAATGCGCTCGGTGGCGTTCGACATTCGAGCTGCAAGAGAAAACATGAAAATAGTCAGCGCAAAGAAACAAAACTAAACGGATGTCCAAACAGGACGGGGAGTTCCTACCTAAGAACCTCTTGGCCTCATCGGGAGACTTGCACTAGAGGAGGCCCCGGGTGTTTATGTACCGAGCCGCAGTCATAACCCTTCCTCGGGAATCGAGGAGGTACTTTCCATCCCTACCAATGCACTCTGCCCGGTTGAAGTCGTTGACGTACTCGACCAGCGTGACGTACGCTCCTTTGTCCTCCTCCGACAGCTCTCCAGGCTTCACGAGGTAGTCCTCCGTGCCGAGCACAAAGTGAGCATCCTCCCACTCCAGGGAACACTTGGACACAAACCTTTCCTTCCCGGAGCCATCGGGCACAATGTTGTAGAGCTTACACACAGCCTCGTGCGTCGCGGTCATGACATAGTAGAACCTATCCTTGAAATTCCTAATCGAATCCGAGTTCGCCTTGAACAGATTCCTCGGTTGTTTGAAAGAGACCCAACTATGTCGCCATTGGTCCGTTGAATGTTGGAGGTGGAAGACGCGGAAGAAGAGCGTGAGAGTGGCCCCGATCTTGAGATAATCACACATGATCTCAAAGGCCCGCAGGAAGGCAAGCGCGTTAGGGTGAAGCTGGGACGACGCCAAGTGCAGACGGTTGAAAACCCCCAACTGAAAGCTGTTGAAGGGGAGATGGATACCGGCCTCTTTGAAGGCAAACTCGTACATAGGGAACCTCAACACACGATAGTTCAAACATATGCGGTGGTGGGCCCGAGGTTGAAAAACCATCCACTTCGCCTCCCCGCCTTCAGGGACATCCTCGACGAAAGCGAACGCGTCCGTGTCATCGGCAGCGAAATGCGACTTTATACGCAGAGGCTCCTCCACGGCCCATTCAGCGGCCGGACGTACGAGCTCCTCCCCAGGGAGCTGAGCGGGTCCATCCACGTCGGGTTCAGTTTCTATCTGGAGAATCCCCGGAACCCTCACGACCATTTTTTACCTAAAAAGCAGAGGAAATAGGTGAATTCGTTGGCCGGGACCAAATCCACCCTTCCACCGCCAATCAAGTGAAAGGGCAGCGAGAGCAAAGAAAATGCTCGGGGACACGATGAACTGCCCCTCCCTCCTTCGGGTCTCTAACCCTCCTGTGTCATTTCCCCGTGACAATCATCGCGTGTCCTCGGGGCATTCATCGCATGCCCTCGGGACATTCATCTTGTCCTCGGTGCATTCATAGGGTTCTCGGGATATTCATCCCAAGCCTCCGCCAATCCTACCAGAACCCTAGGAACGTCCCGCCGTTCCCATCCAGAACTCAAGGGATCACCGGGAACTTCATCAGTTCGCCGGAAAACCGCAAATAGAAAGTAAAATGGAAAAGAAAGGGATCAAAAACTTACTTGGAATGGTGGTAGAAACTTGAATGGAGCAGAAGATACGGCGGCGTACGGAGGTGAACGACAACAGAGCAGCGACGGAGGTAGAAAGAAGAGAGGAGCGAAAAAGGTGGAAACGTGCAACTGACACGAACTCGGCCCTTTGATAGGCTCGTCACGAGACTCGAGGATTTCCTAGGCAATCGATTAGGCTACCCTAGCATAGCCGCCCTAGGCAATGATGAGGGGTGACACGTGGCGCACACTTCCCCAGGCACGTCTTTCCATTCCCCAACACGCCTTTTCGTTCACCTCGGTTCAGACTCCTCGTGTCACCGTGACATCGCCCATCTGCGGCCGGTCTAGCGCGAGCAGATCTAATTGTGTCTACCTAATTTACCAACTGCTCCTCGTTCTGAGTCCCTTCCCCGACTGGACAAGTCCTCGACCTAGCTGGCCCTTAAGTCATTACTCCGACACCTCAGAGCAACGACTTGGGGGGCTCCTGTTTTGGACTGGGTCGGGGTATGCTCCCTAGTCGAGCAGGCCCAACCCACAAGGCCTAGGATGGCCCAATGATGACTCCTAGCAAGACCACTGTCGAGCACAGGCTCACCTCCACAGGGTCGGGCACACGCCTAACCTCGGGTGTGTAGGACACTCACAGCATGGACCATCGGGCGCAAGCCCTAAGCCTCCCCCGGCCCGCCTCTCCTCGGCGACCACGGGCTCCTCCCCGAGATTCTCATCCATGCCCGCAAATGAGTCCTCCCCGCGAGGACACGTCTCTCCCTGACACGCAAGACTTCTCCCCGTGAGGACATGTTCTCATGTAACTGCCCACTCCCGATGGAATCGGTCTGCCCTAATTCCGAAGATCTAGGAGCGGTTACCCCAGGGCGAAGGCCACGTATTGGTCTTCACTATGCCACGTAATCCCTGGTAGTTGCTTGGATTGGTCCTGGCAATCTAGCCCAGTGCTAGTGACCGTTGGCCCCGCGCTGAGGGCGCTCTATAAATACCCTCTCACTTGAGAGGGTCAGGTTACTCACTTCTTAACACTCTAACCTTCTTCTCTTGTACTTGCTTTTCTCTGACGGTTACCTTACTTGAGCGTCGGAGTACCTTGCAGGTGCACCCCCCAGCCGTCTTTCAACCGCACCGGAGCTGAAGCTCAGACGACGTTGTTGGCCACCAGAAACTGTCTAATCCAGGTACGATCAGGAATCTTCATCTCAAAAGAGAATCTGGTATAAACATCTATTTATTAACAAATAATTTAAAAGGAAATTTAAATTAATTAAGACTTAAATAGTGTGTTGGTCCCGTAAGTTAGCAAGTTTTTGAGTTTACTGAAAATAATTTTTTTAGCTAAGTTCTTATATCTCACTTTTTGCGGGTAATTTAGTCCCTAAAGACAAAATCCGCAGGAAAATCCTCAAATTTTTGTTGTTTTTGACCTTAAGGACTAAAACACACACAAAAAAAAAGATATAAGGACTCAGACAAAAATTAAAATTACAGAGATTTTTTTTTAATAAGCAAAATATATATATATAGAGGGGTATCCTAACCCGCTTACAAAAATTAGCACCGGCCGAAAACCAGCGCAAAGGCTACAAAAAATCGCACGGTGCCTTGTACCAATCGTAGTAATTACAAGTAAATGATTTTGTAAAATTTTACCCAATCCACCACCAAGAAACAAGAATAATCTTGTGAACTAACTCATCCATATCCCACATTCCTTCATTAAACATAATATTATTTCTGCAATTCCACAACACCCACCCCACCACCAGCCACAGCCCCATAGCGTTTTTCGAGTTAACGCCACGAGAAAAACAGCCCTGCATCCATCTTCTAAGATGACTAGAGATGTCGTCGCTGTGAAAAAAAGGCAGTCCCACCTAATTGGAAACTTTAGCCCACACCGACTGACTTTTATGACATATGAACAGTAAATGAAACGCACTCTCATCTGTTATGAAACAAAAGGGGCAAACTATATCATGGATGTTGGAAAGGATACCTCTGTTGGCCAAATTATCACGAGAAGGTAATCTATTGTGAAGAAGACGCCAACCAAACATGATTATCTTTGGAGGAGAAGTGGCAGCCCACAATAATTTGAAAATTGCCCCACCTCTGGAGAAACAATGGCTGGTAGCCCGACATCTTTCAAAAATTGGTAACCAGAATTTGTCGTGTATGCCAATGATGGATGAAAAGGCCAAACCAGACTGTCTACGGCTTCCCTGTTCAAAGAAATATCAGCCAGGCGATGCAGCAGCGTAGCTAGATCCCGCTGCTGACCTTCTCCGGAACTGTCGATATCTCAACTAACGATCCAATCCCACTTATCACCAGCCCACACACCGTTATCCGCGATGAGGGAAAATCTTTGATGTGCAGCTCGATAGACATTTGGAAATAAATTTGCTAAAAAATCATCACCCAACCACTTGGAGTGTCAAAAAGAAAGGTTCCTCCCATTACCAACGTTAGCAGCTAACAAACCGAAGAACGACATAGACCCGAACGATTGAGAAATGGAGCGTAAATCATGCCACCACAGAGAAGCAGGAACTCTGTAAGTGTGGAGTTCATTTAAACTCAGATGCTGAACATAATTGAAACCGTATCTAGCCACCAAAACATTATGCCAGAAGCTATCCTTATGATGAGCACACTTCCATAACCATTTAGAGAGGAGAGCCGTGTTGAAATATCGTAAGTTCATAATCCCTAGAACACCATCTTCCTTAGCTTTGCAAACAATACTCCAACTAATCCAGGCCATACCTTGCTTGACAGTTGAACCCGGCCAAAGGAAACGACGCTGAAGAGTTGTAAGGATACAAACTAATTTACCTGGCATCTTGTAAAAAGACATGTAGTGGATTGGTAGATTGGCCAAGACCGATTTGATAAGCGTAGTCCTACGCCCTATAGACATAAGTCTGCCTTTCCATGATGAAAGTCTCGCTCGGAACTTCTCTATAACTGGTTGCCAAAAGGAAACTCGATTATGATTTCCTCCTATTAATACACCAAGAAATTTGAACGGGGTTTCTGGAGTCCTGCACCCCAAAAAACACTCCGCAGCCCTTAACCATGTTTGATCTAATCCAAACCCAACTAGGAAACTTTTGCTGAAGTTGATATCAAGCCCAGACAGAACTTGAAAACCTTTAAGTAAGACTTTGATTGCCCACAAATTATCCCAAGAAGCGTCACCCAGAATAACTGCGTCGTCAGCGTATTGCAGAAGATTGAATGAAATATTATCACTCAGCCGAAAACCAGTGAAAAAGTTAGAATCGGAAGCTCTTCTTAGTAACACCGCAAGTCCTTCGGCCACAATCGTAAAAAGATACGGCGAAAGAGGATCGCCTTGCCTTAATCCTCTCGTAACTTTGAACTCGCGAGAAGGACTCCCATTGATAAGAACTGACATGTAATTGTTGAGCGAAGTAATTGGAGTTTGTTCGATAACACAAAGGAATGACTACCATAAAATGCCTCAAAATCCCACGTCTCTTTGACGAAACTGATAAAACCTGGATGATTAAACCAGCAGTTAATGAATCTGAACGGCTTTGGGCCCCTGTTGGTATTTCTAACTGATATCCAAACCGGCCGATGGTCGGAGATATCTCTCAATCCAACTTTCTGACATGCCATATTCCACTCCGATAGCAGACCGTAAGAGACTAAGAAACAATCAATTCTGCTGCAAGCATTCCCTGATGGACCAAACCATGTGAATTTGCCCCTAGATAAAGGCAAGTCAACGCAACCTGATAACTGAATGAAATTTGCGAATTCAACCATCATCTTTCTGTTGGAAGAGCCCAGTCCAATCCTTTTCTCTAGTGTTTTTTACCGCGTTAAAATCGTCTCCAATAATCCATTCTCCCACCTCTAACTTTGCTTTAAGCTGCAAAATGTTGCTCCAGAGACTTCTTTTCTGACTATTGTTACAAGATGAGTAAATATTAAAGAAATAACATACTTTTCCCTTCCAAATAACTTTTAAACCAAGGTAACATTCTCCTTTATAGCTGCACACCGGTTGAAACAAATCTGCTTTCCAAATAGTAAGTATACCGTCTGATAAACCTTCCGCGTTAGATGCAGACCAGGAACACTTAACATTATCCCAAATACTTCTGACCAAAGTATCATTCATCAGAGTACATTTAGTTGCTTGTAGAAATACAAGATCAGCTCCCCCAGTTGTTAACAAGTTCCGAATTTTTCTAACTTTAGCCTTACTACCACTCCCTCTTATGTTATATGTGACAAAATTCATGGGGAAACCGTAGCTACCACCTTCTTGACTTTTCGTGCTTTCGAATCCTCAACTTCCATAGACCGGATAATCGATTCAAACACTTCGTCGTCTTCATCCGCTTTTATCCCCAAACTTTTAACAGGCCTCCAAACACGACTAGGTAAGTCTGCCAGTTTTTTCTTTATCCTAGAATTACTCTTGATAACCTCTTTATCGCCTATAGAGCCAGAATTTACTCCAGGTGTATCCACAGAAAAATTAGAGATATCCTCCAAACTATCATCCTCTGACTCGTTAACGTACGAGAACCTAAAGTAAATCAAACACTGACTTTACAGTTTGTTTGTCAAAAACAAACTGCATGACCAAGCGGTAACTTTTATTCCATTGATTAAGTATTTATTCATTTCAATACACAAAAACCAAAGTCTAAGGGACTTTGTCTCATCAGATACATATGCATATGGTACATAGTATATACTGAAACTTAATATATAGCTTCCACCTTTAGACTACTGGTTACATGGTTTATAGCAGAAATCATTGATATCAGCGCAATGACACTGTGGAGGAATAGACTTTGTACAATAGCAACTTTTGCAAGCTGAGTGACATGTTTCTCCAATATCAGCACAATGACACTGAGGAGGGATTGATTTTGTGCAAGGGCAGGAATCACAGCATGCTTTCGTTGTCGATTTCATACTATAACTTGCATCACCATTGGAGAGCACTGCAGTGAAGCCTAAGAGGAAAAGCAAGAAAGCCAACTTCATCATTGCTTTCTTACTCACTTGATCTTTTATTACCCTTATAATGTATATCTTTCTTTGCTGTGTGAAGAGGCATGGAACTACATGGGTCTAATTATAGAGTATAACCAGGGTCATACATGTGTTTTTCTTTCTTTCTAAGGTTATATTTGCAAGATGTCCATTAATCTAATGCCATAAAGTCAAAATAAAGAGTGATTAATCAACTAACTAGAAAAGTACATAACCAAAATATTCAATGAAATGTCCAAAAATTCAAACGATCCCAAAGCTGGCTTGAAAGACCCAACTACCTACATATGGATGCATGCAGATTTAATTGACCAAACTTAATTGAGCCATAGAGATTTTATGGATCAGTATACCAGTCGTAGCGTAAGCATAGACCACCATCTCTTCTTTGACCAAAACCATTATCCAAAATTAATTGAGCCATAGAAAATTAAATTTATTGATCACTTCACTATTTATAAAACATCCCACAAATCAATATATACATTATGAAAAAAATTTCATTCTTTCTTTCGAATAACCATATCATTAACCATTAAAAGGCAGATGTTTGTTTATAAAATGCGTGAATTTTAAAAAAATTGTTTGATGTCATCTTATCTCTTGAGATTATTAATTTATATATAAGACTTAGACTTTGGAGTCATTTGTTAAACAAACAACTTCAAATATAATAGAGGTGAATTGTGATTTAAAAAGGTTTTTAGAAAGCGTTAAAAAACAACAGATTTTCAAAAAGTGTTTAGTCCAAAAGATAGAAGAAGATAGATCAATGAGAAAATAAATAAATGAGATAAGGGATAAAAGAAAAGTTCGAGTGAGATTTTATCTTAGTGCGGTCTAAAACTCCATAGCATACCTCAACCAAGACATCGATGGATTGAAATTAGACGAAGGAGTTACGCCACAAAAAATTATGTGTAACTATTTTATAAATAGTCGTAATATAAGAAGACTCAATATAAATTCAGATATAAATTAACCATATGAAAAAAGAAAATACCTCGAAGGTAGTCTTAATTGTTTCTCTTTTTATATTTGTCAATAGTTAGTTTACTTAGTTTTACAATTAATTGTACAGACAATTCATTGCGATTTTTTTTAAATAACCTATATTTTCAATTTAATTTCTAAAATAACAAGCTTTTAAAAATATTTATCAAAGTGGCGTATTTTATGATATGGAAATTAGAGCATATGCCATATGATATGGAGTCAATTCATTAAAGCAAGAGTATGCGTCATTTGATTTGGAGCATACACAAGGTGTAGCCAAATCAAATGGCGCCAACACCATTATTGTGCCCTAAACTTGGAGTGCATGCACCATATGGGATAGCGCATCCTCCTTAGTATTATGTTTTTTTGTTAATTTTTTGATTAATTAGGAAATAAAATAGAAAAATAGTTTAAAAAATTCAAAGAAAAAAATAAATAACAAATAATTAAAGATATTATTTAAATATTAAAAAGTTTACAACAGATGGAAAAAAAATCAATGACCGACCCGATCGAAACGTCCTTCGGTTCCATATCCTGGCGCATTTGCGCGGCGTCAAGGTCTACCACAATTTTGTTGAGGTGTTTGTGGTCTTTGCGTATTGCCCTGTGGAAAAGGTATTTGTTGAGAGGGTCCCGGCGTATTTGACAAATTTTGAATCATCTATCCCCAATAACCGGGGGGTTGCAGCCAACGGAACTTCCGTAATTCAGTTCCATGCCCATATTTTCGAAGTTGGGACGGGGGATTGGGTTGGGTGCGGACAATATGGTTGTTCAAATTGGTACATCGAATCATTTTAGAAATGATGCAATGGTTGTTATGAGGTTAGGTAGTCAAATAGTGGTTGGGTATTTTGGTGGTAGGACAACTGTATGTTCATTTGTGGGGGGCTATGGTGGGCTGGGGAGGAGTTGAAAGAGTTATTAGGACTATAGGCAGATGTGGTGTCGGTGTGTGGAGGTTGGCGGTAAGGGTAAGGCCCTTGTTGTTGTGATTGGGTGGGTGGCATGAATGGGTTACAGGTCTGGAAGATTGATTGGGTGGATAGATATGGTTGTTGGGTATGGTGCTATGTTTGATGTCGGGCAGGTGTTTGTTGTTGTTTGTACGAGGAAGAAACACGTTGGTGCGGATCTATCAAGTATGTCGGCTTAGACACAAATTGTTGTGTTGTTGTAACCGACCTAAACCAAATCATTTATTGATGACTTGGTCTAGCCATTTCCACAACAGGATCGTTTAAGATGTGGTGATGTCGATTCTTTCAATGTCGACACATCTCTTTTGCAAAGTCTTTCCAATCATCTAGACCCCATTGTGCATCCACTCTCAATTGATGTCAGTCTCAAAGACGTCAGAGCGACTAGAATATCTTGATGCATGCTGTTAGGTGTCATGAAGTGCTTATTTTCATAATTGATTTTGATGCCTTTAAGCTCTTTTAATTGCTTTAACGGAGAAACAACTTATTAATTAAGCGATTCTTGCATTTTTATAAATATTAGGTATTTTGATGTGTTTGTGTATTTTTGTAGCAAATTTAGGTGAAAAGATCGCAGCTCGATTCGCAAGGAAATGCTAAAAATTGGAAAGATGCGTGTCGCATTTTAGGCCCCTGCACCGCCCGGCCCTGCTAAGGCGCAAGAAGGTTGCACCTTCCGGCGCTGCTAATGCGCAGGATGTGCAAGCTTTGTCAAATTCCAGAATTGTTCCTTGCTGCGCCTCTTAAGGCTTCGCCCGACACTAGACTCATTGCCGGGCGCTGGGATTGCTTCGCCCGACGCTTGAAGATATTTTCTGAGTTCTAGCTAACAATGTAGCTGTCACGTGGACTAACTTTTGGCCATCGCCCGACGCTGAAAAGCACCGCCCAACGCTTCTTTCTGGGCTGAACATGTATTTAGGCACATTTGGTAGATATTTTTGGGGAATCCATCACTTTTCATTGTACTCTCTTTTAACCAAAAAACCTTGTTTGAGGAGAAAAACTCCATTGTTACTATTTTTCTTAGTTTCAAAGCTTTTATGCTTCAATCCTTGAATCTTTGAAGATTGATGCTCCAAAAGATTTGCAACTTACTTGTCAAGCAAGCTACCATGTCTATGGCTAGCTAAAGCACTCTTGTGTCAAGATTAGTGGTAGGCGATCCATTATTTTGTATGTATTAATTTTGATAGTAAGCTTGTGAACCTTGTTGATAATATATGCAGAAGAAAAACTTGTTTACATGGTTTATTTGTTGTTTAATTCATGTTTGAGAGAAATGTTTTAAACTTGACCTAAGTTTTATTCCATCAATATTCATAAGGCTTGAGATAGTTTTAAATGTTGATGTTCATAAATATTGAACTTAAATGTTATCATTTTGATAGTTTGTGTGAGAGATCAACAAAGGATCAAAATGGTAAATCCCGCAGCAAGTATTCGAGACAAACTTGTTGAGAGGATATGTGGTTATATGTATTGTTAACAAGTTCACACGCTTGATCGAGTTGATACGTACGAAATGGATTACCGAAAACTAATCTTGACATGTTTTTACCAAAACCCTAAAACCAATCTTTTTACCGTTGATTTATAAAATTCGACTGCAAACGATCTGATTGAAAAGTACCCAAAACCTTTGTTACTATTAAAGTTTGAAACCCTTTTAAGTATCGAACGGCGAAAATATACATAATCTCCGTGGATACTATAAAACACCCCCTAAATACTTTTCAACAAATTGGCGTCGTTGCCGGGGATTGTTGTCATATTGCGAGCATTGCAATAGTCATTGAGTTTTGAACTTGTTAACTTTTTCTTGTGCTTGTTGATTTGTTTAGTTTAGTGTGCAGACTTCGTTTTATGCGAGGGAAGTTACCCGCAGACCAACTTCTTTTTGATCATGAAATCGAAAGAACCGCATGTAAAATCAATAGCAGAACAAGGCGGAGGAGTCAACTTGCCAAAGAAAGACGAGAGCGAGACGAAAGTTCAACTTCGACGCAAATACCACAGTTACCGCCAAATATGACTGAACCACCACCACCACCACCTGCTTCTAGACCTTGTACTAATAGTCTGAGACATACAGCACAATTTGCACACAATGCTCAGAATGGTCGGCATTCAGAAATGAAAACTGGTATCCTCTCACTTCTATATCAGAATCCTTTTATTGGTATGGATCACGAGGATCCTTTTACACACTTGACTAAGTTCTATGAGATTGCGGTAGCAACTGGTGCACCCGAAGCTGAAGAAGAATCATTGTTTAAGAGACTATTCCCGTATTCCCTCATTGGGAAGGCCAAGGAATGGTATCTTGACCAATCTACGGCAATCATGACGAACTGGAACTTACTTGAGGAAAATTTTTTGGAACAATTTTTTCCACACAATCGTTTCATGGATGCTAAAACAACAATTTCAGTTTTCACTCAAGGTGGAAATGAATCTCTTAACGAAGCTTTGGAGATATTAAAATCCATGTTGAGAAAGTGTAAAGGGAATGGTTTCGATGAGCTTTCTCAAATTCACATTTTCCGAAATGGTCTTCAATTAGTGCAGAAAACATTGTTGGATGCCACCGCGGGTGGATCCTTAATGAGCCAAAGTGCCGAAGAAGCCATAGCCATAATTGACAAGATGGCTTTAAATGACCATCAGGGGAACCATAATCGTGGATCTTCTCAAAAGAAAGCAGGAGTGCTCGAGTTGGGGACGAATGATGCAATACTTTCCTAAAACAAATTGCTATCTCAACAGGTTGAGTTGTTAACACAACAAATGTCCAAGCTACCTCAACAGATCAAAGAGATGCATGAACTTCCTAACAAAAAGGTGCAAGTATTGGTTTGTGAGTTATGTAAAGGTGATCATCCAACCGGCTATTGTCCTTCTCCTTGTCCTCAAATTGAAGAAGAAGTGAATTACATGAACAACCCAAATCAGCAGCAAGGTTATCAAAGGCAACAACAACCTTATCAACAAGGGTACCAAAATCAACAACCAAGAGGAAATTTGTATCAAAATCAGGGATATCAACAAAATTGACAAAATCCTTATCAACCTCAAGGTGGGAGCTCCAAGCTTGAAGAAACTCTTAACCAATTTTTTCAAATGTCCATGGCAAATCAAAAGTCAAATGAAGCATCGATCAAGAATCTAGAGAATCAAGTTGGGAAACTTGCAAAACAAGTGGCCGAACAACAAACTGGACCTTCTTTTTTCGCCAATACTCAAATCAACTCAAAGGAGCATTGTAAAGCAATTGTTACTCGAAGTGGGAGAGAGTTGGGAGAAGGAGAAAAAAATGAGAAAAATGATGATATGATAATTGAGGAGGTTGAGGAGGAAGAGAAAGTTGATGATGTTGTAGTTGAAAATAATGATAAGGAAGAAGTTGAAAAAGATAACCTAGAAAAAGAAAAGATTGAAGAAAAGAAAAGAAGAGTGAAAAAAGGGAAGGAGATAGTGAATCCAATGGCTATCCAAAACTTACCTTACCCTCATGTACCCACCAAGAAAGACAACGAACGACATTACGCTCGTTTCATGGACATTTTCAAACAATTACAAATCAATATTACGTTTGTTGAAGCTCTTGAACAAATGCCAAAGTATGCTAAGTTCATGAAGGATATCCTTACAAAGAAAAGAAGATATTCGGAGCCGGAAACAATTGTCATTGATGCTAGTTGTATTGATATCATTCAAAGAACTTTACCAAGAAAAGAAGTCGATCCGGGACGTGTTACTTTGCCGGTAACAATTGGTGATGTCTATGTTGGAAACGGCTTAATTGATTTGGGCTCAAGCATAAATTTAATTCCCCTGTCCATTGTGAAAAGGCTTGGGAACATTGAGATGAAGGCAATTCGGATGACGTTACAATTGGCCGACAAATCCATAACTCATCCGCATGGGATGGCTTAAGATGTCTTGGTCAAAGTTGATAAGTTATTATTTCCAGTAGACTTTGTTTTTAATATGGAAGAAAATGAGGATGCTCCATTATTACTTGGACGCCCTTTAATGAAAACCGCCCGTATGATGATTGATGTTGATGACAGTCTAATGAATGTTCGAGTTCAAAATGAAGAAGTAAGTTTTAATCTCTTTGAAGCAATGAAGCATTCTAAAGACAAACATGATAGCTTCCGTATTGATGCAACGGAAGAAGCCGTAGTGGAAGTTTCAAAGCAAGTTCATGTAGTGTCTCCTTTACAAAGGGCTCTTGATGATTTCTTTGAAGTATTTTCCAATGAAGAAGAAAGAGCACTTGAAGAGTGTTTGAAGGAACTTAAATCTTTGGAGGAGTTACAACCTTGGGAATGTGAAGAGAAAGTGTTAAAGAAAGAGGTGAGTGATGAGAAGTATCAACTTGAATTGAAGGTGTTGCCTTCTAATTTAAAATATGTGTTCCTTGATGATGGTTGTAACAAACTGGTTATCATTAGCAACATCTTGACCGACAAATAGGAGGACCGTTTGATTCATGTTTTGAAGAAAAATCAAGAAGCTTTAGGATTATAATGGAAGAGGATTCATCTTGACCGACAAACTGGGTTCTTTCCGATTTAAAGGGAATTAGTCCGGCTTATTTCTTGCAAAAGATTTTAATGGAAGAGGATTATAAAGCGGTAGTCCAACCATAACGCCGTTTGAATCCAACGATGAAAGAAGTAGTGAGAAAAGAGGTTGTCAAGCTATTGGATGCCTGTATGATTTACCCGATATCCGATAGTCCTTGGATAAGTCCTGTTCAAGTTGTGCCTAAAAAGGGAGGAATAATCGTAATACAAAATGAAAAAATGAGTTGATCCTGACAAGAATGGTGACGGGTTGGAGGATGTGTATAGATTATAGGAGGGTAAACACCGCTACAAGAAAAGACCATTTTCCACTTCCGTTTATGGAGCAAATGTTAGAAAGATTGTCGGGCCAACAATTCTATTGCTTTTTGGATGGTTACTCCGGTTATAACCAAATTTTGGTTGACCCGGAAGACCATGAGAAGACAGAATTCACATGTCCTTTTGGGATTTTTGCTTACCGAAAGATGTCGTTTGGTTTGTACAACGCACCGGGAACTTTTCAAAGTTGTGTGCAAGAAATTTTCTCCGATCTAATTGAAAAAATGATGGAGGTATTCATGGACGAATTCTCTGTTTTCGGAGCGTCTTTTGATCTATGTTTGGGAAATTTGGAGGTCGTTCTTGAACGGTGTGTTGAGACAAATTTGGTATTGAACTGGGAGAAGTGCAACTTTATGGTAACCGGGGGAATTGTGCTTGGCCATAAAGTCTCCTCTAAAGGCCTTGAATTTGATCAAGCAAAAATTAAAGTGATTGAAAAGTTGCCTCCTCCAACCAATGTCAATGGCATCCGGAGTTTTCTTGGCCATGCTGGCTTTTATCGGCGGTTTATCAAAGACGTCTCCAAAGTTGCAAGGCCATTCAGTAATCTACTCAACAAAGATAAGTTCTTCTCCTTTGATGATGAATGTTTAAATGCCTTTAAATTTTTGAAAGAGAAACTCATCACCGCACCCATAATCGTTGCTCCAAATTGGACTTTGAATTTTGAATTAATTTGTGATGCTAGCGATTATGCCGTTGGTGAGGTGCTTGGGCAAAGAAAGGCCAAAATTTTTCACGCTATTCCTTATGCGAGTAAAGTTCTTAATGAGGCACAAGTTAACTATGCCACCACAGAAAAATAATTATTCGCTAGTGTTTATGCTCTTGAGAAATTTTGGTCTTATCTGATTGGTTCTACGGTGGTAGTCTACACTGACCACTCGACAAGTAAATATCTTCTTCCCAAGCCAGATTTGAAGCAAAGGCTCATCCGGTGGATCCTTTTGTTACAAGAGTTTGATTTCGAAATCCGTGACAAGAAAGGGTCGGAAAACTTGGTAGCAGATCATTTTTCTAGGTTGGTCAATGTAGACGTAACTCACCGTGAGAATGAGGTCGGTGAAGAATTTTTGGATGAAAAGCTTTTTCGAGTACAAATTAGGCTGTAGTTTGCAGATTTTGCTAACCACAAAGTCACCGGTTTTATACCGTAGGACCTAACTTGGAATCAAAGACGAAAATTCCTCCGGATGCTAAATTCTATGTTTGGGATGAGCCATACTTGTTCAAGTTAGGAGGTGACAATTTGTTAAGAACGTGTGTCACTCTTGATGAAGCCAAAAGTATCCTTTGGCATTGTCACAACTCGCCGTATGGAGGGCATTAAAATGGTTTAAGAACGGCAACTAAAGTCCTCCAATCGGGCTTTTATTGGCCTACGTTGTTCAAAGATGCCAACCTCCATGCTAAAAGTTATGATATATGCCAAAGAAGTGGCGGGATTGGAAAAAGAAATGAAATGCCCTTGCATACAATTTTAGAGGTCAAAGTTTTCGATTGTTGGGGCATTGATTTTGTCAGACTATTCCCACCATCTTTTTCAAACGAGTATATTTTAGTTGCGGTTGACTATGTTTCCAAGTGGGTGGAAGCAATTGCGTCACTGAGGACCGATGGCAAGACGGTGATAAATTTTTTAAATAAAAACATATTCTCCCGTTTTGGTACGCCTCGTGTGTTAATTGGTGACGAAAGTTCGCATTTTTGCAATCCACCGCTCGAAAAAGTCTTAGAGCATTACGGTGTATAGCACAAAGTTGCAACTCCGTACCATCCACAAACAAATGGTCAAGTCGATGTGTCTAATAGAGAGGTGAAATGAATTTTAGAGAAAAGAGTGTCAAGTTCGAGGAAAGATTGGTCACAAAATCTAGATGAGGCTTTGTGGGCATATCGTACCGCTTACAAAGCGCCAATCAGTCTAACTCCGTTTCAAATGATTTATGGAAAGTCATGCCATTTTCCCGTTGAATTGGAGCACAAGGCTCTTTGGGCGTTAAAAATGTTGAATTTTGATCTGAGTTTGCCGGTGAAAAGAGAAAAGTTCAGTTGCATGAATTAGAAGAAATGTGAAATAATGCTTACCATCCATGTAAGATCTATAAGGAAAAAGTGAAAAGATATTATGATAATAAAGTTTCTTAGAAGGAATTCCGGTTTGGTCAGATGGTACTTTTGTTTAATTCCCGCTTGAAATTGTTTCCGGGAAAATTAAAGTCTAAATGGTCTGGACCGTTTCTTGTTAAGGAGGTTAAGCATTATGGAGCTGTCGTGATAGTGGATTTACAGAAAAAGGAAAGTTAGACCGTGAACGGCCAACGCTTGAAAATTTATCTTGGAGGCGATTTTGATCGCGAGATTGGTTCTGTGTTTCTTGATGATCATTGATCGTCTTGTACCGTCGAGCTTAGCTGACGTTAAACAAGCGCTTATTGGGAGGCACCCTAACATTGTAAGTATTTCTTGTTTTTTTATTGTTTTTATTGTTTGCATTGCCTTTTGAGTGAATTTTGAGGTTTCTGCATGTTTTGAGTTGAGTTACCTAGAGAAGCCTTAAAAAACTGGTTTGAATCACCATAGCAGGAAAACCTGCTATCTGGTGTAGAGCGCCCGATGGTTGTTTTGCTTCGCCCGACGGTGCGTGAAATTAAAAGAGGCTTAGCCTCTGAGTGGCCAAGCTAGAGAGTTTAGACGGTGGGAAATTTAAACGGTTTGAGAACTGTTAGTGGCTTGGTAACTCCAATTGGGTGTTTTTCCAATTTTGCCTCTGTTTTATAAAAGACTTGAGAGAAAGTGTAGAAACTTTTCTCTCATTCTTCCCTTTGGCAAACCCTAACTCTTTGCTCTCTCACACTCTCTCATTTCAGAACTCTCCAAACTCAAAGTATTGTATGTTCTCACTTTAAGTTTTTGTCTTTCTTTTCTTCATAAAGCTTCATTAGAAAAAAATGTGGTTAGGTTTTTTGTTGATTATTAGATTTAGGTAAATGTTAGGTATATGCTCTTCTTCAACTTGATTGTCTTGAATTTTGGCATAAATGTTGTTATTTGGTTGCGGGGTTGAAGAAGAAAGTTTTGGAAAAGCAGAGTTGCCTTAAACAAATTTATTTTGATTTCGCAAGTACCGCTTGGCGGCAGAGGGGCGCAGCAGCGCTCTTGCATCGCCCAGTGATGCTAAGGTGGCAGCCCTGTTTTGCCCAGTTTGGGATTTCTCTATTTTGTTTTGTTTTTTTTATGTTCTGACAATGTTAATGTGTATATTTCTGTGATCGGCTGTTTTCGTTTGGTTTTTTGCAGATGTCTAGTCGTTTCGCACCACAGCACGCTTCCAAGAAGAAGCAAAAGAGCGCTACTACTACATCAAATGTTCCACTTGAATTTGACAGCACCCGCTTTTTCTCTGCATAACATGAAGGTAAAATCAAATTCCTCGAGGGCAGAGCTGTTCTCTCGGAGAAAAGATTTGTTATAAACCGTGAGGGTGATTACCGAAGGATTCAAGCAATTTTTGAGAAGAAGAAGTGGGAAATTTTGATAAACCCGGCTGATCGTGTATGCTATCAACTTATTAGATAATTCTATGCAAATGCGCTGCAGCTTGAAGGTGAATTCTACCGATTTAAGACCTTCGTAAGGGGTCGAGAGATCAGTTTCAGCTGGGACGCAATTAACAAGATCTTGGGCAGTCAAGTGCTTTAGGAACTCTTCAAACTGATGACTTCGTGAAGCTTTCCAAAAAGGCTCACGGACACAAAATGGTTGCAAAGACGATTCTCAAACCGGGAGGTAAGGTGGATTTGAATGCAAAAAGGGAGCCTATCAAGTACAATCATAAGAACATGACTCCGGAGGCTAAAGTCGTCCTTCTCTTGCTATGTTATAACGTGAGGTCGAGGTTTCACCGGTCTTCTGTCCCTCTTGATACGGGACTTCTTATGTACTGTATCATGGAGGACAAGGATATGGACATCGGCTAAATAATTACCAATGAGATGAAAATTTTTGTGGAAAACACACGGAGGCATGGAGTTCATGATGATGCTCCTATCATTTTTCCTTGCCTGGTTCAAGCTTTTATTTATCAAACTGATATTCTCATTCCGGGTGTGGTAAATGAGAAGCTGAAATATATGGTTAATGATGACTATTTAGATCATTTTTGCAAGTCTAGAGAAGAGAGGCAGAAGAAGAAAGCGGCTGAAATAGGTATTAGCTCAGGAGGTCAAAGAAGTGGGCAGGAGGACGATAGTGACTCGTCCGTTTTCGACATGAAAGCGGCATTTAATTATACTTGGGATATGGGTGAGTCACTGCATACGTCTAATCAATTTAATTTTGAGTGTATACAGAAGCTTTATCATTTTCAGACGCATCCGGCGGAGTTCACACCTTTTCCTACTAGGGAGTCGTTCAATGCTTATGCTAATTGGCCTGCGGACAGGCGCCCATTCTTTCTGGAGTGGGCAACCACCTTCCTGTACCCATTGTTAACTAAGAACTCAGTCAGTCTTTCATACCAAGCTCGTGGAGCTTGTTTCAGCCCATACAAAGCCTTCTTCAGCTTGTAAACATGATCAGGAAAGTTTGGATCTACAAACCCTTTAGGCTGCTCAACATAGACTTCTTCATTAAGATAGCCATTCAGAAAGGCACTCTTGACATCCATTTGAAACAATCTGAATTTCAACAAACATGCCACTCCTAGCAACAATATAATAGACTCCAATCGAGCCACATGCGCTAATGTTTCATCTAAGTCTACTCCTTCAATCTGTGTGTATCCTTGAGCAACTAATCTGGCTTTGTTCCTGGTAACAACTCCTTGCTCATCAGACTTATTCTTATAAACCCATTTTGTTCCATTCACATTTGTTCCTGCTGGTCGTGGTACCAGTTCCCAGACTTCATTCCTCTTGAACTGACAAAGTTCATCTTGTATAGCACTTACCCAGAACTCATCTGTCAATGCTTCTTTGACATTCTTTGGTTCAATCTTTGAAACAAAGCACGCATTTGACACAGTCTCCCTCGTTCTGGTTCTTACACCTTCATTCAGATCACCAATAATCAATTCCATAGGGTGATCCTTCTAAATCCTTATAGAGGGTTCCCGGTTAGCATCCTCTACCTCTTCATTCTCAGGTCTAGTGTTGGTTTCTTGAGCAATATCTTCTACAGACTCAATGTCTTGAGAGATTTCATTGTTCATGGGCAGACATGCTCCAACATCATCTGGGACATCTTCATCTTTGCCAGAGTCATCAACCACCACATTTATGGATTCCATCATCACCTGAGTTCTGAAATTAAATACCCTATATGCTTTACTGTTTGTAGAGTATCCCAAAAATATTCCTTCCTCACTCTTAGGATCCATCTTTCGCCTTTGCTCACGATCCGCTAAGATATAGCACTTACTACCAAACACATGGAAATACTTCACATTTGGCTTTCTACCTTTCCATAGCTCATAAAGAGTAACAGAAGTACCTGATCTGATAGTCACCCTATTGTGTATATAGCAAGCAGTATTCATGGCTTCAGCCCAAAAATGATATGGAAGCTTTTTGGCATGAATCATGACTCTTGCACACTCTTGTATAGTCCTGCTCTTGCGTTCCACCACACCATTCTGCTGAGGAGTGATTGGTGATGAGAATTCACGAGTGATTCCCTCAGATAAGCAGAACTCTTCAAACCTGCTATTTTTGAACTCTTTCCCATGGTCACTTCTGATTCGAACAACACCATAATCCTTTTCCCGTTGAATCCTTTGACACAACTCTTTGAAGGTTGCAAATACTTCAGACTATTCTCTGATGAAACTTATCCAAGTGAACCTGGAGTAATCATCTACTACAACATAGGCATACTTCTTCCCACCAAGACTTTCAACCTGCATAGGTCCCATTAAGTCCATGTGAAGAAGTTCCAGAACTCTAGAAGTTGTGGTAAGATGTTGAAGCCTCTTGTGTGACACCCTTGTTTGCTTCCCAACTTGACATTCACCACACATTTTATCCTCATCAATCTTCAGCTTGGGAATACCTCTAACAGCTTCACTTGACATAACTTTCTTCATCCTTTTCAGGTGCAAGTGACCCAATTTCTGATGCCACAGTTTGGTTTCATCTTCCTTTGACATCAAACAAGTAGACAGACTTTCAGGTTCTTGAGGATTCCACAGATAGCAGTTATCCTTAGACCTGGTTCCTTTCATAACAACTTCATCTTTCTCATTGGTTACTAGACATTCAGATTTGGTGAAATTTACTTTGAGGCCTACATCACACAGTTGGCTTATACTGAATAAATTTGCGGTCAGCCCTTTGACAAATAGAACACGATCTAGATTTGGTTGTCCTGTGTAGTCCAGCTTTCCAACCCCTTTTATTTCCCCCTTTGATCCATCCCCAAAGGTGACATAATTGGTGGAGTGAGGCCTGATATCTAACAAGAACTTCTTCACACCAGTCATGTGTCTTGAACAACCACTGTCAAAGTACCAATCTTCTCTTGTAGATGCTCTAAGAGAGGTATGTTCTATGAGACCAGTCAACATTTGTCTAGGAATCCATCTTCTCTTCACTTTACCCCAACTCTGTCCTTTATTTTGTTGCTGTGCAGTTTTGGGATAGCAGTTCAGCTTGTAGCAAAAGGACTTTAAGTGACCAATCTTTCCACAGTAATGGCATCTCCATGGTTTATACTTTGATCTACAAACTCTTTTTTGATGCTTCATCTGATGTTGAAACATGTGATTTGACATCCCTACTTCTTGCTTTATTTTCTAAGGAACAAACTTCAGTACAGGCTTCTTGGAAGTCTCTGCTTGATTGTTAAAACCAAGGCCTTGCACATTTCCAGCTTCTTTCCCATTCTGAAGGATCTCATCCAGCTGCGTGGTACCATTGTTCAGCATTCTTATAGATTTGGTCATATTGTCAAGTTTTAACTTTTGCCATTCAACCTCCTCCTTCAGATCAGCAATGGTTGATAGATGTTCTTCCTTCTCAGCTTCTAGTTGAGCTATCAGAATCTTCTGTTCCAATATTATCTGACACCTTTCTTCATTCTTGATACACAATTCTGAAAACCCTGTGAATACTTCTTCCTTAGTGAGTTCTCCAACATAGGATTCTTTGTCAGAGTCAGACTCACAAGTAGTTTCTCCATCAGCCTTACAGATCCCAGTCAAAGCTGTCACCAATTTTGCTTATTCTTCTTCAAGATCACTCTCAGACTCTCCTTCTGACTAAGACACTGATAGGCCCTTCTTCTTCCTTTTGAGATACATGGGACACTCAGTCTTTATGTGCCCATATCCCTCATATTTAAAGCATTGAACTCTCTTCCCTTGATTGGAGTCTTCTTCAGTTCTGGATCTTCTGCCTCCATCCTGGTTCTTACTGATGTCGAGCGACTTGTTCTGAGCATTTGCTCTCGACTTGCAGTCGATCCTTTTCAACACTTTGTTTAATTGTTTTCCAAGTAATACCAGATCTTTAGACACCCCTTCATCTCTGACCAGGTCACCTTCATCTTCTGAGTCACCAGCATTTGACACAAAAGCTATGCTCTTCTTCTTTTCAGACTTTTCACTGATCCCTAATTCGAATGTTTGAAGAGATCCCGCCAGTTCATCCACTTTCATCTTGTCTATATCCTGAGCCTCCCCTATAGCAGTCACTTTCATGTCAAATATCTTAGGTAGAGATCCGAGGATCTTTCTGACCAGTTGCTGTCAGACATCTTTTCACCTAGGGCACTAGAGGCATTAGCTATCTCAATAATGTTCATATGAAAATCATGAAAGCTCTCATCCTCTTTCATCTCCAAACTCTCAAACTTGCTAGTGAGAAGCTGAAGTTTTGACATCTTCACCTTTGAAGTCCCTTCATGAGCAACCTTCAAGACCTCCCACACCTCTTTAGCAATGGTGCAGTGTTCAATCAACCTGAAGATATTCTTGTTAGCACCATTGAACAATGAATTCATGGCTTTGGAATTCCCTACGGACCCTTTGTAATTTGCATCATCCCAGTCTTCCTCTCCCTTCACCACATCAGTAGGGGTACCTTTTTCATCTTTAACCTTAGGGGGCTCCCATCCTTTTATAACAGCTTTCTATGCTTGATCATCCATGGATTTAATGAAAGCTATCATCCTTGGTTTCCAATAGTCATAGTTAGAACCATCAAGCAGAGGTGGTTTGTTCAGAAATCCTCCATCCTTGTCCATTGTACCAGAAAGTACCTTCCCTGAATCTCACCCAGAACCAAATAAGGGTGCAAGCTCTTGATGCCAATTAAAATTCTGGCACAGATATCAGATGTCCTACACAGATGTTGAGACACTGATATCCAACACAATGAACAAGATGACAATAAAAATAGCAGTGCAGAAAGTAAATAACACAGTGATATGTTTACCCAGTTCGGATCAACAATCCTACTCAGGGGGCTACCAAGCCAGGGACGAAACCAATATACGATAGTATCAATTCACAGATCATACAAACACCGAATAATCTGCTCACTTAATCACTACCCTTCCTATGACTTTTACCTAAGACTCACCTAGGTATGAGGCCCTCCTCAAATCCCTCTACAACCACAACCCGTGATTGGTACCTTTCCACACAAGAAACAAACTGAAAGTCATACTTTCAAGACGCACAATTCTCAATACTTCACAGCTTATGAGAATTGACACACAAGAAACTCAATGATTAAAAGCTTATGAATAACTTGACAGAACTTACAACACAAAAATCAGTCCTTATACTGTTATCAGAATGATATCAGTTAGGCTCACAAAATACACTCGAAAACCCTAAAACACAAGTAAGTTCCACAAGTAAAACTAGGTTTACATCAGTCAATATATAACAATTAATCTAGACTGAATTGGGCTTTAAAAACGCAGCAAATAGACTGCTCACAAGTCTGCAAAATTAACTCCAACAAAATAGGTCTTCAATCCAAGGTTTCCTATTTTGTCTCCATAATTAGAAACAGCAGCAAATCCGAAAACCAACAAATAACCACAATTCAAAAATGCTTTGGATGCCACATAGGATAACCAAATATTCACAGAATATTTAGTAACAATTCACACAAACAGAATCTGCATAAAAACTGAATCCACAACGCGATGTCCTATGAGCTAGCATGGAACATCTTCGTTCGACATGTTGAAAGCAGCCACTTAGAAAATTAAGATTCAACATCTTGCTGCTATAATAGTTTTAGAAAAATAAATGCCAACCACATAAGCACAGAAATAACAGTACCGTTTGTTACAAGGTAATGCCATTCGGTTTGAAGAACGTCGGGGCAACCTATCAAAGGGCCATGACTACTCTGTTTCATGACATGTTACACAAATAAATCGAGGTATATGTCGATGATATGATTGCAAAATATAAGACAGAAGAGGAGCATGTGACCCACCTGTCAAAACTATTCGAGCGGTTGAGAAAGTACAAACTCCACTTGAATCCCAACAAGTGCACCTTCGGTGTCCGTTCAGGGAAACTTTTAGGGTTCATCGTCAGCCAGAAAGGAATTGAGGTAGATCCTGACAAGGTCAAAGCCATCCAAGAAATGCCTTCTCCGAAGACTGAAAAACAAGTCAGAGGATTCCTGGGACATTTGAACTACATCTCCAGATTCATATTCCTCATGACAGCGACATGTGCTCCAATTTTCAAATTACTCAAAAAGAATCAGGACTGCATTTGGATAGAAGATTGCCAAACTGCCTTCGACAGTATCAAGGAATACCTGTTGAACCCACCGATTTTATCCCCTAAAGTGGAAGGAAGACCACTGATCATTTACTTCACAGTCTTGGAAGACTCAATGGGGTGTGTACTTGGCCAACAAGATGAAACCAAAAGGAAGGAGTCTGCCATCTACTATCTGAGCAAGAAATTTACTAACTGTGAAACTTGGTACACGATGCTCGAGAAAACTTGCTGCAGTTTGGCTTGGGCAGCAAAATGTCTGCGCTAGTACATGAATCATCACACTACATGGTTAATCTCCGAAATGGATCCAATCAAGTACGTCTTCGAAAAACCTGCTCTCACGGGAAGGATTGTCCGTTGGCAGATGTTGCTATCAGAATATGACTTAGAGTACCACGCTCAGAAAACTGTTAAGGGGAGTGTTTTAGCCGATCATTTGGCTCATCAACCGATTGACGAACAAGAATCAATCGGGTTTGACTTCCCAAACGAAGATGTCATGTATCTAAAAATGAAAGATTGCGATGAACCGCTACCCAGTGAAGGGCCAGAACCAGGTTCCCAATGAGGACTTATCTTTGACGGAGCAGTTAATCGTTACGGAAACGGAATTGGGGCAATCATTATTACACCTCAGGGTACCCACATTACTTTCACCGCCATACTTACGTTCAAGTACATAAACAACAAGGCCGAATACGAAGCTTATATTATGGGTCTCGAAGAAGCGTTCGACTTAAGGATCAAGAACTTGGACGTATATGGCGACTCAACTTTGGTTGTCAATCAGATCAAAAGAGATTGGAACACATACCAATCAGGACTGATTCCTTACAAAGATTACGCAAGAAGGTTGTTACCCTTCTTCAACAGAGTCGAGTTTCATCATATCCCTCGTGAGGAGAATCACATGGCTGACGCATTAGCCACTATCTCTTCCATGATTAGTGTAGGTCAATGGAACGACCTACCTAAGATCGACATAATGCGCCTTGAGCGGCCCGCTTACATCTTCGCGATTAAAGCAGTCTTAGACGATAAACATTGGTATCACGATATCAAATGCCTCCTTCAGAAACGGGAGTACCCACATGAGGCGTCTAGAAAGGACAGAAAAACCCTCAGAAGGCTGTCTGGAAACTTCTTTCTGAGCGGTGATACACTTTATAAGCGGAACTTTGACATGGTCTTGCTCCGATGCGTAGACAGACCACAAGCAGACACGCTGATGAAAGAAATTCACGAAGGATCCTTTGGCACTCATGCCAACGGACACACAATGGCGAGAAAAATTCTAAGAGCAGGGTACTATTGGTTGACCATGGAATCCGACTGCTACAAGTACATGAGGAGGTGCCACAAGTGACAGATATACACAGACAAAATCCATGTACCGCCAACGCATCTCAAAGTTCTTTCTTCCCCATGGCCGTTTTTCATATGGGGAATCGACATGATTGGCATGATTGAGTCCAAGGCTTCAAACGGACATCAGTTCATCTTGGTAGCCATTGACTACTTCACCAAGTGGGTCGAAGCAGCGTCATACGCTAATGTAACCCGACAAGTGGTCGTCCGATTTATCAAAAACAATATCATCTTCCGTTATGGTGTTCCAAGCCAGATCATTACTGATAATGGATCTAACTTGAACAACAAGATGATGAAAGAGTTGTGTTCTGAGTTCAAGATCGAACACTATAACTCATCTCCCTACCGACCTAAGATGAACCGAGTGGTAGAAGCGGCTAACAAGAACATCAAGAAGAGATCCCATGGCATGGAAGCAGTGCTCCCCATGGAAGTAGAGATCCCATCAATCCGGGTATTGATGGAAGCTAAGCTTACAGAAGCTGAATGGTGTCAGAGTTGACACGACAAATTGAATCTGATCGAAGAAAAGAGAATCACGACACTATGCCATGGTCAGTTGTATCAACAGAGAATGAAGAGGTGTCGCTCCCGAAAGATTCGCATCCAACAGTACAAATGCGAGAGTGGCGCGGAAAAACACAGAGTCACCAGCAATGTGTATTTATCCCAAGAAAGGGAAAGGAAGCACTGCATAAACCGGAAGAGAAAGGGAAAGAACATGGTCTCACGACCAAGAGAAACGGGTACGGGAGTTGGTTACACGAAGGGAAGGTGTTAGCACCCAAGACGTACATCGTACTCGATGGGATCCATGCTTGTTGTCTGCATCAAAGGGCGTCATTGTCTGGAACTCCACTGCCCCTGGGCCGGAAAAAAAAGAACGAGAACGGAAAGAAATGAAGAAACAAATGTAGGGAAAATAAAAGAAGTGCTCGAATGGGCCCTACCCCATTGCCTACGTATCTCATCGGGAACATGAGAATCAGAGCGACGTAGTTCCCCTCACTAGGGGTGGATTGTGTTTTTTAGGGAACGACTTACGTTCTAGCTCAGGTGTTGCAGCTCACTGTATGGAGACTTAGGCATTACTGTCTTGCGAGAGAACGAGAAGAAGCACGTTCGTACGTTGAGAGTGAGTGAGATGAGAAAAGAATTCCCGAAGGAAAGACGTTATTGTTTGTTTGAAGTGTTTTAGACATAAGTGTTTTTTAAGTTAGCTTGTAACTTGTATTGCACCAAAGTCTAGGGCACATGGACGAATACTCAACGAATCGTCCCAAGACAGGACGCTCGCTAAGCACTCTAGAAAAATGAGAGGAAGCTCCTCATTTCTCCTTCCCCACGCTTAAGGCTCGTGCGCAATACACTTTATCTTTATTAAGTGTTTTCATGAAGTTTTGAGATGAGAAGAGAGAAGACACAAAGGAAACTCTAAAGGGAAACTAAGAGTCCTAATGTTATCATGTATGGATGACCTATGGTTAGTAAGTCTTAGGAGGGACGACTACCTAATGTTATCAAGCTTGGATTGAGAGCCTAATGTCTATCCTACTCCGAGCTTAATCAGAAATTAAGTCAGACTAGGAGCCTTAAGGGAGCATGTGAATATAGAGTAAATCAACAAGTAAACATCAGACAGCTCAATCGCAAAGGAAAATCAAACAAAAGGAAATCAAGTATTTAATCAGGAATTAATAAGCATAAAAAACAATTAATCAAGAATATCCACAAAAATTAAAATGCTAATTAAAAATCAAGATTAAATGTTAGTAAAAGGGTTAACCTAAAATTAATTCAAGTTAATTCTAATTAAAAAGAAGCTAATCCTAAAATTAATTCTAGAATGAAACTAATATTAAAATCTAAATGAAATTTATAATTAAAATCTAATTAATCCAAAATTAATTTTAAACCAAAACTAAAACTAAACTAATTAAACTCTAAACTAAATAAAAGAAGATTAAAATTTTAATTATCTAAAACAAATAACAAAACAAAAAGAAATAAAAAAAACTAAAATTAAACAAGGTGCACTTCTGATTCTGGGGGTGTGAATCAATGTCCGGCGCATGGGTCAAAGTCAGCAGGCCCATCAGTCATCAAGAAGAAACCAAGGGGAGTCAGTGAGCAAAAAAACGGTGGTATGAGTAGGACTCCAGGCGTATGGGCTTAATCTGAGGCACATTGCTCTCATCCAAGGCCAGGGGTGCATTTAGCGATTTAGGGAGGTGTGCGAACGAAAGCATGAAGTCCAGCCCAGTCCAATGTAACACAACTCACCCTTAACCTAAAATATCTCTGCCACTCATCTCCCTCACTCAACAAGCCGCCACACATACTTCTTCTTCATCATCGAATTTCTCTCCTCCGTCAATACTCTCCTTCATCTTCAACACCAACGTCTCAAAAAACAAACAAGCTACATCCGTTTCTTTTTCCTTAGTTTCACTCTCTTCTCTGTATAGCTTTCAACTTCGCCGTCATTAAAACGCCACCATGACCTAACTTTCTGCATCTTCCATGGCTTCGCCACTTAATAACTTCTAAAGATCATCACCTTTCTAACTCGGTTCAAAATTGCAACTCGCTATTGGTCAACAAAACAGATCGAATGAGATGTGAACCTTAACCTCCTTCATCCGTAACTAAACTACTCGGAGACGAAAATGGGAACTCAAACCGATGGGATTTAGCAACATACATCGCAGAGTCAAGGAAGAAGCAAGGAGGTAAAGTTTTGACTAACCTACGAAGCCGTGATTTGCTTCGGTAATGCGCCGAAGAAGATGAAGAAATAATACTCAACGTCACGGAATCTTCACGTAAGTCCTCGCTTCTTTCAATTTCTTTTCGAATCCGCTTCGGCTCCTTGCATCTTCTTCTCCTTTTCTTTGAACGTGTATAATTGTTGTTGGAGCTCTGATTTCTTGTGGTTGAATCTTACGTAAGAATGATACTCTAAAATTTCTGCAGAGAGTGATAATTGATGAAGAACTGTTGATGCCGCAAGTTGATGGATCGTGAAAGGGGAAGGTGGTGATGTTTGCTGCAGGTCTGTGATGGAGTTCTGTTGCAGTGACTTGATGTTGTAAATGGTTGGTTTTCTGCAGGTATGGAAGTTTGTTGAGCTGTTTTGCAGGTTTTATGATGATGATGAATTAGGAGTTAAAGATATGAAGAGTTGGATGATGAATTCGCAGCTCTTAAAGACAGAGCAAGTGAAGGTGAATTTTAAGAAAAGAAGAAGAGATTCATTCTATTGTAGCTTTGGCTGGTTTTTAAAGTTTTGTGAGGGGTGAGTCGTGATGAACAAGAAGGAGCTACTTTTAAAGGAGGAAAATTGGAGGGTAGGATGGGTATCACAATGAAATTCTGTTAGGATTTGTAGCAATTGTCAATTCTGTTATTGATTGAAATTGGTTTTTCATTGTGAAATTTCTGCTGAGGGTTTATGTAATTTGCTCACGAGTTTTGTGTTAATGGCTTTGTAATTTTGCATTCCCGCCCTTGTGCTTCACGTAATTCTCGTTGCTCACTCTTGCTGCACCGTGAGGAGATTTGGCTTGATTGTTTTCAAGGTTTAGATTGGCAGCTTGTACAACATGACCTTGTTCTCTCCTATTATATTAATGGGCTTTATAAATTTGGACATTAAGCAATGGTTTGGATTTGAATAATGAAAGTAAAAAAGGTAAAATGGATTGGATGAATTAAAATAAGGATAGGTAAAGAAATGAAAATGGATAATAATAATAATAAAAAAATGGAAATGGAAATTGGATATTAAGAAGATAATGGTTATGGAAAATGGATATTTACATTGTGAATTTTGAAATGGATAATGGGTTAAATAAAAATGAAGTGCATAATTGGGAAATAATGGATAGTGAATGGATAAAATTGGAAAATGGTTTTAGATGAAATGGATAATGAGATGGACATTAAAAATGGTGTGGATAAATTGGTTTAGAAAAAATGGATAAGGATATTAGGAAATGAACAATGGATTTGAAAATCAAAAGGTGGATAAGAACATGGTTTAGCAAATGGATAGCCAAATGAATCCACAACCAATCCCAAACTTTTTCACAAGCCTCTGATAAAGCGCACACGGCTACAACTGAACAGTCTTGCCACTGAAACAAAACATCTGAATCAAACATCCTCTGAATCTCTGATCAAATGAATCATGACTTTCTGAACCCACACCTCACACAAACCACTGCTTGATAACTTGACCTCCAGCGCATAACAAACTGACCCTTGACGCGCACTTCCTGAGAAATAAACCAATGACACGGATAACTTGCATTTGAAGCAAAACTCCTGATGATTTGACCAAGATGAAGTCAAACTTCCACCTGATCATGACTGAATGAGCACTTAATCTGGAACCAATTCTCTTGAGATATTAAGAAGGATCCAAACCCTGATTCACACCAATGAAACCCTGACTCAGTACTTTTGATGCCTCCTCTGAAGAAGAAAACCTCAGAACTTGACGCACCTCTGAATAGGAAAATACTGATAATAAGAAAACTCCTCGATCCCATGTCTTAGAAGTCCAATGAATTATATGATTATGAATTATGACCTAAATAAGATGCAAATGAGCGCGAAACAAAAGCCAAGAAAAGGTAGGGCAAATTTTGGGGTGCTACAGCTGCCCCTATTCAATCGACTTGGACCTGAGAGGATGACAACAACGGATTTTCAGACATTCAAGGTAGAAGGTGATTGAATACAAAAAGAACACGGAAATTTCCAACCTGTGCCAAGGAGAGACGACTCCACTGGGGGACAAGTAATAAATATTGCACCATCACAACACGTACGAGTGTTGGAAACCAATACAGACGATGTATTGAAATGTCTTGAAATAAACACGGACGAGTGTTAGCTATGCTGGGGATAAAGTGAAACAAACTCTCCCAGGTTATGTCATCTCTGCTGATAAAGAGAGCTGACAAAGGAATCTCGAAATATGCCATCCCTACTGATAAAGGGAACTGGAAAAATAAATTCCATCCCTGCTGATAAAGGGAACTGACGAAGAAAATCTTCAAAAGATTGATATCTCTGCTGATAAAGAGAACTAGCAAAATAAATGCCATCCCTGTTGATAAAGGGAACTGACGAAGAAAATCTTCAAAAGATTGCTATCTCTGCTGATAAAGAGAACTAGCAAAATAAATGCCATCCCTGCTGATAAAGGGAACTGGCGAAGAAATTTCTCCAAGATAATAACTTCACTGGGGATGAGAGAAATCCAAACAGACAAATCTACGGGGAAGACAGCTCAACATCGTCAAGTAATTGACGAAGATAACACATTGCCATAGGGATGATAGGAAGAAGATGAAACCCAAGAAACACCTTGTCAAAGGGTTGAAGGGAAGAAAACCTAACCGAAGAGAACGCATTGTCATAGGGATGACAGAAAAAATATGAAACCCATATCCGAAGAAACACCTTGTCATAGGGATGACAGAAAGAAGATGAAAATTCCACTGTAGGAATGCATCGTCATGGGGATGACGGAAAGAAGATGAAACCCAAGAAAACACCTCATCAAGGGGTTGACGGGAAGAAAATCTGAACATATCCGAAGGCACGAAACCTGAGCTCGAAACACATCGTCAAAGGGTTGACGGGAAGGAACTGAAAACATCTGAAGGTACGAAACCTCAGCTTGGAACACATCGTCAAAGGGTTGACAAAAAGAAACTGAAAACATTCGAAGGTACGAAACCTGAGCTCGGAACACATCGTCAAAGGGTTGACGGGAAGAAACTGTCTGTTGAGGAATGGCTTGGCATTCTCTTTTGGGATATGTCACTGTGCTGACTGAAATATGATTCGGATTTCTGCACAAGGTACCAAATCTGGCTTATGCTTCGTATGCATATGTTTGAATTTTTCTATGGCGTAATGCTCCATACGAAATGGAAATGCTACGCGTTTGAGGATGAAATGCAAAAATGCTTATGATATGCAAAAGAGACCCCTCCAGCAAAATAAATGCTGAAGAGAAGAGGCCAAATCCGCCGGGGATGGTGAACTGAAGTGTCTCCGAGGTTACGACCCTGCTGAGGAAGTCACACTGACCGGCCTTCTTGATATAACCATTGCTGAAGTTGAAACCCGAAGAGAACTCCCACTCCGTTGGGGATTACGAATAAACCTTGAAGATGGACCCCAAAGATCTGTTACTAAAAAGGTGTCAATAACTATTGGACTTTGAATCTGGTGGGGATGTTAACCACTGTTGATCAAGCCATTGAGATGACTATCACCTACTTGGGGGAATGGAGTCAATAACAGCGAACCTGCTGGAGAATATCATTGAACTTAGCCTGTAGTCAGGGAAACACCCTTAACCTGCTGGGGAATACCAGCCATCACCAACAACTCTGCTCGGGGAACGATGGTTGATGATATCCACTCTGCTAGGGGATAACATTAAGCTGACTCCTCTGCTGGAGACTTACTTTCTACCCTTACTCTGTTGGGGAGAGAAACTCTACTGGGGACGTCACGTGTCGACCATCAACATGAACCCTGCAGATGTGATATGACCAAAAGATGCTCTGATATAGCATAGCCCTTAAAGGAACCTGTCTTCGAGAGGTCTCATGAAGATCTTATATATATTGCCCCATGATCTTGATTAACCGTTCTCCTGAGAAAAACCCTTTTGCTTTTGGGGTGACCAGCCCCAGCCTTGAAGTGATTTTGCCCTTGATTGGCTGATTTGTGAAGAAGTACCTCTGACTGACTGAACTTCGAGATATTTGTTGAATCTCGGCCTGATTGCCCCAGATTAGCTGAATCTTGGAATGAATTGCCCATTTGATATGACTATTTGATTACTTGCCCTTGCTCAACGGAGTACTTAGGCACTATGCACTTATATTGATCAATTTTTTCATTGCAGACACTTCCCTGGTCAAGCACTTGCTCGCAAGTAAAACAATTTGTTTTTAAAATGACAATTTTAATGCAATGCATATGACAGTTTTGAAATCCAAGTCTGTTCACTGGAAAAAAAGTTGTGACATATAGTGAATGAATCACCAATCAAAGTGTCGCTGATACCAACATGAATGGTAAGAAGATCCTTTTAGGAGTCAGATTCGACGCGATCTTTACTGAATTATGCTTTCGAAACAACCTTGCTTCAATTAGGTCTTTTAAAGGTTGTAACGTGGCTTGGTTCACGGTTTGAGAAAGAAAGGATATAAGGCTCAAAGTTTTGTTTTAACCCACCCATTCTCCTTGATGTTCTCCAGTCCTACGTTAAGCTAACTCGACATAAGCGCTCACCTTTCAACAAGGTTAATGAATAGTATGAGGATAGAAAGAAACCACACGTTTTTTGGAGTGACAACCACCCCTTTTGCCTTTGGTGTCTGTAGTCACACGACTTGTTCCTTGCTTGAGGATTTTTCTTTTTCCATTTTTTTTGCTTTTTATTCTTTTGCTTTTCCCTGATTTTGCCTGGACTAACTCTTTTGAATTTTTTAATTTCGAAGTCCAGCGGGATGCCATAACTTTTGCCTAAGCAATTTGTTTTCAAGTTTCGACTTAGCGGGCTTTCTTTTTCTTTTGAATCTTTTTCTTTTCTTTTTTTTTGAACAAATCGTGTGACACTGGCTTGTCTGACTTGTTTGAAAGGGATGTGACTGCCTCACTTCTCGGTTGGTGAGGGATAACCATAGATTTGATCCTCGAGTTGAACACTCCTTTGAAATTTGAACGCTTGGTCAAATTAACTGACACCTACCCTGTCCCAGGTTAAGATTGAGGGTTTTTTTCGTTTTCAAAAAGAAACTCCTACTTCTAGGCTCAAAAGGGTTGACGAGGGATTATCTTCCTTATATCTCCGGTGTTTGGGAAGTTGAAACAATGCCTGCACATCATCAGCAAGGTTTTGCCCCAAAAGCATACCATCAGAAGTTCTGCGTCTTTGAATTTCATCATCCTCCCTCAGATCCTGCTTAAACAAGGGTTAGATATCAATAAAGAAAACATGAGTGAGCACAGATGGATTTAATCAAAACATGCATATTCATTTCATTGTCATTAGCAACCAGACGAGTTTTACAAATGAGTTTGCACTTTAACAGAAAAGAAACTACAAATGCAAAGAAATGACATGATCTAAAAGATTGCCAGCTTCGGGGAACTGGGCTTTCAAAGCTTGACTTGCTGCTGAACTAGCCATCTTCAGAATTGCTCATCGAAGTCAGTCTGATAAAAGCATGCACCACTGCTCTCGGTGTCTTCTTCCATAACCTGAACTGATGAACCCACATGACTGGATGAAGGAGAGTCACGGATCTGAATACCCTGAGGCATGAATGAGAACATGTTAGAGTCAAGCAGTGTCTGAATCTTACTCTTGAGCACCTTACAATCTTCAGTTGAATGCCCATGTGCCCCAGCATGGTAGTCACAACGGGCGTCGACATCAAAACCTGGTGGATACGGAAAATGCATTGGCTTTAATTCCTTCGGCACTATCAATCCACCTCTTATCAAATCTGGCAACATCTGACTGAACGACATTGGCAACTGAGTTAAATGCCTCTCTGGCTTCCTGGGTCTTTGTCGGGCGTGCTGACGCGGCTGACGGCGGTACGACCGTTGATTCTGAGATCCAGAAGATTGCTGACTCTGAACAACTGATGCATCTGAATATTGAGGATGAGATGGTGGATGTTCCCAGATGGAATTACTTTCTTCCTCCCATTCCTCTTGAGAATTGACAACTGATTGACTTTCACTAGCTGGGAACTTCGAGGCGCATTGGATTTTTTCACACTTGATACCAAACTCAACGCGTTCTCCAAGTATTACCAAGTCAGAGAATTTTACTACTGTAATCAACTTATCGAAGTATGGTCCTTGCAAAGTATCCTTGAACATATTAACCAATTCTCTTTCCAAAAGTGGTGGTTGAACACGAGCAGCTAACTCTCTCCATCTCTGAGCATACTCTCTAAATGATTCGTTGTCCGATTTAGATAAACCTTGCAACTGCAGGAGGCTAAGAGCCGTATCAAGATTATAACTGTACTGCTTTAAAAAGGCATTGGCTAGATCTGACCATGATCGGATGCTACCACTTTCCAACTGCATATACCAACTCAATGATGCCCCACTCAGACTGTCCTGGAAACATTGAATCATAAGCTTGTCATTATAGACATGTGAGGTAATTCTTCGGCTAAACATCACTAAATGTAGCTTCGGACAGCTATCCCCTTTCTATTTCTCAAATTTTGGCATCTCAAATTTCGGAGGCATCACAAGACCAGGCACTAAACACATGCCCGAAGCATCCAAATCAAGGGTATCACGCTTCATTAAGGCATCAAGCTTCTCTTCCAACACACAACATCTTTCATCAAACGCAACTGCTCTTGGATCCTTAGGTTTGATCTTTGGAACTACCCCTTGGAAATATGGCACAGAAAAGGCAAAGCTTTGATAGTCTGTGGCATCAAGAGAAGAAGAATGTCCATCTCGGACGATGGTACGCTCCTGTATAGCTTGATCCTCAACAGGGATTTGAACAGGCTGAGCTTGAGCAACATTGTTCACTGGAGGTGGAATGACATTCCCAATCACAGAAGTCCTCTGAACATTGGCTTCTCCCCTATTCATGGCGGTCATAGCTTCCACAAGTTGATCCAACTGACTCTTCTTCAATTCAACATCGGCCCTAGTTACAAACTGATTTTGTTCCCCTGAATTCATGATGATCTCCCCAAATGTTGATTCAAGTCTGATGAGAAAGTCTAGAAATCAACTGCAGTTCAGACAAAGGATGGATGAGCTCTCTGATCAGGCCGGAGACAGATATGCAAAAAAGATGCAAGATGAAAATGCAATGCACTATGAATGCAGCAGACATGGGATCAAAGCTTCCATAAATTCTAAATAATTGTTGTATTACTGACTGAATAAGCTCGAGGGTCTGTTCTGAAGAAAATACCGGAATACCAGAATATCCGAATAACCAGAATACCTGAATACCCAGCTGATAAGTCCACACTGATAAGAAGACCAGAATGCCAGGTAGGATGAAGGTTACGGTTACCTGCAACCTGGAAAACACCTGCCCCTCTCACATGTGGGTTCTAGAAAACCAGGGATCCTCAATATCACGGGCTCTCAGGTCGAGAAATGATGATACATTCACCATTTCTGGCTTGGCATCATCACCAATCGAGGAGGCCGCAACTGATTCCCCTAAAAAATAAGGTCGTCCTATGCGAGTCCCTCAGCATTGGGTCCTCGGATCGACAAGTGTAATGGGTTTGCCATTTTTGGTCTGCCATTATCACAGGTCGGGAGGAGAGGCGCAACTGAGGTATCAGAGAAACGGTCACCAGAGTCGACAGCTCTCTAGATCAACACCCTAACATGTGCAAGACACACACCTCAGAATGCGTCCCAAGATAGCCTCGTCTGGTTGTGAATTTCGTGAACACACAAACGCACCAAGCTGGAACGTAGGTCCCACTACTCTCCACTCTAGTCCTAGGGTGTACTCAAGCCTGGGTATTGTGCTTATCTCTCAGAACAACCCAACCTGCCAAACAGAAACCATCCAGCACAACACAACAATATCCAGTATGACAGTAATAAAATGGAATGCAATGCAATAAAAGCTGTAAAACAGTAATATACAACATAATACAACATAACAAATAAACACCCAACGAAAATAAAAAAACAAGCGCTAGGATCGACTCGCTAAAGGGGATCGACCAGCAAGAGGTCAACCAGAGTCCCCGACAGAGTCGCCAGCTGTGGCTCCCGAAAGATTCGCATCCAACGGTACAAATGCGAGAGTGGCGCGGAAAAACACAGAGTCGCCAGCAATGTGTATTTATCCCAAGAGAGGGAAAGGAAACACTGCATAAACCTGAAGAGAAAGGGAAAGAACATGGTCTCCCGACCAAGAGAAACGGGTACGGGAGTCGGTTACGCGAAGGGAAGGTGTTAGCACCCAACATGTCCATCGTACTCGATGGGATCCACGCTTGTTGTCTGCATCAAAGGGCGTCATTGTCTGGAACTCCACTGCCACTGGGCCGAAAAAAAAAGAACGAGAACGGAAAGAAACGAAGAAAAAAATGTAGGGAAAATAAAAGAAGTGCTCGAATGGGCCCTACCCCACTGCCTACGTATCTCATCGGGAACATGAGAATCAGAGCGACGTAGTTCCCCTCACTAGGGGTGGATTGTGTTTTTTAGGGAACGACTTACGTTCTAGCTCAGGTGTTGCAGCTCGCTGTATGGAGACTTAGGCGTTACCGTCTTGCGAGAGAACGAAAAGAAGCACGTTCGTACGTTGAGAGTGAGTGAGATGAGAAAAGAATTCCCGAAGGAAAGACGTTATTGTTTGTTTGAAGTTTTTTAGACAGAAGTGTTTTTTAAGTTAGCTTGAAACTTGTATTGTACCAAAGTCTAGGGCACAGGGACGAATACTCAACGAATCGTCCCAAGACAGGACGCTCGCTAAGCACTCTAGAAAAATGAGAGGAAGCCCATCATTTCTCATTCCCCACGCTTAAGGCTCGTGCGCAATACACTTTATCTTCCTGAACTCATCATTCCCACCAGCATTAGGTGAACCCCGCACAACCTGAGCCATAGCTTGCATAGCAGCAGCCGAAGCAACATCATTCATAACAGCCATATTCTGTTCATATCCAATAACAACAACTATGGTTAAACAAACAGCTCACCTCAAACTCAAAGCCCAACACGGACTGGCACGAACTGACACAAACTGACTCTGATACCACTTAATGTAACACCCCCAATCTATCCCCCCAATTAATTAAACCGATAACAAATAATCAGAGTATAATTAAAACATTCATGGCATAGACGGAGGCGTCACATCAATTGAAACAAAATACAACAATCTGCTCAAATAGATATGCAACAATCAGGTAGCACATAACAGAAGAACTCAGTTCCTAACAACCACTATTCATATACAGAATAAAAGCGGAAAAACTGCAACTGAAATCTCATATATATATATATATATATAACATAAAAGTTTTCCTGTCATACACAGAGTCATATAGGTACAATCCAAAATAAAAGAACATATACATATACACATAATCACAAACGATCTCCCCGACTACCCGGTGCTACATATCAGAGCTGACCGACAAAAGAATGAAGACCTAAGCTTCACAAAAAGACCTCCAGCATCTAATCTGCAATGCCTCATAGAGCATTCAAAATAGCAGAAGGATGAGAAACACAATTATAATACAATTGCATACAATTATATAATAACACAAAAATACACATGTAAAATATTCTCACCACCACTTACACCAGAATTCAAAAACAAAACAACACAATTCATATCTCATACATCCATCACAAAGGCATATCAATCATGCACAATACAATTATCACCAACATATATATATCTCAACTCATCAATTCCATTCATGATTCACGACTCTATGCAATGCAATGCGGTACCGTTCCATCCATTATTCTCATCATTAGTTCACTCAGGAACTATTGGAATCATCGCTTATTACTTAGTGTAACTCCCCGTCGGGAAAACGATGTTCCCCGTCACTCACACCTCTTTGTATAAGGCACACGACATTTATGGATCGCTCACACCTCTTTGTATAAGGCACACGACCCGATCACTCACACCTCTTTGTATAAGGCACACGATCGTCTATAATCATCGCTCACACCTCTTTGTATAAGGCACACGATTTTATAGCGGATTCCCTCTGGAATCGTTTCGTCGCTCACACCCACTAGGGCACACGACATCACAAGAATGCATATAATGATGCTTGGCATACAATGACTCATGACATGCAAATGCACACATATACACATCCATAATCATGCATATTCAATCAAACACAACACATTGCATTTACTTTCCCTTAGGCCACAAACCATCATCACAACGTTTCATCACATGCATTCACATTATATAACATCACACAAGTCCTATGATATATATATATATATGAAGCATATTGCATGATAAAACAACAATCACATACAGTTAAGACGGTAAAAGTTGGCAAAATGACACAATTCCAAATTCCTGACATAATTAAATCGGCCAATAATCTCAAAACCATTTTTATAAGAAAAAACATCTCAATAGCTTTCTAACGGTACCAAGAAATCCTCGATCCGAGTTACGGATCAAAAGTTACAGCATCGAACGCAAAATCGGGAACCATTCAACACCCTCTCTGTTCATACACGTATTGCCTTAGGCCATACGCGTAATGCCCAGCTCGCTCGCCCATTCCATACGCGTAATGTCCAAAGTGCTACGAGTATGGGCCGAGACTGATTTCTCCCCAAAAATTCGACTAAAACTCCATACGCGAAATGCCTCACTTGATACACGTAATGCCTTGCCAAGTACACGTACCATTACGCAAATCAGCAGAAGGCCGTGAAAAATGTGTTCCATACGCGTATTGCCCTCATTTCCCCCTTGCCATACGCGTATTGCCCAAACCAATACGCGTAATGCCAAGCCTGATACGCGTATGGGCAGCGAAACCCAGAATTTTTCCTGCATAATTTTCTGCTAAGGATTCACTCAAAATCTTCTCCAAATCTCATCTAAACACCAGCAAATTACCAATTGAATGCACAACAACATCTATCTAACATGTCTCAACAATTAGGAACATTAAAACATGATTTTAGACACAATTTGAATCAAATTCTAACAATCTCAACATATTAATGGTTTTGGTTCTATATCCAATTTCAACCAAATATCACATCAATACTTACATAATCATACATAAGTATAGGATAATCGAGTTTCACACCCTTACCCGAACGATTGAGAAATGGAGCGTAAATCATGCCACCACAGAGAAGCAGGAACTCTGTAAGTGTGGGGTTCATTTAAACTCAGATGCTGAACATAATTGAAACCGTATCTAGCCACCAAAACATTATGCCACAAGCTATCCTTATGATGAGCACACTTCCATAACCATTTAGAGAGGAGAGCCGTGTTGAAATATCGTAAGTCCATAATCCCTAGAACACCATCTTCCTTAGCTTTGCAAACAATACTCCAACTAATCCAGGCCATACCTTGCTTGACAGTTGAACCCGACCAAAGGAAACGACGCTGAAGAGTTGTAAGGATACAAACTAATTTACCTGGCATCTTGTAAAAAGACATGTAGTGGATTGGTAGATTGGCCAAGACCGATTTGATAAGCGTAGTCCTACCCCCTATAGACATAAGTCTGCCTTTCCATGATGAAAGTCTCGCTTGGAACTTCTCTATAACTGGTTGCCAAAAGGAAACTCGATTATGATTTCCTCCTATTAATACACCAAGAAATTTGAACGGGGTTTCTGGAGTCCTGCACCCCAAAAAACACTCCGCAGCCCTCAACCATGTTTGATCTAATCCAAACCCAACTAGGAAACTTTTGCTGAAGTTGATATCAAGCCCAGACAGAACTTGAAAACCTTTAAGTAAGACTTTGATTGCCCACAAATTATCCCAAGAAGCGTCACCCAGAATAACTGCGTCGTCAGCGTATTGCAGAAGATTGAATGAAATATTATCACTCAGTCGAAAACCAGTGAAAAAGTTAGAATCAGAAGCTCTTCTTAGTAACACCGCAAGTCCTTCGGCCACAATCGTAAAAAGATACGGCGAAAGAGGATCGCCTTGCCTTAATCCTCTCGTAACTTTGAACTCGCGAGAAGGACTCCCATTGATAAGAACTGACATGTAATTGTTGAGCGAAGTAATTGGAGTTTGTTCGATAACACAAAGGAATGACTACCATAAAATGCCTCAAAATCCCACGTCTCTTTGACGAAACTGATAAAACCTGGATGATTAAACCAGCAGTTAATGAATCTGAACGGCTTTGGGCCCCTGTTGGTATTTCTAACTGATATCCAAACCGGCCGATGGTCGGAGATATCTCTCAATCCAACTTTCTGACATGCCATATTCCACTCCGATAGCAGACCGTAAGAGACTAAGAAACAATCAATTCTGCTGCAAGCATTCCCTGATGGACCAAACCATGTGAATTTGCCCCTAGATAAAGGCAAGTCAACGCAACCTGATAACTGAATGAAATTTGCGAATTCAACCATCATCTTTCTGTTGGAAGAGCCCAGTCCAATCCTTTTCTCTAGTGTTTTTTACCGCGTTAAAATCGTCTCCAATAATCCATTCTCCCACCTCCAACTTTGCTTTAAGCTGCAAAATGTTGCTCCAGAGACTTCTTTTCTGACTATTGTTACAAGATGAGTAAATATTAAAGAAATAACATACTTTTCCCTTCCAAATAACTTTTAAACCAAGGTAACATTCTCCTTTATAGCTGCACACCGGTTGAAACAAATCTGCTTTCCAAATAGTAAGTATACCGTCTGATAAACCTTCCGCGTTAGATGCAGACCAGGAACACTTAACATTATCCCAAATACTTCTGACCAAAGTATCATTCATCAGAGTACATTTAGTTGCTTGTAGAAATACAAGATCAGCTCCCCCAGTTGTTAACAAGTTCCGAATTTTTCTAACTTTAGCCTTACTACCACTCCCTCTTATGTTATATGTGACAAAATTCATGGGGAAACCGTAGCTACCACCTTCTTAACTTTTCGTGCTTTCGAATCCTCAACTTCCATAGACCGGATAATTGATTCAAACACTTCGTCGTCTTCATCCGCTTCTATCCCCAAACTTTTAACAGGCCTCCAAACACGACTAGGTAAGTCTGCCAGTTTTTTCTTTATCCTATAATTACTCTTGATAACCTCTTTATCGCCTATAGAGCCAGAATTTACTCCAGGTGTATCCACAGAAAAATTAGAGATATCCTCCAAACTATCATCCTCTGACTCGTTAACTTACGAGAACCTAAAGTAAATCAAACACTGACTTTACAGTTTGTTTGTCAAAAACAAACTGCATGACCAAGCGGTAACTTTTATTCCATTGATTAAGTATTTATTCATTTCAATACACAAAAACCAAAGTCTAAGGGACTTTGTCTCATCAGATACATATGCATATGGTACATAGTATATACTGAAACTTAATATATAGCTTCCACCTTTAGACTACTGGTTACATGGTTTATAGCAGAAATCATTGATATCAGCGCAATGACACTGTGGAGGAATAGACTTTGTACAATAGCAACTTTTGCAAGCTGAGTGACATGTTTCTCCAATATCAGCACAATGACACTGAGGAGGGATTGATTTTGTGCAAGGGCAGGAATCACAGCATGCTTTCGTTGTCGATTTCATACTATAACTTGCATCACCATTGGAGAGCACTGCAGTGAAGCCTAAGAGGAAAAGCAAGAAAGCCAACTTCATCATTGCTTTCTTACTCACTTGATCTTTTATTACCCTTATAATGTATATCTTTCTTTGCTGTGTGAAGAGGCATGGAACTACATGGGTCTAATTATAGAGTATAACCAGGGTCATACATGTGTTTTTCTTTCTTTCTAAGGTTATATTTGCAAGATGTCCATTAATCTAATGCCATAAAGTCAAAACAAAGAGTGATTAATCAACTAACTAGAAAAGTACATAACCCAAATATTCAATGAAATGTCCAAAAATTCAAACGATCCCAAAGCTGGCTTGAAAGACCCAACTACCTACATATGGATGCATGCAGATTTAATTGACCAAACTTAATTGAGCCATAGAGATTTTATGGATCAGTATACCAGTCGTAGCGTAAGCATTGACCACCATCTCTTCTTTGACCAAAACCATTATCCAAAATTAATTGAGCCATAGAAAATTAAATTTATTGATCACTTCACTATTTATAAAACATCCCACAAATCAATATATACATTATGAAAAAAATTTCATTCTTTCTTTCGAATAACCATATCATTAACCATTAAAAGGCAGATGTTTGTTTATAAAATGCGTGAATTTTAAAAAAATTGTTTGATGTCATCTTATCTCTTGAGATTATTAATTTATATATAAGACTTAGACTTTGGAGTCATTTGTTAAACAAACAACTTCAAATATAATAGAGGTGAATTGTGATTTAAAAAGGTTTTTAGAAAGCGTTAAAAAACAACAGATTTTCAAAAAGTGTTTAGTCCAAAAGATAGAAGAAGATAGATCAATGAGAAAATAAATAAATGAGATAAGGGATAAAAGAAAAGCTCGAGTGAGATTTTATCTTAGTGCGGTCTAAAACTCCATAGCATACCTCAACCAAGACATCGATGGATTGAAATTAGACGAAGGAGTTACGCCACAAAAAATTATGTGTAACTATTTTATAAATAGTCGTAATATAAGAAGACTCAATATAAATTCAGATATAAATTAACCATATGAAAAAAGAAAATACCTCGAAGGTAGTCTTAATTGTTTCTCTTTTTATATTTGTCAATAGTTAGTTTACTTAGTTTTACAATTAATTGTACAGACAATTCATTGCGATTTTTTTTAAATAACCTATATTTTCAATTTAATTTCTAAAATAACAAGCTTTTAAAAATATTTATCAAAGTGGCGTATTTTATGATATGGAAATTTGAGCATATGCTATATGATATGGAGTCAATTCAGTAAAGCAAGAGTATGCGTCATTTGATTTGGAGCATACACAAGGTGTAGCCAAATCAAATGGCGCCAACACCATTATTGTGCCCTAAACTTGGAGTGCATGCACCATATGGGATAGCGCATCCTCCTTAGTATTATGTTTTTTTGTTAATTTTTTGATTAATTTGGAAATAAAATAGAAAAATAGTTTAAAAAATTCAAAGAAAAAAATAAATAACAAATAATTAAAGATATTATTTAAATATTAAAAAGTTTACAACAGATGGAAAAAAAATCAATGACCGACCCGATCGAAACGTCCTTCGGTTCCATATCCTGGCGCATTTGCGCGGCGTCAAGGTCTACCACAATTTTGTTGAGGTGTTTGTGGTCTTTGCGTATTGCCCTGTGGAAAAGGTATTTGTTGAGAGGGTCCCGGCGTATCTGACAAATTTTGAATCATCTATCCCCAATAACCGGGGGGTTGCAGCCAACGGAACTTCCGTAATTCAGTTCCATGCCCATATTTTCGAAGTTGGGACGGGGGATTGGGTTGGGTGCGGACAGTATGGTTGTTCAAATTGGTACATCGAATCATTTTAGAAATGATGCAATGGTTGTTATGAGGTTAGGTAGTCAAATAGTGGTTGGGTATTTTGGTGGTAGGACAACTGTATGTTCATTTGTGGGGGGCTATGGTGGGCTGGGGAGGAGTTGAAAGAGTTATCAGGACTATAGGCAGATGTGGTGTCGGTGTGTGGAGGTTGGCGGTAAGGGGAAGGCTCTTGTTGTTGTGATTGGGTGGGTGGCATGAATGGGTTACAGGTCTGGAAGATTGATTGGGTGGATAGATATGGTTGTTGGGTATGGTGCTATGTTTGATGTCGGGCAGGTGTTTGTTGTTGTTTGTACGAGGAAGAAGCACGTTGGTGCGGATCTATCAAGTATGTCGGCTTAGACACAAATTGTTGTGTTGTTGTAACCAACCTAAACCAAATCATTTATTGATGACTTGGTCTAGCCCTTTCCACAACAGGATCGTTTAAGATGTGGTGATGTCGATTCTTCCAATGTCGACACATCTCTTTTGCAAAGTCTTTCCAATCATCTAGACCCCATTGTGCATCCACTCTCAATTGATGTCAGTCTCAAAGACGTCAGAGCGACTAGAATATCTTGATGCATGCTGTTAGGTGTCATGAAGTGCTTATTTTCATAATTGATTTTGATGCCTTTAAGCTCTTTTAATTGCTTTAACGGAGAAACAACTTATTAATTAAGCGATTCTTGCATTTTTATAAATATTAGGTATTTTGATGTGTTTGTGTATTTTTGTAGCAAATTTAGGTGAAAAGATCGCAGCTCGATTCGCAAGGAAATGCTAAAAATTGGAAAGATGCGTGTCGCATTTTAGGCCCCTGCACCGCCCGGCCCTGCTAAGGCGCAAGAAGGTTGCACCTTCCGGCGCTGCTAATGCGCAGGATGTGCAAGCTTTGTCAAATTCCAGAATTGTTCCTTGCTGCGCCTCTTAAGGCTTCGCCCGACACTAGACTCATTGTCGGGCGTTGGGATTGCTTCGCCCGACGCTTGAAGATATTTTCTGAGTTCTAGCTAACACTGTAGCTATCACGTGGACTAACTTTTGGCCATCGCCCGACGCTGAAAAGCACCGCCCAACGCTTCTTTCTGGGCTGAACATGTATTTAGGCACATTTGGTAGATATTTTTGGGGAATCCATCACTTTTCATTGTACTCTCTTTTAACCAAAAAACCTTGTTTGAGGAGAAAAACTCCATTGTTACTATTTTTCTTAGTTTCAAAGCTTTTATGCTTCAATCCTTGAATCTTTGAAGATTGATGCTCCAAAAGATTTGCAACTTACTTGTCAAGCAAGCTACCATGTCTATGGCTAGCTAAAGCACTCTTGTGTCAAGATTAGTGGTAGGCGATCCATTATTTTGTATGTATTAATTTTGATAGTAAGCTTGTGAACCTTGTTGATGATATATGCAGAAGAAAAACTTGTTTACATGGTTTATTTGTTGTTTAATTCATGTTTGAGAGAAATGTTTTAAACTTGACCTAAGTTTTATTCCATCAATATTCATAAGGCTTGAGATAGTTTTAAATGTTGATGTTCATAAATATTGAACTTAAATGTTATCATTTTGATAGTTTGTGTGAGAGATCAACAAAGGATCAAAATGGTAAATCCCGCAGCAAGTATTCGAGACAAACTTGTTGAGAGGATATGTGGTTATATGTATTGTTAACAAGTTCACACGCTTGATCGAGTTGATACGTACGAAATGGATTACCGAAAACTAATCTTGACATGTTTTTACCAAAACCCTAAAACCAATCTTTTTACCGTTGATTTATAAAATTCGACTGCAAACGATCCGATTGAAAAGTACCCAAAACCTTTGTTACTATTAAAGTTTGAAACCCTTTTAAGTATCGAACGGCGACAATATACACAATCTCCGTGGATACTATAAAACACCCCCTAAATACTTTTCAACAAATTGGCGTCGTTGCCGGGGATTGTTGTCATATTGCGAGCATTGCAATAGTCATTGAGTTTTGAACTTGTTAACTTTTTCTTGTGCTTGTTGATTTGTTTAGTTTAGTGTGCAGACTTCGTTTTATGCGAGGGAAGTTACCCGCAGACCAACTTCTTTTTGATCATGAAATCGAAAGAACCGCACGTAAAATCAATAGCAGAACAAGGCGGAGGAGTCAACTTGCCAAAGAAAGACGAGAGCGAGACGAAAGTTCAACTTCGACGCAAATACCACAGTTACCGCCAAATATGACTGAACCACCACCACCACCACCTACTTCTAGACCTTGTACTAATAGTCTGAGACATACAACACAATTTGCACACAATGCTCAGAATGGTCGGCATTCAGAAATGAAAACTGGTATCCTCTCACTTCTATATCAGAATCCTTTTATTGGTATGGATCACGAGGATCCTTTTACACACTTGACTAAGTTCTATGAGATTGCGGTAGCAACTGGTGCACCCGAAACTGAAGAAGAATCATTGTTTAAGAGACTATTCCCGTATTCCCTCATTGGGAAGGCCAAGGAATGGTATCTTGACCAATCTACGGCAATCATGACGAACTGGAACTTACTTGAGGAAAATTTTTTGGAACAATTTTTTCCACACAATCGTTTCATGGATGCTAAAACAGCAATTTCAGTTTTCACTCAAGGTGGAAATGAATCTCTTAACGAAGCTTTGGAGATATTAAAATCCATGTTGAGAAAGTGTAAAGGGAATGGTTTCGATGAGCTTTCTCAAATTCACATTTTCCGAAATGGTCTTCAATTAGTGCAGAAAACATTGTTGGATGCCACCGCGGGTGGATCCTTAATGAGCCAAAGTGCCGAAGAAGCCATAGCCATAATTGACAAGATGGCTTTAAATGACCATCAAGGGAACCATAATCGTGGATCTTCTCAAAAGAAAGCAGGAGTGCTCGAGTTGGGGACGAATGATGCAATACTTTCCCAAAACAAATTGCTATCTCAACAGGTTGAGTTGTTAACACAACAAATGTCCAAGCTACCTCAATAGATCAAAGAGATGCATGAACTTCCTAAAAAAAAGGTGCAAGTATTGGTTTGTGAGTTATGTAAAGGTGATCATCCAACCGGCTATTGTCCTTCTCCTTGTCCTCAAATTGAAGAAGAAGTGAATTACATGAACAACCCAAATCAGCAGCAAGGTTATCAAAGGCAACAACAACCTTATCAACAAGGGTACCAAAATCAACAACCAAGAGGAAATTTGTATCAAAATCAGGGATATCAACAAAATCGACAAAATCCTTATCAACCTCAAGGTGGGAGCTCCAAGCTTGAAGAAACTCTTAACCAATTTATTCAAATGTCCATGGCAAATCAAAAGTCAAATGAAGCATCGATCAAGAATCTAGAGAATCAAGTTGGGCAACTTGCAAAACAAGTGGCCGAACAACAAACTGGACCTTGTTTTTTCGCCAATACTCAAATCAACTCAAAGGAGCATTGTAAAGCAATTGTTACTCGAAGTGGGAGAGAGTTGGGAGAAGGAGAAAAAAATGAGAAAAATGATGATATGATAATTGAGGAGGTTGAGGAGGAAGAGAAAGTTGATGATGTTGTAGTTGAAAATAATGATAAGGAAGAAGTTGAAAAAGATAACCTAGAAAAAGAAAAGATTGAAGAAAAGAAAAGAAGAGTGAAAAAAGGGAAGGAGATAGTGAATCCAATGGCTATCCAAAACTTACCTTACCCTCATGTACCCACCAAGAAAGACAACGAACGACATTACGCTCGTTTCATGGACATTTTCAAACAATTACAAATCAATATTACGTTTGTTGAAGCTCTTGAACAAATGCCAAAGTATGCTAAGTTCATGAAGGATATCCTTACAAAGAAAAGAAGATATTCGGAGCCGGAAACAATTGTCATTGATGCTAGTTGTATTGATATCATTCAAAGAACTTTACGAAGAAAAGAAGTCGATCCGGGACGTGTTACTTTGCTGGTAACAATTGGTGATGTCTATGTTGGAAACGGCTTAATTGATTTGGGCTCAAGCATAAATTTAATTCCCCTGTCCATTGTGAAAAGGCTTGGGAACATTGAAATTTAATTCGGATGACGTTACAATTGGCCGACAAATCCATAACTCGTCCGCATGGGATGGCTTAAGATGTCTTGGTCAAAGTTGATAAGTTATTATTTCCAGTAGACTTTGTTTTTAATATGGAAGAAAATGAGGATGCTCCATTATTACTTGGACGCCCTTTAATGAAAACCGCCCGTATGATGATTGATGTTGATGACAGTCTAATGAATGTTCGAGTTCAAAATGAAGAAGTAAGTTTTAATCTCTTTGAAGCAATGAAGCATTCTAAAGACAAACATGATAGCTTCCGTATTGATGCAACGGAAGAAGCCGTAGTAGAAGTTTCAAAGCAAGTTCATGTAATGTCTCCTTTACAAAGGGCTCTTGATGATTCCTTTGAAGTATTTTCCAATGAAGAAGAAAGAGCACTTGAAGAGTGTTTGAAGGAACTTAAATCTTTGGAGGAGTTACAACCTTGGGAATGTGAAGAGAAAGTGTTAAAGAAAGAGGTGAGTGATGAGAAGTATCAACTTGAATTGAAGGTGTTGCCTTCTAATTTAAAATATGTGTTCCTTGATGATGGTTGTAACAAACTGGTTATCATTAGCAACATCTTGACCGACAAATAGGAGGACCGTTTGATTCATGTTTTGAAGAAAAATCAAGAAGCTTTAGGTTGGGTTCTTTCCGATTTAAAGGGAATTAGTCCGGCTTATTTCTTGCAAAAGATTTTAATGGAAGAGGATTATAAAGCGGTAGTCCAACCATAACGCCGTTTGAATCCAACGATGAAAGAAGTAGTGAGAAAAGAGGTTGTCAAGCTATTGGATGCCTGTATGATTTACCCGATATCCGATAGTCCTTGGGTAAGTCCTGTTCAAGTTGTGCCTAAAAAGGGAGGAATAATCGTAATACAAAATGAAAAAATGAGTTGATCCTGACAAGAATGGTGACGGGTTGGAGGATGTGTATAGATTATAGGAGGGTAAACACCGCTACAAGAAAAGACCATTTTCCACTTCCGTTTATGGAGCAAATGTTAGAAAGATTGTCGGGCCAACAATTCTATTGCTTTTTGGATGGTTACTCCGGTTATAACCAAATTTTGGTTGACCCGGAAGACCATGAGAAGACGGAATTCACATGTCCTTTTGGGATTTTTGCTTACCGAAAGATGCCGTTTGGTTTGTACAACGCACCGGGAACTTTTCAAAGTTGTGTGCAAGAAATTTTCTCCGATCTTATTGAAAAAATGATGGAGGTATTCATGGACGAATTCTTTGTTTTCGGAGTGTCTTTTGATCTATGTTTGGGAAATTTGGAGGTCGTTCTTGAACGGTGTGTTGAGACAAATTTGGTATTGAACTGGGAGAAGTGCAACTTTATGGTAACCGAGGGAATTGTGCTTGGCCATAAAGTCTCCTCTAAAGGCCTTGAATTTGATCAAGCAAAAATTAAAGTGATTGAAAAGTTGCCTCCTCCAACCAATGTCAATGGCATCCGGAGTTTTCTTGGCCATGCTGGCTTTTATCGGCGGTTTATCAAAGACGTCTCCAAAGTTGCAAGGCCATTCAGTAATCTACTCAACAAAGATAAGTTCTTCTCCTTTGATGATGAATGTTTAAATGCCTTTAAATTTTTGAAAGAGAAACTCATCACCGCACCCATAATCGTTGCTCCAAATTGGACTTTGAATTTTGAATTAATTTGTGATGCTAGCGATTATGCCAGCTGTCGCTCCCGGGATTTTCATCCTAGTACAAACGCGAAAGTGACACCGAACAGAGTCACCAGCAATGTGTATTTATCCCAAGAGAGGGAAAGGAAACACCGAATAAACCTGAAGGAAGGAAAAGAACATGGTCTTGCGACCAAGAGAAAGGGTAAGGGATTCGGTTACACGAGAGGAACGTATTAGCTCCCCCACGCGTCCATCGTACCCGATGGGATCCACGCTTGCTTATCTCGATCAAAGGGTGTAAGAAAAAGATACTGGAAAAAGGAACTGCTAGCTGGAGAAGTGGAAAAGGAAATGAGAGAGAAAGAGAAACAAATGTAGGGAAAATAAAAGAAGTGCTCGCATGGGCCCTACCCCACTGCCTACGTATCTCAATGGGAACATGAGAATCAGAGCGACATAGTTCCCCTCACTAGGGATGGATTGTTTGTATTTTTTAAGGAACGGCTAACGTTCTAGCTCAGGTGTTGCAAGCTTGCTGGTCCGAGTGCGTTACCGTCTTGCACGAGAACGAGTAGGAGCACGTTCGTACGTTGAGAGTGAATGAGGTGAGAAAAGAATTCCCGAAGGAAAGACGTTATTGTTTATTTTTTTGTTTTTTAGAAGTTTTTTTATTTGTTTGCATATGACAGTGTATCTGAATCTTAGTCATTGGAATGTGTACATTCTCACATTCCAAGATGGAATAGGTAAGAAAGCACACTAAGAGTGAAGAAGACCCCCACACTTAGCTCCAATTTGTCAAGGTTCAAACACACTAGCATACTTGTGTTTATTAAGTATTTTTATTGGTTAAGAAATGAAGAAGTGTTATTTATTATGCCTTCAACAAGTATTGCATTTAAGTCCCTCACACAAGATCAAATGTTTAACACATTGAGCCAAGATGGGCTATATGCTATACATTCTAAGATTATAAGAGAAGATCCCTTATAATCTTTTCTTTATGTGAAAGGCCTAAATGCAATAAATGCCTACCTTTATTAGATGTTTTGAGTTTTCTTTAAGATGAGAAGAGAGACTCAAGAGAGGAGAAAAGGTAAAACCTATGTGAACTAAGACTCAATCCTAATTGATTAGTTAAGGGAGTGATCCTAATGGTTTGTGAGGTTTCAAAACCTAGATCTAAAGAAAGCATGAATTAAACAAATCACTTCTAAAGTAGAAGATGAATTGTAATTCAAAAGGGAAAGTGATGAGTTGTTAAAAGAAAACACATAAGTGCTTAATAAAACACAAGATGGAATTGTAAAAGAGATGAAAGGAAAGAAGTTTGAATGTGGATTCTTTATCCACACTCAATTGAAACTTACCAAAGCCCCTACATGGTTAGTAAACATGTATAAGAAGTATAAGAAGTAAAAGAACATTTAATGCACCATAAAACTCAAAAGAATTAGGTGAGAAACCAAATCCTAATGTCACAACCAGAATGTACATCATATGGAAAACAAATGATTATTATCAAGCAAGTCCAAGTGAGCAAGCAACAAACATCATCCATGGCATTAGAACATGTTACCACAAGAAAAGGAAGATGAAAGATGAAAAGGAATGATAGAACATGCATAAATGGAACATGTAATCTAAGGATCAGAATTGAAATGAAATAAAAAAATGATTCACCAACATCTCACAAGTATTTATGAAGTAGCCATCAAGACATTTAAGAAGTGATAGAAGAAGTAGAATTGAAATGGAAGTTCAAAAGAGAGCACAAGTACAAACAACATGTTAAAGGTGCACAAGGTTCAAATGAAAATAAACATGCAAGGATGACATATAATATGTATCAATGACCTATAATGTCAAGTGAATGGTTCACCAAATATGCAAATGATCATGCAAGTATGTACAAAAGAAATCATGTAAACCTGCACAAAGATTACAATGATATGACATGTTATCATGCTTCAAATGAAATGTCTTAAACAAAAGTCAAATGAGTTCATGAGAATTATTCAAACATGGTATTGAGGTTCACAAATCAGAGGTGAATCACATATCAAAGTATCATGTAAAAATTCAAGGCAAAAGGGTTTTATACAATGCACTTAGGTCAAATATCCACATCATACAAAGTAACACAAAAATGAACACCAAACATGCCATAACAAGACCTAAAAAAATAAAATAAAAATCATATGACATACTTCAAGATGTTAATGACTCAATAAAAAAAGAAGAGCATCAAGACAATTTTTAATGATCAAGAAAAAAATTAAACAAAAGCATGTATCACTTTAAGCATGCACACCAAAGAAATTCAAAGAGAATTATGGAGCAGGGGCAAAAAGGTCATAAAATCAAGAAATAAAATCATGAAAAATATTATAAATGTTTTAATGATGTTCATGAATTTTTGTGGAATTTTATGATGAAGTTTGGTATTTTTAAAATTCAATTATGAAACATGTAAAAAAAATGAAAATAAAAATGAAATAGAAAATGACAGGGGGTGTAAACATAGCAATCCTTCAGTTCAATATTGATTGGGCCTTGAAAGCGTGGGGTGGGGAAAGCAATCTGTCATAGGTCCAATTATGCGCAAAACACCATAATAAGCATGCACTTCAGTCAACAAAATTGACTCATTAATAGCCACTGGATTGAGTCAAGGTCATGCCAAAGTCAAAGTAATCATCATCAACGCACACACTTGAAAGAGCACACACACTATCATGTACCATGCCACACAAAGTTTAAAATAAAATCAAAAAATCACACGTGACATGGACATGAACTTTAATGTGCTGTCATCACCCAAGCCACACGATGGTGAACATCCAATGGTCCACGTTTAAACTGAGAACAAAACCCTAACACAAGAACACCGGCCGGAGAGGGACCTCCGGTCACCTTCTCCGGCGAACTACCACCGTCTGCAACCTCCAATTCTCCAGAATTTCACAATCAATATGTCAAAATGAAGAGGAAGTAACACACATCATGATTCCAGTGACAAAACATACAAAAAGTCCATGAAACGAGAGAATCGAACAAAGGAAGATTTGCCCTAACATTTCCACTACGCCTCTAAAGGCCTATCAATTAGCCAGACAAGTTCTTGAGCTTATAAGAAGCTGCAAGAACCTGAAAATTCCTTCACATTAGGTCTATAATGGTGGAGATTCGTACCTGAAGTTTTGAGCTCTTGAAGTGTTCTTCAGAAAACCAGAGGTCTTGCTTCTTCTACAATCTCCTCTTGGCCAAATAAAGGCTGTGATGCAAAACTGATGATGATTCAATGAAAGAGAGATTGAAACCAAACTCCAAACAAGTAGCACTGTGAAGAACTTGAGAGAAAATCAGAGAGAGTGTTGAAGTGAAATGAACAAGGTAGAGCTCGAGAATCAGTGGCAATGGTGGATTTGAGAGAGAAGAGGAGAGTGTTTCTGAAGTGAATGTGAAAATGAAGTTGAAAAAATGAAATTTGAGAGAGTGATTTTTATTTATAATGTGAGCTTAACCATGGTTAAACTGAGTGAGTCAGCTGAGTCATGGTGGTTTGGGTGAGTCATCCCTAACTAACTGAGTCAAGTTAGTTAGGGAGAGCAATGGTATGGTGATGGCAACTCATGATATGCTAGGGTGGATGTGAAAAGAAAATGAAGGCACGGCTGGTTGTAGCAGAAACTTGCTCAGCAAGTTTGTTTCTTTCCATTCTCATGTATGCCAAGGCAAGTGTGCAAGGTGTAAGTCATGTGTGTTTGGTTTAATGTGGAAAGCTGATGTGATGAAGTGTTTGTGGTGTGTGTGAACAAAAAAATCGTGCACTAAACTGTCAATGCACCAGTGCCAACATGAGGTGGTTTGCAAGTGAAATTCTCTCTAACTAGTGCATAATTTGATGAGATTTTGGATTCATTTGAAAGAGGAGATATTGGAGAATATGTTTGGTGTTGAAAACAAATCAAATGGAAGTGTGTAAAATGGTGAAAAGTAGCTCAAAACATCAAGACACAAATCTGGCTTCATGAGCATGTGACTTGAAGCATGGCAAGGCAAAAATGGCGCCTGGGTTTCAGTCACGATCACCATGCCTTTGGACCATCATAACTCCCAATCCATTGATTAGATGAAAAATTGATAAACACCAACTTTTAAGATCTCACATAGAGGAACAACTTTGATGTTGAAAGATTTTCCATTTGAGGCCTCTAACCATGAGAAATTGATCCATACATTTTTCCCACCAACTGTTTGAGAAAATGAGGTGTGCGTGACCTGAAAATCCTTGGTCATGACCTAGTTTTGAACCTACTTTGCTCAAACTTTGATCAATCATATCTCACTCAATCTTTATCCAATGGAGATGTTCTACACATGGATTTGAAGCTTAAAACAAGATCTTTTGTTGTGGCCAAGTGGAATTTTCATTTGATGCTTCACATTTAAATGGCCTTGGTTCAAACTCTGATGCAAAATGGCCAAAACTTGCTATAATTAGTAACCCTTCTTCATCCAAAAATGGAAACTTTCCACATCTTGATTTTTTTCATGATTCCTTTGGAGTTTCTTGACCAAATTTTGTACATTGGACATATGTAACATGAGTTTCATGATTTTGGGCTCAAAAAGTCAATAGTTGACTTTTTCTTCTGATTATCTGACTTGCCCCCAAATTTCCTGATTTTTGATCTTTCTTCCAATTGAACCACTTCTAAAACCAATTGAGAGGCAATTTTCCATACACATACACTTAAGAACATGTAGAATACCATGACATCAAGTTTTGTCCAAAAAATCAAAGATTCCCTGATTTAATGGGAAACCCTAGTTTTGGTGCCCACCTCCTAGGAGAAAAATGTGCAGTCTTCAATTTCAAATTCCTCAGAGTATGTTGTGTATCCTCTTAAAGGATGATGAGATATACCATTTGAGGATGATTTTGGATCAATGAGCTATCTCTTTTGAGGGTTTTCCTTCAGTTTTTGAACCTCTTGCATAGTGAAAGATGTAGTGCTTCAATCTCCCATTGAATCTTACTTCCTTGAGGTTTTTGATGATCAATTGAGATGGTATGAGACATGAGAGACTCTTGGCTTGCTTTGAGGCAACTTGATTGACCTTTTTGTGCTTTGAATGATCCCTTGATTGTCCATCTTCCCCCTGATCACATGCCTTGATGGTAAGAGGAATGCTATGCTTCATTCTTCTATGTTAAATGCAATGCAATGCTAATGAGATGGATATGATATGATAGATGATAATGCTATGCTAAGATGACAAAAAGGGAGAGCAAATTTTGGGGTATTACAGCTTCCCCTATTCAAACACTGTAGACCTGAATGCCTGAAAGCGAATGCTTTCAGACTTTCAAGGTATATAGTGATTGAATACCAAATATAACCAAAAATTTGCTCTGGATGATGAAAAAGAAAAGGGATATAAACCCAACGCGATTGTTGGATTGAATCTTCAAGTGAAACGTTGTCGGAGAAGTCTATCTTTTGAACGACGCCAGGCGACTACTGGCTTGCCATACTGTTGATGGACTTTAACATATGTCTTTTTGAACGACGCCAGACGACTACTGGCTTGCCACACTGCTGGTGGACTTTCATAACGTCTTTTGTACGATGCCAGACGACTACTGGCTTGCCACACTGCTGGTGGACTTTCATAACGTCTTTTGTACGACGCCAGACGACTACTGGCTTGCCACACTGCTGGTGGACTTTCATAACGTCTTTTGTACGACGCTAGACGACTACTGGCTCGCCACAGTGCTGGTGGACTTTAGAAATGTCTTTTTGAACGATGCCAGATGACTACTGGCTTGCCACACTGCTGGTGGATTTTAGAAATGTCTTTTTGAACGACGCCAGACGACTACTGGCTTGCCACACTGCTGGTGGACTTTCATAACGTCTTTTGTACGACGCCAGACGACTACTGGCTCGCCACACTGCTGGTGGACTTTAGAAATGTCTTTTTGAACGACGCCAGACGACTACTGGCTTGCCACACTGCTGGTGGACTTCAATGATTACCAAACAGGCTTTGGAATCTCAAAATTGCCATCCTCGGATGGACTTTTTGCAGTTTTGCCAAATGATCGCCCCACCGGCTGGAACAACCATCTGCCATACTATCCCACTGGCTGGAATAATATGAACAAACTGTATGTGTGCCAAAAATAAATTGGACTTTGAGTTGTAAATGAGCAATGCTGAGAATTACACCACCTGCGGGGTAATATCATATGCTGACACTTTGCTGAAAAAGAGATTCCGTTGATCCATATAGACCAAGTTGGGGAAATTACCGCGACTCGGCTAGGGAGTATAGCGGGCAAGATCCAATGCTGAACTTTGTGGGGATATCATTACCAAAGATATGATATTGCCGGGGACCAGGACTACTTTGCGGGGAATATCCAAATCTTGGCTGAAAGACAATCCGTTGCAACGTATTGAGAAAAATCGGTAATCTGCTGAGGAAAATGACTGTCGAGCTTAGGGTAAATGTCACAATGCCCCCTGTTGGGCGAACTTTCCCTTTGACGACTCCGCTGGGAATAATGAGTTTATAACACACTCTGCTGGAGAAAAGAAAAAAAAACCGCTTTAAAGCGTCTCTTGTTGGGGCTGCCCTTCGAGAGGATTTTACAGAAGACCAAATGTCTTCTAACTCTACTGGGGATTATAGGTCGGGGATATCCTTTGCTGGGGAGGTTACATGCCCCATGCTTGGGAGGGTCAATAACTCCGCTGGGGATTATTCTTTGACAAATTTCCCATGCCGAAACCTGCAGGAGAGATGATACGACCACTTGCTGGTACATCCTGCCAAGAGTAAACTCCACCAGGGATGTTAGTACTAAAAGTTTCGTCTCTTAGGAGGATTTTGTAGAAAACCAAGCGTTTTCAAACTCTTAGACAGACACTCTACCTTGAACTACCTTTCACATTGTCTGCAAAGTACTGGAGGATTGGCACTCGTTGTCAACCTGGAGTATTCACTGCATTAATAACAGTTATCAACACAGAAGAAATCCATCTTCGAACACCGTTGCCGTCACGAAATTTAGTGGGAACTCTTGAATGGAAGAATCGACTTAATAAGATACAACAGTATCAAATCATAGCAAATATCTGCTCGTGGTTACGATCATGCTGTTTGGATCGATCGTGCTCATTACCTGTAACAGAAAAAGAATATGCACATGCCCCAGGATATTGCGTGGTCTTTTGGGTCCACCATCCAAGGTTGTCCAACAAGCAACGTAATTTCGATTGTCTTTGTGCATGTTTTTGCAAGGCCAAGATATTTTCAAAGTAACGTTTTATTATCAAAATTCGGACGTTTTTGCAAACAAAACAGTAAAATGAAAATAAAAGCCCGTGACTGAATATTCAACTTTATTGATGAAATGCCAAAAATTGGCGAATTTACAATCAGAAGCAAACCCCTGAAAGAGGCGATTTCCATAAAATTGAGAAAAGAAATCTATCCTAATGACAATGCGGAAATTGGATTCCAACTGATTTCTGATTCTGTTATAGCCAGTATGTATTCCAGCTCTCCTGATTATCTTTGCCTTCGGGAGCTCATGATTGGACCAATTCCTCCTTTGGAATTTTGCCAGTTTGCGGAAGAGTAGAAAACGTACAGATTAATTCAGACTGCAGTCATTCGCTTTAATCCCTCTTTTATGTGGATCGCCTTTTCAGGTTTTCAATCCACTGGGATACCCTTTTTTGCCTAAGTTGCCCTTTCGGGTTTTCAACTTACCGGGTGTACAATTTTTTTCAATTATATCCCTAATTTTTGCCCGAACCTTTATTCTGTTTTTGGTTGGTCGGGATGCCCTTTTTTGCCTGGATTTTTTTTTTTTTTTATCCAGCGGGTCTCTTTATACGAAGTATTTTTTAACTACATCTGAATTAACAGGGGATGAAAAATCTTCACCATCCATGGTTGTCAGCAACAGGGCTCCACCTGAGAAAACCTTTTTTACCACAAACGGACCTTCATAGTTAGGAGTCCATTTTCCCTTGTGATCTGTACTCGGAGGAAATATTCTCTTGATTACCACATCCCCGACCTTGTAGACTTGAGGTCGAACCTTTTGATCGAATGCCCTCTTCATTCTGCGCTGATATAACTGGCCATGGCATACCGCTGCTAAACGCTTCTCCTCAATAAGGCTCAGCTGATCAAATCTAGCTCGTACCCATTCAGCTTCATCTAGCTTAACGTCCATCAATATTCGGAGAGAGGGAATCTCCACTTCTATCGGTAGAACTGCCTCCATACCATATACAAGCGAGTATGGTGTTGCCCCAGTAGACGTGCGGACTGATGTTCGATACCCATGCAAAGCCAGTGGTAACATCTCATGCCAATCTTTGTACGTGACAACCATCTTCTGCACAATCTTCTTGATATTTTTGTTGGCCGCTTCAACCGCGCCATTCATTTTCGGGCGGTACGGAGAAGAATTGTGGTGCTCGATTTTGAAGTCCCGGCATAGCTCAGCCATCATCTTGTTGTTTAAATTAGAACCATTATCAGTAATGATTCTTTCGGGCACTCCATATCGACAAATGATATCTCGCTTCAAGAAACGAGCCACTACTTGCTTAGTGACATTGGCGTAAGATGCTGCTTCAACCCATTTAGTGAAGTAATCAATGGCAACCAAGATGAAACGATGGCCGTTTGAAGCAGTAGGCTCAATTTTCCCGATCATATCAATGCCCCACATTGCAAATGGCCACGGAGAAGACATGATACTCAACGGATTGGGAGGAACGTGCACTTTGTCTGCATAGATCTGGCATTTGTGGCACTTGCGAGCATACTTGCAGCAATCTGACTCCATGGTCAGCCAATAATACCCTAATCTCAACAATTTCTTACCCATCGCATGTCCTCCGGCATAGGTACCGAAAGAGCCTTCGTGCACTTCAATCATCAACAGGTCTGCCTCGTGTCTATCCACACATCTGAGCAGAACCGTGTCAAAATTCCTTTTATACAGCACACCATCTTTGTTCAAGAAGAAACTACCAGCTAGCCTTCTTAATGTCTTCTTGTCATTGGAAGATGCCCCAGGCGGGTATTCTTGATTTTTTAAGAAGCATTTGATGTCATGGTACCAAGGCTTATCGTCAGACACTGCATCAACCTCAAACACAAAAGTAGGCCTATCAAGACGAGATACATCAATCCTGGGCACAAAGTTCCAACCATGCACTTTGATCATCGAAGAGATAGGGGCCAAGGCATCTGCAAACTTATTCTCATCTCGGGGAACATGATATAACTTGACAGTTGTAAAGAATGTCAGCAATCTCCTCGTATAATCTCTATACGGAATCAAATTCTGCTGATGTGTGTGCCAAGTTCCCTTTACTTGATTGATTACCAGTGCTGAATCACCAAAGATATCGAGGGTCTTGATTCGTAAATTAATAGCTTCCTCGATCCCTAATATGCAAGCTTCGTATTCTGCTTCATTGTTGGTACACCCGAAAGTTACTCGGGCAGTGAAGGGCATGTGAACACCCTCTGGCGTAATAAGGACTGCCCCAACTCCGCACCCATTCATATTAACTGCCCCATCAAACATCAAACTCCATTTGGATTCAGGGTCAGGCCCCTCCTCCAGAAGTGGTTCCTCGCAGTCTTTCGCTTTGAGAAACATGATGTCCTCATCAGGGAAATCAAATCTCATGGGCTGGTAATCATCAAGAGGCTGTTGCGCAAGATAATCTGATAGTATACTTCCTTTGATTGCCTTTTGCGAAGTAAATTGAATATCGTACTCTGTCAGTACCATCTACCACCTTGCAACTCTGCCTGTAAGTACTGGTTTCTCAAAAATATACTTGACCGGATCCAATTTAGAGATCAACAAGGTTGTATGTGTGAGCATGTATTGTCTCAACCGCTTGGCGGCCCATGCGAGTGCACAGCATGTCTTCTCAAGCATTGAATAACGCGATTCACAATCTGTAAATTTCTTGCTCAGGTAGTAGATAACATGTTCTTTCCTACCTGTCTCGTCGTGTTGACCGAGAACACAACCCATGGATCCTTCGAGCACTGTCAAGTACATAATCAGTGGTCTCCCTTGAACTGGAGGTATCAGAATTGGAGGTTCCTGCAAATATCTTTTTATTTTATCGAATGCATTTTGATAATCATCATTCCACCTAACCGTTTGATCTTTTCTTAGCATTTTGAATATCGGTTCGCAAGTGGCAGTTAGGTGAGATATGAACCTTGAAATGTAGTTCAATCTTCCTAGAAAGCCGCGAACTTCTTTCTCAGTCCTTGGTACAGGCATATCTTGTATAGCTTTCACCTTAGCAGGATCAACCTCTATCCCTTTTTCACTGACAATGAAACCAAGCAATTTTCCGGACCGCACGCCGAAAGTACACTTGTTAGGATTCAGTCTCAACCTGAATTTCCTCAGCCTCTCAAACAACTTCTTCAAGTTGATCAGATGTTCACCTTCTGTCTTTGATTTAGCAATCATGTCATCCACATAGCACTCGATCTCTTTATGAATTAGATCGTGGAATAACGTCACCATTGCTCTTTGATAGGTTGCCCCTGCGTTCTTCAACCCAAAAGGCATTACTTTGTAACAGAAGGTACCCCACGGGGTAATGAATGTCGTCTTCTCTATGTCTTCAGGCCCCATCTTTATCTGATTGTACCCGGAGAATCCATCCATAAATGAGAACGCTGAAAACTGAGCAGTATTATCAACCAGCACATCAATATGAGGGAGTGGAAAATCATCTTTAGGGCTCGCCCTGTTGAGATCTCTGTAATCCACACACATTCTGACTTTGCCATCTTTCTTCGGCACCGGTACTATATTGGCCACCCAGGGAAGATAGTTGGTTACTGCCAGAAAACCTGCATCCAACTGTTTCTGTACTTCTTCCTTGATCTTCAAGGCCATTTCTGGTTTTGTCCTGCGCAGCTTCTGCTTGACCGGTGGGCAGTCCTCTTTCAATGGTAGTCTATGCACAACTATGTCTGTATCTAAACCTGGCATATCTTGGTATGACCAAGCAAAGATGTCAACGTATTCACGTAGCATGACTATCAGCTCTTGCTTTACATCGGCCTGCAGACTCGCACCAATCCTGATCTCTTTCTTGCTTTCCTCTGACCCAATATTGATGATCTCGAGAGCTTCCTGATGAGGCTGAATGGTCTTCTCTTCCTGTTTCAACAACCTAGCCAACTCTTCCGAGAGTTCATAGTCTTCATCACTTTCTTCCTCAGCTTGATAGATCGGATTGTCGAAATCATACGTGGGCATAACAGAATCATTTTCAGAGAAATCCACAGAATCCAGTCTGCATGATTGGGTTTATGCTTTATTTTAGATTATTTTTTTCTTGAAAACAAAAGAAAAGAAAGTGCATTATCATTTTTAATTTTCTTTGTGCAAAAATAAAATAAAGAAAGAGTAAAGGAACACAAATTTGTAAACAAAAACGTCCTTTTATTGATATTTGAACATTATATGAGAAAATATGGTGGCCCTACAAATGGATCCTCACACCTTGGGCAGAGTGTGGGATTTCATGCATTATGAAAGACAAGAATTATTACTCTGCATGGTGAACAACATGAACGATTTCTTCGCTAGACCAATTTTGCAACGCCTCGCCTGGAGCCATTGCATATACCCATCTGTCCAGATAATCTGAGCTTTCAGCGCCATCTTCTATTGCTGAGCAGGACTGATTGGGGTTAATAATTCCTCCACTGTTGAAGTTGATTGGCCCATAAAATCGGGGAACTGGCGTCCGGCCCGGCTGGTATCCAATGCCAAACTTATCTTCTTTCACGAACACATCTATAGCTTTACCCCAACCTTGGGCATTTCCGCTTTCGACCACTTCTCTGGCCTGCTTGTACGACACAATTGATGCACTCGGCCCACCTGGCACATTCGACACCACTGCTGCTGAAGTAGATTCTGGTAAGTTATTGATATTCAGGGCTTCAAAAGATTGGCACAAAGTTTCATGAATCTCTCCATCCATTTCCACATATTTGAAAGTGGATAGATGACTCACGAATATATCTTCCTCGCCGCAAACAGTAACCACCTGACCCTCGAACACATATTTGAGCTTCTGATGAAGTGTGGAGGTAACTGCGCCTGCTGCGTGAATCCACGGTCAGCCCAACAAACAGCTATAAGCAGGCTGAATGTCCATAACATGAAAGGTCGTCTTGAATATCTGTGGACCAACCTGTATTGGTAGTTCAACCTCCCCAAACACCGATCTTTGGGATCCATCGAAAGCTCTCACAATCAGATCGCTGGGTCTCAGAACCAATCCATCTACTTCAATTTTCATCAAGGCCTTTTTGGGTAACACATTTAAGGAAGAACCTGTGTCAACCAACACATGCGACAAAACAACTCTTTTGCATTCAAGTGTGATGTGCAGCGCTTTGTTGTGGTTACGTCCATCTGGTGTCAAATCCCTGTTCGTAAATCCCAACCCGTGGCTCACATTCACATTAGAAATTACTCCCTCCAACTGATTCACTGTAATCTCTTGGGGAACGTATGCCATATTCAGAACTTTCAACAAAGCAGCCCGGTGTGCATCTGAACTCATTAACAGGGATAATATCGAAATTTTAGAGGGTGTCTGATTAAGTTGATCAATGATCTTGTAATCACTCTTTTTGATAACCCTCATAAATTCCTCAACATCATTATCAAAATTGACTTTAGGGTCCTCTTCCTGAGCAGGCACCTTGTCATCAACAACCTGTTTTCCTTTCGCTCTTGCAACGGCTTCAGCCTCTTTATCATTCCTTAGAGTCTGGGGAGCAAAGAGTCGACCGCTCCTAGTAAAACCACTTGGTCCACTGACATTCTCAATGCTAGTACCAACAGCCTCTGCCTTCTGCCGACTTCCTCCTTGACGAGTATCAGTTCCATACTGCCACAGAACTGCCCTATTAGACACATAAGCAGCCGATTCAGGAACTATAATCGTAACTGGTCTCGGCCTCTCGGGCACGATGATAGCAACAGGCTCCTCAACAGGCACTTGTATCTCGACTGGATTATAGTAAATGGTAACGGCAGAAACATCCTGTTCTTTCTCTACTTTATCAAACTGAAGACTTCCCTCGTCCATAAGATCCTGCAGTCCAGCTCTCAACTTACTGCAGCCATTAACCTGCTTTGAACAATCCTCGCAATCAGAGGCGCATCCAGGAAATACCTTTCCTTTTAACAAACGTTCTTTTACAATCAACAACGGAGTCTTCACCAAATTAACATCAGTAATCAAATTCAACTTCTTGCCATCAAAAATGGCATTTGTGCCCGCACCTCCATGATGAGGCATTGGATTGTCACGAACATTCGGCGGCCTAGAGAAGTTGATAGCTTTTGCGTCGATCAGATCTTGAACCTTATGTTGAAAGGTCCAGCACTTTTCTATTGAATGACCTGGCGCACCAGAATGATATTCACATCGAACATTAGCATCATAAACTTGAGGCAATTTTTCGGAATCCAGCGGCTTCATAGTCCGAAGTTCAACCAACTTCTCTTTGAGCAGTTGTGGTAACAAAGCAGCATATGTCATAGGCAAGGGATCAAACTTACGGTCCCTTTGTCTATTGTTTTGAAATCGGGGTCTACCTTGTTGATCTGGTGTTTGCTGTCCAGCTGGAACCTGAATGGTTACCGCATCCACCTGATGATAGGACTGATTCCTTCCTCTGCCCCCTCCTCTATACACAGCGCTGGACTCCCCTTCTCTTTTCCTTGGTCCATTGGCAAAGGGTTTCTTCGAATTTGAAGCAACATCTTGAATCTTACCCAATTTCAACAGACTTTCTATTCGTTCCCCAGCAACGACGATATCGGCAAACCCCGTGGAGGGACATGCAACCAGTCTATCCAAATACGTCCCTTGAAGTGTGCTCATGAACATATCAGCCATCTCACGATCACCCAAAGGTGGTTGAACTCGAGCAGCCAATTCTCTCCATCTCTGTGCGTACTGCTTAAAGCCCTCCTTGTTATCCTGAGTCATACTCTGCAATTGGGTACGATTAGGTGCCATGTCCAGATTATATTGATACTGCTTTAGAAACGCAGCGCACAAATCTTTCCAACTCCTTATATGAACCCTGTCCAGCTTAATGTACCATTCCAGGGAGGCGCCTGACAGGCTATCCTGGAAAAAATACATCCAGAGCTTTTGGTCCTCGGTGTAAGCGGCAATCTTGCGATTGTAAGCTTGCAAATGGGTTTTGGGACATGTACTGCCGTTGTACTTATCCAAAACAGGAAGCTTGAACTTGGGTGGAATTCGCACACCCTGCACGAGACCCATGTCTTCTACATCAATTCCAAGAGGATTTTGGCTCTCAATAGCCTTGAGTCTTTCATCCAGCCCTTCATACTTCCGGTCGTCATTGTAGAAACCCATGTCATTGTTGAATGCAGTGAACTGGTCCTCCTGACCATCCTCATTGTTATCAAGTCCCAGATGTACCCCACCAGCAGGGATTGTGCCAACAGGAGGAGTGCGCACGTTGCGATTTGGGATCTCAGTTTCCAGCCTCTGGATAGTGGTTCTCATAGCTTCTTGTCCAATCCTCATGTTTTCTTGACCGGTCCTCAGCTCTTGCTGACCTTGAGCAATCCCCTGCATGAGGTTCATGAACTGTTCCATCCTTCCCCTCAAATCGGCTAACTCTGTATAAACTTGCTCCATTACTCTTGCTTGATTGCGTCGGGTAGAATATCGGTGGACTGGGGTATCAGCTATCGTGCCTGAAAACAAAATAAAGGTTAGCAGGCGCCTGCAAAAGGAAAACCTGCGATGCAAAAATGATATGCAAATGCAAATGCAAAGTTATGTTTGTCATTTCAAAATACTTTTCATATCCTGATTCCAATCGTAACCAAAAATTCCTGAAGACCAGGAGTCATGATTACTGAGTTTTGCCATGAAGAGATATTCATATACATCGATCACAGATGTCTGAAGACCAGAAATAGTGATTTTGTAGTGTGCTATTGTGCAGATATCACATCACATATATCTGAAGATCGAAAATTGTGAACAGAAATAACCCATTTCATACAAATTCCCAAAAACTTCTCAAGCACGTTTGTCGTAGTTTCAGCAACAAAATAAGAAACAGGCAGTCAAATGGATCCATCAATAATTCTGATGGTAACCATTACAAATTACAAAGAAATGATAAAAATCACTAATCCGACAGCTCTACATCTTTCAGCTTCTGACTGGAGTACTTAATCTCTTCAAACAGGATGCGGGTACGCTGATGATGCGGCTTCTCAATCAGCTCTTTAATCACTGCGTCCCTTTTTTCCAATGCATCCTCTAATGACCCCACGTGCATCAGCAAGGCTTCATCTTCATTGGCTCCTTTGCGCCTCTTGATTCCAGCTTGAATTTTAACCAGTTTCAGCTCTGCTGTGACATCTTCAAGCTCCTTGTTGGTGATTTTCAGCGTACCTTCAGCATTTCTCACTTGTTCTTGACTTTTGCCAAGATCTTCTCGATACTTTCTTCTTTCCACGTGCGCTTTCTTCAGCTCTTCATCTTTATCTTTTAGCTGGGCCTGCAATTCGGAGTTCTCAATTTTGACCTCATCCCAAGCTCGACGGAGTTTAGCTAACGAATCCTTGCTTCGGGCCAGCGCCTGCTTTGTAGCCTTATGACCCTGACTAGTATCACCTGCTCCCAAGGTAAGCTTCCGGAAGTATCGAGCTCTCTCATCAAAATCTTCTTCTTTGTCCGCCAGGGTTTTTTCTGCTTTCAACGCTCTCTTTTCTAACTCTTTGTTGTTAGCTAGAGCTTTCTGAAGACATCTGCTCATTCCAGAGTTCTCTATCTGCAGATCTCTAACCATTTTCTTCAATTTCTCGTACTCCTCGGCCGGTACCATGGAATGTTGACCTGGACATAAGAGAACTTCTCGGGAAAAGGGTAACAACAGCTTTTTGACCTTCATCTCAACCCAAGCATCGTAGTCAGGGTATGATCTACAGTCTCCTTTGCCGAAAGTCAATTTTCCCTCTCTTTGCCTAAATTTCCAAGCATTTATTACTTCCAGCACTCTTTCATTCTTGGTTCCTACAAAAAACAGAGAAGCGCTAATCTCTTTATCAGCAGGAGGATGTCTCGAGGCATAACCAAATTGTCTAACTGCCAACACTGGGTTGTAATTAATCCCACCTCTTCTTCCAAGCAGAGGCACATTAGGAAAACTTCCACATTTGACAGTAAGCTCTACCGTCAGTAATTTGGGATCAAACCAAATAATATTATTGGCAGTCAGACCTATCAGTCTCTTGGACCACTTCATTGTCTCAGCAGTTTCTACAAATGCACCAGTCCGGGGTAAATGTTTGAAGAGCCAATGGCATAACAATTGGGTGCAACAACTAACCAAACTCCCTCTTGCCTTCTCATTTTTGTAGTGTACGGAGTGATAAAAACCCCCTAGCAGGGTAGGAATCGGATTCTTCGAGACAAACACTTTCAACGCCTGCATATCAACAAAATCAGGCTGACCGGGGAAAAGCACCAAGCCATAGATACAAAGAGCTAACACAGCGTTGTAAGTAGTCCAATTTTTAGCCTTGGCAGCTTCCCGAGCTTGTCGAAAAAGGAACTCCAAGTGAAATCCTTCATCTTCTTTGAGTCTGCTTAGGCCACTTTTCACAACAAACAGGTCCAGATGTAGGACAGCAGCGATTACTTCAGGGGCAAGAGCACCTTCAGAAAAGTACGGTATAGCAGACGTGATTGGAATTCCCAAAATAAATGAGAATTCCTCCAGAGTGGGCATCAGAATGTAGTCAGGGAATAGGAAACATCTCATTGATGGCTCATAGAACTGTAAGAAGGTATGCAACCCATCCTTCTCATACTTTGTGAATGCACAGACCATCTTAATCAGCCCTCCATACTCCTTCTGAAAAGTGCTGAGAACATCAGAACCAGCCATACCTATCATCTTGTTCAATACATCCAGCTTAGGATCAGGGAATTTGTATGACACATTATTCTTCCTTTTAACCTCAGCATCTTGGGAACTCATGATTGGAATCAGACAATATGGTAAGTACCTGAAAATGACAAACATAACCTGTTATGATATGATTATGCAAATGCAAAAGGCATGTGATCAGGTATCCAGGTGTCGGTGTCTGTGTGGAACTGTGTGCACTGTGTCTCTGTACTGAATCTGGCAATATATCTGAGATGAATACTCAAACCACTGTCATAGGATACACTATCTGTAATAACCATAGAATCACAAGTACGGTATGTAGGAGGCCGGGATACCTGCAAACCTGTAAACATCCCACCCATACTCACATGTGGTTCCTAGAAAATAAGGCTTGTCAGCTTCAGAGGTTTGAGAAGCGATAGCACATTCAGCCCGTAGGACACAATGCTATGCCAATCAAAGAGGTCGTCCACTGACTCACCTTAGAAAATAAAGGTCATCCTATGCAAGTACCAAAGTGGGCCCTCGGGTGCGAGTGGGTTTGCCACAGAATGTGGTCTGCCACTGTCACCGCTAAAGAGAGATGTTTCCACTAAGGTCCTCATGATCGGTCACTAGAGTCGACAGCTCTCTAGATCGACATCCTGGAATACGCAAGATGCGCACGCCATGATGGGTCCCAAGATAGCCTCGTCTAGCTGTGAATTTCGTGATTACCCACATACACAGATGGCACGTAGGTCCCACTACTCTCCACTCTAAATCTAAGTGTATACTCGAGCCTGTGTACTGAGCTCATCTCTCAGAAATCCCATCCCTCCAAACAGACAGAACAGTGCAACACGGTATAATATATGTAATTTAAATGCTAACATGCTGTAAATATGGTACAAGTAATAAAATACAGTAAACAGCAAATACAAAACAACAGTAAACACCCAATGAAAGAAAAACAAACAAGCGCTAGGATTGACTCGCTTAGGATGGACCAGCAATAGGTCAACCTGTCCCCAGCAGAGTCGCCAGCTGTCGCTCCCGGGATTTTCATCCTAGTACAAACGCGAAAGTGACACCGAACAGAGTCGCCAGCAATGTGTATTTATCCCAAGAGAGGGAAAGGAAACACCGCATAAATCTGAAGGAAGGAAAAGAACATGGTCTTGCGACCAAGAGAAAGGGTAAGGGAGTCGGTTACACGAGAGGAAGGTATTAGCACCCCCACGCGTCCATCATACCCGATGGGATCCACGCTTGCTTATCTCGATCAAAGGGTGTAAGAAAAAGATACTGGAAAAAGGAACTGCTAGCTGGAGAACTGGAAAAGGAAATGAGAGAGAAAGAGAAACAAATGTAGGGAAAATAAAAGAAGTGCTCGCATGGGCCCTACCCCACTGCCTACGTATCTCATCGGGAACATGAGAATCAGAGCGACGTAGTTCCCCTCACTAGGGATGGATTGTTTGTATTTTTTAAGGAACGACTAACGTTCTAGCTCAGGTGTTGCAGGCTCGCTGGTCCGAGTGCGTTACCGTCTTGCACGAGAACGAGTAGGAGCACGTTCGTACGTTGAGAGTGAATGAGGTGAGAAAAGAATTCCCGAAGGAAAGACGTTATTGTTTGTTTTTTTGTTTTTTAGAAGTTTTTTTATTTGTTTGCATATGACAGTGTATCTGAATCTTAGTCATTGGAATGTGTACATTCTCACATTCCAAGATGGAATGGGTAAGAAAGCACACTAAGAGTGAAGAAGACCGCCACACTTAGCTCCAATTTGTCAAGGTTCAAACACACTAGCATACTTGTGTTTATTAAGTGTTTTTATTGGTTAAGAAATGAAGAAGTGTTATTTATTATGCCTTCAACAAGTATTGCATTTAAGTCCCTCACACAAGATCAAATGTTTAACACATTAACCCAAGATGGGCTATATGCTATACATTCTAAGATTATAAGAGAAGATCCCTTATAATCTTTTCTTTATGTGAAAGGCCTAAATGCAATAAATGCCTACCTTTATTAGATGTTTTGAGTTTTCTTTAAGATGAGAAGAGAGACTCAAGAGAGGAGAAAAGGTAAAACCTATGTGAACTAAGACTCAATCCTAATTGATTAGTTAAGGGAGTGATCCTAATGGTTTGTGAGGTTTCAAAACCTAGATCTAAAGAAAGCATGAATTAAACAACTCACTTCTAAAGTAGAAGATGAATTGTAATTCAAAAGGGAAAGTGATGAGTTGTTAAAAGAAAACACATAAGTGCTTAACAAAACACAAGATGGAATTGTAAAAGAGATGAAAGGAAAGAAGTTTGAATGTGGATTCTTTATCCACACTCAATTGAAACTTACCAAAGCCCCTACATGGTTAGTAAACATGTATAAGAAGTATAAGAAGTAAAAGAACATTTAATGCACCATAAAACTCAAAAGAATTAGGTGAGAAACCAAATCCTAATGTCACAACCAGAATGTACATCATATGGAAAACAACTGATTATTATCAAGAAAGTCCAAGTGAGCAAGCAACAAACATCATCCATGGCATTAGAACATGTTACCACATGAAAAGGAAGATGAAAGATGAAAAGGAATGATAGAACATGCATAAATGGAACATGTAATCTAAGGATCAGAATTGAAATGAAATAAAAATGATTCACCAACATCTCACAAGTATTTATGAAGTAGCCATCAAGACATTTAAGAAGTGATAGAAGAAGTAGAATTGAAATGGAAGTTCAAAAGAGAACACAAGTACAAACAACATGTTAAAGGTGCACAAGGTTCAAATGAAAATCAACATGCAAAAATGACATATAATATGTATCAATGACCTATAAAGTCAAGTGAATGGTTCACCAAATATGCAAATGATCATGCAAGTATGTACAAAAGAAATCATGTAAACCTGCACAAAGATTACAATGATATGACATGTTATCATGCTTCAAATGAAATGTCTTAAACAAAAGTCAAATGAGTTCGTGAGAATTATTCAAACATGTTATTGAGGTTCACAAATCAGAGGTGAATCACATATCAAAGTATCATGTAAAAATTCAAGGCAAAAGGGTTTTATACAATTCACTTAGGTCAAATATCCACATCATACAAAGTAACACAAAAATGAACACCAAACATGCCATAACAAGACCTAAAAAAATAAAATAAAAATCATATGACATACTTCAAGATGTTAATGACTCAATAAAAAAAGAAGAGCATCAAGACAATTTTTAATGATCAAGAACAAAATTAAACAAAAGCATGTATCACTTTAAGCATGCACACCAAAGAAATTCAAAGAGAATTATGGAGCAGGGGCAAAAAGGTCATAAAATCAAGAAATAAAATCATGAAAAATATTATAAATGTTTTAATGATGTTCATGAATTTTTGTGGAATTTTATGATGAAGTTTGGTATTTTAAAAATTCAATTATGAAACATGTAAAAAAAATGAAAATAAAAATGAAATAGAAAATGACGGGGGTGTAAACATAGCAATCCTTCAGTTCAATATTGATTGGGCCTTGAAAGCGTGGGGTGGGGAAAGCAATCTGTCATAGGTCCAATTATGCGCAAAACACCATAATAAGCATGCACTTCAGTCAACAAAATTGACTCATTAATAGCCACTGGATTGAGTCAAGGTCATGCCAAAGTCAAAGTAATCATCATCAACGCACACACTTGAAAGAGCACACACACTATCATGTACCATGCCACACAAAGTTTAAAATAAAATCAGAAAATCACATGTGACATGCACATGAACTTTAATGTGCTGTCATCACCCAAGCCACACGATGGTGAACATCCAATGGTCCACGTTTAAACTGAGAACAAAACCCTAACACAAGAACACCGGCCGGAGAGGGACCTCCAGTCACCTTCTCCCGCGAACTACCACCGTCTGCAACCTCCAATTCTCCAGAATTTCACAATCAATATGTCAAAATGAAGAGGAAGTAACACACATCATGATTCCAGTGACAAAACATACAAAAAGTCCATGAAACGAGAGAATCGAACAAAGGAAGATTTGCCCTAACATTTCCACTACGCCTCTAAAGGCCTATCAACTAGCCAGACAAGTTCTTGAGCTTATAAGAAGCTGCAAGAACCTGAAAATTCCTTCACATTAGGTCTATAATGGTGGAGATTCGTACCTGAAGTTTTGAGCTCTTGAAGTGTTCTTCAGAAAACCAGAGGTCTTGCTTCTTCTACAATCTCCTCTTGGCCAAATAAAGGCTGTGATGCAAAACTGATGATGATTCAATGAAAGAGAGATTGAAACCAAACTCCAAACAAGTAGCACTGTGAAGAACTTGAGAGAAAATCAGAGAGAGTGTTGAAGTGAAATGAACAAGGTATAGCTCGAGAATCAGTGGCAATGGTGGATTTGAGAGAGAAGAGGAGAGTGTTTCTGAAGTGAATGTGAAAATGAAGTTGAAAAAATGAAATTTGAGAGAGTGATTTTTATTTATAATGTGAGCTTAACCATGGTTAAACTGAGTGAGTCAGCTGAGTCATGGTGGTTTGGGTGAGTCATCCCTAACTAACTGAGTCAAGTTAGTTAGGGAGAGCAATGGTATGGTGATGGCAACTCATGATATGCTAGGGTGGATGTGAAAAGAAAATGAAGGCACGGCTGGTTGTAGCAGAAACTTGCTCAGCAAGTTTGTTTCTTTCCATTCTCATGTATACCAAGGCAAGTGTGCAAGGTGTAAGTCATGTGTGTTTGGTTTAATGTGGAAAGCTGATGTGATGAAGTGTTTGTGGTGTGTGTGAACAAAAAAATCGTGCACTAAACTGTTAATGCACCAGTGCCAACATGAGGTGGTTTGCAAGTGAAATTCTCTCTAACTAGTGCATAATTTGATGAGATTTTGGATTCATTTGAAAGAGGAGATATTGGAGAATATGTTTGGTGTTGAAAACAAATCAAATGGAAGTGTGTAAAATGGTGAAAAGTAGCTCAAAACATCAAGACACAAATCTGGCTTCATGAGCATGTGACTTGAAGCATGGCAAGGCAAAAATGGCGCCTGGGTTTCAGTCACGATCACCATGCCTTTGGACCATCATAACTCCCAATCCATTGATTAGATGAAAAATTGATAAACACCAACTTTTAAGATCTCACATAGAGGAACAACTTTGATGTTGAAAGATTTTCCATTTGAGGCCTCTAACCATGAGAAATTGATCCATACATTTTTCCCACCAACTTTTTGAGAAAATGAGGTGCGCGTGACCTGAAAATCCTTGGTCATGACCTAGTTTTGAACCTACTTTGCTCAAACTTTGATCAATCATATCTCACTCAATCTTTATCCAATGGAGATGTTCTACACATGGATTTGAAGCTTAAAACAAGATCTTTTTTTGTGGCCGAGTGGAATTTTCATTTGATGCTTCACATTTAAATGGCCTTGGTTCAAACTCTGATGCAAAATGGCCAAAACTTGCTATAATTAGTAACCATTCTTCATCCAAAAATGGCAACTTTCCACATCTTGATTTTTTTCATGATTCCTTTGGAGTTTCTTGACCAAATTTTGTACATTGGACATATGTAACATGAATTTCATGATTTTGGGCTCAAAAAGTCAATAGTTGACTTTTTCTTCTGATTATTTGACTTGCCCCCAAATTTCCTGATTTTTGATCTTTCTTCCAATTGAACCACTTCTAAAACCAATTGAGAGGCAATTTTCCATACACATACACTTAAGAACGTGTAGAATACCATGACATCAAGTTTTGTCCAAAAAATCAAAGATTCCCTGATTTAATGGGAAACCCTAGTTTTGGTGCCCACCTCCTAGGAGAAAAATGTGCAGTCTTCAATTTCAAATTCCTCAGAGTATGTTGTGTATCCTCTTAAAGGATGATGAGATATACCATTTGAGGATGATTTTGGATCAATGAGCTATCTCTTTTGAGGGTTTTCCTTCAATTTTTGAACCTCTTGCATAGTGAAAGATGTAGTGCTTCAATCTCCCATTGAATCTCACTTCCTTGAGGTTTTGGATGATCAATTGAGATGGTATGAGACATGAGAGACTCTTGGCTTGCTTTGAGGCAACTTGATTGACCTTTTTGTGCTTTGAATGATCCCTTGATTGTCCATCTTCCCCCTGATTACATGCCTTGATGGTAAGAGGAATGCTATGCTTCATTCTTCTATGTTAAATGCAATGCAATGCTAATGAGATGGATATGATATGATAGATGATAATGCTATGCTAAGATGACAAAAAGGGAGAGCAAATTTTGGGGTATTACAGATACTATAAAACACCCCCTAAATACTTTTCAACAAATTGGCGTCGTTGCCGGGGATTGTTGTCATATTGCGAGCATTGCAATAGTCATTGAGTTTTGAACTTGTTAACTTTTTCTTGTGCTTGTTGATTTGTTTAGTTTAGTGTGCAGACTTCGTTTTATGCGAGGGAAGTTACCCGCAGACCAACTTCTTTTTTATCATGAAATCGAAAGAACCGCGCGTAAAATCAATAGCAGAACAAGGCGGAGGAGTCAACTTGCCAAAGAAAGACGAGAGCGAGACGAAAGTTCAACTTCGACGCAAATACCACAGTTACCGCCAACTATGACTGAACCACCACCACCACCACCTGCTTCTAGACCTTGTACTAATAGTCTGAGACATACAGCACAATTTGCACACAATGCTCAGAATGGTCGGCATTCAGAAATGAAAAATGGTATCCTCTCGCTTCTATATCAGAATCCTTTTATTGGTATGGATCACGAGGATCCTTTTACACACTTGACTAAGTTCTATGAGATTGCGGTAGTAACTGGTGCACCCGAAGCTGAAGAAGAATCATTGTTTAAGAGACTATTCCCGTATTCCCTCATTGGGAAGGCCAAGGAATGGTATCTTGACCAATCTACGACAATCATGACGAACTGGAACTTACTTGAGGAAAATTTTTTGGAACAATTTTTTCCACACAATCGTTTCATGGATGCTAAAACAACAATTTCAGTTTTCACTCAAGGTGGAAATAAATCTCTTAACGAAGCTTTGGAGATATTAAAATCCATGTTGAGAAAGTGTAAAGGGAATTGTTTCGATGAGCTTTCTCAAATTCACATTTTCCGAAATGGTCTTCAATTAGTGCAGAAAACACTGTTGGATGCCACCGTGGGTGGATCCTTAATGAGCCAAAGTGCCGAAGAAGCCATAGCCATAATTGACAAGATGGCTTTAAATGACGATCAGGGGAACCATAATCGTGGATCTTCTCAAAAGAAAGCAGGAGTGCTCGAGTTGGGGACGAATGATGCAATACTTTCCCAAAACAAATTGTTATCTCAACAGGTTGAGTTGTTAACACAACAAATGTCCAAGCTTCCTGGTTTGAATCACCATAGCAGGAAAACCTGCTATCTGGTGTAGAGCGCTCGATGGTTGTTTTGCTTCGCCCGACGGTGCGTGAAATTAAAAGAGGCTTAGCCTCTGAGTGGCCAAGCTAGAGAGTTTAGACGGTGGGAAATTTAAACGGTTTGAGAACTGTTAGTGGCTTGGTAACTCCAATTGGGTGTTTTTCCAATTTTGCCTCTGTTTTATAAAAGACTTGAGAGAAAGTGTAGAAACTTTTCTCTCATTCTTCCCTTTGGCAAACCCTAACTCTTTGCTCTCTCACACTCTCTCATTTCAGAACTCTCCAAACTCAAAGTATTGTATGTTCTCACTTTAAGTTTTTGTCTTTCTTTTCTTCATAAAGCTTCATTAGAAAAAAATGTGGTTAGGTTTTTTGTTGATTATTAGATTTAGGTAAATGTTAGATATATGCTCTTCTTCAACTTGATTGTCTTGAATTTTGGCATAAATGTTGTTATTTGGTTGCGGGGTTGAAGAAGAAAGTTTTGGAAAAGCAGAGTTGCCTTAAACAAATTTATTTTGATTTCGCAAGTACCGCTTGGCGGCAGAGGGGCGCAGCAGCGCTCTTGCATCGCCCAGTGATGCTAAGGTGGCAGCCCTGTTTTGCCCAGTTTGGGATTTCTCTATTTTGTTTTGTTTTTTTTATGTTCTGACAATGTTAATGTGTATATTTCTGTGATCGGCTGTTTTCGTTTGGTTTTTTGCAGATGTCTAGTCGTTTCGCACCACAGCACGCTTCCAAGAAGAAGCAAAAGAGCGCTACTACTACATCAAATGTTCCACTTGAATTTGACAGCACCCGCTTTTTCTCTGCAGAACATGAAGGTAAAATCAAATTCCTCGAGGGCAGAGCTGTTCTCTCGGAGAAAAGATTTGTTATAAACCGTGAGGGTGATTACCGAAGGATTCAAGCAATTTTTGAGAAGAAGAAGTGGGAAATTTTGATAAATCCGGCTGATCGTGTATGCTATCAACTTATTAGATAATTCTATGCAAATGCGCTGCAGCTTGAAGGTGAATTCTACCGATTTAAGACCTTCGTAAGGGGTCGAGAGATCAGTTTCAGCTGGGACGCAATTAACAAGATCTTGGGCAGTCAAGTGCTTTAGGAACTCTTCAAACTGATGACTTCGTGAAGCTTTCCAAAAAGGCTCACGGACACAAAATGGTTGCAAAGACGATTCTCAAACCGGGAGGTAAGGTGGATTTGAATGCAAAAAGGGAGCCTATCAAGTACAATCATAAGAACATGACTCCGGAGGCTAAAGTCGTCCTTCTCTTGCTATGTTATAACGTGAGGTCGAGGTTTCACCGGTCTTCTGTCCCTCTTGATACGGGACTTCTTATGTACTGTATCATGGAGGACAAGGATATGGACATCGGCTAAATAATTACCAATGAGATGAAAATTTTTGTGGAAAACACACGGAGGCATGGAGTTCATGATGATGCTCCTATCATTTTTCCTTGCCTGGTTCAAGCTTTTATTTATCAAACTGATATTCTCATTCCGGGTGTGGTAAATGAGAAGCTGAAATATATGGTTAATGATGACTATTTAGATCATTTTTGCAAGTCTAGAGAAGAGAGGCAGAAGAAGAAAGCGGCTGAAATAGGTATTAGCTCAGGAGGTCAAAGAAGTGGGCAGGAGGACGATAGTGACTCATCCGTTTTCGACATGAAAGCGGCATTTAATTATACTTGGGATATGGGTGAGTCACTGCATACGTCTAATCAATTTAATTTTGAGTGTATACAGAAGCTTTATCATTTTCAGACGCATCCGGAGGAGTTCACACCTTTTCCTACTAGGGAGTCGTTCAATGCTTATGCTAATTGGCCTGCGGACAGGCGCCCATTCTTTCTGGAGTGGGCAACCACCTTCCTGTACCCATTGTTAACTAAGAACTCAGTCAGTCTTTCATACCAAGCTCGTGGAGCTTGTTTCAGCCCATACAAAGCCTTCTTCAGCTTGTAAACATGATCAGGAAAGTTTGGATCTACAAACCCTTTAGGCTGCTCAACATAGACTTTTTCATTAAGATAGCCATTCAGAAAGGCACTCTTGACATCCATTTGAAACAATCTGAATTTCAACAAACATGCCACTCCTAGCAACAATCTAATAGACTCCAATCGAGCCACATGCGCTAATGTTTCATCTAAGTCTACTCCTTCAATCTGTGTGTATCCTTGAGCAACTAATCTGGCTTTGTTCCTGGTAACAACTCCTTGCTCATCAGACTTATTCTTATAAACCCATTTTGTTCCAATCACATTTGTTCCTGCTGGTCGTGGTACCAGTTCCCAGACTTCATTCCTCTTGAACTGACAAAGTTCATCTTGTATAGCACTTACCCAGAACTCATCTGTCAATGCTTCTTTGACATTCTTTGGTTCAATCTTTGAAACAAAGCACGCATTTGACACAGTCTCCCTCGTTCTGGTTCTTACACCTTCATTCAGATCACCAATAATCAATTCCATAGGGTGATCCTTCTAAATCCTTATAGAGGGTTCCCGGTTAGCATCCTCTACCTCTTCATTCTCAGGTCTAGTGTTGGTTTCTTGAGCAATATCTTCTACAGACTCAATGTCTTGAGAGATTTCATTGTTCATGGGCAGACATGCTCCAACATCATCTGGGACATCTTCATCTTTTCCAGAGTCATCAACCACCACATTTATGGATTCCATCATCACCTGAGTTCTGAAATTAAATACCCTATATGCTTTACTGTTTGTAGAGTATCCCAAAAATATTCCTTCCTCACTCTTAGGATCCATCTTTCGCCTTTGCTCACGATCCGCTAAGATATAGCACTTACTACCAAACACATGGAAATACTTCACATTTGGCTTTCTACCTTTCCATAGCTCATAAAGAGTAACAGAAGTACCTGATCTGATAGTCACCCTATTGTGTATATAGCAAGCAGTATTCATGGCTTCAGCCCAAAAATGATATGGAAGCTTTTTGGCATGAATCATGACTCTTGCACACTCTTGTATAGTCCTGCTCTTGCGTTCCACCACACCATTCTGCTGAGGAGTGATTGGTGATGAGAATTCACGAGTGATTCCCTCAGATAAGCAGAACTCTTCAAACCTGCTATTTTTGAACTCTTTCCCATGGTCACTTCTGATTCGAACAACACCATAATCCTTTTCCCGTTGAATCCTTTGACACAACTCTTTGAAGGCTGCAAATACTTCAGACTATTCTCTGATGAAACTTATCCAAGTGAACCTGGAGTAATCATCTACTACAACATAGGCATACTTCTTCCCACCAAGACTTTCAACCTGCATAGGTCCCATTAAGTCCATGTGAAGAAGTTCCAGAACTCTAGAAGTTGTGGTAAGATGTTGAAGCCTCTTGTGTGACACCCTTGTTTGCTTCCCAACTTGACATTCACCACACATTTTATCCTCATCAATCTTCAGCTTGGGAATACCTCTAACAGCTTCACTTGACATAACTTTCTTCATCCTTTTCAGGTGCAAGTGACCCAATTTCTGATGCCACAGTTTGGTTTCATCTTCCTTTGACATCAAACAAGTAGACAGACTTTCAGGTTCTTGAGGATTCCACAGATAGCAGTTATCCTTAGACCTGGTTCCTTTCATAACAACTTCATCTTTCTCATTGGTTACTAGACATTCAGATTTGGTGAAATTTACTTTGAGGCCTACATCACACAGTTGGCTTATACTGAATAAATTTGCGGTCAGCCCTTTGACAAATAGAACACGATCTAGATTTGGTTGTCCTGTGTAGTCCAGCTTTCCAACCCCTTTTATTTCCCCCTTTGATCCATCCCCAAAGGTGACATAATTGGTGGAGTGAGGCCTGATATCTAACAAGAACTTCTTCACACCAGTCATGTGTCTTGAACAACCACTGTCAAAGTACCAATCTTCTCTTGTAGATGCTCTAAGAGAGGTATGTTCTATGAGACCAGTCAACATTTGTCTAGGAATCCATCTTCTCTTCACTTTACCCCAACTCTGTCCTTTATTTTGTTGCTGTGCAGTTTTGGGATAGCAGTTCAGCTTGTAGCAAAAGGACTTTAAGTGACCAATCTTTCCACAGTAATGGCATCTCCATGGTTTATACTTTGATCTACAAACTCTTTTTTGATGCTTCATCTGATGTTGAAACATGTGATTTGACATCCCTACTTCTTGCTTTATTTTCTAAGGAACAAACTTCAGTACAGGCTTCTTGGAAGTCTCTGCTTGATTGTTAAAACCAAGGCCTTGCACATTTCCAGCTTCTTTCCCATTCTGAAGGATCTCATCCAGCTGCGTGGTACCATTGTTCAGCATTCTTATAGATTTGGTCATATTGTCAAGTTTTAACTTTTTCCATTCAACCTCCTCCTTCAGATCAGCAATGGTTGATAGATGTTCTTCCTTCTCAGCTTCTAGTTGAGCTATCAGAATCTTCTGTTCCAATATTATCTGACACCTTTCTTCATTCTTGATACACAATTCTGAAAACCCTGTGAATACTTCTTCCTTAGTGAGTTCTCCAACATAGGATTCTTTGTCAGAGTCAGACTCACAAGTAGTTTCTTCATCAGCCTTACAGATCCCAGTCAAAGCTGTCACCAATTTTGCTTATTCTTCTTCAAGATCACTCTCAGACTCTCCTTCTGACTAAGACACTGATAGGCCCTTCTTCTTCCTTTTGAGATACATGGGACACTCAATCTTTATGTGCCCATATCCCTCATATTTAAAGCATTGAACTCTCTTCCCTTGATTGGAGTCTTCTTCAGTTCTGGATCTTCTGCCTCCATCCTGGTTCTTACTGATGTCGAGCGACTTGTTCTGAGCATTTGCTCTCGACTTGCAGTCAATCCTTTTCAACACTTTGTTTAATTGTTTTACAAGTAATACCAGATCTTTAGACACCCCTTCATCTCTGACCAGGTCACCTTCATCTTCTGAGTCACCAGCATTTGACACAAAAGCTATGCTCTTCTTCTTTTCAGACTTTTCACTGATCCCTAATTCGAATGTTTGAAGAGATCCCACCAGTTCATCCACTTTCATCTTGTCTATATCCTGAGCCTCCCCTATAGCAGTCACTTTCATGTCAAATATCTTAGGTAGAGATCCGAGGATCTTTCTGACCAGTTGCTGTCAGACATCTTTTCACCTAGGGCACTAGAGGCATTAGCTATCTCAATAATGTTCATATGAAAATCATGAAAGCTCTCATCCTCTTTCATCTCCAAACTCTCAAACTTGCTAGTGAGAAGCTGAAGTTTTGACATCTTCACCTTTGAAGTCCCTTCATGAGCAACCTTCAAGACCTCCCACACCTCTTTAGCAATGGTGCAGTGTTCAATCAACCTGAAGATATTCTTGTTAGCACCATTGAACAATGAATTCATGGCTTTGGAATTCCCTACGGACCCTTTGTAATTTGCCTCATCCCAGTCTTCCTCTCCCTTCACCACATCAGTAGGGGTACCTTTTTCATCTTTAACCTTAGGGGGCTCCCATCCTTTTATAACAGCTTTCTATGCTTGATCATCCATGGATTTAATGAAAGCTATCATCCTTGGTTTCCAATAGTCATAGTTAGAACCATCAAGCAGAGGTGGTTTGTTCAGAAATCCTCCATCCTTGTCCATTGTACCAGAAAGTACCTTCCCTAAATCTCACCCAGAACCAAATAAGGGTGCAAGCTCTTGATGCCAATTAAAATTCTGGCACAGATATCAGATGTCCTACACAGATGTTGAGACACTGATATCCAACACAATGAACAAGATAACAATAAAAATAGCAGTGCAGAAAGTAAATAACACAGTGATATGTTTACCCAGTTCGGATCAACAATCCTACTCAGGGGGCTACCAAGCCAGGGACGAAACCAATATACGATAGTATCAATTCACAGATCATACAAACACCGAATAATCTGCTCACTTAATCACTACCCTTCCTATGACTTTTACCTAAGACTCACCTAGGTATGAGGCCCTCCTCAAATCCCTCTACAACCACAACCCGTGATTGGTACCTTTCCACACAAGAAACAAACTGAAAGTCATACTTTCAAGACGCACAATTCTCAATACTTCACAGCTTATGAGAATTGACACACAAGAAACTCAATGATTAAAAGCTTATGAATAACTTGACAGAACTTACAACACAAAAATCAGTCCTTATACTGTTATCAGAATGATACCAGTTAGGCTCACAAAATACACTCGAAAACCCTAAAACACAAGTAAGTTCCACAAGTAAAACTAGGTTTACATCAGTCAATATATAACAATTAATCTAGACTGAATTGGGCTTTAAAAACGCAGCAAATAGACTGCTCACAAGTCTGCAAAATTAACTCCAACAAAATAGGTCTTCAATCCAAGGTTTCCTATTTTGTCTCCAGAATTAGAAACAACAGCAAATCCGAAAACCAACAAATAACCACAATTCAAAAATGCTTTGGATGCCACATAGGATAACCAAATATTCACAGAATATTTAGTAACAATTCACACAAACAGAATCTGCATAAAAACTGAATCCACAACGCGATGTCCTATGAGCTAGCATGGAACATCTTCGTTCGACATGTTGAAAGCAGCCACTTAGAAAATTAAGATTCAACATCTTGCTGCTATAATAGTTTTAGAAAAATAAATGCCAACCACATAAGCACAGAAATAACAGTACCGTTTGTTACAAGGTAATGCCATTCGGTTTGAAGAACGTCGGGGCAACCTATCAAAGGGCCATGACTACTCTGTTTCATGACATGTTACACAAATAAATCGAGGTATATGTCGATGATATGATTGCAAAATATAAGACAGAAGAGGAGCATGTGACCCACCTGTCAAAACTATTCGAGCGGTTGAGAAAGTACAAACTCCACTTGAATCCCAACAAGTGCACCTTCGGTGTCCGTTCAGGGAAACTTTTAGGGTTCATCGTCAGCCAGAAAGGAATTGAGGTAGATCCTGACAAGGTCAAAGCCATCCAAGAAATGCCTTCTCCGAAGACTGAAAAACAAGTCAGAGGATTCCTGGGACATTTGAACTACATCTCCAGATTCATATTCCTCATGACAGCGACATGTGCTCCAATTTTCAAATTACTCAAAAAGAATCAGGACTGCATTTGGATAGAAGATTGCCAAACTGCCTTCGACAGTATCAAGGAATACCTGTTGAACCCACCGATTTTATCCCCTAAAGTGGAAGGAAGACCACTGATCATTTACTTCACAGTCTTGGAAGACTCAATGGGGTGTGTACTTGGCCAACAAGATGAAACCAAAAGGAAGGAGTCTGCCATCTACTATCTGAGCAAGAAATTTACTAACTGTGAAACTTGGTACACGATGCTCGAGAAAACTTGCTGCAGTTTGGCTTGGGCAGCAAAATGTCTGCGCTAGTACATGAATCATCACACTACATGGTTAATCTCCGAAATGGATCCAATTAAGTACGTCTTCGAAAAACCTGCTCTCACGGGAAGGATTGTCCGTTGGCAGATGTTGCTATCAGAATATGACTTAGAGTACCACGCTCAGAAAACCGTTAAGGGGAGTGTTTTAGCCGATCATTTTGCTCATCAACCGATTGACGAACAAGAATCAATCGGGTTTGACTTCCCAAACGAAGATGTCATGTATCTAAAAATGAAAGATTGCGATGAACCGCTACCCAGTGAAGGGCCAGAACCAGGTTCCCAATGAGGACTTATCTTTGACGGAGCAGTTAATCGTTACGGAAACGGAATTGGGGCAATCATTATTACACCTCAGGGTACCCACATTACTTTCACCTCCATACTTACGTTCAAGTACATAAACAACAAGGCCGAATACGAAGCTTATATTATGGGTCTCGAAGAAGCGTTCGACTTAAGGATCAAGAACTTGGACGTATATGGCGACTCAACTTTGGTTGTCAATCAGATCAAAAGAGATTGGAACACATACCAATCAGGACTGATTCCTTACAAAGATTACGCAAGAAGGTTGTTACCCTTCTTCAACAGAGTCGAGTTTCATCATATCCCTCGTGAGGAGAATCACATGGCTGACGCATTAGCCACTATCTCTTCCATGATTAGTGTAGGTCAATGGAACGACCTACCTAAGATCGACATAATGCGCCTTGAGCGGCCCGCTTACATCTTCGCGATTAAAGCAGTCTTAGACGATAAACATTGGTATCACGATATCAAATGCCTCCTTCAGAAATGGGAGTACCCACATGAGGCGTCTAGAAAGGACAGAAAAACCCTCAGAAGGCTGTCTGGAAACTTCTTTCTGAGCGGTGATACACTTTATAAGCGGAACTTTGACATGGTCTTGCTCCGATGCGTAGACAGACCACAAGCAGACACGCTGATGAAAGAAATTCACGAAGGATCCTTTGGCACTCATGCCAACGGACACACAATGGCGAGAAAAATTCTAAGAGCAGGGTACTATTGGTTGACCATGGAATCTGACTGCTACAAGTACATGAGGAGGTGCCACAAGTGACAGATATACACAGACAAAATCTATGTACCGCCAACGCATCTCAAAGTTCTTTCTTCCCCATGGCCGTTTTTCATATGGGGAATCGACATGATTGGCATGATTGAGTCCAAGGCTTCAAACGGACATCAGTTCATCTTGGTAGCCATTGACTACTTCACCAAGTGGGTCGAAGCAGCGTCATACGCTAATGTAACCCGACAAGTGGTCGTCCGATTTATCAAAAACAATATCATCTTCCGTTATGGTGTTCCAAGCCAGATCATTACTGATAATGGATCTAACTTGAACAACAAGATGATGAAAGAGTTGTGTTCTGAGTTCAAGATCGAACACTATAACTCATCTCCCTACCGACCTAAGATGAACCGAGTGGTAGAAGCGGCTAACAAGAACATCAAGAAGAGATCCCATGGCATGGAAGCAGTGCTCCCCATGGAAGTAGAGATCCCATCAATCCGGGTATTGATGGAAGCTAAGCTTACAGAAGCTGAATGGTGTCAGAGTTGACACGACAAATTGAATCTGATCGAAGAAAAGAGAATCACGACACTATGCCATGGTCAGTTGTATCAACAGAGAATGAAGAGGTGTCGCTCCCGAAAGATTCGCATCCAACAGTACAAATGCGAGAGTGGCGCGGAAAAACACAGAGTCACCAGCAATGTGTATTTATCCCAAGAAAGGGAAAGGAAGCACTGCATAAACCGGAAGAGAAAGGGAAAGAACATGGTCTCACGACCAAGAGAAACGGGTACGGGAGTTGGTTACGCGAAGGGAAGGTGTTAGCACCCAAGACGTACATCGTACTCGATGGGATCCATGCTTGTTGTCTGCATCAAAGGGCGTCATTGTCTGGAACTCCACTGCCCCTGGGCCGGAAAAAAAAGAACGAGAACGGAAAGAAATGAAGAAACAAATGTAGGGAAAATAAAAGAAGTGCTCGAATGGGCCCTACCCCATTGCCTACGTATCTCATCGGGAACATGAGAATCAGAGCGACGTAGTTCCCCTCACTAGGGGTGGATTGTGTTTTTTAGGGAACGACTTACGTTCTAGCTCAGGTGTTGCAGCTCACTGTATGGAGACTTAGGCATTACTGTCTTGCGAGAGAACGAGAAGAAGCACGTTCGTACGTTGAGAGTGAGTGAGATGAGAAAAGAATTCCCGAAGGAAAGACGTTATTGTTTGTTTGAAGTGTTTTAGACATAAGTGTTTTTTAAGTTAGCTTGTAACTTGTATTGCACCAAAGTCTAGGGCACATGGACGAATACTCAACGAATCGTCCCAAGACAGGACGCTCGCTAAGCACTCTAGAAAAATGAGAGGAAGCTCCTCATTTCTCCTTCCCCACGCTTAAGGCTCGTGCGCAATACACTTTATCTTTATTAAGTGTTTTCATGAAGTTTTGAGATGAGAAGAGAGAAGACACAAAGGAAACTCTAAAGGGAAACTAAGAGTCCTAATGTTATCATGTATGGATGACCTATGGTTAGTAAGTCTTAGGAGGGACGACTACCTAATGTTATCAAGCTTGGATTGAGAGCCTAATGTCTATCCTACTCCGAGCTTAATCAGAAATTAAGTCGGACTAGGAGCCTTAAGGGAGCATGTGAATATAGAGTAAATCAACAAGTAAACATCAGACAGCTCAATCGCAAAGGAAAATCAAACAAAAGGAAATCAAGTATTTAATCAGGAATTAATAAGCATAAAAAACAATTAATCAAGAATATCCACAAAAATTAAAATGCTAATTAAAAATCAAGATTAAATGTTAGTAAAAGGGTTAACCTAAAATTAATTCAAGTTAATTCTAATTAAAAAGAAGCTAATCCTAAAATTAATTCTAGAATGAAACTAATATTAAAATCTAAATGAAATTTATAATTAAAATCTAATTAATCCAAAATTAATTTTAAACCAAAACTAAAACTAAACTAATTAAACTCTAAACTAAATAAAAGAAGATTAAAATTTTAATTATCTAAAACAAATAACAAAACAAAAAGAAATAAAAAAAACTAAAATTAAACAAGGTGCACTTCTGATTCTGGGGGTGTGAATCAATGTCCGGCGCATGGGTCAAAGTCAGCAGGCCCATCAGTCATCAAGAAGAAACCAAGGGGAGTCAGTGAGCAAAAAAAGGGTGGTATGAGTAGGACTCCAGGCGTATGGGCTTAATCTGAGGCACATTGCTCTCATCCAAGGCCAGGGGTGCATTTAGCGATTTAGGGAGGTGTGCGAACGAAAGCATGAAGTCCAGCCCAGTCCAATGTAACACAACTCACCCTTAACCTAAAATATCTCTGCCACTCATCTCCCTCACTCAACAAGCCGCCACACATACTTCTTCTTCATCATCGAATTTCTCTCCTCCGTCAATACTCTCCTTCATCTTCAACACCAACGTCTCAAAAAACAAACAAGCTACATCCGTTTCTTTTTCCTTAGTTTCACTCTCTTCTCTGTATAGCTTTCAACTTCGCCGTCATTAAAACGCCACCATGACCTAACTTTCTGCATCTTCCATGGCTTCGCCACTTAATAACTTCTAAAGATCATCACCTTTCTAACTCGGTTCAAAGTTGCAACTCGCTATTGGTCAACAAAACAGATCGAATGAGATGTGAACCTTAACCTCCTTCATCCGTAACTAAACTACTCGGAGACGAAAATGGGAACTCAAACCGATGGGATTTAGCAACATACATCGCAGAGTCAAGGAAGAAGCAAGGAGGTAAAGTTTTGACTAACCTACGAAGCCGTGATTTGCTTCGGTAATGCGCCGAAGAAGATGAAGAAATAATACTCAACGTCACGGAATCTTCACGTAAGTCCTCGCTTCTTTCAATTTCTTTTCGAATCCGCTTCGGCTCCTTGCATCTTCTTCTCCTTTTCTTTGAACGTGTATAATTGTTGTTGGAGCTCTGATTTCTTGTGGTTGAATCTTACGTAAGAATGATACTCTAAAATTTCTGCAGAGAGTGATAATTGATGAAGAACTGTTGATGCCGCAAGTTGATGGATCGTGAAAGGGGAAGGTGGTGATGTTTGCTGCAGGTCTGTGACGGAGTTCTGTTGCAGTGACTTGATGTTGTAAATGGTTGGTTTTCTGCAGGTATGGAAGTTTGTTGAGCTGTTTTGCAGGTTTTATGATGATGATGAATTAGGAGTTAAAGATATGAAGAGTTGGATGATGAATTCGCAGCTCTTAAAGACAGAGCAAGTGAAGGTGAATTTTAAGAAAAGAAGAAGAGATTCATTCTATTGTAGCTTTGGCTGGTTTTTAAAGTTTTGTGAGGGGTGAGTCGTGATGAACAAGAAGGAGCTACTTTTAAAGGAGGAAAATTGGAGGGTAGGATGGGTATCACAATGAAATTCTGTTAGGATTTGTAGCAATTGTCAATTCTGTTATTGATTGAAATTGGTTTTTCATTGTGAAATTTCTGCTGAGGGTTTATGTAATTTGCTCACGAGTTTTGTGTTAATGGCTTTGTAATTTTGCATTCCCGCCCTTGTGCTTCACGTAATTCTCGTTGCTCACTCTTGCTGCACCGTGAGGAGATTTGGCTTGATTGTTTTCAAGGCTTAGATTGGCAGCTTGTACAACATGACCTTGTTCTCTCCTATTATATTAATGGGCTTTATAAATTTGGAGATTAAGCAATGGTTTGGATTTGAATAATGAAAGTAAAAAAGGTAAAATGGATTGGATGAATTAAAATAAGGATAGGTAAAGAAATGAAAATGGATAATAATAATAATAAAAAAATGGAAATGGAAATTGGATATTAAGAAGATAATGGTTATGGAAAATGGATATTTACATTGTGAATTTTGAAATGGATAATGGGTTAAATAAAAATGAAGTGCATAATTGGGAAATAATGGATAGTGAATGGATAAAATTGGAAAATGGTTTTAGATGAAATGGATAATGAGATGGACATTAAAAATGGTGTGGATAAATTGGTTTAGAAAAAATGGATAAGGATATTAGGAAATGAACAATGGATTTGAAAATCAAAAGGTGGATAAGAACATGGTTTAGCAAATGGATAGCCAAATGAATCCACAACCAATCCCAAACTTTTTCACAAGCCTCTGATAAAGCGCACACGGCTACAACTGAACAGTCTTGCCACTGAAACAAAACATCTGAATCAAACATCCTCTGAATCTCTGATCAAATGAATCATGACTTTCTGAACCCACACCTCACACAAACCACTGCTTGATAACTTGACCTCCAGCGCATAACAAACTGACCCTTGACGCGCACTTCCTGAGAAATAAACCAATGACACGGATAACTTGCATTTGAAGCAAAACTCCTGATGATTTGACCAAGATGAAGTCAAACTTCCACCTGATCATGACTGAATGAGCACTTAATCTGGAACCAATTCTCTTGAGATATTAAGAAGGATCCAAACCCTGATTCACACCAATGAAACCCTGACTCAGTACTTTTGATGCCTCCTCTGAAGAAGAAAACCTCAGAACTTGACGCACCTCTGAATAGGAAAATACTGATAATAAGAAAACTCCTCGATCCCATGTCTTAGAAGTCCAATGAATTATATGATTATGAATTATGACCTAAATAAGATGCAAATGAGCGCGAAACAAAAGCCAAGAAAAGGTAGGGCAAATTTTGGGGTGCTACAGCTGCCCCTATTCAATCGACTTGGACCTGAGAGGATGACAACAACGGATTTTCAGACATTCAAGGTAGAAGGTGATTGAATACAAAAAGAACACGGAAATTTCCAACCTGTGCCAAGGAGAGACGACTCCACTGGGGGACAAGTAATAAATATTGCACCATCACAACACGTACGAGTGTTGGAAACCAATACAGACGATGTATTGAAATGTCTTGAAATAAACACGGACGAGTGTTAGCTATGCTGGGGATAAAGTGAAACAAACTCTCCCAGGTTATGTCATCTCTGCTGATAAAGAGAACTGACAAAGGAATCTCGAAATATGCCATCCCTACTGATAAAGGGAACTGGAAAAATAAATTCCATCCCTGCTGATAAAGGGAACTGACGAAGAAAATCTTCAAAAGATTGATATCTCTGCTGATAAAGAGAACTAGCAAAATAAATACCATCCCTGTTGATAAAGGGAACTGACGAAGAAAATCTTCAAAAGATTGCTATCTCTGCTGATAAAGAGAACTAGCAAAATAAATGCCATCCCTGCTGATAAAGGGAACTGGCGAAGAAATTTCTCCAAGATAATAACTTCACTGGGGATGAGAGAAATCCAAATAGACAAATCTACGGGGAAGACAGCTCAACATCGTCAAGTAATTTTCGAAGATAACACATTGCCATAGGGATGATAGGAAGAAGATGAAACCCAAGAAACACCTTGTCAAAGGGTTGAAGGGAAGAAAACCTAACCGAAGAGAACGCATTGTCATAGGGATGACAGAAAAAATATGAAACCCATATCCGAAGAAACACCTTGTCATAGGGATGACAGAAAGAAGATGAAAATTCCACTGTAGGAATGCATCGTCATGGGGATGACGGAAAGATGATGAAACCCAAGAAAACACCTCGTCAAGGGGTTGACGGGAAGAAAATCTGAACATATCCGAAGGCACGAAACCTGAGCTCGAAACACATCGTCAAAGGGTTGACGGGAAGGAACTGAAAACATCTGAAGGTACGAAACCTCAGCTTGGAACACATCGTCAAAGGGTTGACAAAAAGAAACTGAAAACATTCGAAGGTACGAAACCTGAGCTCGGAACACATCGTCAAAGGGTTGACGGGAAGAAACTGTCTGTTGAGGAATGGCTTGGCATTCTCTTTTGGGATATGTCACTGTGCTGACTGAAATATGATTCGGATTTCTGCACAAGGTACCAAATCTGGCTTATGCTTCGTATGCATATGTTTGAATTTTTCTATGGCGTAATGCTCCATACGAAATGGAAATGCTACGCGTTTGAGGATGAAATGCAAAAATGCTTATGATATGCAAAAGAGACCCCTCCAGCAAAATAAATGCTGAAGAGAAGAGGCCAAATCCGCCGGGGATGGTGAACTGAAGTGTCTCCGAGGTTACGACCCTGCTGAGGAAGTCACACTGACCGGCCTTCTTGATATAACCATTGCTGAAGTTGAAACCCGAAGAGAACTCCCACTCCGTTGGGGATTACGAATAAACCTTGAAGATGGACCCCAAAGATCTGTTACTAAAAAGGTGTCAATAACTATTGGACTTTGAATCTGGTGGGGATGTTAACCACTGTTGATCAAGCCATTGAGATGACTATCACCTACTTGGGGGAATGGAGTCAATAACAGCGAACCTGCTGGAGAATATCATTGAACTTAGCCTGTAGTCAGGGAAACACCCTTAACCTGCTGGGGAATACCAGCCATCACCAACAACTCTGCTCGGGGAACGATGGTTGATGATATCCACTCTGCTAGGGGACAACATTAAGCTGACTCCTCTGCTGGAGACTTACTTTCTACCCTTACTCTGTTGGGGAGAGAAACTCTACTGGGGACGTCACGTGTCGACCATCAACATGAACCCTGCAGATGTGATATGACCAAAAGATGCTCTGATATAGCATATCCCTTAAAGGAACCTGTCTTCGAGAGGTCTCATGAAGATCTTATATATATTGCCCCATGATCTTGATTAACCGTTCTCCTGAGAAAAACCCTTTTGCTTTTGGGGTGACCAGCCCCAGCCTTGAAGTGATTTTGCCCTTGATTGGCTGATTTGTGAAGAAGTACCTCTGACTGACTGAACTTCGAGATATTTGTTGAATCTCGGCCTGATTGCCCCAGATTAGCTGAATCTTGGAATGAATTGCCCATTTGATATGACTATTTGATTACTTGCCCTTGCTCAACGGAGTACTTAGGCACTATGCACTTATATTGATCAATTTTTTCATTGCAGACACTTCCCTGGTCAAGCACTTGCTCGCAAGTAAAACAATTTGTTTTTAAAATGACAATTTTAATGCAATGCATATGACAGTTTTGAAATCCAAGTCTGTTCACTGGAAAAAAAGTTGTGACATATAGTGAATGAATCACCAATCAAAGTGTCGCTGATACCAACATGAATGGTAAGAAGATCCTTTTAGGAGTCAGATTCGACGCGATCTTTACTGAATTATGCTTTCGAAACAACCTTGCTTCAATTAGGTCTTTTAAAGGTTGTAACGTGGCTTGGTTCACGGTTTGAGAAAGAAAGGATATAAGGCTCAAAGTTTTGTTTTAACCCACCCATTCTCCTTGATGTTCTCCAGTCCTACGTTAAGCTAACTCGACATAAGCGCTCACCTTTCAACAAGGTTAATGAATAGTATGAGGATAGAAAGAAACCACGCGGTTTTTGGAGTGACAACCACCCCTTTTGCCTTTGGTGTCTGTAGTCACACGACTTGTTCCTTGCTTGAGGATTTTTCTTTTTCCATTTTTTTTGCTTTTTATTCTTTTGCTTTTCCCTGATTTTGCCTGGACTAACTCTTTTGAATTTTTTAATTTCGAAGTCCAGCGGGATGCCATAACTTTTGCCTAAGCAATTTGTTTTCAAGTTTCGACTTAGCGGGCTTTCTTTTTCTTTTGATTCTTTTTCTTTTCTTTTTTTTTGAACAAATCGTGTGACACTGGCTTGTCTGACTTGTTTGAAAGGGATATGACTGCCTCACTTCTCGGTTGGTGAGGGATAACCATAGATTTGATCCTCGAGTTGAACACTCCTTTGAAATTTGAACGCATGGTCAAATTAACTGACACCTACCCTGTCCCAGGTTAAGATTGAGGGTTGTTTTCGTTTTCAAAAAGAAACTCCTACTTCTAGGCTCAAAAGGGTTGACGAGGGATTATCTTCCTTATATCTCCGGTGTTTGGGAAGTTGAAACAATGCCTGCACATCATCAGCAAGGTTTTGCCCCAAAAGCATACCATCAGAAGTTCTGCGTCTTTGAATTTCATCATCCTCCCTCATATCCTGCTTAAACAAGGGTTAGATATCAATAAAGAAAACATGAGTGAGCACAGATGGATTTAATCAAAACATGCATATTCATTTCATTATCATTAGCAACCAGACGAGTTTTACAAATGAGTTTGCACTTTAACAGAAAAGAAACTACAAATGCAAAGAAATGACATGATCTAAAAGATTGCCAGCTTCGGGGAACTGGGCTTTCAAAGCTTGACTTGCTGCTGAACTAGCCATCTTCAGAATTGCTCATCGAAGTCAGTCTGATAAAAGCATGCACCACTGCTCTCGGTGTCTTCTTCCATAACCTGAACTGATGAACCCACATGACTGGATGAAGGAGAGTCACGGATCTGAATACCCTGAGGCATGAATGAGAACATGTTAGAGTCAAGCAGTGTCTGAATCTTACTCTTGAGCACCTTACAATCTTCAGTTGAATGCCCATGTGCCCCAGCATGGTAGTCACAACGGGCGTCGACATCAAAACCTGGTGGATACGGAAAATGCATTGGCTTTAATTCCTTCGGCACTATCAATCCACCTCTTATCAAATCTGGCAACATCTGACTGAACGACATTTGCAACTGAGTTAAATGCCTCTCTGGCTTCCTGGGTCTTTGTCGGGCGTGCTGACGCGGCTGACGGCGGTACGACCGTTGATTCTGAGATCCAGAAGATTGCTGACTCTGAACAACTGATGCATCTGAATATTGAGGATGAGATGGTGGATGTTCCCAGATGGAATTACTTTCTTCCTCCCATTCCTCTTGAGAATTGACAACTGATTGACTTTCACTAGCTGGGAACTTCGAGGCGCATTGGATTTTTTCACACTTGATACCAAACTCAACGCGTTCTCCAAGTATTACCAAGTCAGAGAATTTTACTACTGTATTCAACTTATCGAAGTATGGTCCTTGCAAAGTATCCTTGAACATATTAACCAATTCTCTTTCCAAAAGTGGTGGTTGAACACGAGCAGCTAACTCTCTCCATCTCTGAGCATACTCTCTAAATGATTCGTTGTCCGATTTAGATAAACCTTGCAACTGCAGGAGGCTAAGAGCCGTATCAAGATTATAACTGTACTGCTTTAAAAAGGCATTGGCTAGATCTGACCATGATCGGATGCTACCACTTTCCAACTGCATATACCAACTCAATGATGCCCCACTCAGACTGTCCTGGAAACATTGAATCATAAGCTTGTCATTATAGACATGTGAGGTAATTCTTCGGCTAAACATCACTAAATGTAGCTTCGAACAGCTATCCCCTTTCTATTTCTCAAATTTTGGCATCTCAAATTTCGGAGGCATCACAAGACCAGGCACTAAACACATGCCCGAAGCATCCAAATCAAGGGTATCACGCTTCATTAAGGCATCAAGCTTCTCTTCCAACACACAACATCTTTCATCAAACGCAACTGCTCTTGGATCCTTAGGTTTGATCTTTGGAACTACCCCTTGGAAATATGGCACAGAAAAGGAAAAGCTTTGATAGTCTGTGGCATCAAGAGAAGAAGAATGTCCATCTCGGACTATGGTACGCTCCTGTATAGCTTGATCCTCAACAGGGATTTGAACAGGCTGAGCTTGAGCAACATTGTTCACTGGAGGTGGAATGACATTCCCAATCACAGAAGTCCTCTGAACATTGGCTTCTCCCCTATTCATGGCGGTCATAGCTTCCACAAGTTGATCCAACTGACTCTTCTTCAATTCAACATCGGCCCTAGTTACAAACTGATTTTGTTCCCCTGAATTCATGATGATCTCCCCAAATGTTGATTCAAGTCTGATGAGAAAGTCTAGAAATCAACTGCAGTTCAGACAAAGGATGGATGAGCTCTCTGATCAGGCCGGAGACAGATATGCAAAAAAGATGCAAGATGAAAATGCAATGCACTATGAATGCAGCAGACATGGGATCAAAGCTTCCATAAATTCTAAATAATTGTTGTATTACTGACTGAATAAGCTCGAGGGTCTGTTCTGAAGAAAATACCGGAATACCAGAATATCCGAATAACCAGAATACCTGAATACCCAGCTGATAAGTCCTCACTGATAAGAAGACCAGAATGCCAGGTAGGATGAAGGTTACGGTTACCTGCAACCTGGAAAACACCTGCCCCTCTCACATGTGGGTTCTAGAAAACCAGGGATCCTCAATATCACGGGCTCTCAGGTCGAGAAATGATGATACATTCACCATTTCTGGCTTGGCATCATCACCAATCGAGGAGGCCGCAACTGATTCCCCTAAAAAATAAGGTCGTCCTATGCGAGTCCCTCAGCATTGGGTCCTCGGATCGACAAGTGTAATGGGTTTGCCATTTCTGGTCTGCCATTATCACAGGTCGGGAGGAGAGGTGCAACTGAGGTATCAGAGAAACGGTCACCAGAGTCGACAGCTCTCTAGATCAACACCCTAACATGTGCAAGACACACACCTCAGAATGCGTCCCAAGATAGCCTCGTCTGGTTGTGAATTTCGTGAACACACAAACGCACCAAGCTGGAACGTAGGTCCCACTACTCTCCACTCTAGTCCTAGCGTGTACTCAAGCCTGGGTATTGTGCTTATCTCTCAGAACAACCCAACCTGCCAAACAGAAACCATCCAGCACAACACAACAATATCCAGTATGACAGTAATAAAATGGAATGCAATGCAATAAAAGCTGTAAAACAGTAATATACAACATAATACAACATAACAAATAAACACCCAACGAAAATAAAAAAACAAGCGCTAGGATCGACTCGCTAAAGGGGATCGACCAGCAAGAGGTCAACCAGAGTCCCCGGCAGAGTCGCCAGCTGTGGCTCCCGAAAGATTCGCATCCAACGGTACAAATGCGAGAGTGGCGCGGAAAAACACAGAGTCGCCAGCAATGTGTATTTATCCCAAGAGAGGGAAAGGAAACACTGCATAAACCTGAAGAGAAAGGGAAAGAACATGGTCTCCCGACCAAGAGAAACGGGTACGGGAGTCGGTTACGCGAAGGGAAGGTGTTAGCACCCAACATGTCCATCGTACTCGATGGGATCCACGCTTGTTGTCTGCATCAAAGGGCGTCATTGTCTGGAACTCCACTGCCACTGGGCCGAAAAAAAAAGAACGAGAACGGAAAGAAACGAAGAAAAAAATGTAGGGAAAATAAAAGAAGTGCTCGAATGGGCCCTACCCCACTGCCTACGTATCTCATCGGGAACATGAGAATCAGAGCGACGTAGTTCCCCTCACTAGGGGTGGATTGTGTTTTTTAGGGAACGACTTACGTTCTAGCTCAGGTGTTGCAGCTCGCTGTATGGAGACTTAGGCGTTACCGTCTTGCGAGAGAACGAAAAGAAGCACGTTCGTACATTGAGAGTGAGTGATATGAGAAAAGAATTCTCGAAGGAAAGACGTTATTGTTTGTTTGAAGTTTTTTAGACAGAAGTGTTTTTTAAGTTAGCTTGAAACTTGTATTGTACCAAAGTCTAGGGCACAGGGACGAATACTCAATGAAACGTCCCAAGACAGGACGCTCGCTAAGCACTCTAGAAAAATGAGAGGAAGCCCATCATTTCTCATTCCCCATGCTTAAGGCTCGTGCGCAATACACTTTATCTTCCTGAACTCATCATTCCCACCAGCATTAGGTGAACCCCGCACAACCTGAGCCATAGCTTGCATAGCAGCAGCCGAAGCAACATCATTCATAACAGCCATATTCTGTTCATATCCAATAACAACAACTATGGTTAAACAAACAGCTCACCTCAAACTCAAAGCCCAACACGGACTGGGACGAACTGACACAAACTGACTCTGATACCACTTAATGTAACACCCCCAATCTATCCCCCCAATTAATTAAACCGATAACAAATAATCAGAGTATAATTAAAACATTCATGGCATAGACGGAGGCGTCACATCAATTGAAACAAAATACAACAATCTGCTCAAATAGATATGCAACAATCAGGTAGCACATAACAGAAGAACTCAGTTCCTAACAACCACTATTCATATACAGAATAAAAGCGGAAAAACTGCAACTGAAATCTCATATATATATATATATATATATATATAACATAAAAGTTTTCCTGTCATACACAGAGTCATATAGGTACAATCCAAAATAAAAGAACATATACATATACACATAATCACAAACGATCTCCCCGACTACCCGGTGCTACATATCAGAGCTGACCGACAAAAGAATGAAGACCTAAGCTTCACAAAAAGACCTCCAGCATCTAATCTGCAATGCCTCATAGAGCATTCAAAATAGCAGAAGGATGAGAAACACAATTATAATACAATTGCATACAATTATATAATAACACAAAAATACACATGTAAAATATTCTCACCACCACTTACACCAGAATTCAAAAACAAAACAACACAATTCATATCTCATACATCCATCACAAAGGCATATCAATCATGCACAATACAATTATCACCAACATATATATATCTCAACTCATCAATTCCATTCATGATTCACGACTCTATGCAATGCAATGCGGTACCGTTCCATCCATTATTCTCATCATTAGTTCACTCAGGAACTATTGGAATCATCGCTTATTACTTAGTGTAACTCCCCGTCGGGAAAACGATGTTCCCCGTCGCTCACACCTCTTTGTATAAGGCACACGACATTTATGGATCGCTCACACCTCTTTGTATAAGGCACACGACCCGATCACTCACACCTCTTTGTATAAGGCACACGATCGTCTATAATCATCGCTCACACCTCTTTGTATAAGGCACACGATTTTATAGCGGATTCCCTCTGGAATCGTTTCGTCGCTCACACCCACTAGGGCACACGACATCACAAGAATGCATATAATGATGCTTGGCATACAATGACTCATGACATGCAAATGCACACATATACACATCCATAATCATGCATATTCAATCAAACACAACACATTGCATTTACTTTCCCTTAGGCCACAAACCATCATCACAACGTTTCATCACATGCATTCACATTATATAACATCACACAAGTCCTATGATATATATATATATATGAAGCATATTGCATGATAAAACAACAATCACATACAGTTAAGACGGTAAAAGTTGGCAAAATGACACAATTCCAAATTCCTGACATAATTAAATCGGCCAATAATCTCAAAACCATTTTTATAAGAAAAAACATCTCAATAGCTTTCTAACGGTACCAAGAAATCCTCGATCCGAGTTACGGATCAAAAGTTACAGCATCGAACGCAAAATCGGGAACCATTCAACACCCTCTCTGTTCATACACGTATTGCCTTAGGCCATACGCGTAATGCCCAGCTCGCTCGCCCATTCCATACGCGTAATGTCCAAAGTGCTACGAGTATGGGCCGAGACTGATTTCTCCCCAAAAATTCCACTAAAACTCCATACGCGTAATGCCTCACTTGATACACGTAATGCCTTGCCAAGTACACGTACCATTACGCAAATCAGCAGAAGGCCGTGAAAAATGTGTTCCATACGCGTATTGCCCTCATTTCCCCCTTGCCATACGCGTATTGCCCAAACCAATACGCGTAATGCCAAGCCTGATACGCGTATGGGCAGCGAAACCCAGAATTTTTCCTGCATAATTTTCTGCTAAGGATTCACTCAAAATCTTCTCCAAATCTCATCTAAACACCAGCAAATTACCAATTGAATGCACAACAACATCTATCTAACATGTCTCAACAATTAGGAACATTAAAACATGATTTCAGACACAATTTGAATCAAATTCTAACAATCTCAACATATTAATGGTTTTGGTTCTATATCCAATTTCAACCAAATATCACATCAATACTTACATAATCATACATAAGTATAGGATAATCGAGTTTCACACCCTTACCCGAACGATTGAGAAATGGAGCGTAAATCATGCCACCACAGAGAAGCAGGAACTCTGTAAGTGTGGGGTTCATTTAAACTCAGATGCTGAACATAATTGAAACCGTATCTAGCCACCAAAACATTATGCCACAAGCTATCCTTATGATGAGCACACTTCCATAACCATTTAGAGAGGAGAGCCGTGTTGAAATATCGTAAGTCCATAATCCCTAGAACACCATCTTCCTTAGCTTTGCAAACAATACTCCAACTAATCCAGGCCATACCTTGCTTGACAGTTGAACCCGACCAAAGGAAACGACGCTGAAGAGTTGTAAGGATACAAACTAATTTACCTGGCATCTTGTAAAAAGACATGTAGTGGATTGGTAGATTGGCCAAGACCGATTTGATAAGCGTAGTCCTACCCCCTATAGACATAAGTCTGCCTTTCCATGATGAAAGTCTCGCTTGGAACTTCTCTATAACTGGTTGCCAAAAGGAAACTCGATTATGATTTCCTCCTATTAATACACCAAGAAATTTGAACGGGGTTTCTGGAGTCCTGCACCCCAAAAAACACTCCGCAGCCCTCAACCATGTTTGATCTAATCCAAACCCAACTAGGAAACTTTTGCTGAAGTTGATATCAAGCCCAGACAGAACTTGAAAACCTTTAAGTAAGACTTTGATTGCCCACAAATTATCCCAAGAAGCGTCACCCAGAATAACTGCGTCGTCAGCGTATTGCAGAAGATTGAATGAAATATTATCACTCAGTCGAAAACCAGTGAAAAAGTTAGAATCAGAAGCTCTTCTTAGTAACACCGCAAGTCCTTCGGCCACAATCGTAAAAAGATACGGCGAAAGAGGATCGCCTTGCCTTAATCCTCTCGTAACTTTGAACTCGCGAGAAGGACTCCCATTGATAAGAACTGACATGTAATTGTTGAGCGAAGTAATTGGAGTTTGTTCGATAACACAAAGGAATGACTACCATAAAATGCCTCAGAATCCCACGTCTCTTTGACGAAACTGATAAAACCTGGATGATTAAACCAGCAGTTAATGAATCTGAACGGCTTTGGGCCCCTGTTGGTATTTCTAACTGATATCCAAACCGGCCGATGGTCGGAGATATCTCTCAATCCAACTTTCTGACATGCCATATTCCACTCCGATAGCAGACCGTAAGAGACTAAGAAACAATCAATTCTGCTGCAAGCATTCCCTGATGGACCAAACCATGTGAATTTGCCCCTAGATAAAGGCAAGTCAACGCAACCTGATAACTGAATGAAATTTGCGAATTCAACCATCATCTTTCTGTTGGAAGAGCCCAGTCCAATCCTTTTCTCTAGTGTTTTTTACCGCGTTAAAATCGTCTCCAATAATCCATTCTCCCACCTCCAACTTTGCTTTAAGCTGCAAAATGTTGCTCCAGAGACTTCTTTTCTGACTATTGTTACAAGATGAGTAAATATTAAAGAAATAACATACTTTTCCCTTCCAAATAACTTTTAAACCAAGGTAACATTCTCCTTTATAGCTGCACACCGGTTGAAACAAATCTGCTTTCCAAATAGTAAGTATACCGTCTGATAAACCTTCCGCGTTAGATGCAGACCAGGAACACTTAACATTATCCCAAATACTTCTGACCAAAGTATCATTCATCAGAGTACATTTAGTTGCTTGTAGAAATACAAGATCAGCTCCCCCAGTTGTTAACAAGTTCCGAATTTTTCTAACTTTAGCCTTACTACCACTCCCTCTTATGTTATATGTGACAAAATTCATGGGGAAACCGTAGCTACCACCTTCTTAACTTTTCGTGCTTTCGAATCCTCAACTTCCATAGACCGGATAATTGATTCAAACACTTCGTCGTCTTCATCCGCTTCTATCCCCAAACTTTTAACAGGCCTCCAAACACGACTAGGTAAGTCTGCCAGTTTTTTCTTTATCCTAGAATTACTCTTGATAACCTCTTTATCGCCTATAGAGCCAGAATTTACTCCAGGTGTATCCACAGAAAAATTAGAGATATCCTCCAAACTATCATCCTCTGACTCGTTAACTTACGAGAACCTAAAGTAAATCAAACACTGACTTTACAGTTTGTTTGTCAAAAACAAACTGCATGACCAAGCGGTAACTTTTATTCCATTGATTAAGTATTTATTCATTTCAATACACAAAAACCAAAGTCTAAGGGACTTTGTCTCATCAGATACATATGCATATGGTACATAGTATATACTGAAACTTAATATATAGCTTCCACCTTTAGACTACTGGTTACATGGTTTATAGCAGAAATCATTGATATCAGCGCAATGACACTGTGGAGGAATAGACTTTGTACAATAGCAACTTTTGCAAGCTGAGTGACATGTTTCTCCAATATCAGCACAATGACACTGAGGAGGGATTGATTTTGTGCAAGGGCAGGAATCACAGCATGCTTTCGTTGTCGATTTCATACTATAACTTGCATCACCATTGGAGAGCACTGCAGTGAAGCCTAAGAGGAAAAGCAAGAAAGCCAACTTCATCATTGCTTTCTTACTCACTTGATCTTTTATTACCCTTATAATGTATATCTTTCTTTGCTGTGTGAAGAGGCATGGAACTACATGGGTCTAATTATAGAGTATAACCAGGGTCATACATGTGTTTTTCTTTCTTTCTAAGGTTATATTTGCAAGATGTCCATTAATCTAATGCCATAAAGTCAAAACAAAGAGTGATTAATCAACTAACTAGAAAAGTACATAACCCAAATATTCAATGAAATGTCCAAAAATTCAAACGATCCCAAAGCTGGCTTGAAAGACCCAACTACCTACATATGGATGCATGCAGATTTAATTGACCAAACTTAATTGAGCCATAGAGATTTTATGGATCAGTATACCAGTCGTAGCGTAAGCATTGACCACCATCTCTTCTTTGACCAAAACCATTATCCAAAATTAATTGAGCCATAGAAAATTAAATTTATTGATCACTTCACTATTTATAAAACATCCCACAAATCAATATATACATTATGAAAAAAATTTCATTCTTTCTTTCGAATAACCATATCATTAACCATTAAAAGGCAGATGTTTGTTTATAAAATGCGTGAATTTTAAAAAAATTGTTTGATGTCATCTTATCTCTTGAGATTATTAATTTATATATAAGACTTAGACTTTGGAGTCATTTGTTAAACAAACAACTTCAAATATAATAGAGGTGAATTGTGATTTAAAAAGGTTTTTAGAAAGCGTTAAAAAACAACAGATTTTCAAAAAGTGTTTAGTCCAAAAGATAGAAGAAGATAGATCAATGAGAAAATAAATAAATGAGATAAGGGATAAAAGAAAAGCTCGAGTGAGATTTTATCTTAGTGCGGTCTAAAACTCCATAGCATACCTCAACCAAGACATCGATGGATTGAAATTAGACGAAGGAGTTACGCCACAAAAAATTATGTGTAACTATTTTATAAATAGTCGTAATATAAGAAGACTCAATATAAATTCAGATATAAATTAACCATATGAAAAAAGAAAATACCTCGAAGGTAGTCTTAATTGTTTCTCTTTTTATATTTGTCAATAGTTAGTTTACTTAGTTTTACAATTAATTGTACAGACAATTCATTGCGATTTTTTTTAAATAACCTATATTTTCAATTTAATTTCTAAAATAACAAGCTTTTAAAAATATTTATCAAAGTGGCGTATTTTATGATATGGAAATTAGAGCATATGCCATATGATATGGAGTCAATTCAGTAAAGCAAGAGTATGCGTCATTTGATTTGGAGCATACACAAGGTGTAGCCAAATCAAATGGCGCCAACACCATTATTGTGCCCTAAACTTGGAGTGCATGCACCATATGGGATAGCGCATCCTCCTTAGTATTATGTTTTTTTGTTAATTTTTTGATTAATTTGGAAATAAAATAGAAAAATAGTTTAAAAAATTCAAAGAAAAAAATAAATAACAAATAATTAAAGATATTATTTAAATATTAAAAAGTTTACAACAGATGGAAAAAAAATCAATGACCGACCCGATCGAAACGTCCTTCGGTTCCATATCCTGGCGCATTTGCGCGGCGTCAAGGTCTACCACAATTTTGTTGAGGTGTTTGTGGTCTTTGCGTATTGCCCTGTGGAAAAGGTATTTGTTGAGAGGGTCCCGGCGTATCTGACAAATTTTGAATCATCTATCCCCAATAACCGGGGGGTTGCAGCCAACGGAACTTCCGTAATTCAGTTCCATGCCCATATTTTCGAAGTTGGGACGGGGGATTGGGTTGGGTGCGGACAGTATGGTTGTTCAAATTGGTACATCGAATCATTTTAGAAATGATGCAATGGTTGTTATGAGGTTAGGTAGTCAAATAGTGGTTGGGTATTTTGGTGGTAGGACAACTGTATGTTCATTTGTGGGGGGCTATGGTGGGCTGGGGAGGAGTTGAAAGAGTTATCAGGACTATAGGCAGATGTGGTGTCGGTGTGTGGAGGTTGGCGGTAAGGGGAAGGCTCTTGTTGTTGTGATTGGGTGGGTGGCATGAATGGGTTACAGGTCTGGAAGATTGATTGGGTGGATAGATATGGTTGTTGGGTATGGTGCTATGTTTGATGTCGGGCAGGTGTTTGTTGTTGTTTGTACGAGGAAGAAGCACGTTGGTGCGGATCTATCAAGTATGTCGGCTTAGACACAAATTGTTGTGTTGTTGTAACCAACCTAAACCAAATCATTTATTGATGACTTGGTCTAGCCCTTTCCACAACAGGATCGTTTAAGATGTGGTGATGTCGATTCTTCCAATGTCGACACATCTTTTTTGCAAAGTCTTTCCAATCATCTAGACCCCATTGTGCATCCACTCTCAATTGATGTCAGTCTCAAAGACGTCAGAGCGACTAGAATATCTTGATGCATGCTGTTAGGTGTCATGAAGTGCTTATTTTCATAATTGATTTTGATGCCTTTAAGCTCTTTTAATTGCTTTAACGGAGAAACAACTTATTAATTAAGCGATTCTTGCATTTTTATAAATATTAGGTATTTTGATGTGTTTGTGTATTTTTGTAGCAAATTTAGGTGAAAAGATCGCAGCTCGATTCGCAAGGAAATGCTAAAAATTGGAAAGATGCGTGTCGCATTTTAGGCCCCTGCACCGCCCGGCCCTGCTAAGGCGCAAGAAGGTTGCACCTTCCGGCGCTGCTAATGCGCAGGATGTGCAAGCTTTGTCAAATTCCAGAATTGTTCCTTGCTGCGCCTCTTAAGGCTTCGCCCGACACTAGACTCATTGCCGGGCGTTGGGATTGCTTCGCCCGACGCTTGAAGATATTTTCTGAGTTCTAGCTAACACTGTAGCTATCACGTGGACTAACTTTTGGCCATCGCCCGACGCTGAAAAGCACCGCCCAACGCTTCTTTCTGGGCTGAACATGTATTTAGGCACATTTGGTAGATATTTTTGGGGAATCCATCACTTTTCATTGTACTCTCTTTTAACCAAAAAACCTTGTTTGAGGAGAAAAACTCCATTGTTACTATTTTTCTTAGTTTCAAAGCTTTTATGCTTCAATCCTTGAATCTTTGAAGATTGATGCTCCAAAAGATTTGCAACTTACTTGTCAAGCAAGCTACCATGTCTATGGCTAGCTAAAGCACTCTTGTGTCAAGATTAGTGGTAGGCGATCCATTATTTTGTATGTATTAATTTTGATAGTAAGCTTGTGAACCTTGTTGATGATATATGCAGAAGAAAAACTTGTTTACATGGTTTATTTGTTGTTTAATTCATGTTTGAGAGAAATGTTTTAAACTTGACCTAAGTTTTATTCCATCAATATTCATAAGGCTTGAGATAGTTTTAAATGTTGATGTTCATAAATATTGAACTTAAATGTTATCATTTTGATAGTTTGTGTGAGAGATCAACAAAGGATCAAAATGGTAAATCCCGCAGCAAGTATTCGAGACAAACTTGTTGAGAGGATATGTGGTTATATGTATTGTTAACAAGTTCACACGCTTGATCGAGTTGATACGTACGAAATGGATTACCGAAAACTAATCTTGACATGTTTTTACCAAAACCCTAAAACCAATCTTTTTACCGTTGATTTATAAAATTCGACTGCAAACGATCCGATTGAAAAGTACCCAAAACCTTTGTTACTATTAAAGTTTGAAACCCTTTTAAGTATCGAACGGCGACAATATACACAATCTCCGTGGATACTATAAAACACCCCCTAAATACTTTTCAACAAATTGGCGTCGTTGCCGGGGATTGTTGTCATATTGCGAGCATTGGAATAGTCATTGAGTTTTGAACTTGTTAACTTTTTCTTGTGCTTGTTGACTTGTTTAGTTTAGTGTGCAGACTTCGTTTTATGCGAGGGAAGTTACCCGCAGACCAACTTCTTTTTGATCATGAAATCGAAAGAACCGCACGTAAAATCAATAGCAGAACAAGGCGGAGGAGTCAACTTGCCAAAGAAAGACGAGAGCGAGACGAAAGTTCAACTTCGACGCAAATACCACAGTTACCGCCAAATATGACTGAACCACCACCACCACCACCTACTTCTAGACCTTGTACTAATAGTCTGAGACATACAACACAATTTGCACACAATGCTCAGAATGGTCGGCATTCAGAAATGAAAACTGGTATCCTCTCACTTCTATATCAGAATCCTTTTATTGGTATAGATCACGAGGATCCTTTTACACACTTGACTAAGTTCTATGAGATTGCGGTAGCAACTGGTGCACCCGAAACTGAAGAAGAATCATTGTTTAAGAGACTATTCCCGTATTCCCTCATTGGGAAGGCCAAGGAATGGTATCTTGACCAATCTACGACAATCATGACGAACTGGAACTTACTTGAGGAAAATTTTTTGGAACAATTTTTTCCACACAATCGTTTCATGGATGCTAAAACAGCAATTTCAGTTTTCACTCAAGGTGGAAATGAATCTCTTAACGAAGCTTTGGAGATATTAAAATCCATGTTGAGAAAGTGTAAAGGGAATGGTTTCGATGAGCTTTCTCAAATTCACATTTTCCGAAATGGTCTTCAATTAGTGCAGAAAACATTGTTGGATGCCACCGCGGGTGGATCCTTAATGAGCCAAAGTGCCGAAGAAGCCATAGCCATAATTGACAAGATGGCTTTAAATGACCATCAAGGGAACCATAATCGTGGATCTTCTCAAAAGAAAGCAGGAGTGCTCGAGTTGGGGACGAATGATGCAATACTTTCCCAAAACAAATTGCTATCTCAACAGGTTGAGTTGTTAACACAACAAATGTCCAAGCTACCTCAACAGATCAAAGAGATGCATGAACTTCCTAAAAAAAAGGTGCAAGTATTGGTTTGTGAGTTATGTAAAGGTGATCATCCAACCGGCTATTGTCCTTCTCCTTGTCCTCAAATTGAAGAAGAAGTGAATTACATGAACAACCCAAATCAGCAGCAAGGTTATCAAAGGCAACAACAACCTTATCAACAAGGGTACCAAAATCAACAACCAAGAGGAAATTTGTATCAAAATCAGGGATATCAACAAAATCGACAAAATCCTTATCAACCTCAAGGTGGGAGCTCCAAGCTTGAAGAAACTCTTAACCAATTTATTCAAATGTCCATGGCAAATCAAAAGTCAAATGAAGCATCGATCAAGAATCTAGAGAATCAAGTTGGGCAACTTGCAAAACAAGTGGCCGAACAACAAACTGGACCTTGTTTTTTCGCCAATACTCAAATCAACTCAAAGGAGCATTGTAAAGCAATTGTTACTCGAAGTGGGAGAGAGTTGGGAGAAGGAGAAAAAAATGAGAAAAATGATGATATGATAATTGAGGAGGTTGAGGAGGAAGAGAAAGTTGATGATGTTGTAGTTGAAAATAATGATAAGGAAGAAGTTGAAAAAGATAACCTAGAAAAAGAAAAGATTGAAGAAAAGAAAAGAAGAGTGAAAAAAGGGAAGGAGATAGTGAATCCAATGGCTATCCAAAACTTACCTTACCCTCATGTACCCACCAAGAAAGACAACGAACGGCATTACGCTCGTTTCATGGACATTTTCAAACAATTACAAATCAATATTACGTTTGTTGAAGCTCTTGAACAAATGCCAAAGTATGCTAAGTTCATGAAGGATATCCTTACAAAGAAAAGAAGATATTCGGAGCCGGAAACAATTGTCATTGATGCTAGTTGTATTGATATCATTCAAAGAACTTTACGAAGAAAAGAAGTCGATCCGGGACGTGTTACTTTGCTGGTAACAATTGGTGATGTCTATGTTGGAAACGGCTTAATTGATTTGGGCTCAAGCATAAATTTAATTCCCCTGTCCATTGTGAAAAGGCTTGGGAACATTGAGATGAAGGCAATTCGGATGACGTTACAATTGGCCGACAAATCCATAACTCATCCGCATGGGATGGCTTAAGATGTCTTGGTCAAAGTTGATAAGTTATTATTTCCAGTAGACTTTGTTTTTAATATGGAAGAAAATGAGGATGCTCCATTATTACTTGGACGCCCTTTAATGAAAACCGCCCGTATGATGATTGATGTTGATGACAGTCTAATGAATGTTCGAGTTCAAAATGAAGAAGTAAGTTTTAATCTCTTTGAAGCAATGAAGCATTCTAAAGACAAACATGATAGCTTCCGTATTGATGCAACGGAAGAAGCCGTAGTAGAAGTTTCAAAGCAAGTTCATGTAATGTCTCCTTTACAAAGGGCTCTTGATGATTCCTTTGAAGTATTTTCCAATGAAGAAGAAAGAGCACTTGAAGAGTGTTTGAAGGAACTTAAATCTTTGGAGGAGTTACAACCTTGGGAATGTGAAGAGAAAGTGTTAAAGAAAGAGGTGAGTGATGAGAAGTATCAACTTGAATTGAAGGTGTTGCCTTCTAATTTAAAATATGTGTTCCTTGATGATGGTTGTAACAAACTGGTTATCATTAGCAACATCTTGACCGACAAATAGGAGGACCGTTTGATTCATGTTTTGAAGAAAAATCAAGAAGCTTTAGGTTGGGTTCTTTCCGATTTAAAGGGAATTAGTCCGGCTTATTTCTTGCAAAAGATTTTAATGGAAGAGGATTATAAAGCGGTAGTCCAACCATAACGCCGTTTGAATCCAACGATGAAAGAAGTAGTGAGAAAAGAGGTTGTCAAGCTATTGGATGCCTGTATGATTTACCCGATATCCGATAGTCCTTGGGTAAGTCCTGTTCAAGTTGTGCCTAAAAAGGGAGGAATAATCGTAATACAAAATGAAAAAATGAGTTGATCCTGACAAGAATGGTGACGGGTTGGAGGATGTGTATAGATTATAGGAGGGTAAACACCGCTACAAGAAAAGACCATTTTCCACTTCCGTTTATGGAGCAAATGTTAGAAAGATTGTCGGGCCAACAATTCTATTGCTTTTTGGATGGTTACTCCGGTTATAACCAAATTTTGGTTGACCCGGAAGACCATGAGAAGACGGAATTCACATGTCCTTTTGGGATTTTTGCTTACCGAAAGATGCCGTTTGGTTTGTACAACGCACCGGGAACTTTTCAAAGTTGTGTGCAAGAAATTTTCTCCGATCTTATTGAAAAAATGATGGAGGTATTCATGGACGAATTCTTTGTTTTCGGAGTGTCTTTTGATCTATGTTTGGGAAATTTGGAGGTCGTTCTTGAACGGTGTGTTGAGACAAATTTGGTATTGAACTGGGAGAAGTGCAACTTTATGGTAACCGGGGGAATTGTGCTTGGCCATAAAGTCTCCTCTAAAGGCCTTGAATTTGATCAAGCAAAAATTAAAGTGATTGAAAAGTTGCCTCCTCCAACCAATGTCAATGGCATCCGGAGTTTTCTTGGCCATGCTGGCTTTTATCGGCGGTTTATCAAAGACGTCTCCAAAGTTGCAAGGCCATTCAGTAATCTACTCAACAAAGATAAGTTCTTCTCCTTTGATGATGAATGTTTAAATGCCTTTAAATTTTTGAAAGATAAACTCATCACCGCACCCATAATCGTTGCTCCAAATTGGACTTTGAATTTTGAATTAATTTGTGATGCTAGCGATTATGCCAGTTGTCGCTCCCGGGATTTTCATCCTAGTACAAACGCGAAAGTGACACCGAACAGAGTCGCCAGCAATGTGTATTTATCCCAAGAGAGGGAAAGGAAACACTGCATAAACCTGAAGGAAGGAAAAGAACATGGTCTTGCGACCAAGAGAAAGGGTAAGGGATTCGGTTACACGAGAGGAACGTATTAGCTCCCCCACGCGTCCATCGTACCCGATGGGATCCACGCTTGCTTATCTCGATCAAAGGGTGTAAGAAAAAGATACTGGAAAAAGGAACTGCTAGCTGGAGAACTGGAAAAGGAAATGAGAGAGAAAGAGAAACAAATGTAGGGAAAATAAAAGAAGTGCTCGCATGGGCCCTACCCCACTGCCTACGTATCTCAATGGGAACATGAGAATCAGAGCGACATAGTTCCCCTCACTAGGGATGGATTGTTTGTATTTTTTAAGGAACGGCTAACGTTCTAGCTCAGGTGTTGCAAGCTTGCTGGTCCGAGTGCGTTACCGTCTTGCACGAGAACGAGTAGGAGCACGTTCGTACGTTGAGAGTGAATGAGGTGAGAAAAGAATTCCCGAAGGAAAGACGTTATTGTTTATTTTTTTGTTTTTTAGAAGTTTTTTTATTTGTTTGCATATGACAGTGTATCTGAATCTTAGTCATTGGAATGTGTACATTCTCACATTCCAAGATGGAATAGGTAAGAAAGCACACTAAGAGTGAAGAAGACCCCCACACTTAGCTCCAATTTGTCAAGGTTCAAACACACTAGCATACTTGTGTTTATTAAGTATTTTTATTGGTTAAGAAATGAAGAAGTGTTATTTATTATGCCTTCAACAAGTATTGCATTTAAGTCCCTCACACAAGATCAAATGTTTAACACATTGAGCCAAGATGGGCTATATGCTATACATTCTAAGATTATAAGAGAAGATCCCTTATAATCTTTTCTTTATGTGAAAGGCCTAAATGCAATAAATGCCTACCTTTATTAGATGTTTTGAGTTTTCTTTAAGATGAGAAGAGAGACTCAAGAGAGGAGAAAAGGTAAAACCTATGTGAACTAAGACTCAATCCTAATTGATTAGTTAAGGGAGTGATCCTAATGGTTTGTGAGATTTCAAAACCTAGATCTAAAGAAAGCATGAATTAAACAAATCACTTCTAAAGTAGAAGATGAATTGTAATTCAAAAGGGAAAGTGATGAGTTGTTAAAAGAAAACACATAAGTGCTTAATAAAACACAAGATGGAATTGTAAAAGAGATGAAAGGAAAGAAGTTTGAATGTGGATTCTTTATCCACACTCAATTGAAACTTACCAAAGCCCCTACATGGTTAGTAAACATGTATAAGAAGTATAAGAAGTAAAAGAACATTTAATGCACCATAAAACTCAAAAGAATTAGGTGAGAAACCAAATCCTAATGTCACAACCAGAATGTACATCATATGGAAAACAAATGATTATTATCAAGCAAGTCCAAGTGAGCAAGCAACAAACATCATCCATGGCATTAGAACATGTTACCACAAGAAAAGGAAGATGAAAGATGAAAAGGAATGATAGAACATGCATAAATGGAACATGTAATCTAAGGATCAGAATTGAAATGAAATAAAAAAATGATTCACCAACATCTCACAAGTATTTATGAAGTAGCCATCAAGACATTTAAGAAGTGATAGAAGAAGTAGAATTGAAATGGAAGTTCAAAAGAGAGCACAAGTACAAACAACATGTTAAAGGTGCACAAGGTTCAAATGAAAATCAACATGCAAGGATGACATATAATATGTATCAATGACCTATAATGTCAAGTGAATGGTTCACCAAATATGCAAATGATCATGCAAGTATGTACAAAAGAAATCATGTAAACCTGCACAAAGATTACAATGATATGACATGTTATCATGCTTCAAATGAAATGTCTTAAACAAAAGTCAAATGAGTTCATGAGAATTATTCAAACATGGTATTGAGGTTCACAAATCAGAGGTGAATCACATATCAAAGTATCATGTAAAAATTCAAGGCAAAAGGGTTTTATACAATGCACTTAGGTCAAATATCCACATCATACAAAGTAACACAAAAATGAACACCAAACATGCCATAACAAGACCTAAAAAAATAAAATAAAAATCATATGACATACTTCAAGATGTTAATGACTCAATAAAAAAAGAAGAGCATCAAGACAATTTTTAATGATCAAGAAAAAAATTAAACAAAAGCATGTATCACTTTAAGCATGCACACCAAAGAAATTCAAAGAGAATTATGGAGCAGGGGCAAAAATGTCATAAAATCAAGAAATAAAATCATGAAAAATATTATAAATGTTTTAATGATGTTCATGAATTTTTGTGGAATTTTATGATGAAGTTTGGTATTTTTAAAATTCAATTATGAAACATGTAAAAAAAATGAAAATAAAAATGAAATAGAAAATGACAGGGGGTGTAAACATAGCAATCCTTCAGTTCAATATTGATTGGGCCTTGAAAGCGTGGGGTGGGGAAAGCAATCTGTCATAGGTCCAATTATGCGCAAAACACCATAATAAGCATGCACTTCAGTCAACAAAATTGACTCATTAATAGCCACTGGATTGAGTCAAGGTCATGCCAAAGTCAAAGTAATCATCATCAACGCACACACTTGAAAGAGCACACACACTATCATGTACCATGCCACACAAAGTTTAAAATAAAATCAAAAAATCACACGTGACATGGAAATGAACTTTAATGTGCTGTCATCACCCAAGCCACACGATGGTGAACATCCAATGGTCCACGTTTAAACTGAGAACAAAACCCTAACACAAGAACACCGGCCGGAGAGGGACCTCCGGTCACCTTCTCCGGCGAACTACCACTGTCTGCAACCTCCAATTCTCCAGAATTTCACAATCAATATGTCAAAATGAAGAGGAAGTAACACACATCATGATTCCAGTGACAAAACATACAAAAAGTCCATGAAACGAGAGAATCGAACAAAGGAAGATTTGCCCTAACATTTCCACTACGCCTCTAAAGGCCTATCAATTAGCCAGACAAGTTCTTGAGCTTATAAGAAGCTGCAAGAACCTGAAAATTCCTTCACATTAGGTCTATAATGGTGGAGATTCGTACCTGAAGTTTTGAGCTCTTGAAGTGTTATTCAGAAAACCAGAGGTCTTGCTTCTTCTACAATCTCCTCTTGGCCAAATAAAGGCTGTGATGCAAAACTGATGATGATTCAATGAAAGAGAGATTGAAACCAAACTCCAAACAAGTAGCACTGTGAAGAACTTGAGAGAAAATCAGAGAGAGTGTTGAAGTGAAATGAACAAGGTAGAGCTCGAGAATCAGTGGCAATGGTGGATTTGAGAGAGAAGAGGAGAGTGTTTCTGAAGTGAATGTGAAAATGAAGTTGAAAAAATGAAATTTGAGAGAGTGATTTTTATTTATAATGTGAGCTTAACCATGGTTAAACTGAGTGAGTCAGCTGAGTCATGGTGGTTTGGGTGAGTCATCCCTAACTAACTGAGTCAAGTTAGTTAGGGAGAGCAATGGTATGGTGATGGCAACTCATGATATGCTAGGGTGGATGTGAAAAGAAAATGAAGGCACGGCTGGTTGTAGCAGAAACTTGCTCAGCAAGTTTGTTTCTTTCCATTCTCATGTATGCCAAGGCAAGTGTGCAAGGTGTAAGTCATGTGTGTTTGGTTTAATGTGGAAAGCTGATGTGATGAAGTGTTTGTGGTGTGTGTGAACAAAAAAATCGTGCACTAAACTGTCAATGCACCAGTGCCAACATGAGGTGGTTTGCAAGTGAAATTCTCTCTAACTAGTGCATAATTTGATGAGATTTTGGATTCATTTGAAAGAGGAGATATTGGAGAATATGTTTGGTGTTGAAAACAAATCAAATGGAAGTGTGTAAAATGGTGAAAAGTAGCTCAAAACATCAAGACACAAATCTGGCTTCATGAGCATGTGACTTGAAGCATGGCAAGGCAAAAATGGCGCCTGGGTTTCAGTCACGATCACCATGCCTTTGGACCATCATAACTCCCAATCCATTGATTAGATGAAAAATTGATAAACACCAACTTTTAAGATCTCACATAGAGGAACAACTTTGATGTTGAAAGATTTTCCATTTGAGGCCTCTAACCATGAGAAATTGATCCATACATTTTTCCCACCAACTGTTTGAGAAAATGAGGTGCGCGTGACCTGAAAATCCTTGGTCATGACCTAGTTTTGAACCTACTTTGCTCAAACTTTGATCAATCATATCTCACTCAATCTTTATCCAATGGAGATGTTCTACACATGGATTTGAAGCTTAAAACAAGATCTTTTGTTGTGGCCGAGTGGAATTTTCATTTGATGCTTCACATTTAAATGGCCTTGGTTCAAACTCTGATGCAAAATGGCCAAAACTTGCTATAATTAGTAACCCTTCTTCATCCAAAAATGGAAACTTTCCACATCTTGATTTTTTTCATGATTCCTTTGGAGTTTCTTGACCAAATTTTGTACATTGGACATATGTAACATGAGTTTCATGATTTTGGGCTCAAAAAGTCAATAGTTGACTTTTTCTTCTGATTATCTGACTTGCCCCCAAATTTCCTGATTTTTGATCTTACTTCCAATTGAACCACTTCTAAAACCAATTGAGAGGCAATTTTCCATACACATACACTTAAGAACATGTAGAATACCATGACATCAAGTTTTGTCCAAAAAATCAAAGATTCCCTGATTTAATGGGAAACCCTAGTTTTGGTGCCCACCTCCTAGGAGAAAAATGTGCAGTCTTCAATTTCAAATTCCTCAGAGTATGTTGTGTATCCTCTTAAAGGATGATGAGATATACCATTTGAGGATGATTTTGGATCAATGAGCTATCTCTTTTGAGGGTTTTCCTTCAGTTTTTGAACCTCTTGCATAGTGAAAGATGTAGTGCTTCAATCTCCCATTGAATCTCACTTCCTTGAGGTTTTGGATGATCAATTGAGATGGTATGAGACATGAGAGACTCTTGGCTTGCTTTGAGGCAACTTGATTGACCTTTTTGTGCTTTGAATGATCCCTTGATTGTCCATCTTCCCCCTGATCACATGCCTTGATGGTAAGAGGAATGCTATGCTTCATTCTTCTATGTTAAATGCAATGCAATGCTAATGAGATGGATATGATATGATAGATGATAATGCTATGCTAAGATGACAAAAAGGGAGAGCAAATTTTGGGGTATTACAGCTTCCCCTATTCAAACACTGTAGACCTGAATGCCTGAAAGCGAATGCTTTCAGACTTTCAAGGTATATAGTGATTGAATACCAAATATAACCAAAAATTTGCTCTGGATGATGAAAAAGAAAAGGGATATAAACCCAACGCGATTGTTGGATTGAATCTTCAAGTGAAACGTTGTCGGAGAAGTCTATCTTTTGAACGACGCCAGGCGACTACTGGCTTGCCATACTGTTGATGGACTTTAACAGATGTCTTTTTGAACGACGCCAGACGACTACTGGCTTGCCACACTGCTGGTGGACTTTCATAACGTCTTTTGTACGATGCCAGACGACTACTGGCTTGCCACACTGCTGGTGGACTTTCATAACGTCTTTTGTACGACGCCAGACGACTACTGGCTTGCCACACTGCTGGTGGACTTTCATAACGTCTTTTGTACGACGCTAGACGACTACTGGCTCGCCACACTGCTGGTGGACTTTAGAAATGTCTTTTTGAACGACGCCAGATGACTACTGGCTTGCCACACTGCTGGTGGATTTTAGAAATGTCTTTTTGAACGACGCCAGACGACTACTGGCTTGCCACACTGCTGGTGGACTTTCATAACGTCTTTTGTACGACGCCAGACGACTACTGGCTCGCCACACTGCTGGTGGACTTTAGAAATGTCTTTTTGAACGACGCCAGACGACTACTGGCTTGCCACACTGCTGGTGGACTTCAATGATTACCAAACAGGCTTTGGAATCTCAAAATTGCCATCCTCGGATGGACTTTTTGCAGTTTTGCCAAATGATCGCCCCACCGGCTGGAACAACCATCTGCCATACTATCCCACTGGCTGGAATAATATGAACAAACTGTATGTGTGCCAAAAATAAATTGGACTTTGAGTTGTAAATGAGCAATGCTGAGAATTACACCACCTGCGGGGTAATATCATATGCTGACACTTTACTGAAAAAGAGATTCCGTTGATCCATATAGACCAAGTTGGGGAAATTACCGCGACTCGGCTAGGGAGTATAGCGGGCAAGATCCAATGCTGAACTTTGTGGGGATATCATTACCAAAGATATGATATTGCCGGGGACCAGGACTACTTTGCGGGGAATATCCAAATCTTGGCTGAAAGACAATCCGTTGCAACGTATTGAGAAAAATCGGTAATCTGCTGAGGAAAATGACTGTCGAGCTTAGGGTAAATGTCACAATGCCCCCTGTTGGGCGAACTTTCCCTTTGACGACTCCGCTGGGAATAATGAGTTTATAACACACTCTGCTGGAGAAAAGAAAAAAAAACTGCTTTAAAGCGTCTCTTGTTGGGGCTGCCCTTCGAGAGGATTTTACAGAAGACCAAATGTCTTCTAACTCTACTGGGGATTATAGGTCGGGGATATCCTTTGCTGGGGAGGTTACATGCCCCATGCTTGGGAGGGTCAATAACTCCGCTGAGGATTATTCTTTGACAAATTTCCCATGCCGAAACCTGCAGGAGACATGATACGACCACTTGCTGGTACATCCTGCCAAGAGTAAACTCCACCAGGGATGTTAGTACTAAAAGTTTCGTCTCTTAGGAGGATTTTGTAGAAAACCAAGCGTTTTCAAACTCTTAGACAGACACTCTACCTTGAACTACCTTTCACATTGTCTGCAAGGTACTGGAGGATTGGCACTCGTTGTCAACCTGGAGTATTCACTGCATTAATAACAGTTATCAACACAGAAGAAATCCATCTTCGAACACCGTTGCCGTCACGAAATTTAGTGGGAACTCTTGAATGGAAGAATCGACTTAATAAGATACAACAGTATCAAATCATAGCAAATATCTGCTCGTGGTTACGATCATGCTGTTTGGATCGATCGTGCTCATTACCTGTAACAGAAAAAGAATATGCACATGCCCCAGGATATTGCGTGGTCTTTTGGGTCCACCATCCAAGGTTGTCCAACAAGCAACGTAATTTCGATTGTCTTTGTGCATGTTTTTGCAAGGCCAAGATATTTTCAAAGTAACGTTTTATTATCAAAATTCGGACGTTTTTGCAAACAAAACAGTAAAATGAAAATAAAAGCCCGTGACTGAATATTCAACTTTATTGATGAAATGCCAAAAATTGGCGAATTTACAATCAGAAGCAAACCCCTGAAAGAGGCGATTTCCATAAAATTGAGAAAAGAAATCTATCCTAATGACAATGCGGAAATTGGATTCCAACTGATTTCTGATTCTGTTATAGCCAGTATGTATTCCAGCTCTCCTGATTATCTTTGCCTTCGGGAGCTCATGATTGGACCAATTCCTCCTTTGGAATTTTGCCAGTTTGCGGAAGAGTAGAAAACGTACAGATTAATTCAGACTGCAGTCATTCGCTTTAATCCCTCTTTTATGTGGATCGCCTTTTCAGGTTTTCAATCCACTGGGATACCCTTTTTTGCCTAAGTTGCCCTTTCGGGTTTTCAACTTACCGGGTGTACAATTTTTTTCAATTATATCCCTAATTTTTGCCCGAACCTTTATTCTGTTTTTGGTTGGTCGGGATGCCCTTTTTTGCCTGGATTTTTTTTTTTTTTTATCCAGCGGGTCTCTTTATACGAAGTATTTTTTAACTACATCTGAATTAACAGGGGATGAAAAATCTTCACCATCCATGGTTGTCAGCAACAGGGCTCCACCTGAGAAAACCTTTTTTACCACAAACGGACCTTCATAGTTAGGAGTCCATTTGCCCCTGTGATCTGTACTCGGAGGAAATATTCTCTTGATTACCACATCCCCGACCTTGTAGACTTGAGGTCGAACCTTTTGATCGAATGCCCTCTTCATTCTGCGCTGATATAACTGGCCATGGCATACCGCTGCTAAACGCTTCTCCTCAATAAGGCTCAGCTGATCAAATCTAGCTCGTACCCATTCAGCTTCATCTAGCTTAACGTCCATCAATATTCGGAGAGAGGGAATCTCCACTTCTATCGGTAGAACTGCCTCCATACCATATACAAGCGAGTATGGTGTTGCCCCAGTAGACGTGCGGACTGATGTTCGATACCCATGCAAAGCCAGTGGTAACATCTCATGCCAATCTTTGTACGTGACAACCATCTTCTGCACAATCTTCTTGATATTTTTGTTGGCCGCTTCAACCGCGCCATTCATTTTCGGGCGGTACGGAGAAGAATTGTGGTGCTCGATTTTGAAGTCCCGGCATAGCTCAGCCATCATCTTGTTGTTTAAATTAGAACCATTATCAGTAATGATTCTTTCGGGCACTCCATATCGACAAATGATATCTCGCTTCAAGAAACGAGCCACTACTTGCTTAGTGACATTGGCGTAAGATGCTGCTTCAACCCATTTAGTGAAGTAATCAATGGCAACCAAGATGAAACGATGGCCGTTTGTAGCAGTAGGCTCAATTTTCCCGATCATATCAATGCCCCACATTGCAAATGGCCACGGAGAAGACATGATACTCAACGGATTGGGAGGAACGTGCACTTTGTCTGCATAGATCTGGCATTTGTGGCACTTGCGAGCATACTTGCAGCAATCTGACTCCATGGTCAGCCAATAATACCCTAATCTCAACAATTTCTTACCCATCGCATGTCCTCCGGCATAGGTACCGAAAGAGCCTTCGTGCACTTCAATCATCAACAGGTCTGCCTCGTGTCTATCCACACATCTGAGCAGAACCGTGTCAAAATTCCTTTTATACAGCACACCATCTTTGTTCAAGAAGAAACTACCAGCTAGCCTTCTTAATGTCTTCTTGTCATTGGAAGATGCCCCAGGCGGGTATTCTTGATTTTTTAAGAAGCATTTGATGTCATGGTACCAAGGCTTATCGTCAGACACTGCATCAACCTCAAACACAAAAGTAGGCCTATCAAGACGAGATACATCAATCCTGGGCACAAAGTTCCAACCATGCACTTTGATCATCGAAGAGATAGGGGCCAAGGCATCTGCAAACTTATTCTCATTTCGGGGAACATGATATAACTTGACAGTTGTAAAGAATGTCAGCAATCTCCTCGTATAATCTCTATACGGAATCAAATTCTGCTGATGTGTGTGCCAAGTTCCCTTTACTTGATTGATTACCAGTGCTGAATCACCAAAGATATCGAGGGTCTTGATTCGTAAATTAATAGCTTCCTCGATCCCTAATATGCAAGCTTCGTATTCTGCTTCATTGTTGGTACACCCGAAAGTTACTCGGGCAGTGAAGGGCATGTGAACACCCTCTGGCGTAATAAGGACTGCCCCAACTCCGCACCCATTCATATTAACTGCCCCATCAAACATCAAACTCCATTTGGATTCAGGGTTAGGCCCCTCCTCCAAAAGTGGTTCCTCGCAGTCTTTCGCTTTGAGAAACATGATGTCCTCATCAGGGAAATCAAATCTCATGGGCTGGTAATCATCAAGAGGCTGTTGCGCAAGATAATCTGATAGTATACTTCCTTTGATTGCCTTTTGTGAAGTAAATTGAATATCGTACTCTGTCAGTACCATCTACCACCTTGCAACTCTGCCTGTAAGTGCTGGTTTCTCAAAAATATACTTGACCGGATCCAATTTAGAGATCAACAAGGTTGTATGTGTGAGCATGTATTGTCTCAACCGCTTGGCGGCCCATGCGAGTGCACAGCATGTCTTCTCAAGCATTGAATAACGCGATTCACAATCTGTAAATTTCTTGCTCAGGTAGTAGATAACATGTTCTTTCCTACCTGTCTCATCGTGTTGACCGAGAACACAACCCATGGATCCTTCGAGCACTGTCAAGTACATAATCAATGGTCTCCCTTGAACTGGAGGTATCAGAATTGGAGGTTCCTGCAAATATCTTTTTATTTTATCGAATGCATTTTGATAATCATCATTCCACCTAACCGTTTGATCTTTTCTTAGCATTTTGAATATCGGTTCGCAAGTGGCAGTTAGGTGAGATATGAACCTTGAAATGTAGTTCAATCTTCCTAGAAAGCCGCGAACTTCTTTCTCAGTCCTTGGTACAGGCATATCTTGTATAGCTTTAACCTTAGCAGGATCAACCTCTATCCCTTTTTCACTGACAATGAAACCAAGCAATTTTCCGGACCGCACGCCGAAAGTACACTTGTTAGGATTCAGTCTCAACCTGAATTTCCTCAGCCTCTCAAACAACTTCTTCAAGTTGATCAGATGTTCACCTTCTGTCTTTGATTTAGCAATCATGTCATCCACATAGCACTCGATCTCTTTATGAATTAGATCGTGGAATAACGTCACCATTGCTCTTTGATAGGTTGCCCCTGCGTTCTTCAACCCAAAAGGCATTACTTTGTAACAGAAGGTACCCCACGGGGTAATGAATGTCGTCTTCTCTATGTCTTCAGGCCCCATCTTTATCTGATTGTACCCGGAGAATCCATCCATAAATGAGAACGCTGAAAACTGAGCAGTATTATCAACCAGCACATCAATATGAGGGAGTGGAAAATCATCTTTAGGGCTCGCCCTGTTGAGATCTCTGTAATCCACACACATTCTGACTTTGCCATCTTTCTTCGGCACCGGTACTATATTGGCCACCCAGGGAAGATAGTTGGTTACTGCCAGAAAACCTGCATCCAACTGTTTCTGTACTTCTTCCTTGATCTTCAAGGCCATTTCTGGTTTTGTCCTGCGCAGCTTCTGCTTGACCGGTGGGCAGTCCTCTTTCAATGGTAGTCTATGCACAACTATGTCTGTATCTAAACCTGGCATATCTTGGTATGACCAAGCAAAGATGTCAACGTATTCACGTAGCATGACTATCAGCTCTTGCTTTACATCGGCCCGCAGACTCGCACCAATCCTGATCTCTTTCTTGCTTTCCTCTGACCCAATATTGATGATCTCGAGAGCTTCCTGATGAGGCTGAATGGTCTTCTCTTCCTGTTTCAACAACCTAGCCAACTCTTCCGAGAGTTCATAGTCTTCATCACTTTCTTCCTCAGCTTGATAGATCGGATTGTCGAAATCATACGTGGGCATAACAGAATCATTTTCAGAGAAATCCACAGAATCCAGTCTGCATGATTGGGTTTATGCTTTATTTTAGATTATTTTTTTCTTGAAAACAAAAGAAAAGAAAGTGCATTATCATTTTTAATTTTCTTTGTGCAAAAATAAAATAAAGAAAGAGTAAAGGAACACAAATTTGTAAACAAAAACGTCCTTTTATTGATATTTGAACATTATATGAGAAAATATGGTGGCCCTACAAATGGATCCTCACACCTTGGGCAGAGTGTGGGATTTCATGCATTATGAAAGACAAGAATTATTACTCTGCATGGTGAACAACATGAACGATTTCTTCGCTAGACCAATTTTGCAACGCCTCGCCTGGAGCCATTGCATATACCCATCTGTCCAGATAATCTGAGCTTTCAGCGCCATCTTCTATTGCTGAGCAGGACTGATTGGGGTTAATAATTCCTCCACTGTTGAAGTTGATTGGCCCATAAAATCGGGGAACTGGCGTCCGGCCCGGCTGGTATCCAATGCCAAACTTATCTTCTTTCACGAACACATCTATAGCTTTACCCCAACCTTGGGCATATCCGCTTTCGACCACTTCTCTGGCCTGCTTGTACGACACAATTGATGCACTCGGCCCACCTGGCACATTCGACACCACTGCTGCTGAAGTAGATTCTGGTAAGTTATTGATATTCAGGGCTTCAAAAGATTGGCACAAAGTTTCATGAATCTCTCCATCCATTTCCACATATTTGAAAGTGGATAGATGACTCACGAATATATCTTCCTCGCCGCAAACAGTAACCACCTGACCCTCGAACACATATTTGAGCTTCTGATGAAGTGTGGAGGTAACTGCGCCTGCTGCGTGAATCCACGGTCAGCCCAACAAACAGCTATAAGCAGGCTGAATGTCCATAACATGAAAGGTCGTCTTGAATATCTGTGGACCAACCTGTATTGGTAGTTCAACCTCCCCAAACACCGATCTTTGGGATCCATCGAAAGCTCTCACAATCAGATCGCTGGGTCTCAGAACCAATCCATCTACTTCAATTTTCATCAAGGACTTTTTGGGTAACACATTTAAGGAAGAACCTGTGTCAACCAACACATGCGACAAAACAACTCTTTTGCATTCAAGTGTGATGTGCAGCGCTTTGTTGTGGTTACGTCCATCTGGTGTCAAATCCCTGTTCGTAAATCCCAACCCGTGGCTCACATTCACATTAGAAATTACTCCCTCCAACTGATTCACTGTAATCTCTTGGGGAACGTATGCCATATTCAGAACTTTCAACAAAGCAGCCCGGTGTGCATCTGAACTCATTAACAGGGATAATATCGAAATTTTAGAGGGTGTCTGATTAAGTTGATCAATGATCTTGTAATCACTCTTTTTGATAACCCTCATAAATTCCTCAACATCATTATCAAAATTGACTTTAGGGTCCTCTTCCTGAGCAGGCACCTTGTCATCAACAACCTGTTTTCCTTTCGCTCTTGCAACGGCTTCAGCCTCTTTATCATTCCTTAGAGTCTGGGGAGCAAAGAGTCGACCGCTCCTAGTAAAACCACTTGGTCCACTGACATTCTCAATGCTAGTACCAACAGCCTCTGCCTTCTGCCGACTTCCTCCTTGACGAGTATCAGTTCCATACTGCCACGGAACTGCCCTATTAGACACATAAGCAGCCGATTCAGGAACTATAATCGTAACTGGTCTCGGCCTCTCGGGCACGATGATAGCAACAGGCTCCTCAACAGGCACTTGTATCTCGACTGGATTATAGTAAATGGTAACGGCAGAAACATCCTGTTCTTTCTCTACTTTATTAAACTGAAGACTTCCCTCGTCCATAAGATCCTGCAGTCCAGCTCTCAACTTACTGCAGCCATTAACCTGCTTTGAACAATCCTCGCAATCAGAGGCGCATCCAGGAAATACCTTTCCTTTTAACAAACGTTCTTTTACAATCAACAACGGAGTCTTCACCAAATTAACATCAGTAATCAAATTCAACTTCTTGCCATCAAAAATGGCATTTGTGCCCGCACCTCCATGATGAGGCATTGGATTGTCACGAACATTCGGCGGCCTAGAGAAGTTGATAGCTTTTGCGTCGATCAGATCTTGAACCTTATGTTGAAAGGTCCAGCACTTTTCTATTGAATGACCTGGCGCACCAGAATGATATTCACATCGAACATTAGCATCATAAACTTGAGGCAATTTTTCGAAATCCAGCGGCTTCATAGTCCGAAGTTCAACCAACTTCTCTTTGAGCAGTTGTGGTAACAAAGCAGCATATGTCATAGGCAAGGGATAAAACTTACGGTCCCTTTGTCTATTGTTTTGAAATCGGGGTCTACCTTGTTGATCTGGTGTTTGCTGTCCAGCTGGAACCTGAATGGTTACCGCATCCACCTGATGATAGGACTGATTCCTTCCTCTGCCCCCTCCTCTATACACAGCGCTGGACTCCCCTTCTCTTTTCCTTGGTCCATTGGCAAAGGGTTTCTTCGAATTTGAAGCAACATCTTGAATCTTACCCAATTTCAACAGACTTTCTATTCGTTCCCCAGCAACGACGATATCGGCAAACCCCGTGGAGGGACATGCAACCAGTCTATCCAAATACGTCCCTTGAAGTGTGCTCATGAACATATCAGCCATCTCACGATCACCCAAAGGTGGTTGAACTCGAGCAGCCAATTCTCTCCATCTCTGTGCGTACTGCTTAAAGCCCTCCTTGTTATCCTGAGTCATACTCTGCAATTGGGTACGATTAGGTGCCATGTCCAGATTATATTGATACTGCTTTAGAAACGCAGCGCACAAATCTTTCCAACTCCTTATATGAACCCTGTCCAGCTTAATGTACCATTCCAGGGAGGCGCCTGACAGGCTATCCTGGAAAAAATACATCCAGAGCTTTTGGTCCTCGGTGTAAGCGGCAATCTTGCGATTGTAAGCTTGCAAATGGGTTTTGGGACATGTACTGCCGTTGTACTTATCCAAAACAGGAAGCTTGAACTTGGGTGGAATTCGCACACCCTGCACGAGACCCATGTCTTCTACATCAATTCCAAGAGGATTTTGGCTCTCAATAGCCTTGAGTCTTTCATCCAGCCCTTCATACTTCCGGTCGTCATTGTAGAAACCCATGTCATTGTTGAATGCAGTGAACTGGTCCTCCTGACCATCCTCATTGTTATCAAGTCCCAGATGTACCCCACCAGCAGGGATTGTGCCAACAGGAGGAGTGCGCACGTTGCAATTTGGGATCTCAGTTTCCAGCCTCTGGATAGTGGTTCTCATAGCTTCTTGTCCAATCCTCATGTTTTCTTGACCGGTCCTCAGCTCTTGCTGACCTTGAGCAATCCCCTGCATGAGGTTCATGAACTGTTCCATCCTTCCCCTCAAATCGGCTAACTCTGTATAAACTTGCTCCATTACTCTTGCTTGATTGCGTCGGGTAGAATATCGGTGGACTGGGGTATCAGCTATCGTGCCTGAAAACCAAATAAAGGTTAGCAGGCGCCTGCAAAAGGAAAACCTGCGATGCAAAAATGATATGCAAATGCAAATGCAAAGTTATGTTTGTCATTTCAAAATACTTTTCATATCCTGATTCCAATCGTAACCAAAAATTCCTGAAGACCAGGAGTCATGATTACTGAGTTTTGCCATGAAGAGATATTCATATACATCGATCACAGATGTCTGAAGACCAGAAATAGTGATTTTGTAGTGTGCTATTGTGCAGATATCACATCACATATATCTGAAGATCGAAAATTGTGAACAGAAATAACCCATTTCATACAAATTCCCAAAAACTTCTCAAGCACGTTTGTCGTAGTTTCAGCAACAAAATAAGAAACAGGCAGTCAAATGGATCCATCAATAATTCTGATGGTAACCATTACAAATTACAAAGAAATGATAAAAATCACTAATCCGACAGCTCTACATCTTTCAGCTTCTGACTGGAGTACTTAATCTCTTCAAACAGGATGCGGGTACGCTGATGATGCGGCTTCTCAATCAGCTCTTTAATCACTGCGTCCCTTTTTTCCAATGCATCCTCTAATGACCCCACGTGCATCAGCAAGGCTTCATCTTCATTGGCTCCTTTGCGCCTCTTGATTCCAGCTTGAATTTTAACCAGTTTCAGCTCTGCTGTGACATCTTCAAGCTCCTTGTTGGTGATTTTCAGCGTACCTTCAGCATTTCTCACTTGTTCTTGACTTTTGCCAAGATCTTCTCGATACTTTCTTCTTTCCACGTGCGCTTTCTTCAGCTCTTCATCTTTATCTTTTAGCTGGGCCTGCAATTCGGAGTTCTCAATTTTGACCTCATCCCAAGCTCGACGGAGTTTAGCTAACGAATCCTTGCTTCAGGCCAGCGCCTGCTTTGTAGCCTTATGAGCCTGACTAGTATCACCTGCTCCCAAGGTAAGCTTCCGGAAGTATCGAGCTCTCTCATCAAAATCTTCTTCTTTGTCCGCCAGGGTTTTTTCTGCTTTCAACGCTCTCTTTTCTAACTCTTTGTTGTTAGCTAGAGCTTTCTGAAGACATCTGCTCATTCCAGAGTTCTCTATCTGCAGATCTCTAACCATTTTCTTCAATTTCTCGTACTCCTCGGCCGGTACCATGGAATGTTGACCTGGACATAAGAGAACTTCTCGGGAAAAGGGTAACAACAGCTTTTTGACCTTCATCTCAACCCAAGCATCGTAGTCAGGGTATGATCTACAGTCTCCTTTGCCGAAAGTCAATTTTCCCTCTCTTTGCCTAAATTTCCAAGCATTTATTACTTCCAGCACTCTTTCATTCTTGGTTCCTACAAAAAACAGAGAAGCGCTAATCTCTTTATCAGCAGGAGGATGTCTCGAGGCATAACCAAATTGTCTAACTGCCAACACTGGGTTGTAATTAATCCCACCTCTTCTTCCAAGCAGAGGCACATTAGGAAAACTTCCACATTTGACAGTAAGCTCTACCGTCAGTAATTTGGGATCAAACCAAATAATATTATTGGCAGTCAGACCTATCAGTCTCTTGGACCACTTCATTGTCTCAGCAGTTTCTACAAATGCACCAGTCCGGGGTAAATGTTTGAAGAGCCAATGGCATAACAATTGGGTGCAACAACTAACCAAACTCCCTCTTGCCTTCTCATTTTTGTAGTGTACGGAGTGATAAAAACCCCCTAGCAGGGTAGGAATCGGATTCTTCGAGACAAACACTTTCAACGCCTGCATATCAACAAAATCAGGCTGACCGGGGAAAAGCACCAAGCCATAGATACAAAGAGCTAACACAGCATTGTAAGTAGTCCAATTTTTAGCCTTGGCAGCTTCCCGAGCTTGTCGAAAAAGGAACTCCAAGTGAAATCCTTCATCTTCTTTGAGTCTGCTTAGGCCACTTTTCACAACAAATAGGTCCAGATGCAGGACAGCAGCGATTACTTCAGGGGCAAGAGCACCTTCAGAAAAGTACGGTATAGCAGACGTGATTGGAATTCCCAAAATAAATGAGAATTCCTCCAGAGTGGGCATCAGAATGTAGTCAGGGAATAGGAAACATCTCATTGATGGCTCATAGAACTGTAAGAAGGTATGCAACCCATCCTTCTCATACTTTGTGAATGCACAGACCATCTTAATCAGCCCTCCATACTCCTTCTGAAAAGTGCTGAGAACATCAGAACCAGCCATACCTATCATCTTGTTCAATACATCCAGCTTAGGATCAGGGAATTTGTATGACACATTATTCTTCCTTTTAACCTCAGCATCTTGGGAACTCATGATTGGAATCAGACAATATGGTAAGTACCTGAAAATGACAAACATAACCTGTTATGATATGATTATGCAAATGCAAAAGGCATGTGATCAGGTATCCAGGTGTCGGTGTCTGTGTGGAACTGTGTGCACTGTGTCTCTGTACTGAATCTGGCAATATATCTGAGATGAATACTCAAACCACTGTCATAGGATACACTATCTGTAATAACCATAGAATCACAAGTACGGTATGTAGGAGGCCGGGATACCTGCAAACCTGTAAACATCCCACCCATACTCACATGTGGTTCCTAGAAAATAAGGCTTGTCAGCTTCAGAGGTTTGAGAAGCGATAGCACATTCAGCCCGTAGGACACAATGCTATGCCAATCAAAGAGGTCGTCCACTGACTCACCTTAGAAAATAAAGGTCATCCTATGCAAGTACCAAAGTGGGCCCTCGGGTGCAAGTGGGTTTGCCACAGAATGTGGTCTGCCACTGTCACCGCTAAAGAGAGATGTTTCCACTAAGGTCCTCATGATCGGTCACTAGAGTCGACAGCTCTCTAGATCGACATCCTGGAATACGCAAGATGCGCACGCCATGATGGGTCCCAAGATAGCCTCGTCTAGCTGTGAATTTCGTGATTACCCACATACACAGATGGCACGTAGGTCCCACTACTCTCCACTCTAAATCTAAGTGTATACTCGAGCCTGTGTACTGAGCTCATCTCTCAGAAATCCCATCCCTCCAAACAGACAGAACAGTGCAACACGGTATAATATATGTAATTTAAATGCTAACATGCTGTAAATATGGTACAAGTAATAAAATACAGTAAACAGCAAATACAAAACAACAGTAAACACCCAATGAAAGAAAAACAAACAAGCGCTAGGATTGACTCGCTTAGGATGGACCAGCAATAGGTCAACCTGTCCCCAGCAGAGTTGCCAGCTGTCGCTCCCGGGATTTTCATCCTAGTACAAACGCGAAAGTGACACCGAACAGAGTCGCCAGCAATGTGTATTTATCCCAAGAGAGGGAAAGGAAACACCGCATAAACCTGAAGGAAGGAAAAGAACATGGTCTTGCGACCAAGAGAAAGGGTAAGGGAGTCGGTTACACGAGAGGAAGGTATTAGCACCCCCACGCGTCCATCATACCCGATGGGATCCACGCTTGCTTATCTCGATCAAAGGGTGTAAGAAAAAGATACTGGAAAAAGGAACTGCTAGCTGGAGAACTGGAAAAGGAAATGAGAGAGAAAGAGAAACAAATGTAGGGAAAATAAAAGAAGTGCTCGCATGGGCCCTACCCCACTGCCTACGTATCTCATCGGGAACATGAGAATCAGAGCGACGTAGTTCCCCTCACTAGGGATGGATTGTTTGTATTTTTTAAGGAACGACTAACGTTCTAGCTCAGGTGTTGCAGGCTCGCTGGTCCGAGTGCGTTACCGTCTTGCACGAGAACGAGTAGGAGCACGTTCGTACGTTGAGAGTGAATGAGGTGAGAAAAGAATTCCCGAAGGAAAGACGTTATTGTTTGTTTTTTTGTTTTTTAGAAGTTTTTTTATTTGTTTGCATATGACAGTGTATCTGAATCTTAGTCATTGGAATGTGTACATTCTCACATTCCAAGATGGAATGGGTAAGAAAGCACACTAAGAGTGAAGAAGACCGCCACACTTAGCTCCAATTTGTCAAGGTTCAAACACACTAGCATACTTGTGTTTATTAAGTGTTTTTATTGGTTAAGAAATGAAGAAGTGTTATTTATTATGCCTTCAACAAGTATTGCATTTAAGTCCCTCACACAAGATCAAATGTTTAACACATTAACCCAAGATGGGCTATATGCTATACATTCTAAGATTATAAGAGAAGATCCCTTATAATCTTTTCTTTATGTGAAAGGCCTAAATGCAATAAATGCCTACCTTTATTAGATGTTTTGAGTTTTCTTTAAGATGAGAAGAGAGACTCAAGAGAGGAGAAAAGGTAAAACCTATATGAACTAAGACTCAATCCTAATTGATTAGTTAAGGGAGTGATCCTAATGGTTTGTGAGGTTTCAAAACCTAGATCTAAAGAAAGCATGAATTAAACAACTCACTTCTAAAGTAGAAGATGAATTGTAATTCAAAAGGGAAAGTGATGAGTTGTTAAAAGAAAACACATAAGTGCTTAACAAAACACAAGATGGAATTGTAAAAGAGATGAAAGGAAAGAAGTTTGAATGTGGATTCTTTATCCACACTCAATTGAAACTTACCAAAGCCCCTACATGGTTAGTAAACATGTATAAGAAGTATAAGAAGTAAAAGAACATTTAATGCACCATAAAACTCAAAAGAATTAGGTGAGAAACCAAATCCTAATGTCACAACCAGAATGTACATCATATGGAAAACAACTGATTATTATCAAGCAAGTCCAAGTGAGCAAGCAACAAACATAATCCATGGCATTAGAACATGTTACCACATGAAAAGGAAGATGAAAGATGAAAAGGAATGATAGAACATGCATAAATGGAACATGTAATCTAAGGATCAGAATTGAAATGAAATAAAAATGATTCACCAACATCTCACAAGTATTTATGAAGTAGCCATCAAGACATTTAAGAAGTGATAGAAGAAGTAGAATTGAAATGGAAGTTCAAAAGAGAACACAAGTACAAACAACATGTTAAAGGTGCACAAGGTTCAAATGAAAATCAACATGCAAAAATGACATATAATATGTATCAATGACCTATAAAGTCAAGTGAATGGTTCACCAAATATGCAAATGATCATGCAAGTATGTACAAAAGAAATCATGTAAACCTGCACAAAGATTACAATGATATGACATGGTATCATGCTTCAAATGAAATGTCTTAAACAAAAGTCAAATGAGTTCGTGAGAATTATTCAAACATGTTATTGAGGTTCACAAATCAGAGGTGAATCACATATCAAAGTATCATGTAAAAATTCAAGGCAAAAGGGTTTTATACAATTCACTTAGGTCAAATATCCACATCATACAAAGTAACACAAAAATGAACACCAAACATGCCATAACAAGACCTAAAAAAATAAAATAAAAATCATATGACATACTTCAAGATGTTAATGACTCAATAAAAAAAGAAGAGCATCAAGACAATTTTTAATGATCAAGAAAAAAATTAAACAAAAGCATGTATCACTTTAAGCATGCACACCAAAGAAATTCAAAGAGAATTATGGAGCAGGGGCAAAAATGTCATAAAATCAAGAAATAAAATCATGAAAAATATTATAAATGTTTTAATGATGTTCATGAATTTTTGTGGAATTTTATGATGAAGTTTGGTATTTTAAAAATTCAATTATGAAACATGTAAAAAAAATGAAAATAAAAATGAAATAGAAAATGACGGGGGTGTAAACATAGCAATCCTTCAGTTCAATATTGATTGGGCCTTGAAAGCGTGGGGTGGGGAAAGCAATCTATCATAGGTCCAATTATGCGCAAAACACCATAATAAGCATGCACTTCAGTCAACAAAATTGACTCATTAATAGCCACTGGATTGAGTCAAGGTCATGCCAAAGTCAAAGTAATCATCATCAACGCACACACTTGAAAGAGCACACACACTATCATGTACCATGCCACACAAAGTTTAAAATAAAATCAGAAAATCACATGTGACATGCACATGAACTTTAATGTGCTGTCATCACCCAAGCCACACGATGGTGAACATCCAATGGTCCACGTTTAAACTGAGAACAAAACCCTAACACAAGAACACCGGCCGGAGAGGGACCTCCAGTCACCTTCTCCGGCGAACTACCACCGTCTGCAACCTCCAATTCTCCAGAATTTCACAATCAATATGTCAAAATGAAGAGGAAGTAACACACATCATGATTCCAGTGACAAAACATACAAAAAGTCCATGAAACGAGAGAATCGAACAAAGGAAGATTTGCCCTAACATTTCCACTACGCCTCTAAAGGCCTATCAACTAGCCAGACAAGTTCTTGAGCTTATAAGAAGCTGCAAGAACCTGAAAATTCCTTCACATTAGGTCTATAATGGTGGAGATTCGTACCTGAAGTTTTGAGCTCTTGAAGTGTTCTTCAGAAAACCAGAGGTCTTGCTTCTTCTACAATCTCCTCTTGGCCAAATAAAGGCTGTGATGCAAAACTGATGATGATTCAATGAAAGAGAGATTGAAACCAAACTCCAAACAAGTAGCACTGTGAAGAACTTGAGAGAAAATCAGAGAGAGTGTTGAAGTGAAATGAACAAGGTATAGCTCGAGAATCAGTGGCAATGGTGGATTTGAGAGAGAAGAGGAGAGTGTTTCTGAAGTGAATGTGAAAATGAAGTTGAAAAAATGAAATTTGAGAGAGTGATTTTTATTTATAATGTGAGCTTAACCATGGTTAAACTGAGTGAGTCAGCTGAGTCATGGTGGTTTGGGTGAGTCATCCCTAACTAACTGAGTCAAGTTAGTTAGGGAGAGCAATGGTATGGTGATGGCAACTCATGATATGCTAGGGTGGATGTGAAAAGAAAATGAAGGCACGGCTGGTTGTAGCAGAAACTTGCTCAGCAAGTTTGTTTCTTTCCATTCTCATGTATACCAAGGCAAGTGTGCAAGGTGTAAGTCATGTGTGTTTGGTTTAATGTGGAAAGCTGATGTGATGAAGTGTTTGTGGTGTGTGTGAACAAAAAAATCGTGCACTAAACTGTTAATGCACCAGTGCCAACATGAGGTGGTCTGCAAGTGAAATTCTCTCTAACTAGTGCATAATTTGATGAGATTTTGGATTCATTTGAAAGAGGAGATATTGGAGAATATGTTTGGTGTTGAAAACAAATCAAATGGAAGTGTGTAAAATGGTGAAAAGTAGCTCAAAACATCAAGACACAAATCTGGCTTCATGAGCATGTGACTTGAAGCATGGCAAGGCAAAAATGGCGCCTGGGTTTCAGTCACGATCACCATGCCTTTGGACCATCATAACTCCCAATCCATTGATTAGATGAAAAATTGATAAACACCAACTTTTAAGATCTCACATAGAGGAACAACTTTGATGTTGAAAGATTTTCCATTTGAGGCCTCTAACCATGAGAAATTGATCCATACATTTTTCCCACCAACTTTTTGAGAAAATGAGGTGCGCGTGACCTGAAAATCCTTGGTCATGACCTAGTTTTGAACCTACTTTGCTCAAACTTTGATCAATCATATCTCACTCAATCTTTATCCAATGGAGATGTTCTACACATGGATTTGAAGCTTAAAACAAGATCTTTTGTTGTGGCCGAGTGGAATTTTCATTTGATGCTTCACATTTAAATGGCCTTGGTTCAAACTCTGATACAAAATGGCCAAAACTTGCTATAATTAGTAACCATTCTTCATCCAAAAATGGCAACTTTCCACATCTTGATTTTTTTCATGATTCCTTTGGAGTTTCTTGACCAAATTTTGTACATTGGACATATGTAACATGAATTTCATGATTTTGGGCTCAAAAAGTCAATAGTTGACTTTTTCTTCTGATTATCTGACTTGCCCCCAAATTTCCTGATTTTTTATCTTTCTTCCAATTGAACCACTTCTAAAACCAATTGAGAGGCAATTTTCCATACACATACACTTAAGAACGTGTAGAATACCATGACATCAAGTTTTGTCCAAAAAATCAAAGATTCCCTGATTTAATGGGAAACCCTAGTTTTGGTGCCCACCTCCTAGGAGAAAAATGTGCAGTCTTCAATTTCAAATTCCTCAGAGTATGTTGTGTATCCTCTTAAAGGATGATGAGATATACCATTTGAGGATGATTTTGGATCAATGAGCTATCTCTTTTGAGGGTTTTCCTTCAATTTTTGAACCTCTTGCATAGTGAAAGATGTAGTGCTTCAATCTCCCATTGAATCTCACTTCCTTGAGGTTTTGGATGATCAATTGAGATGGTATGAGACATGAGAGACTCTTGGCTTGCTTTGAGGCAACTTGATTGACCTTTTTGTGCTTTGAATGATCCCTTGATTGTCCATCTTCCCCCTGATTACATGCCTTGATGGTAAGAGGAATGCTATGCTTCATTCTTCTATGTTAAATGCAATGCAATGCTAATGAGATGGATATGATATGATAGATGATAATGCTATGCTAAGATGACAAAAAGGGAGAGCAAATTTTGGGGTATTACAGATACTATAAAACACCCCCTAAATACTTTTCAACAAATTGGCGTCGTTGCCGGGGATTGTTGTCATATTGCGAGCATTGCAATAGTCATTGAGTTTTGAACTTGTTAACTTTTTCTTGTGCTTGTTGATTTGTTTAGTTTAGTGTGCAGACTTCGTTTTATGCGAGGGAAGTTACCCGCAGACCAACTTCTTTTTTATCATGAAATCGAAAGAACCGCGCGTAAAATCAATAGCAGAACAAGGCGGAGGAGTCAACTTGCCAAAGAAAGACGAGAGCGAGACGAAAGTTCAACTTCGACGCAAATACCACAGTTACCGCCAACTATGACTGAACCACCACCACCACCACCTGCTTCTAGACCTTGTACTAATAGTCTGAGACATACAGCACAATTTGCACACAATGCTCAGAATGGTCGGCATTCAGAAATGAAAAATGGTATCCTCTCGCTTCTATATCAGAATCCTTTTATTGGTATGGATCACGAGGATCCTTTTACACACTTGACTAAGTTCTATGAGATTGCGGTAGCAACTGGTGCACCCGAAGCTGAAGAAGAATCATTGTTTAAGAGACTATTCCCGTATTCCCTCATTGGGAAGGCCAAGGAATGGTATCTTGACCAATCTACGACAATCATGACGAACTGGAACTTACTTGAGGAAAATTTTTTGGAACAATTTTTTCCACACAATCGTTTCATGGATGCTAAAACAACAATTTCAGTTTTCACTCAAGGTGGAAATAAATCTCTTAACGAAGCTTTGGAGATATTAAAATCCATGTTGAGAAAGTGTAAAGGGAATTGTTTCGATGAGCTTTCTCAAATTCACATTTTCCGAAATGGTCTTCAATTAGTGCAGAAAACATTGTTGGATGCCACCGTGGGTGGATCCTTAATGAGCCAAAGTGCCGAAGAAGCCATAGCCATAATTGACAAGATGGCTTTAAATGACCATCAGGGGAACCATAATCGTGGATCTTCTCAAAAGAAAGCAGGAGTGCTCGAGTTGGGGACGAATGATGCAATACTTTCCCAAAACAAATTGCTATCTCAACAGGTTGAGTTGTTAACACAACAAATGTCCAAGCTACCTCAACAGATCAAAGAGATGCATGAACTTCCTAACAAAAAGGTGCAAGTATTGGTTTGTGAGTTATGTAAAGGTGATCATCCAACCGGCTATTGTCCTTCTCCTTGTCCTCAAATTGAAGAAGAAGTGAATTACATGAACAACCCAAATCAGCAGCAAGGTTATCAAAGGCAACAACAACCTTATCAACAAGGGTACCAAAATCAACAACCAAGAGGAAATTTGTATCAAAATCAGGGATATCAAAAAAATCGACAAAATCCTTATCAACCTCAAGGTGGGAGCTCCAAGCTTGAAGAAACTCTTAACCAATTTATTCAAATGTCCATGAAAAATCAAAATTCAAATGAAGCATCGATCAAGAATCTAGAGAATCAAGTTGGGCAACTTGCAAAACAAGTGGCCGAACAACAAACTGGACCTTCTTTTTCCGCCAATACTCAAATCAACTCAAAGGAGCATTGTAAAGCAATTGTTACTCAAAGTGGGAGAGAGTTGGGAGAAGGAGAAAAAAATGAGAAAAATGATGATATGATAATTGAGGAGGTTGAGGAGGAAGAGAAAGTTGATGATGTTGTAGTTGAAAATAATGATAAGGAAGAAGTTGAAAAAGATAACCTAGAAAAAGAAAAGATTGAAGAAAAGAAAAGAAGAGTGAAAAAAGGAAAGGAGATAGTGAATCCAATGGCTATCCAAAACTTACCTTACCCTCATGTACCCACCAAGAAAGACAACAAACGGCATTACGCTCGTTTCATGGACATTTTCAAACAATTACAAATCAATATTACGTTTGTTGAAGCTTTTGAACAAATGCCAAAGTATGCTAAGTTCATGAAGGATATCCTTACAAAGAAAAGAAGATATTCGGAGCCGAAAACAATTGTCATTGATGCTAGTTGTATTGATATCATTCAAAGAACTTTACCAAGAAAAGAAGTCGATCCGGGACGTGTTACTTTGCCGGTAACAATTGGTGATGTCTATGTTGGAAACGACTTAATTGATTTGGGCTCAAGCATAAATTTAATTCCCCTGTCCATTGTGAAAAGGCTTGGGAACATTGAGATGAAGGCAATTCGGATGACGTTACAATTGGCCGACAAATCCATAACTCATCCGCATGGGATGGCTTAAGATGTCTTGGTCAAAGTTGATAAGTTATTCTTTCCAGTAGACTTTGTTTTTAATATGGAAGAAAATGAGGATGCTCCATTATTACTTGGACGCCCTTTAATGAAAACCGTCTGTATGATGATTGATGTTGATGACAGTCTAATGACTGTTCGAGTTCAAAATGAAGAAGTAAGTTTTAATCTCTTTGAAGCAATGAAGCATTCTAAAGACAAACATGATAGCTTCCGTATTGATGCAACGGAAGAAGCCGTAGTGGAAGTTTCAAAGAAAGTTCATGTAGTGTCTCCTTTACAAAGGGCTCTTGATGATTCCTTTGAAGTATTTTCCAATGAAGAAGAAAGAGCACTTGAAGAGTGTTTGAAGGAACTTAAATCTTTGGAGGAGTTACAACCTTGGGAATGTGAAGAGAAAGTGTTAAAGAAAGAGGTGAGTGATGAGAAGTATCAACTTGAATTGAAGGTGTTGCCTTCTAATTTAAAATATGTGTTCCTTGATGATGGTTGTAACAAACTGGTTATCATTAGCAACATCTTGACCGACAAATAGGAGGACCGTTTGATTCATGTTTTGAAGAAAAATCAAGAAGCTTTAGGTTGGGTTCTTTCCGATTTAAAGGGAATTAGTCCGGCTTATTTCTTGCAAAAGATTTTAATGGAAGAGGATTATAAAGCGGTAGTCCAACCATAACGCCGTTTGAATCCAACGATGAAAGAAGTAGTGAGAAACGAGGTTGTCAAGCTATTGGATGCCGGTATGATTTACCCGATATCCGATAGTCCTTGGGTAAGTCCTGTTCAAGTTGTGCCTAAAAAGGGAGGAATAATCGTAATACAAAATGAAAAAATGAGTTGATTCTGACAATAATGGTGACGGGTTGGAGGATGTGTATAGATTATAGGAGGGTAAACACCGCTACAAGAAAATACCATTTTCCACTTCCGTTTATGGAGCAAATGTTAGAAAGATTGTCGGGCCAACAATTCTATTGCTTTTTGGATGGTTACTCCGGTTATAACCAAATTTCGGTTGACCCGGAAGACCATGAGAAGACGGAATTCACATGTCCTTTTGGGATTTTTGCTTACCGAAAGATGCCGTTTGGTTTGTACAACGCACCGGGAACTTTTCAAAGTTGTGTGCAAGAAATTTTCTCCGATCTTATTGAAAAAACGATGGAGGTATTCATGGACGAATTCTCTGTTTTCGGAGCGTCTTTTGATCTATGTTTGAGAAATTTGGAGGTCGTTCTTGAATGGTGTTTTGAGACAAATTTGGTATTGAACTGGGAGAAGTGCAACTTTATGGTAATCGGGGGAATTGTGCTTGGCCATAAAGTCTCCTCTAAAGGCCTTGAATTTGATCAAGCAAAAATTAAAGTGATTGAAAAGTTGCCTCCTCCAACCAATGTCAATGGCATCCGGAGTTTTCTTGGCCATGCTGGCTTTTATCGGCGGTTTATCAAAGACGTCTCCAAAGTTGCAAGGCCATTCAGTAAGCTACTCAACAAAGATAAGTTCTTCTCCTTTGATGATGAATGTTTAAATGCCTTTAAATTTTTGAAAGAGAAACTCATCACCGCACCCATAATCGTTGCTCCAAATTGGACTTTGAATTTTGAATTAATTTGTGATGCTAGGGATTATGCCGTTGGTGAGGTGCTTGGGCAAAGAAAGGCCAAAATTTTTCACGCTATTCCTTATGCGAGTAAAGTTCTTAATGAGGCACAAGTTAACTATGCCACCACAGAAAAATTATTATTCGCTAGTGTTTATGCTCTTGAGAAATTTCGGTCTTATCTGATTGGTTCTACGGTGGTAGTCTACACTGACCACTCGACAAGTAAATATCTTCTTCCCAAGCCAGATTTGAAGCAAAGGCTCATCCGGTGGATCCTTTTGTTACAAGAGTTTGATTTCGAAATCCGTGACAAGAAAGGGTCGGAAAACTTGGTAGCAGATTATTTTTCTAGGTTGGTCAATGTAGACGTAACTCACCGTGAGAATGAGGTCGGTGAAGAATTTTTGGATGAAAAGCTTTTTCGAGTACAAATTAGGTCGTAGTTTGCAGATTTTACTAACCAAAAAGTCACCGGTTTTATACCATAGGACCTAACTTGGAATCAAAGACGAAAATTCCTCTCGGATGCTAAATTCTATGTTTGGGATGAGCCATACTTGTTCAAGTTAGGAGGTGACAATTTGTTAAGAAGGTGTGTCACTCTTGATGAAGCCAAAAGTATCCTTTGGCATTGTCACAACTCGCCGTATGGAGGGCATTAAAATGGTTTAAGAACGACAACTAAAGTCCTCCAATCGGGCTTTTATTGGCCTACGTTGTTCAAAGATGCCAACCTCCATGCTAAAAGTTATGATATATGCCAAAGAAGTGGCGGGATTGGAAAAAGAAATGAAATGCCCTTGCATACAATTTTAGAGGTCAAAGTTTTTGATTGTTGGGGCATTGATTTTGTCAGACTATTCCCACCATCTTTTTCAAACGGGTATATTTTAGTTGCGGTTGACTATGTTTCCAAGTGGGTGGAAGCAATTGCGTCACTGAGGGCCGATGGCAAGACGGTGATAAATTTTTTAAATAAAAACATATTCTCCCGTTTTGGTACGCCTCGTGTGTTAATTGGTGACGAAAGTTCGCATTTTTGCAATCCACCGCTCGAAAAAGTCTTAGAGCATTACGGTGTATAGCACAAAGTTGCAACTCCGTACCATCCACAAACAAATGGTCAAGTCGATGTGTCTAATAGAGAGGTGAAAAGAATTTTAGAGAAAACAGTGTCAAGTTCGAGGAAAGATTAGTCACAAAAGCTAGATGAGGCTTTGTGGGCATATCGTACCGCTTACAAAGCGCCAATCAGTCTAACTCCGTTTCAAATGATTTATGGAAAGTCATGCCATTTTCCCGTTGAATTGGAGCACAAGGCTCTTTGGGCGTTAAAAATGTTGAATTTTGATCTGAGTTTGCCGGTGAAAAGAGAAAAGTTCAGTTGCATGAATTAGAAGAAATGTGAAATAATGCTTACCATCCATGTAAGATCTATAAGGAAAAAGTGAAAAGATATTATGATAATAAAGTTTCTCAGAAGGAATTCCGGGTTGGTCAGATGGTACTTTTGTTTAATTCCCGCTTGAAATTGTTTCCGGGAAAATTAAAGTCTAAATGGTCTGGACCGTTTCTTGTCAAGGAGGTTAAGCATTATGGAGCTGTCGTGATAGTGGATTTACAGAAAAAGGAAAGTTAGACCGTGAACGGCCAACGCTTGAAAATTTATCTTGGAGGCGATTTTGATCGCGAGATTGGTTCTGTGTTTCTTGATGATCATTGATCGTCTTGTACCGTCGAGCTTAGCTGACGTTAAACAAGCGCTTATTGGGAGGCACCCTAACATTGTAAGTATTTCTTGTTTTTTTATTGTTTTTATTGTTTGCATTGCCTTTTGAGTGAATTTTGAGGTTTCTGCATGTTTTGATTTGAGTTACCTAGAGAAGCCTTAAAAAACTGGTTTGAATCACCATAGCAGGAAAACCTGCTATCTGGTGTAGAGCGCCCGATGGTTGTTTTGCTTCGCCCAACGGTGCGTGAAATTAAAAGAGGCTTAGCCTCTGAGTGGCCAGGCTAGAGAGTTTAGACGGTGGGAAATTTAAACGGTTTGAGAACTGTTAGTGGCTTGGTAACTCCAATTGGGTGTTTTTCCAATTTTGCCTCTGTTTTATAAAAGGCTTGAGAGAAAGTGTAGAAACTTTTCTCTCATTCTTCCCTTTGGCAAACCCTAACTCTTTGCTCTCTCACACTCTCTCATTTCAGAACTCTCCAAACTCAAAGTATTGTATGTTCTCACTTTAAGTTTTTGTCTTTCTTTTCTTCATCAAGCTTCATTAGAAAAAAATGTGGTTAGGTTTTTTGTTGATTATTAGATTTAGGTAAATGTTAGATATATGCTCTTCTTCAACTTGATTGTCTTGAATTTTGGCATAAATGTTGTTATTTGGTTGCGGGGTTGAAGAAGAAAGTTTTGGAAAAGCAGAGTTGCCTTAAACAAATTTATTCTGATTTCGCAAGTACCGCCTGGCGGCAGAGGGGCGCAACAGCGCTCTTGCATCGCTCAGTGATGCTAAGGCGGCAGCCCTGTTTTGCCCAGTTTGGGATTTCTCTATTTTGTTTTGTTTTTTTTATGTTCTGACAATGTTAATGTGTATATTTCTGTGATCGGCTGTTTTCGTTTGGTTTTGTGCAGATGTCTAGTCGTTTCGCACCACAGCACGCTTCCAAGAAGAAGCAAAAGAGCGCTACTACTACATCAAATGTTCCACTTGTTCCACTTGAATTTGACAACACCCGCTTTTTCTCTGCAGAACATGAAGGTAAAATCAAATCCCTCGAGGGCAGAGCTATTCTCTCGGAGAAAAGATTTGTTATAAACCGTGAGGGTGATTACCGAAGGATTCAAGCAATTTTTGAGAAGAAGAAGTGGGAAATTTTGATAAACCCGGCTGATCGTGTATGCTATCAACTTATTAGATAATTCTATGCAAATGCGCTGCAGCTTGAAGGTGAATTCTACCGATTTAAGACCTTCGTAAGGAGTCGAGAGATCAGTTTCAGCTGGGACGCAATTAACAAGATCTTGGGCAGTCCAAGTGCTTTAGGAAGTCTTCAAACTGATGACTTCGTGAAGCTTTCCAAAAAGGCTCACGGACACAAAATGGTTGCAAAGACGATTCTCAAACCGGGATGTAAGGTGGATTTGAATGCAAAAAGGGAGCCTATCAAGTACAATCATAAGAACATGACTCCGGAGGCTAAAGTCGTCCTTCTGTTGCTATGTTATAACGTGAGGCCGAGGTTTCACCGGTCTTCTGTCCCTCTTGATACGGGACTTCTTATGTACTGTATCATGGAGGACAAGGATATGGACATCGGCTAAATAATTACCAATGAGATGAAAATTTTTGTGGAAAACACACGGAGGCATGGAGTTCATGATGATGCTCATATCATTTTTCCTTGCCTGGTTCAAGCTTTTATTTATCAAACTGATATTCTCATTCCGGGTGTGGTTAATGAGAAGCTGAAATATATGGTTAATGATGACTATTTAGATCATTTTTGCAACTCCAGAGAAGAGAGGCAGAAGAAGAAAGCGGCTGAAATAGGTATTAGCTCAGGAGGTCAAAGAAGTGGGCAGGAGGACGATAAGGACTCATCCGTTTTCGACATGAAAGCGGCATTTAATTATACTTGGGATATGGGTGAGTCACTGCATACGTCTAATCAATTTAATTTTGAGTGTATACAGAAGCTTTATCATTTTCAGACGCATCTGACAGAGTTCACGCCTTTTCCTACTAGGGAGTCGTTCAATGCTTATGCTAATTGGCCTGCAGACAGGCGCCCATTCTTTCTGGAGTGGGCAACCACCAGTGCTGGTGTTAATGCTGATGATAATGATGATGCTGATGCTGATGTTAATATGGATGATGATGATGATGATGATGGTGGAGATGAAGACATTGACGATATGTTTGATTAAGGGATGTCAATCATTAGTTTCCCATCCTTCTCCTTGACAAAAAGAGTTTTATCAATACCACCTTCCCGTACCCATTGTTAACTAAGAACTCAGTCAGTCTTTCATACCAAGCTCGTGGAGCTTGTTTCAGCCCATACAAAGCCTTCTTCAGCTTGTAAACATGATCAGGAAAGTTTGGATCTACAAACCCTTTAGGCTGCTCAACATAGACTTCTTCATTAAGATAGCCATTCAGAAAGGCACTCTTGACATCCATTTGAAACAATCTGAATTTCAACAAACATGCCACTCCTAGCAACAATCTGATACACTCCAATCGAGCCACATGCGCTAATGTTTCATCAAAGTCTACTCCTTCAATCTGTGTGTATCCTTGAGCAACTAATCTGGCTTTGTTCCTGGTAACAACTACTTGCTCATCAGACTTATTCTTATAAACCCATTTTGTTCCAATCACATTTGTTCCTGCTGGTCGTGGTACCAGTTCCCAGACTTCATTCCTCTTGAACTGACAAAGTTCATCTTGCATAGCACTTATCCAGAACTCATCTGTCAATGCTTCTTTGACATTCTTTGGTTCAATCTTTGAAACAAAGCACGCATTTGACACAGTCTCCCTCGTTCTGGTTCTTACACCTTCATTTAGATCACCAATAATCAATTCCATAGGGTGATCCTTCTGAATCCTTATAGAGGGTTCCCGGTTAGCATCCTCTACCTCTTCATTCTCAGGTCTAGTGTTGGTTTCTTGAGCACTATCTTCTACAGACTCAATGTCTTGAGAGATTTCATTGTTCATGGGCAGACATGCTCCAACATCATCTGGGACATCTTCATCTTTGCCAGGGTCATCAACCACCACATTTATGGATTCCATCATCACCTGAGTTCTGAAATTAAATACCCTATATGCTTTACTGTTTGTAGAGTATCCCAAAAATATTCCTTCCTCACTCTTAGGATCCATCTTTCGCCTTTGCTCACGATCCGCTAAGATATAGCACTTACTACCAAACACATGGAAATACTTCACATTTGGCTTTCTACCTTTCCATAGCTCATAAAGAGTGACAGAAGTACCTGATCTGATAGTCACCCTATTGTGTATATAGCAAGCAGTATTCATGGCTTCAGCCCAAAAATGATATGGAAGCTTTTTGGCATGAATCATGACTCTTGCACACTCTTGTATAGTCCTGCTCTTGCGTTCCACCACACCATTCTGCTGAGGAGTGATTGGTGATGAGAATTCACGAGTGATTCACTCAGATAAGCAGAACTCTTCAAACCTGCTATTTTTGAACTCTTTCCCATGGTCACTTCTGATTCGAACAACACCATAATCCTTTTCCCGTTGAATCCTTTGACACAACTCTTTGAAGGCTGCAAATACTTCAGACTATTCTCTGATGAAACTTATCCAAGTGAACCTGGAGTAATCATCTACTACAACATAGGCATACTTCTTCCCACTAAGACTTTCAACCTGCATAGGTCCCATTAAGTCCATGTGAAGAAGTTCCAGAACTCAAGAAGTTGTGGTAAGATGTTGAAGCCTCTTGTGTGACACCCTTGTTTGCTTCCCAACTTGACATTCACCACACATTTTATCCTCATCAATCTTCAGCTTGGGAATACCTCTAACAGCTTCACTTGACATAACTTTCTTCATCCTTTTCAGGTGCAAGTGAGCCAATTTCTGATGCCACAGTTTGGTTTCATCTTCCTTTGACATCAAACAAGTAGACAGACTTTCAGGTTCTTGAGGATTCCACAGATAGCAGTTATCCTTAGACCTGGTTCCTTTCATAACAACTTCATCTTTCTCATTGGTTACTAGACATTCAGATTTGGTGAAATTTACTTTGAGGCCTACATCACACAGTTGGCTTATACTGAATAAATTTGTGGTCAGCCCTTTGACAAATAGAACACGATCCAGATTTGGTTGTCCTGTGTAGTCCAGCTTTCCAACCCCTTTTATTTCCCCCTTTGATCCATCCCCAAAGGTGACATAATTGGTGGAGTGAGGCCTGGTATCTAACAAGAACTTCTTCACACCAGTCATGTGTCTTGAACAACCACTGTCAAAGTACCAATCTTCTCTTGTAGTTGCTCTAAGAGAGGTATGTTCTATGAGACCAGTCAACATTTGTCTAGGAATCCATCTTCTCTTCACTTTACCCCAACTCTGTCCTTTATTTTGTTGCTGTGCAGTTTTGGGATAGCCGTTCAGCTTGTAGCAAAAGGACTTTAAGTGACCAATCTTTCCACAGTAATGGCATCTCCATAGTTTATACTTTGATCTACAAACTCTTTTTTGATGCTTCATCTGATGTTGAAACATGTGATTTGACATCCCTACTTCTTGCTTTATTTTCTAAGGAACAAACTTCAGTACAGGCTTCTTGGAAGTCTCTACTTGATTGTTAAAACCAAGGCCTTGCACATTTCCAGCTTCTTTCCCATTCTGAAGGATCTCATCCAGCTGCGTGGTACCATTGTTCAGCATTCTTATAGATTTGGTCATATTGTCAAGTTTTAACTTTTGCCATTCAACCTCCTCCTTCAGATCAGCAATGGTTGATAGATGTTCTTCCTTCTCAGCCTCTAGTTGAGCTATCAGAATCTTCTGTTCCAATATTATCTGGCACCTTTCTTCATTCTTGATACACAATTCTGAAAACCCTGTGAATACTTCTTCCTTAGTGAGTTCTCCAACATAGGATTCTTTGTCAGAGTCAGACTCACAAGTAGTTTCTCCATCAGCCTTACAGATCCCAGTCAAAGCTGTCACCAATTTTGCTTATTCTTCTTCAAGATCACTCTCAGACTCTCCTTCTGACTAAGACACTGATAGGCCCTTCTTCTGCCTTTTGAGATACATGGGACACTCAGTCTTTATGTGCCCATATCCCTCATATTTAAAGCATTGAACTCTCTTCCCTTGATTGGAGTCTTCTTCAGTTCTGGATCTTCTGCCTCCATCCTGGTTCTTACTGATGTCGAGCGACTTGTTCTGAGCATTTGCTCTCGACTTGCAGTCAATCCTTTTCAACACTTTGTTTAATTGTTTTCCAAGTAATACCAGATCTTTAGACACCCCTTCATCTCTGACCAGGTCACCTTCATCTTCTGAGTCACCAGCATTTGACACAAAAGCTATGCTCTTCTTCTTTTCAGACTTTTCACTGATCCCTAATTCGAATGTTTGAAGAGATCCCACCAGTTCATCCACTTTCATCTTGTCTATATCCTGAGCCTCCCCTATAGCAGTCACTTTCATGTCAAATCTCTTAGGTAGAGATCCGAGGATCTTTCTGACCAGTTGCTATCAGACATCTTTTCACCTAGGGCACTAGAGGCATTAGCTATCTCAATAATGTTCATATGAAAATCATGAAAGCTCTCATCCTCTTTCATCTTCAAACTCTCAAACTTGCTAGTGAGAAGCTGAAGTTTTGACATCTTCACCTTTGAAGTCCCTTCATGAGCAACCTTCAAGACCTCCCACGCCTCTTTAGCAATGGTGCAGTGTTCAATCAACCTGAAGATATTCTTGTTAGCACCATTGAACAATGAATTCATGGCTTTGGAATTCCCTACGGACCCTTTGTAATTTGCATCATCCCAGTCTTCCTCTCCCTTCACCACATCAGTAGGGGTACCTTTTTCATCTTTAACCTTAGGGGGCTCCCATCCTTTTATAACAGCTTTCTATGCTTGATCATCCATGGATTTGATGAAAGCTATCATCCTTGGTTTCCAATAGTCATAGTTAGAACCATCAAGCAGAGGTGGTTTGTTCAGAAATCCTCCATCCTTGTCCATTGTACCAGAAAGTACCTTCCCTGAATCTCACCCAGAACCAAATAAGGGTGCAAGCTCTTGATGCCAATTAAAATTCTGGCACAGATATCAGATGTCCTACGCAGATGTTGAGACACTGATATCCAACACAATGAACAAGATAACAATAAAAATAGCAGTGCAGAAAGTAAATAACATAGTGATATGTTTACCCAGTTCGGATCAACAATCCTACTCAGGGGGCTACCAAGCCAGGGACGAAACCAATATACGATAGTATCAATTCACAGATCATACAAACACCGAATAATCTGCTCACTTAATCACTACCCTTCCTATGACTTTTACCTAAGACTCACTTAGGTATGAGGCCCTCCTCAAATCCCTCTACAACCACAACCCGTGATTGGTACCTTTTCCACACAAGAAACAAACTGAAAGTCATACTTTCAAGACGCACAATTCTTAATACTTCACAGCTTATGAGAATTGACACACAAGAAACTCAATGATTAAAAGCTTATGAGTAACTTGACAGAACTTACAACACAAAAATCAGTCCTTATACTGTTATCAGAATGATACCAGTTAGGCTCACAAAATACACTCGAAAACCCTAAAACACAAGTAAGTTCCACACCTAAAACTAGGTTTACATCAGTCAATATATAACAATTAATCTAGACTGAATTGGGCTTCAAAAACGCAGCAAATAGACTGCTCACAAGTCTGCAAAATTAACTCCAACAAAATAGGTCTTCAATCCAAGGTTTCCTATTTTGTCTCTATAATTAGAAACAGCAGCAAATCCGAAAACCAACAAATAACCACAATCCAAAAATGCTTTGGATGCCACATAGGATAACCAAATATTCACAGAATATTTAGTAACAATTCACACAAACAGAATCTGCATAAAAACTGAATCCACAACGCGATGTCCTATGAGCTGGCATGGAACATCTTCATTCGACATGTTGAAAGCAGCCACTTAGAAAATTAAGATTCAACATCTTGCTGCTATAATAGTTTTAGAAAAATAAATGCCAACCACATAAGCACAGAAATAACAGTACCGTTTGTTACAAGGTAATGCCATTCGGTTTGAAGAACGTCGGGGCTACCTATCAAAGGGCCATGACTACTCTGTTTCATGACATGTTACACAAATAAATCGAGGTATATGTTGATGATATGATTGCAAAATATAAGACAGAAGAGGAGCATGTGACCCACCTGTCAAAACTATTCGAGCGGTTGAGAAAGTACAAACTCCACTTGAATCCCAACAAGTGCACCTTCGGTGTCCGTTCAGGGAAACTTTTAGGGTTCATCGTCAGCCAGAAAAGAATTGAGGTTAATCCTGACAAGGTCAAAGCCATTCAAGAAATGCCTTCTCCGAAGACTGAAAAACAAGTCAGAGGATTCCTGGGACGTTTGAACTACATCTCCAGATTCATATTCCTCATGACAGCGACATGTGCTCCAATTTTCAAATTACTCAAAAAGAATCAGGACTGTATTTGGATAGAAGATTGCGAAACTGCCTTCGACAGTATCAAGGAATACCTGTTGAACCCACCGATTTTATCCCCTAAAGTGGAAGGAAGACCACTGATCATTTACTTCACAGTCTTGGAAGACTCAATGGGGTGTGTACTTGGCCAACAAGATGAAACCAAAAGGAAGGAGTCTGCCATCTACTATCTGAGCAAGAAATTTACTAACTGTGAAACTTGGTACACGATGCTCGAGAAAACTTGCTGCAGTTTGGCTTGGGCAGCAAAACGTCTGCGCTAGTACATGATTCATCACACTACATGGTTAATCTCCGAAATGGATCCAATCAAGTACGTCTTCGAAAAACCTGCTCTCACGGGAAGGATTGTCCGTTGGCAGATGTTGCTATCAGAATATGACTTAGAGTACCACGCTCAGAAAACCGTTAAGGGGAGTGTTTTAGCCGATCATTTGGCTCATCAACCGATTGACGAACAAGAATCAATCGGGTTTGACTTCCCAAACGAAGATGTCATGTATCTAAAAATGAAAGATTGCGATGAACCGCTACCCAGTGAAGGGCTAGAACCATGTTCCCAATGAGGACTTATCTTTGACGGAGCAGTTAATCGTTACAGAAACGGAATTGGGGCAATCATTGTTACACCTCAGGGTACCCACATTACTTTCACCGCCATACTTACGTTCAAGTGCATAAACAACGAGGCTGAATACGAAGCTTGTATTATGGGTCTCGAAGAAGCGTTCGACTTAAGGATCAAGAACTTGGACGTATATGGCGACTCAACTTTGGTTGTCAATCAGATCAAAAGAGATTGAAACACATACCAATCAGGACTGATTCCTTACAAAGATTACGCAAGAAGGTTGTTACCCTTCTTCAACAGAGTCGAGTTTCATCATATCCCTCGTGAGGAGAATCACATGGCTGACGCATTAGCCACTCTCTCTTCCATGATTAGTGTAGGTCAATGGAACGACCTACCTAAGATCGACATAATGCGCCTTGAGCGGCCCGCTTACATCTTCACGATTGAAGCAGTCTTAGATGATAAACATTGGTATCACGATATCAAATGCCTCCTTCAGAAACGGGAGTACCCACATGAGGCGTGTAGAAAGGACAGAAAAACCCTCAGAAGGCTATCTGGAAACTTCTTTCTGAGCGGTGATACACTTTATAAGCGGAACTTTGACATGGTCTTGCTCCGATGCGTAGACAGACCACAAGCAGACACGCTGATGAAAGAAATTCACGAAGGATCCTTTGGCACTCATGCCAACGGACACACAATGGTGAGAAAAATTCTAAGAGCAGGGTACTATTGGTTGACCATGGAATCCGACTGCTACAAGTACATGAGGAGGTGCCACAAGTGACAGATATACTCAGACAAAATCCATGTACCGCCAACGCATCTCAAAGTTCTTTCTTCCCCATGGCCGTTTTTCATATGGGGAATCGACATGATTGGCATGATTGAGCCCAAGGCTTCAAACGGACATCAGTTCATCTTGGTAGCCATTGACTACTTCACCAAGTGGGTCGAAGCAGTGTCATACGCTAATGTAACCCGACAAGTGGTGGTCCGATTTATCAAAAACAATATCATCTTCCGTTATGGTGTTCCAAGCCAGATCATTACTGATAATGGATCTAACTTGAACAACAAGATGATGAAAGAGTTGTGTTCTGAGTTCAAGATCGAACACCATAACTCATCTCCCTACCGACCTAAGATGAACCGAGTGGTAGAAGTAGCTAACAAGAACATCAAGAAGAGATCCCATGGCATGGAAGCAGTGCTCCCCATGGAAGTAGAGATCCCATCAATCCGGGTATTGATGGAAGCTAAGCTTACAGAAGCTGAATGGTGTCAGAGTTGACACGACAAATTGAATCTGGTCGAAGAAAAGAGAATCACGACACTATGCCATGGTCAGTTGTATCAACAGAGAATGAAGAGGTGTCGCTCCCGAAAGATTCGCATCCAACGGTATAAATGCGAGAGTGGCGCGGAAAAACACAGAGTCACCAGTAATGTGTATTTATCCCAAGATAGGGAAAGGAAACACTGCATAAACCGGAAGAGAAAGGGAAAGAACATGGTCTCACGACCAAGAGAAACGGGTACGGGAGTTGGTTACGCGAAGGGAAGGTGTTAGCACCCAAGACGTACATCGTACTCGATGGGATCCATGCTTGTTGTTTGCATCAAAGGGCGTCATTGTCTGGAACTCCACTGCCCCTGGGCCAGAAAAAAAAAGAACGAGAACGGAAAGAAATGAAGAAGCAAATGTAGGGAAAATAAAAGAAGTGCTCGAATGGGTCCTACCCCATTGCCTACGTATCTCATCGGGAACATGAGAATCAGAGCGACGTAGTTCCCCTCACTAGGGGTGGATTGTGTTTTTTAGGGAACAGCTTACGTTCTAGCTCAGGTGTTGCAGCTCACTGTATGGAGACTTAGGCATTACTGTCTTGCGAGAGAACGAGAAGAAGCACGTTCGTACGTTGAGAGTGAGTGAGATGAGAAAAGAATTCCCGAAGGAAAGACGTTATTGTTTGTTTGAAGTTTTTTAGACAGAAGTGTTTTTTAAGTTAGCTTGTAACTTGTATTGCACCAAAGTCTAGGGCACAGGGACGAATACTCAACGAATCGTCCCAAGACAGGACGCTCGCTAAGCACTCTAGAAAAATGAGAGGAAGCTCCTCATTTCTCCTTCCCCACGCTTAAGGCTCGTGCGCAATACACTTTATCTTTATTAAGTGTTTTCATGAAGTTTTGAGATGAGAAGAGAGAAGACACAAAGGAAACTCTAAAGGGAAACTAAGAGTCCTAATGTTATCATGTATGGATGACCTATGGTTAGTAAGTCTTAGGAGGGACGACTACCTAATGTTATCAAGCTTGGATTAAGAGCCTAATGTCTATCCTACTCCGAGCTTAATCAGAAATTAAGTCGGACTAGGAGCCTTAAGGGAGCATGTGAATATAGAGTAAATCAACAAGTAAACATCAGACAGCTCAATCGCAAAGGAAAATCAAACAAAAGGAAATCAAGTATTTAATCAGGAATTAATAAGCATAAAAAACAATTAATCAAGAATATCCACAAAAATTAAAATGCTAATTAAAAATCAAGATTAAATGTTAGTAAAAGGGTTAACCTAAAATTAATTCAAGTTAATTCTAATTAAAAAGAAGCTAATCCTAAAATTAATTCTAGAATGAAACTAATATTAAAATCTAAATGAAATTTATAATTAAAATCTAATTAATCCAAAATTAATTTTAAACCAAAACTAAAACTAAACTAATTAAACTCTAAACTAAATAAAAGAAGATTAAAATTTTAATTATCTAAAACAAATAACAAAACAAAAAGAAATAAAAAAAACTAAAATTAAACAAGGTGCACTTCTGATTCTGGGGGTGTGAATCAAAGTCTGGCGCATGGGTCAAAGTCAGCAGGCCCATCAGTCATCAAGAAGAAACCAAGGGGAGTCAGTGAGCAAAAAAAGGGTGGTGTGAGTAGGACTCCAGGCGTATGGGCTTAATCTGAGGCACATTGCTCTCATCCAAGGCCAGGGGTGCATTTAGCGATTTAGGGAGGTGTGCGAACGAAAACATGAAGTCCAGCCCAATCCAATGTAACACAACTCACCCTTAACCTAAAAACTCTCTGCCACTCATCTCCCTCACTCAACAAGCCGCCACACATACTTCTTCTTCATCATCGAATTTCTCTCCTCCATCAATACTCTCCTTCATCTTCAACACCAACGTCTCAAAAAACAAACAAGCTTCATCCGTTTCTTTTTCCTTAGTTTCACTCTCTTCTCTGTATAGCTTTCAACTTCGCCGTCATTAAAACGCCACCATGACCTAACTTTCTGCATCTTCCATGGCTTCACCACTTAATAACTTCTAAAGATCATCACCTTTCTAACTCGGTTCAAAGTTGCAACTCGCTATTGGTCAACAAAACAGATCGAATGAGATGCGGACCTTAACCTCCTTCATCCGTAACTAAACTACTCGGAGACGAAAATGGGAACTCAAACCGATGGGATTTAGCAACATACATCGCAGAGTCAAGGAAGAAGCAAGGAGGTAAAGTTTTGATTAACCTACGAAGCCGTGATTCGCTTCGGTGATGCGCCGAAGAAGATGAAGAAATAATACTCAACGTTAGGGAATCTTCACGTAAGTCCTCGCTTCTTTCAATTTCTTTTTGAATCCGCTTCGGCTCCTTGCATCTTCTTCTCCTTTTCTTTGAACGTGTATAATTGTTGTTGGAGCTCTGATTTCTTGTGGTTGAATCTTACGTAAGAATGATACTCTGAAATTTCTGCAGAGAGTGATAATTGATGAAGAACTGTTGATGCCGCAAGTTGATGGATCGTGAAAGGGGAAGGTGGTGATGTTTGCTGCAGGTCTGTGACGGAGTTCTGTTGCAGTGACTTGATGTTGTAAATGGTTGGTTTTCTGCAGGTATGGAAGTTTGTTGAGCTGTTTTGCAGGTTTTATGATGATGATGAATTAGGAGTTAAAGATATGAAGAGTTGGATGATGAATTCGCAGCTCTTAAAGACAGAGCAAGTGAAGGTGAATTTTAAGAAAAGAAGAAGAGATTCATTCTATTGTAGCTTTGGCTGGTTTTTAAAGTTTTGTGAGGGGTGAGTCGTGATGAACAAGAAGGAGCTACTTTTAAAGGAGGAAAATTGGAGGGTAGGATGGGTATCACAATGAAATTCTGTTAGGATTTGTAGCAATTGTCAATTCTGTTATTGATTGAAATTGGTTTTTCATTGTGAAATTTCTGCTGAGGGTTTATGTAATTTTCTCACGAGTTTTGTGTTAATGGCTTTGTAATTTTGCATTCCCGCCCTTGTGCTTCACGTAATTCTCATTGCTCACTCTTGCTGCACCGTGAGGAGATTTGGCTTGATTGTTTTCAAGGCTTAGATTGGCAGCTTGTACAACATGACCTTGTTCTCTCCTATTATATTAATGGGCTTTATAAATTTGGACATTAAGCAATGGTTTGGATTTGAATAATGAAAGTAAAAAAGGTAAAATTGATTGGATGAATTAAAATAAGGATAGGTAAAGAAATGAAAATGGATAATAATAATAATAAAAAAATGGAAATGGAAATTGGATATTAAGAAGATAATGGTTATGGAAAATGGATATTTACATTGTGAATTTTGAAATGGATAATGGGTTAAATAAAAATGAAGTGCATAATTGGGAAATAATGGATAGTGAATGGATAAAATTGGAAAATGGTTTTAGATGAAATGGATAATGAGATAGACATTAAAAATGGTGTGGATAAATTGGTTTAGATAAAATGGATAAGGATATTAGGAAATGAGCAATGGATTTGAAAATCAAAAGGTGGATAAGAACATGGTTTAGCAAATGGATAGCCAAATGAATCCACAACCAATCCCAAACTTTTTCACAAGCCTCTGATAAAGCGCACACGGCTACAACTGAACAGTCTTGCCACTGAAACAAAACATCTGAATCAAACATCCTCTGAATCTCTGATCAAATGAATCATGACTTTCTGAACTCACACCTCACACAAACCACTGCTTGATAACTTGACCTCCAGCGCATAACAAACTGACCCTTGATGCGCACTTCCTGAGAAATAAACCAATGACACGGATAACTTGCATTTGAAGCAAAACTCCTGATGATTTGACCAAGATGAAGTCAAACTTCCACCTGATCATGACTGAATGAGCACTTAATCTGGAACCAATTCTCTTGAGATATTAAGAAGGATCCAAACCCTGATTCACACCAATGAAACCCTGACTCAGTACTTTTGATGCCTCCTTTGAAAAAGAAAACCTCAGAACTTGACGCACCTCTGAATAGGAAAATACTGATAATAAGAAAACTCCTGGATCCCATGTCTTAGAAGTCCAATGAATTATATGATTATGAATTATGACCTAAATAAGATGCAAATGAGCGCGAAACAAAAGCCAAGAAAAGGTAGGGCAAATTTTGGGGTGCTACAGCTGCCCCTATTCAATCGACTTGGACCTGAAAGGATGACAACAACGTCATTCAGACATTCAAGGTAGAAGGTGATTGAATACAAAAAGAACACGGAAATTTCCAACCTGTGCCAAGGAGAGACGACTCCACTAGGGGACAAGTAATAAATATTGCACCATCACAACACGTACGAGTATTGGAAACCAATACAGACGATGTATTGAAATGTCTTGAAATAAACACGGACGAGTGTTAGCTATGCTGGGGATAAAGTGAAACAAACTCTCCCAGGTTATGTCATCTCTGCTGATAAAGAGAACTGACAAAGGAATCTCGAAATATGCCATCCCTACTGATAAAGGGAACTGGAAAAATAAATTCCATCCCTACTGATAAAGGGAACTGACGAAGAAAATCTTCAAAAGATTGATATCTCTGCTGATAAAGAGAACTAGCAAAATAAATGCCATCCCTGCTGATAAAGGGAACTGACGAAGAAAATCTTCAAAAGATTGCTATCTCTGCTGATAAAGAGAACTAGCAAAATAAATGCCATCCCTGCTGATAAAGGGAACTGGCGAGGAAATTTCTCCAAGATAATAACTTCACTGGGGATGAGAGAAATCCAAACAGACAAATCTACGGGGAAGACAATTCAACATCGTCAAGGGGTTGAAGGGAAGAAAACCTAACCGAAGAGAACGCATTGTCATAGGGATGACAGAAAAAATATGAAACCCATATCCGAAAGAAACACCTTGTCATAGGGATGACAGAAAGAAGATGAAAATTCCACTGTAGGAATGCATCGTCATGGGGATGACGGAAAGAAGATGAAACCCAAGAAAACACCTCGTCAATGGGTTGACGGGAAGAAAATCTGAACATATCCGAAGGCACGAAACCTGAGCTCGGAACACATCGTCAAAGGGTTGACGGGAAGGAACTGAAAACATCTGAAGGTACGAAACCTCAGATTGGAACACATCGTCAAAGGGTTGACAAAAAGAAACTGAAAACATCCGAAGGTACGAAACGTGAGCTCGGAACACATTGTCAAAGGGTTGACGGGAAGAAACTGTCTGTTGAGGAATGGCTTGGCATTCTCTTTTGGGATATGTCACTGTGCTGACTGAAATATGATTCGGATTTCTGCACAAGGTACCAAATCTGGCTTATGCTTCGCATGCATATGTTTGAATTTTTCTATGGCGTAATGCTCCATACGAAATGGAAATGCTACGCGTTTGAGGATGAAATGCAAAAATGCTTATGATATGCAAAAGAGACCCCTCCAGCAAAATAAATGCTGAAGAGAAGAGGCCAAATCCGCCGGGGATGGTGAACTGAAGTGTCTCCGAGGTTACGACCCTGCTGAGGAAGTCACACTGACCGGCCTTCTTGATATAACCATTGCTGAAGTTGAAACCCGAAGAGAACTCCCACTCCGTTGGGGATTACGAATAAACCTTGAAGATGGACCCCAAAGATCTGTTACTAAAGAGGTGTCAATAACTATTGGACTTTGAATCTGGTGGGGATGTTAACCACTGTTGATCAAGCCATTGAGATGACTATCACCTGCTTAGGGAATGGAGTCAATAACAGTGAACCTACTGGAGAATATCATTGAACTTAGCCTGTAGTCAGGGAAACACCCTTAACCTGCTAGGGAATACCATCCATCACCAACAACTCTGCTCGGGGAACGACGGTTGATGATATCCACTCTGCTAGGGGACAACATTAAGCTGACTCCTCTACTGGAGACTTACTTTCTACCTTTACTCTGTTGGGGAGAGAAACTCTACTGGGGACGTCACGTGTCGACCATCAACATGAACCCTGCAGATGTGATATGACCAAAAGATGCTCTGATATAGCATAGCCCTTAAAGGAACCTGTCTTCGAGAGGTCTCATGAAGATCTTTTATATATTGCCCCATGATCTTGATTAACCGTTCTCCTGAGAAAAACCCTTTTGCTTTTGGGGTGACCTGCCCCAGCCTTGAAGTGATTTTGCCCTTGATTGGCTGATTTGTGAAGAAGTACCTCTGACTGACTGAACTTCGAGATATTTGTTGAATCTCGGCCTGATTGCCCCAGATTAGCTGAATCTTGGAATGAATTGCCCATTTGATATGACTATTTGATTACTTGCCCTTGCTCAACGGAGTACTTAGGCACTCTGCACTTATATTGATCAATTTTTTCATTGCAGACACTTCCCTGGTCAAGCACTTGCTCGCAAGTAAAACAATTTGTTTTGAAAATGACAATTTTAATGCAATGCATATGACAGTTTTGAAATCCAAGTCTGTTCATTGGAAAAAAAGTTGTGACATATAGTGAATGAATCACCAATCAAAGTGTCGTTGATACCAACATGAATGGTAAGAAGATCCTTTTAGGAGTCAGATTCGACGCGATCTTTACTGAAGTATGCTTTCGAAACAACCTTGCTTCAATTAGGTCTTTTAAAGGTTGTAACGTGGCTTGGTTCACGGTTTGAGAAAGAAAGGATATAAGGCTCAAAGTTTTGTTTTAACCCACCCATTCTCCTTGATATTCTCCAGTCCTACATTAAGCTAACTCGACATAAGCGCTCACCTTTCAACAAGGTTAATGAATAGTATGAGGATAGAAAGAAACCACACGGTTTTCGGAGTAACAACCACCCCTTTTTCCTTTGGTGTCTGTAGTCCACGACTTGTTCCTTGCTTGAGGATTTTTCTTTTTCCATTTTTTTCGCTTTTTATTCTTTTGCTTTTCCCTAATTTTGCCTGGACTAACTCTTTTGAATTTTTCAATTTCGAAGTCCAGCGGGATGCCCTAACTTTTGCCTAAGCCATTTGTTTTCAAGTTTCGACTTAGCGGGCTTTCTTTTTCTTTTGATTCTTTTTCTCTTTTTTTTTTGAACAAATTATGTGACACTGGCTTGTCTGACTTGTTTGAAAGGGATGTGACTGCCTCACTTCTCGGTTGGTGAGGGATAACCATAGATTTGATCCTCGAGTTGAACACTCCTTTGAAATTTGAACGCTTGGTCAAATTAACTGACACCTACCCTGTCCCAGGTTAAGATTGAGGGTTTTTTTCGTTTTCAGAAAGAAACTCCTACTTCTAGGCTCAAAAGGGTTGACGAGGGATTATCTTCCTTATATCTCCGGTGTTTGGGAAGTTGAAACAATGCCTGCACATCATCAGCAAGGTTTTGCCCCAAAAGCATACCATCAGAAGTTTTGCGTCTTTGAATTTCATCATCCTCCCTCAGATCCTGCTTAAACAAGGGTTAGATATCAATAAGGAAAACATGAGTGAACACAGATGGATTTAATCAAAACATGCATATTCATTTCATTGTCATTAGCAACTGAAAACAGACGAGTTTTACAAATGAGTTTGCACTTTAGCAGAAAAGAAACTACAAATGCAAAGAAATGACATGATCTAAAAGATTGCCAGCTTCGGGGAACTGGGCTTTCAAAGCTTGACTTGCTGCTGAACTAGCCATCTTCAGAATTGCTCATCGAAGTCAGTCTGATAAAAGCATGCACCACTGCTCTCGGTGTCTTCTTCCATAACCTGAACTGATGAACCCACATGACTAGATGAAGGAGAGTCACGGATCTGAATACCCTGAGGCATGAATGAAAACATGTTAGAGTCAAGCAGTGTCTGAATCTTACTCTTGAGCACCTTACAATCTTCAGTTGAATGCCCATGTGCCCCAGCATGGTAGTCACAATGGGCGTCGACATCAAAACCTGGTGGATATGGAAAATGCATTGGCTTTAATTCCTTCGACACTATCAATCCACCTCTTATCAAATCTGGCAACATCTGACTAAACGACATTGGCAACTGAGTTAAATGCCTCTCTGGCTTCCTGGGTCTTTGTCGAGCGTACTGACGCGGCTGACGGCGGTACGACCGTTGATTCTGAGATCCAGAAGATTGCTGACTCTGAACAACTGATGCATCTGAATATTGAGGATGAGATGGTGGATGTTCCCAGATGGAATTACTTTCTTCCTCCTATTCCTCTTGAGAACTGACAACTGATTCACTTTCACTAGCTGGGAACTTTGAGGCGCATTGGATTTTTTCACACTTGATACCAAACTCAACGCGTTCTCCAAGTATTACCAAGTCAGAGAATTTTACTACAGTAATCAACTTATCGAAGTATGGTCCTTGCAAAGTATCCTTGAACATATTAACCAATTCTCTTTCCAAAAGTGGTGGTTGAACACGAGCAGCTAACTCTCTCCATCTCTAAGCATACTCTCTAAATGATTCGTTGTCCGATTTAGATAAATCTTGCAACTGCAGGAGGCTAAGAGTCGTATCAAGATTATAACTGTACTGCTTTAAAAAGGCATTGGCTAGATCTGACCATGATCGGATGCTACCACTTTCCAACTGCATATACCAACTCAATGATGCCCCACTCAGACTGTCCTGGAAACATTGAATCATAAGCTTGTCATTATAGACATGTGAGGTCATTCTTCGGCTAAACATCACCAAATGTAGCTTCGGACAGCTATCCCCTTTCTATTTCTCAAAATTTGGCATCTCAAATTTCGGAGGCATCACAAGACCAGGCACTAAACACATGCCCGAAGCATCCAAATCAAGGGTATCACGCTTCATTAAGGCATCAAGCTTCTCTTCCAACACACAACATCTTTCATCAAACGCAACTGCTCTTGGATCCTTAGGTTTGATCTTTGGAACTACCCCTTGGAAATATGGCACAGAAAAGGCAAAGCTTTGATAGTCTGTGGCATCAAGAGAAGAAGAATGTCCATCTCGGACGATGGTACGCTCCTGTATAGCTTGATCCTCAACAGGGATTTGAACAGGCTGAGCTTGAGCAACATTGTTCACTGGAGGTGGAATGACATTCCCAATCACAGAAGTCCTCTGAACATTGGCTTCTCCCCTATTCATGGCGGTCATAGCTTCCACAAGTTGATCCAACTGACTCTTCATCAATTCAACATCGGCCCTAGTTACAAACTAATTTTGTTCCCCTGAATTCATGATGATCTCCCCAAAAGTTGATTCAAGTCCTATGAGAAAGTCTAGAAATCAACTGCGGTTTAGACAAAGGATGGATGAGCTCTCTGATCAGGCCGGAGACAGATATGCAAAAAAGATGCAAGATGAAAATGCAATGCACTATGAATGCAGCAGACATGGGATCAAAGCTTCCATAAATTCTGAATAATTGTTGTATTACTGACTGAATAAGCTCGAGGGTCTGTTCTGAAGAAAATAACGGAATACCAGAATATCCGAAAAACCAGAATACCTGAATACCCAACTGATAAGTCCACACTGATAAGAAGACCAGAATGCCAGGTAGGATAAAGGTTATGGTTACCTGCAAACTGGAAAACACCTGCCCCTCTCACATGTGGGTTCTAGAAAACCAGGGATCCTCAATATCACGGGCTCTCAGGTCGAGAAATGATTATACGTTCACCATTTCTGGCTTGGCATCATCACCAATCGAGGAGGCCGCAACTGATTCCCCTAAAAAATAAGGTCGTCCTATGCGAGTCCCTCAGCATTGGGTCCTCGGATCGACAAGTGTAATGGGTTTGCCATTTCTGGTCTGCCATTATCACAGGTCGGGAGGAGAGGCGCAACTGAGGTATCAGAGAAACGGTCACTAGAGTCGACAGCTCTCTAGATCAACACCCTAACATGTGCAAGACACACACCTCAGAATGCGTCCCAAGATAGCCTCGTCTGGTTGTGAATTTCGTGAACACACAAACGCACCAAGCTGGAACGTAGGTCCCACTACTCTCCACTCTAGTCCTAGGGTGTACTCAAGCCTGGGTATTGGGCTTATCTCTCAGACCAACCCAACCTGCCAAACAGAAACCATCCAGCACAACACAACAATATCCAGTATGACAATAATAAAATGGAATGCAATGCAATAAAAGCTGTAAAATAGTAATATACAACATAATACAACATAACAAATAAACACCCAACGAAAATAAAAAAACAAGCGCTAGGATCGACTCGCTAAAGGGGATCGACCAGCAAGAGGTCAACCAGAGTCCCTAGCAGAGTTGCCAGCTGTGGCTCCCAAAAGATTCGTATCCAACGGTACAAATGCGAGAGTGGCGCGGAAAAACACAGAGTCGCCAGCAATGTGTATTTATCCCAAGAGAGGGAAAGGAAACACTGCATAAACCTGAAGAGAAAGGGAAAGAACATGGTCTCACGACCAAGAGAAACGGGTACGGGAGTCGGTTACGCGAAGGGAAGGTGTTAGCACCCAACACGTCCATCGTACTCGATGGGATCCACGCTTGTTGTCTGCATCAAAGGGCGTCATTGTCTGGAACTCCACTGCCACTGGGTCGAAAAAAAAAAGAACGAGAACGAAAAGAAACGAAGAAAAAAATGTAGGGAAAATAAAAGAAGTGCTCGAATGGGCCCTACCCCACTGCCTACGTATCTCATCGGGAACATGAGAATCAGAGCGACGTAGTTCCCCTCACTAGGGGTGAATTGTGTTTTTTAGGGAACAACTTACGTTCTAGCTTAGGTGTTGCAGCTCACTGTATGGAGACTTAGGCGTTACCGTCTTGCGAGAGAACGAAAAGAAGCACGTTCGTACATTGAGAGTGAGTGAGATGAGAAAAGAATTCCCGAAGGAAAGACGTTATTGTTTGTTTGAAGTTTTTTAGACAGAAGTGTTTTTTAAGTTAGCTTGAAACTTGTATTGTACCAAAGTCTAGGGCACAGGGACGAATACTCAACGAATCGTCCCAAGACAGGACACTCGCTAAGCACTCTAGAAAAATGAGAGGAAGCCCATCATTTCTCATTCCCCACGCTTAAGGCTCGTGCGCAATACACTTTATCTTCCTGAACTCATCATTCCCACCAGCATTAGGTGAACCCCGCACAACCTGAGCCATAGCTTGCATAGCAGCAGCCGAAGCAGCATCGTTCATACCAGCCATATTCTGTTCATATCCAATAACAACAACTATGGTTAAACAAACAGCTCACCTCAAACTCAAAGACCAACACGGACTGGCACGAACTGACACAAACTGGCTCTGATACCACTTAATGTAACACCCCCAATCTATCCCCCCAATTAATTAAAGCGATAACAAATAATCAGAGTATAATTAAAACATTCATGGCATAGACGGAGGCGTCACATCAATTGAAACAAAATACAATAATCTGCTCAAATAGATATGCAACAATCAGGTAGCACATAACAGAAGAATTCAGTTCCTAACAACCACTATTCAGATACAGAATAAAAGCGGAAAATCTGCAACTGAAATCTCATATATATATATATATATATAACATAAAAGTTTTCCTGTCATACACAGAGTCATACAGGTACAATCCAAAATAAAAGAACATATACATATACACATAATCACAAACGATCTCCCCGACTACCCGGTGCTACATATCAGAGCTGACCGACAAAAGAATGAAGACCTAAGCTTCACAAAAAGACCTCCAGCATCTAATCTGCAATGCCTCATAGAGCATTCAAAATAGCAGAAGGGTGAGAAACATAATTATAATACAATTGCATACAATTATATAATAACACAAAAATACACATGTAAAATATTCTCACCACCACTTACACCAGAATTCAAAAACAGAACAACACAATTCATATCCCATACATCCATCACAAAGGCATATCAATCATGCACAATACAATTATCACCAACATATATATATCTCAACTCATCAATTCCATTCACGATTCCACACAAAATCAATCCATTCATGATTTATGAAAATGCATAGAGACCGACACAACGACTCTATGCAATGCAATGCGGTACCGTTCCATCCATTATTCTCATCATTAGTTCACTCAGGAACTATTGGAATCATCGCTTATTACTTAGTGTAACTCCCCGTCGGGAAAACGATGTTCCCCGTCGCTCACACCTCTTTGTATAAGGCACACGACATTTATGGATCGCTCACACCTCTTTGTATAAGGCACACGACCCGGTCACTCACACCTCTTTGTATAAGGCACACGATCGTCTATAATCATCGCTCACACCTCTTTGTATAAGGCACACGATTTTATAGCGGATTCCCTCTGGAATCGTTTCGTCGCTCACACCCACTAGGGCACACGACATCACAAGAATGCATATAATGATGCTTGGCATACAATGACTCATGACATGCAAATGCACACATATACACATCCATAATCATGCATATTCAATCAAACACAACACATTGCATTTACTTGCCCTTAGGCCACAAACCATCATCACAACGTTTCATCACATGCATTCACATTATATAACATTACACAAGTCCTATGATATATATATATGAAGCATATTGCATGATAAAACAACAATCACATACAGTTAAGACGGTAAAAGTTGGCAAAATGACACAATTACAAATTCCTGACATAATTAAATCGGCCAATAATCTCAAAACCATTTTTATAAGAAAAAACATCTCAATAGCTTTCTAACGGTACCAAGAAATCCTCGATCCGAGTTACGGATCAAAAGTTACAGCATCGAACGCAAAATCGGGAACCATTCAACACCCTCTCTGGTCATACACGTATTGCCTTAGGCCATACGCGTAATGCCCAGCTCGCTCGCCCATTCCATACGCGCAATGTCCAAAGTGCTACGAGTATGGGCAGAGACTGATTTCTCCCCAAAAATTCCACTAAAACTCCATACGCGTAATGCCTCACTTGATACACGTAATGCCTTGCCAAATACACGTACCATTATGTAAATCAGCAGAAGGCCGTGAAAAATGTGTTCCATACGCGTATTTCCCTCATTTCCCCCTTGCCATACGCGTATTGCCCAAACCAATACGCGTAATGCCAAGCCTGATACGCGTATGGGCAGCGAAACCCAGAATTTTTCCTGCATAATTTTCTGCTAAGGATTCACTCAAAATCTTCTCCAAATCTCATCTAAACACCAGCAAATTACCAATTGAATGCACAACAACATCTATCTAACATGTCTCAGCAATTAGGAACATTAAAACATGATTTCAGACACAATTTGAATCAAATTCTAACAATCTCAACATATTAATGGTTTTGGTTCTATATCCAATTTCAACCAAATATCACATCAATACTTACATAATCATACATAAGTATAGGATAATCGAGTTTCACACACTTACCCGATTAATCGTGTTTTCAAATGTCGGTTGGATCGTTTTCTTACTCTCCATGTTTTTCCTCTTTTGTTCTTTTCTTTATCTTTTCCTTCTTCTCTTTTTCTTTCTCTCTATTTTTCTCTTTATTTCTATTTTTATGAAAAACAAAATATCTAACCAAGCCAAAAGACCAAAATACCCCTACACTCAAATATCTCGCAAATACTCTCAAAACGCGATAAAACATAATCACGATAAAAAATAATATATTGCCAAATAAAAGTCAAGAATAAAATAATATAATAATAAAAATAATTAAATCGACTCGATTAAATAAATCTAACAAAAACTGGGGCGTTACAATATCTCTCAGGAAGAAGTGCCTACGCCATTTTGCTATCCCGCACAGAGTCCGAGATTTATACCAAGGTCAGACGTTGAAATGATATATGGAGATTGTGATCCGGAAGGATGTCGTGTTCCATCAAACTCATTAGAGGAGGACACTCTGATGAAAGAAAACTTTGACCACGACTATTATGGCCCAATGTGTAACACCCCCAATCTATACCCCCAATTAATAAAGCAGTAATAAAAATTCAAAATTTCATCAGAGTATATTTAAAACATTCACACATAGACCGAGGGGTCACATCTATTTGAAACAAAATACACAAAAACCTGCCCATAAATATATGCAACAATCAGGTAGCAATTGACAGAGGAACTTAGTTCCTACTACCCACAATTCAGATACAGAATTAAAGCGGAAAATCTGTACTAAAATCTCATATATATATATATATATATATATATCATAAAAGTGTATATATATATATATCATAAAAGTGTATGTGTCATATACAACCATACATGTACAATCCAACAGATACATATACACAATTCAAATAATCACACTCGATCACCCCAACTACCCGGTGTCACATATCAGAGCCGACCGACAAAAGAATAAAGACCAAAACTTCACAAAAAGACCTCCAGCAACTCTAATCTACAATGCCTCATAGAATATTATAAAACAGCAGAAGGGTGAGAAACACAATCATAATACAGTTGCATATTATATATATTAACACAGAAATGCACAAGTAAAATATTCTCACCACCAATGCACCACAATCAAATACAACACAACACAGTACAATTCTCAAGTATCCAATACCAAGGCACAACAGTCATACACAATACGCTCATCATCAATACATCTATACATATTCCATCTCATCAATCACATTCACAATTCGATACACAATTAATCCATGATTTATGCAAATGCATAGAGACTAACACAACGACCCTATGCAATGCATATGCGGTACCGACTTCCAACATTTCTCATCACTAGTTCACTCAAGAACTCTGCTGGAACCATCGCTCGTTACTTAGTGTAACTCTCCGTCGAGCATATGACGCTCCCCGTCGCTCACATCCCACACATGCACACGACGTTTATGGATTTCTCACACCCCACACGGGCACACGACCTGATCGCTCACACCCCACATGGGCACACGATCGTCTATAATCATCATTTTCGTTCCTCTTATTTTTAAGGCGCACGATCCGATCAGATCGCTTTCAGTCCTCTTATTTTTAAGGTGCACGATGTTATAGCGGATTCCCTCTAGAATCAATTCGTCGCTCACGACATCACAAGAATTCATATCATGATGCCTGGCATACAATGACTCATGACATTTAAATGCACACATACATGCAATCATCTCACTCAACATTAATCATGCTTTGCAATTCGAGCCTAAAACAATGCAATTATACCATACAACAGTACGCAAATCATACCATATCCAAATTCACATCACATTGCATGATACACACCAATTACACACAATTATAACGATAAAAGTCGACAAAACGACACTATTCTGAATTCCCGACATAACTAAATCGGATAACAATCTCAAAATTATTATAATAAGAAAATAAAGCTTAATAGCCTTCCAACGATACCAAGAATGTAAAAAACGGATAATCGGAACACAAGTTACGGACTAAAACAGAAAAGACATCGCGAAAAAACAACATTTTGCACTCATGCTGGCCATTCGCGTATTGCCCTGAGCCATACGCGTATTGCCCAAAACCATACGCATACCATTACGCGTTTCAGCAGATGGCCGAGAAAAATGAAACTCCATACGCGTATTGCCCTCCCCCCTTCAATGCCATACGCGTATTGCCTTAACCAATACGCGTATTGCCTTGGGTGATACGCGTATGGGCAGTGAAAACCAGAATTTTTCTGCATTTTCAAACCCAATTCAACCCAATTTTCACCTATACACCAGAAAATTACCAATACAATGCCTAACAACATGTATCTATCATGTATCAACAATAAGGAACACTAAAACATGATTTCAAACACATTTTGATCAATTTCTAACACTTTCAACATTTATGGGTTTTACTCTATATTTCCATTTCAATCCAATAACAACCAACAACATACATACATAATCATACACAAGTATATAATAATCAAGTTTCGCACCCTTACCCGATTTAATCGTGTTTGGAAAGTCGGTTGTTTCGATTTCTAGATTTCCCAAGATTTTCTCTCTTTCTCCTTCCTTTCTCTTTTCTTCTCCTTTTCCTTCTTCTCTTTTTCTTTCTCTCTATTTTTCTCTCTTTCTATTTTCTATTTTCTTAACTTAAGAAAAATAAAGTGAAATGCCCAAAATACCCCTACACTCTAATATCTCGCAAATGTACCCAAAACGCGATAAATATCACAACATTGAAAATAACTTATTTCCAAATAAAATTCGAAAATAAAATAATATAATAATAAAATCATCAAAACGACTTGATTAAATAAAAACTGACAAAACTGGGGCGTTACAACTCTTCCCCACTTAAAAGTTTTCGTCCTCGAAAATATTACCTGAGACGAACAACTCTGGATACGACTCCCGCATCTGACTCTCTAACTCCCAAGTCAAATTGCCCTCAGCAGCGCCTCCCCACGCAACTTTCACAAGTGCAATATCCTTTCCTCTCAACTGCTTCACCTCGCGATCAAAAATCCTAATGGGTAATGCCTCAACCGTAAGGTTCTCCCTTACCTAAACCTCGTCCATCGGAATCACATGCGACGGATCCGGAACATACTTCCGAAGCTGTGAAACATGGAACACATCGTGCAAATTCGACAGATTCGGCGGCAAAGCCACCCTATAAGCCACAACACCAACTCTCACAGATATCTAGTAAGGACCAATAAACCGAGAAGTAAGTTTCTTCGACTTCAATGCACGACCCACACCCGTTACCGGCGTAACTCTCAAAAATACATGATCGCCCTCTTGAAACTCTAGATCCTTCCTTCTACGATCATGATAACTTTTTTTCCTACTCTGAGAAGCCTTCAATTTCTCACGAATAAGCTTCACGTTGTCTGTAGTCTGTTGAATCAATTTGGGTCCAACCACCGAACTCTCACCAGATTTGTGCCAACACAACGGTGTTCGACATCTTCGTCCATACAATGCTTCAAACGGTGCCATTCCAATACTAGAATGGAAACTGTTATTATACGTGAATTCAATCAATGCAAGATAACTATCCCACGCACCACCTTGTTCAAGAACACAAGCCCTCAACAAATCTTCCAAAGACTGAATCGTTCTCTCTGTCTGACCATCCGTCTACAGATGATAAGCCGAGCTAACCTTAATTTAGAACCCAACGCCTTCTGTAAACTTTCCCAAAATCTCGAGGTAAACCTTGGATCTCGATCCGAAATAATACTTAATGGAACCCCATGCAACTTCACAATCACACTGATGTAAATCTCAGTTAACCACTCCAAAGAAAAAATGATGTCAATGGGAATGAAATGAGCCGATTTAGTCAGCCTATCAACAACCACCCAAATGGCATTATGCCCTTGCTGAGTATTCGGCAACCCTGTTACAAAATCCATAGAAATGATGTCCCATTTCCACTCAGGAATGTCCAACGGTTGCGACAAACCACTAGGCCTCAAATGTTCTACCTTTGATTTCTGACAAGTCAAACATGCATAAACAAACTAAGCCACATCTCTTTTGAATCCAGACCACCAGAAAATCTTTTTCAAATCTTGGTACATCTTGTTCGCTCCCGGATGTATACTCAAATTACTCCGGTGTCCTTCCTCCAAAATCATCCATCTCAAATCCGAATCGTCCGGAATACAAATTCGCCCACGGAACCTCAACACACCATTAACATCCACTTGAAAATCACCACTCGCATCTTTTTCTCCCACCAACATCAAATCCACAAATTTCACATCCAGCTTATGTTTCTCACTAACAGTTATCAAAAAATCATTAGAAACCTTCAACATACCCAGCCTCACACTATCCGACGTCACTTCACTTACCCAACTCAAATCTCTAAACGATTCCAAAAGCTCCCACTCCTTAACCATTAAAGCGGACATATGCAACGATTTTCGACTCAACGGATCGGCTACCACATTGGCTTTACCGGGATGGTAATTCATGCCAAAGTCGTAGTCCTTCAAAAATTCCAACCCTCTTCGTTGCCTCATATTCAATTCCTTCTGATCAAACAGATATTTCAAACTTTTGTGAACATTAAAGACTTCAAACCTTGCATCAAAAAGATAATACCTCCAAATTTTCAATACAAAAACCACAGCCGCTAATTCAAAATCATGAGTAGGATAATTTTTCTCATGCACTCTCAACTGCCTCGAAGCATACGCCACGACCTTACCTTCTTGCATTAGTACACCACCTAGACCAATCAAAGACGCATCACAGTACACCATAAATGGTTCAGTAGGATTCGGCAAAATCAAAATCGAAGCTGTCATCAATCTTCTCTTCAGCTCATTAAAACTTTCCGCACACCGAATATCCCAAATGAACGCTTGCCCTTTACAAGTCAACTGGGTCAAAGGAAGTGCTAGCTTAGAAAACCCTTCAATGAACCTTCGGTAATAACCGGCCAAACCCAAAAAACTTCGAATTTCAGTAACAGATCTCGGAGCCTCCCATTATAGAACTGATTCTACTTTAGATGGATCCACAACAATACCATTACCTGAAATTATGTGTCCAAGAAAACTCACCTCCGACAACCAAAATTCACACTTGGACAATTTGGTAAAAAGTTTCTTTTCATTCAAAACCTGCAAAACAATACGCAAACGCTCCGCGTGCTCCTCCCGAGACTTAGAATAAATCAATATGTCATCAATAAACACAACAATAAATCGATCCAAATGCTCGTGGAAAATACAATTCATGTACTCCATAAACACACCTGGCGCATTAGAAACCCCGAACGGCATCACCGAATATTCATAATGACCGTATCATGTCCTAAAAGCCGTCTTCTAAATATCTTCCTCTTTCACCCTAATATGATGATACCCCGACCTCAAGTCAATCTTACTGAACACACAAGCACCAACCAACTGATCCATCAGATCATCAATTCTCGGAAGGGATACTTATTCTTAATCGTCACCTTATTTAAGTGGCGATAATCAATACACAGTCGCATACTTCCATCTTTCTTTTTCACCAACAAAACTGGAGCACCCCAAGGAGAAACACTTGGCCTCACAAACCTCTTCTCCAACAATTCATTCAATTGCTTCTTCAACTCTACCAACTCAGATGCCGACATACGATAAGGTGCCATAGAAACAGGTCTAGTACCAGGAACTAAATCTATCAAAAACTCCACCTCTCTCTCTGGCGGCACATCTGAAATACCCTCAGGAAACACTTCCGGAAATTCACACACAACAGGAAACACATCAAGTGAAACTTGACTATCCACAGTCAATGATGCAAACAACCCAAACAACAGAGCTTCATTCGCCAAGAGTTTCTTCAACTCTTTGGTAGATAAGAAACTCGAGTCTTCGTCTTCCTCAAGATAAGGAAACCTTACCAACTTATGATAACAATTAATATAAACCCGATTGAATTGCAACCAATTCATTCCCAAAACGACATCTAATCCCTCCAACGGTAAACACACTAAATCCATCTCAAAGTCTTTACCATAAATGGTCAAAGGACAACTCAAACAAACCAAAGAAGTAGTTACTGACCCCATTGCTGGAGTATCAATAACCATCTCACCATTCATCAAAGACAACACAAGATTCAAACGCTTCATGCACTCAGACGAAATAAATGAATGAGTCGCTCTAGTATCAATAATAGCAACTAAAGGCGTACTATTAATAAAACAAGTATCTCTGATCAGACGATCTGCATTAGTAGTCTGAGTCCCCGCCAATGCAAAAACTTTCCCACCAGATGGAATTTGCTTCGGTTTCGGACACTTCGTGCTAATATGACCAGGGTCACCACAGTTGAAACACTTCGCCACATTCTTCCTTTTGCACTCAGCCGCTACATGTCCTACACCTCCACAATTGGTACACTTCCTCATATCTTTCCTGCACTCAAACTGACGATGCCCCAAATCACCACACCTATAACACCTCAGAGTACCAGACATACCTCCACCACTTGACCTTTGATCAAAAGTACCCCTTTGTTTACCCTTATCAGCTGGTGTTACATATGGACCACTACGGAACTGTTGCTTCCCTTTTCTGTCACTCACACTCTTATAGTGAGTAGAACGAGCCTTACTATCCTCTTCATAAATCCTACAACATTCCACCAAATCAGAAAACCTTCTTATCCTTTGATAACCGATTGCCTGCTTAATCTCAAGACGCAATCCGCTCTCATACTTCACACACTTAGAAAACTCTGCAGTCGCTTCAGCATAATGAGGATAAAACTGCACAAGCTTCACAAACTTAGCAGTATAATCAACAATAGACATAATACCTTGTTTCAATTCCAATAACTCAATTTCCTTCTTTCCTCTTACATCTTCGGGAAAATACTTCCTCAGAAACTCCCGGCTAAACAATTCCCAAGTAACTTCTTCATCCCCAGCTTCCAACACCTGACGAGTACTAACCCACCAGTCATCTGCTTCTTCCTGTAACATATGAGTTCCCAGTCTCACCTTACTGTCCTCAGCACAATCCATAACTCGGAAAATCCTTTCAATCTCTTTCAACCAAATATGTGCACCATCAGGATCATGTCTCCCTTTAAAGACAGGCAGTTTGTTCTTCCTGAACTCATCATTACCAGCAGCATTAGGTGCACCCTGCACAACCCGAGCCATTGCTTGCATCGCAGCAGCCAAAGCAGCATCATTCCTACCAACCATATTCTGTTCATTTCCAATAACAGAAACTATGGTTAAACAAACAGCTCACCCTAACACCAAGATCGACAAGGACTGACACAACTGACACGGACTAGCTCTGATACCACTTAATGTAACACCCCTAATCTATACCCCCAATTAATAAAGCGGTAATAAAAATTCAAAATTTCATCAGAGTATAATTAAAACATTCACAACATAGACCAAGGGGTCACATCAATTTGAAACAAAATACACATAAACCTACCCATAAAGATATGCAACAATCAGGTAGCAATTGACAGAGGAACTTAGTTCCTACTACCCAAAATTTAGATACAGAATAAAAGCGGAAAACTGTACTGAAATCTCATATATATATATATATATATATATATATATATATATATATATATATATATCACAAAAGTGTATGTGTCGTATACAACCATACATGTACAATCCAACAGATACATATACACAATTCAAATAATCACACTCGATCACCCCGACTACCAGGTGTCCCATATCAGAGCCGACCGACAAAAGAATGAAGACCCAAACTTCACAAAAAGACCTCTAGCAACTCTAATATGCAATGCCACATAGAGCATTATAAAACAGCAGAAGGGTGAGAAACATAATCATAATACAATTGCATATTATATATATTAACACAGAAATGCACAAGTAAAATATTCTCACCACCAATGAACCACAATCAAATACAACACAACACAGTAGAATTCTCAGGTATCTAATACCAAGGCACATCAGTCATACACAATACGCTCATCATCAATACATATTCCATCTCATCAATCACATTGACAATTCCATACACAATTAATCCATGATTTATGCAAATGCACAGAGACCGACACAACGACCCTATGCAATGCATATGCGGTACCGACTTCCAACATTTCTCATCACTAGTTCACTCAGGAACTCTGCTGGAACCATCGCTCGTTACTTAGTGTAACTCCCCGTCTGGCATATGATGCTCCCCGTCGTTCACACCCCACACGGGCACACGACGTTTATGGATCGCTCACACCTCACACGGGCACACGACCCGATCGTTCACACCCCACATGGGCACACGATCGTCTATAATCATCACTTTCGGTCCTCTTATTTTTAAGGCGCACGATCTGATCAGATCGCTTTCAGTCCTCTTATTTTTAAGGCGCACGATGTTATAGCGGATTCCCTCTGGAATCAATTCGTCGCTCACGACGTCACAAGAATGCATATCATGATACTTGGCATACAATGACTCATGAGATTTAAATGCACACATACATGCAATCATCTCATTCAATATTAATCATGCTTTGCAATTCGAGCCCAAAACAATGCATTTATACCATAGAACAGTACGCAAATCATACCATATCCATATCAACATCACATTGCATGATACACACCAATTACACACAATTATTCAGAGAAAGTGCCGACTCTAATCCAGAGATACACTGGAGGCGAGATTGTTCAAACGCAGCGTTTCCTGACGAGGCAAGAACTGACAACTCGATTGAGAGGACTTTTATCACTAGGGGATAAGACCGACTAGAGTGGTAGTGATGCAATATGAATGCGAATGCAAGTAAAATGCATGATGTATGTATGTATATGCTGACAAAACTGACGCGACATACAAACTGACGAGTGAACACGACTGGATACTCGACCATCGCAGGGCGAAGAAATACCGTTGGTTCAAGATAGCAATTCTATCTTGCTTAGGAGAAGTAGTCCTCGTGGGGAATACCGTTGATCGGGCTTAGGAGATAAGAACTCGGCCGCAGAAGTCAGATGGAATAGTCGCATCCGACACTGTTGATCTTTTGTTCAGGCGTACTGGCCTAGAAGGAGTACTTTGATTCTGCACTTTGAAATTCAAGCGCCTTTGGAGACGCAATCGAGGTTCTTTCGATGTTCAACAGTCAAAAGAAATTGCCATCTTTAGTTTAAAAGCAGAAAAATTTTTAACAAGTAAATTCATTTTTGTTTTATTTCAAGAATCATTGATTATGATAAAATGTCGTTCTGTAAAGCTAAAACAAATAAGAATTACAAACAAAAGCACAAGGGCTCAAATTTTATTGATAAGATGGAGTATTTACAAGGGCTAAAACAAATAAGAATTACAAACAAAAGCTAAAATGTCGTTCTGTAAAGCTAAAACAAATAAGAATTCCAAAGAGTATTTACAAAGTTAGAAAATGATAATTTACAGGGAAAAGGGCTACGTTGAAACATAACGACCACTATCCTTCTACCAACTTTGAATTCGGGACATCCTGAGCTTTTGTTGAAGATGACCTTGACTGGAGTTTTCCTGACGGATGATGTAACTGTTGTTAAGGGATCTGCCTCTGTTGAACATAGTTATTTGCCATTATCCTTAATTTTTGCCTGGATTGTACTATGAGATTTCCAATCCATCGGGATGATTATTTTCCATGTCTCTAACTTTTGCTGGACCGCCCTTTCGGGTTTTCAATCCACCGAGACGTTTTTTTTTTAGTTTAGGCGAAGTATTTCTTGACTACATCAACATTCGCGGGGTAGGAAAATTCCTCTCCGTCCATCGTTGCAAGTCTCAAGGCGCCGCATGAGAAAACTTTCGTGACCACATAGGGGCCATCATAATTCGGAGTCCACTTGCCCCGAGAATCAGTGAGAAATGATTGTATCTTCTTGAGCATGAGGTCTCCTTTTCTGAAGACATGAGGTCAGACCTTTTTGTCGAACACCTTCTTCATTCTCTGCTGAAACAAATGACCGTGGCATAGTGCCGTGATTCGCTTCTCTTCGATCAGGTTTAATTCGTCGTGTCGACTTCGACACCATTCAGCTTCTGAAAGCTTAGCTTCCATCAATACCCGGATTGATGGGATCTCTACTTCTATGGGGAAAACTGCCTCCATGCCATATACTAGAGAGAAAGGGGTTGCCCCTGTTGAAGTACGGACAGATGTTCGATAACCGTGAAGAGCAAAGGGTAGCATTTCGTGCCAGTCTTTGTAGGTTACAGCCATCTTTTGAACAATCTTCTTGATGTTCTTGTTAGCTGTTTCTACCACTCCGTTCATCTTGGGTCGGTAGGGAGATGAGATATGGTGTTCGATCTTGAATTCAACGCACAACTCTTTCATTATCTTATTGTTCAAGTTAGATCCATTATCAGTAATGATCTAGCTCGGAACACCATAACGGCAGATGATATTGTTTTTGATAAATCGGACCACCACTTGTCTGGTTACATTAGCGTACGACGCTGCTTCGACCCACTTGGTGAAATAGTCAATGGCTACCAGGATGAACCGATGTCCGTTTGAAGCCTTAGGTTCGATCAAGCCAATCATGTCGATTCCCCATATGGAAAAAGGCCACGGGGAAGAAAGAACTTTGAGATGTGATGGCGGTACATGAAGTTTGTCAGAGTATATTTGACACTTGTGACACCTCCTCATGTACTTGTAGCAGTCGGATTCCATTGTTAACCAGTAGTACCCTGCTCTTAGGATTTTTCACGCCATTGTGTGTCCATTGGCATGAGTGCCAAAGGATCCTTCATGAATTTCTTTCATAAGCATGTCTGCTTCTGGTCTGTCTATGCATCGGAGCAAGACCATGTCAAAATTTCTCTTATAGAGAGTGTCACCGCTCAGGAAGAAGTTTCCAGCCAATCTTCTGAGGGTTTTCCTGTCTTTTCTGAGTGCCCCAGGTGGGTACTCTTGTTTCTGAATGAAGCATTTGATATCGTGATACCAAGGCTTGTCGTCTATGACTGCTTCAATCGTGAAGATGTAGGCGGGCCGTTCATGGCGCATTATGTCGATCTTAGGCAGGTCATTCCATTGACCTACACTAATCATGGAAGAGAGAGTGGCTAAGGCATCCGCCATGTGATTCTCATCACGAGGGATGTGATGAAACTCGAATCTGTTGAAGAAGGGTAACAACCTTCTTTCATAGTCTTTGTAAGGATCAATCCTGATTGGTATGTGTTCTAATCTCCTTTGATCTGATTGATAACTAGAGCTGGGTCGCCGTATACGTCCAAGTTTTTGATCCTTAAATCAATCGCTTCTTCGAGACCCATGATACAAGCTTCGTATTCGGCCTCGTTGTTCGTACATTTGAACGTAAGTCGAGCGGTGAAAGGAATGTGGGTACCCTGAGGGGTAACAATGATTGCCCCAATTCCATTTCTGTAATGATTAACTGCTCCGTCAAAGATAAGTCCCCATTGGGAACCTGGTTCTGGCCCTTCACTGGGTAGCGGTTCATCGCAGTCTTTCATCTTTAGATACATGACATCTTCGTCCGGGAAGTCAAACCCGATTGATTCTTGATCGTCAATCGGTTTATGAGCCAAATGATCGGCTAAAATACTTCCTTTAATGGCTTTCTGAGTGTGGTACTCTATGTCATATTCTGATAATAACATCTGCCAACGGGCAATCCTTCCCGTGAGAGAAGGCTTTTCGAAGACGTACTTGATTGGATCCATTTCGGAGATTAACCAAGTAGTGTGACGAATCATGTATTGGCGAAGACGTTTGGCTGCCCAAGCCAAAGCGCAACAAGTTTTCTCAAGCGTCGTGTACCGAGTTTCGCAGTCGGTGAATTTCTTTCTTAGATAGTAGATGGCAGACTCTTTCCTTTTGGTTTCGTCTTGTTGGCCAAGTACACATCCCATTGAGTCCTCTAGGACTGTGAGGTTAATGATCAGTGGTCTTCCTTCCACTAGAGGTGATAGAATCAGCGGATTCAACAGGTATTCCTTAATACTGTCGAAGGCGGTTTGGCAATCTTCTGACCAAACGCAATCCTGGTTCTTTTTTAGCAGTTTGAAAATCGACGCACACGTGGCGGTCATAAGGAATATGAATTTGGAGATGTAATTCAAACGTCCCAGGAATCCTCTGACTTGTTTTTTAGTTTTTGAAGAAGGCATTTCTTGAATGGCCTTGACCTTGTCAGGATCAACTTTAATTCCTTTATGGCTGACGATGAACCCTAGTAGTTTCCCTGAACGGACACCGAAGGTGCACTTGTTAGGATTCAAGCGGAGCTTGAATTTTCTTAGAAGTTCGAACAATTTTGACAGATGTTCAATGTGCTCACTCTTTGTTTTTGATTTTGCAATCATATCATCGATATATACCTCGATTTCCTTATGTATCATGTCATGAAAGAGAGTAGTCATGACCCTTTGATAGGTTGCCCCGACATTCTTCAAGCCGAACGACATTACCTTGTAATAAAAGGTACCCCATGGGGTAATGAACGAAGTTTTCTCCATGTCTTTCGGCGCCATTTTGATCTGGTTATAGCCCAAGAATCCATCCATGAAGGAGAAAATTTTGAACTTTGCTGTGTTGTCTACCAGCATGTCAATGTGTGGTAAAGGAAAGTCGTCCTTTGGACTTGCCTTGTTCAGATCCCTGTAATCAACACACATTCTGACCTTTCCGTCCTTTTTGGGAACGAGTACGATGTTGGCTAACCATTGAGGATATTCAGATGTAGCGAGGAAACTCATGTCAATCTGTTTCTGTACCTCCTCTTTGATCTTGATGGCCATGTCCGGGTGAGTCCGTCTCAACCTTTGCTTTACTGGCGGACATTTCGATCTTAACGGTAAGTGATGTTCCACGATGCTGGTATCCAACCCTGGCATATCCTGATAGGACCAAGAGAATACATCGGGAAATTCTCTGAGAAGCTTTATCAAACTCTCTCTGGCAGGTGGACTGAGCAGTGCCCGAATCCTAATTTATTTTCTCTCTTTTTCTGAACCCAAGTTTACCGTTTCCAACGGTTCTTTGTGAGGTTCAATGGACCTTTCCTCTTGTCTGATTAATCGGGAGATCTCTTCTGGAATTTTGTCGTCATCTTCTTCTTCAGCCCCAAATACCGGGAACTCAAAGTTGGGAGAAGGCATCGGATCGTATGTTTTAACTAGGTATAAAACAAGCAATTTGCATGACGTGATGATTCGTGTTTAGAAGAGATAGAGAAAATGCAAGTGTGTGCAGTTTTATATTTTACTGCTTGTTTTTATTTTTAATTGCTTTTTAGGATTACCATTTTCTGAAAAAGCAAAAATAGAAAACAACAATTAATGCGGAAATTACATAACGACATTATTTTATTAATGAACAAGTCGACTCTTGAAACTACAGCCCTATAAAACAAAACTCTGTCGCTTTGGGCGAAGCGAAGAGGGAAAATTTACAGAAAGCGAGCCCTATCAAAACATCCGTTTCACCTGGGCAGGGTGAAAGGTTAAAGATGGCAATTACTTTGACTGATGAACGATCTTCGAAACATCGACGGTAACCCATTGGCGGCGAACTCCTCGGTGAATCACAAAGTCTGGCACCTTCCTTGATTTGTCTTCAGAAATGACGCTGATTTCCGGTGTAGCAGGATCATTGGAATCTGTCTCCCAGGCAGAATTGTCGTAGGAGGATTCCTCTGTTGTATTTTGCATAGCATTTGTGCTCTCAGCTGTATCTCCCTATCCAGTTGGCTGGATATCTTCAAACCTGATACGAGAGCTTTCGGGAGCGGTGTACTTGACCATAAAGTCGTATTTACCACTCGGTTGTCCCAAGGTGTCCCACACTTCTTTCGAACTGGCGGAATCATCCCTCTCGATGACGTTGACCTCGGGAAAAGCATAGTTGATGAATTCAAGTCCGGCAAACATTGCGAATTCATCTTCATGTTGAGTAGTTTCTGAATGACCTGAGTGTTGATCCCATTACATGGTGGGGACACAGGTATTCTGTTCAATGATGGTCAACTGATTTTCATTGTTCGGCTGACTTTCTTGCCCCAAGTTTCCTGGGTAAGGCTGACACATTGGCAGACCATCCATTGGGCCATAGTAGGTGTAGTCAAAATTGTCTTTCATCAGAGTGTCCTCCTCTAACGAATTTGGTGGAGCACGACATCCTTCCGGATCACAATCTCCATATATCATTTCGACGTCTGACCGTGGTATAAATCTCGGGCTCTCTGTAGGAAAGCAAAAAAGAGTTTGCATTTCGTCCTGAGACATATAACCGTCCTTGTTAAGATAGGACTTCCACTCTTCCTCTGTGTCAGAGGGATCTTCCTCATTGATAACATGATCTGCTTGAGGGACTGGGTGAAAAAAACCTCCACCGTGGAAGAAGTTCTGAATGGGATGAAGACTTTCATCGTTGGCAGCTGTCTGGGTACAGGTTGTAGAAAAACCAAGACCTTTCTTTGTTTTATTGTCAATAGGAATGACAAGCTGTCCCCATCCGGTTGTATCAGTACACTCGACCGCTTTGATAGCATCTTTGTATGAGGAAATCGAGGTTCCTCCTTTGAAATTATTGTCCTTGCTCACAGTCAGTGCTTGGATTTGCGTCTCAATAACCTCATCGGGTTCTACACAAGCAGATGATGATAAGTTACTCACGAGCAAGGCCTGTTCTCCATAGACTGTGACAAGTTGATCGTTTTGAACGTACTTTAGCTTTTGGTGGAGGGTCGAAGTGACTGCTCCAGCCTGATGTATCCAAGGTCTTCCTAATAAGCAATTGTATGTTGCTCGGATGTCCATGACCTGGAAAGTGACTTGGAAATTGTGAGGACCAATAGTTATGGGAAGATCAACTTCGTCGATAACCGTTTTTCTGGATCCGTCGAATGCTTTGACGACGACCTCGCTGACTCTCATCGGAGGGCCTTTGAATGATAATTGCATCAAAGTGGACTTCAGCATAAAATTCAGGGCTGACCCTGTGTCTACCAGTATGTTGGCTAAAGCATCGTCTTGGCGGTTAACTGTAATGTTGAGCGCCATGTTATGTCAGCGACCCTCTTCAGGTAATTCCTCATCACTAAATCCCAAATTATTGCAGGAAGTGATGTTAGAGACAATACTATTGAACTGTCTGATTATTACATCCTGCTCCACAAAGGCTTGCTCCAAGACTTTCTGTAGAGCCTCCCTATGCGCTTATGAACTGAGTAACAGTGATAATACCGAGATCTTTGAAGGAGTCTGTAACAGCTGATCAACAATGTTATATTCACTCCTTTGGATGAGCTTCAGCATCTCATCATTATTTTTCGAAAGGTCGGGATTACTGGATTGACCGATTGATGGATCGGGAACTTCTGTCTGAGGTTCCTTTTCTTTGTTGGTTTCTCCAACTCCTCGGTTGAAGATTCGACCGCTTCGCGTTACCCGACTGATGTCTACAATATTCAAGATTGAGGTAATGGATTTTCCTTTCCATTTTCAACTGTCGTTGCACCGTATTTGTAAGGGATAACCTTAGTTGATTCATACGATAGTGATCCCGGTAGATAGATGACTATGGGAACCTTCTGATTTTTCTGACCATCATAAGTAATCTCGATCCGTTCCCGGTTGAGAATTCTAGATTCGTCAAGTAGAGGGATGATGGCAAAAAAATCCCTGGTCTGGTGACGACCAGAGATGGTGACAACATCCTCGACTTGATCGGCGAGGTAGTTCGGCGTCCAGTTGATGGGTCCAGAACCCGGATATGGGCGAATCTCTCCACGATCCACCTGACCCTGAAGAGCTGCTCTCACAAGGCAACACCCTTGGTTACTTTCCGAACAGACACTACAATGGTCATAGTTGTGTGGTGGCACCTGGCCACGCCTACTTTGAATACAATGTAACCTCACTAGGTTAGCTTCCACAGATCGGACATCCTGACTTTGACGCCGAGTGGGATTCTTGTTATTGATACTAATTTGCTGAGTATCTTCATCCATATAGATGGGCATCCACCAGTGATTTAACAAGTGCTGAAGTTCCTCCTGGACAAGGGTACAACCTCGATCATTTTTACAACCCGCTTTACAGCTTTGATAATTGTGTGATATCAGGAATCCGAGTCGAACCTGCTCAGCATGTAATTCTACCAGGTTGGTATTCATCACGTGAATATCGAAGATCTGAACCATGTTCATCTAATAAGGGTTCCTGTCATGGTAGTCTTGGATCTATCCAAGATCCATCTGACGCTGGAGGGCCTCTTGTATGAAAGAGTATCCCTGTTTGTTTACCGAGCAAGTCAGACAGGAATTGTAATCGTGCTGCGGCAGATTATGATACTGGCTTTGCCTTGAGTGCATCGCCACCAAGTTGACATTCATTGCATAGATGTCGTGGTTCTAAATGACGTTGGAGTTCGTATAGACCATGTTAACTCCACGAACTCGGTGCTCTTGGATCCATCCGAGATCCATCTATTCCTGTAGAGCTGCTTGCACTACAGCACATCCTTGATTGTTTTTAGAGCAGACATCACACTGGTGATAATTATGAGGTGTCACATGGCCATATCCACTCTGTCTACAATGCATCTTGACCAAATTGGTCCTCAATAAGAGTACATCGTGAATTTGATAGACATTGTTAGTCTCTCCTTCTATCAAATTGACTGCAGCCTTCTCATGTTGAGGCAGCGGGTTCGTAAGAACATTAGGATTTGTATCCTTGAAAGATAAGACCCCACTCCTAACAAGCTTTTGCACATCGGACTTGAAATTGAGACAAGTCTCAATGTTATGCCTTGAACCTCCTTGATGATAAGGGCAAGTTTGATCCACCTTGTAAGAGGAGACTTAGTCTGAATGTGCCCCTTAGCCAGTAGTAATGGAAATAGTTCTGCGTACAACATGGGTATAGGATCAAACCCTGATGGTCGTGTTGTACGGTTGTTGTTATATGGAGGATGAGCCTGCTGAAGAGGCTGTTGCACCCTTTGCTGATCAGGTTGGCTCTGCGCAACCTGAGGTTGGTACGTAGGAATAGGTGCAGAGCTGATAGCAGGAATTACAGCTGCTACTGGTTAATAACGTCGCCTTTGCTTTTCGAGAGAGATATTCCCAATATCTTGCTCTTTTTTCTTAGCTAGAACACTACCGTATTTTTTAGTACCGCTCGTCGATCCAGTGTCTTTTACCAAACGTCCTTCTCGGACAGCTTCCTCAAGACGTACGCCCATGCCGTCCATCTCGGTGAAATCACTGGGCGCACTAGCAACCATTCGGTCATAGTAAAATGAGCTTAAGTTTTTTAAGAAGATATTTGTCATCTCTTTTTCCTCAAGAGGTGGACAAATTTGAGCAGCAATTTCACGCCACCTTTGAGCCTACTCCTTAAAGGTTTCCATGTCCTTTTGTGACATTGATCTGAGTTGATCTCTGTCAAATGCCATGTCCAAATTGTATTTGTATTGTTGGACGAAGGTAGTACCAAGATCTCTGAATGTACTGATCGTAGTACGGTTTAAACCCATGTACCATTTTAAGGCGGCACCAGTTAAGCTATCCTAAAAGTAGTGAATTAGTAGGTCCTGATTCTCCGTCTGAGCTGACATCCGCCGAGCATACGTCACCAGATGGCTCTGAGGGCAAGAGTTACCCTTGTACTTTTCAAAGTCGGGCACTTGGAATTTGTGCGGGACTTTCACATTGGGGACTAAGCAGAGGTCTACGGCGTTCTTTCCAAATAGATCCTGACCGCGAATGGCTTGCAGTTCCTTCTGCATTTCCAAGAATTGTTCCTGGAATTCATCCATTCGGTCAAACATAGTTTCCTTTTTCCCATAAGGTATCTGTGGAATCTGTCCTTCGGGGACAGTGTGCACCACAGGGGGTGGTACCGTGACTAAGGCAGCGAACCTTGGCGTTTCCCGAAGTTTGTAACCTTCAGGAGTCTTCAGTATGCCCCTGGCATCTTCGCTTTCCCGAAGTTTGTAACCTTCAGGCCCAGCGGCTTCAGTTGTGATTCCCTGATCCTCAGTGATCGGCGGAACATATACTTCTGGGATATAGTTAACAGGCATGCCCCAAGGACGATCTTTCGGTATCTGATACCTAGGATCATACTTCTCCACTATGGGCGTTGAGCTGATCTCTGAGATCACAGTCCTTTGTAGCTGAGCTTCTGCCATGGCTTGCTTGTCGTTACAAAGCTTTCTCATATCCTCTCTCAAAGCGTCGATCTCTTCCTTCAACTCTCTGTTTTCTTCCTCAAGATCATCAATCTTTTTCTGACGATTAGCCCGAGTATTGTACGAATGAGACAGTTTGACTCTAGAATCGAGACACAAACGTGAGATTCGCAGGCAAGAAGAATACGCGATGTGAGAATGATGAATGCAATGATTATACTAATTGTTTTTTGGTTTAATCAAAATAAACTTCGACAATTAGATTGCAAATATCAAACGGTGGGGGAAACCCCTTTTTATTAAAATTCGAAGGATTGCGGAAACGAAAATACAGTAGATTACAAAGTGCAGAAACAGAAACCTAAGCTAATGGGTCTCGAGAGAACTCGAGTGATGATTCTGGTACTTTCCTTTTCTTTGACCGGGGCTCTTGAGCCGTTGTCGGGTTGTCATTCCTTTTCCACGTGAAAGGAGCGAGCAAATTCCTTTGGTCATCTTGAATCTCTACAGTATGTTGCTCCAAAATTTCAATCAGAGCGTCCTTATCTTTCAGCAGTTGCTGTATTTTGATGCACTCTACGTCGAGGGTGCGGTACTTGTTCTTCCAAGACCTTCTCTCCTTTTGAACTTTGTTGAGAGTAACCTGAAGCTTTTCAGTTTCCGTCATGAAGTACATGACAGATTCCCTTAGCGGAAGAATTCCGTAACGAGGATAAGGCATTTTTAGCTTGAGAGCTCTAGTTTGTACCCAGTGGAGATAAGGCTCCACCGAGACACAGTCTGGTTTTCCCAGAGACTCTCGTCCTTTCTTATGAACATGTTTCCAAGCGTGCACTATTTCCGTCTTTAGTGCTCTGTCACTTTCTCCTTCCTTGAAGAAAAGACCTTCCAGATGAACACCCCGTGGGATGTGTCTCATCGGGTATCCAAATTGACGGCGAACCAATATCGGATGATAGTTGATTCCTCCATTAGTTCCTATAAGGGGTACGTTTGGGAAGTTTCCACAACGGTCAATGATTCTGATTCCATCATAGATCCTATTACACCAATCTATATCAGAGTTGGTAAGAGACATGATCTTCTGCGACCAACGTAAGGCACTCTTGCAATCCCAAATAACATCAGACTTGGGCAAGTGGGAGATGAACCATTTATAAAGAAAAGGTACACAGCATGTGATCTCCCCTCCGATGTATAAATTTCCCAAGTGTACAGAATGATACGCATCTGCGAGCAAAGTCGGCACAGGGTTTCCAATGAGAAAAACCTTAATGGAGTTGATATCGACGAAGTTATTGATGTTGGGAAACAAAAATAACCTGTAGGTGAGCAAGACAAAGACGCTTTCAAAAGCAATCACGTTTCCTATACTGGCAAAATACAGGGCTTTCTTTGTCAAGAACTGGGCTGGCAAACCTTGGATGCCACCCTTAGCGGTCATGTGAGTCCAGACCTCAGACTCGTCCAAATGAATCGCTCTTGCAATGGTCTGATTCTTTGGAATTTCTTCCAGTCCAGAAAAATGGAGCTCGATCTGTAAGGTGTAGATCAATCAGATGAGAATACTCCTCCAGCGTTGGTGCGAGCTGGTAATCCGGAAATGTGAAGCAGTGATAAACCAGATCGTAGAATTGAACGAGCGCGTCCATGATTCCCTCAATCACATGGACTCTTAACAATGGTAACAAACCTCCGTTCTTGGCTCTGAAAGCCTCAGGGTTAGTGATCATCCTTGCTAACCCTCTCAAATCCTCTAGTTTTGGAACCTTGAAGGTGTACGTATGAGTTCTCCTTCTACCGAAATCCATTAGCGTAATCCTCTTCTCTGATATTTGCAATCACAGTCTTAGTTTAATTTGAAAAATAGAGAGACTAGAAGAGAAAATCTTTTGAATGTTTTAATGTTTTTTAAGATGAATGCATGAATGCAGCACACAAAAACATAGAAAAAACATGGGGTCAAAGGGTCGTTGTCATGAAGTCAAGGCTCTAGCCATCCCCAAAGGTTTATACTAAGGTGATTTTTGTACCTGTACTCATTATCATCAGCTCCTCCCAGGAAAGCAAAACAACAAGCGGATCACCAGCGAGTTGTAGAGCAATCTTAGAGTAAGTTCCATTCACCGAGAATAGATCACCAGCCTCAAATGAGGGTAGTATCGCGTAATAACTATTCCTGATAGTTTCCGCACCATGAAAGGGTTTGGCTCTTCAGCTTCTCAGACTTAACAATCGGCCCATTATCTAGGTGAGAGAATGGGTTGCATTGGTCAGCCTCCACTGAGGTTGATGGTCGACCTCGTCACCATCACTTATCTTAAGTGTATACTCAATCTTTCCATATACGGCATCACCCGCATTCCCCTTAGCAGAAAAATAAACACGTATAACAATAAGGAAAAGTGGTATATATATTTGTCCTAAACATCCTAGACCTTGAAAGCTATGAATCCTAAGTTCTTGACAGAAAATGGGTTCCCCAGCGGAAGCCCCAATCTGTGGTATTCACATAAGTGAAGAGAGAGAAAAAAGAAGTTGGCCCCACGGTGGGCGCCATTTTTCTGTAGCGAGCGATTTTGGTCGCGGTTCTTAAGCGCTGGTCGCTCTCTGCGGTTGAGCTTACTACAGGTCGATTCATTTTTTATCCTATTAAAGCTGATGAAGGAATGGAAATAGATGTCTCCAATTAACCCTGCTTTGCATACTGAGTTTGAACAGCGGTCTGTTAGGTTACGAATGCTATCAATGTGGGGGGGGGGCCTTTGTACAGGTTATTTGTATTTTCGCCAATACTGGTTTCTCTCTTTTTATTTTGACAGAATGTTTCTAGCGGGGAACAAGGATTAGGATGTTATGACTGATGCTTTTTGTGAGTATGGGATTATTGGTTTTTTGTTGATTATGCTCGTTAAGATTTTTCTTTCAATCTTATGCCTACGTATTCCAGTTTACCGAAACAGGGAAATCAGAGCGTTCGTAGTTCCTACTATTCTATGGGAGGAAATTGGTTGTTTTGGTGTCTTGTTCAAAGCCCAAGACGTGAAGCGAAAGGTAGTTTGTATTTTGTTCAAAGCCCAAGATGTGAAGCTAAAAGGGTTTGACTTTAGAGAGAATTTGTCATCTCTAAAGAGTGGGTTGTAAGTTACAACTGTTTATAAAGGAGGATTACTTTAACTGGGATTTGTGAATCCGACAATGCCATAATTTCCTTTATAGGGGGTTTTAACCTGAAGGATAAGACTTTAACTCAGAGTAGAGCAATGCCATCTTTCCTTAGGAATTTCTCATGCTAAAAGAGGGACAGTGGCATGGATGTAGATGATCCAGAGGCTTGCCGCTTAGAGCAATTAGATGAAAGGGGAAGGAGTTGTTGATGTTTGTGTACTCTGAACGAGGCACAACTTTGATGCTAAAAGGTTGATTGGATCAACCAGTGGTTTTCTTATACAAAGCCTAAGAGGAGGCTAGTATGTGTCTCGTACAAAGCCTGAGAGAGAGGCTAAAATGTTTTTGACTCAACGTTGGAATCTTTTGGTATCTCGTATAAAGCTCGAGATGGAGGCTATTTGACTCAACAAGAGAGTTTTTGTATCTCGTACGAAGCCCGAGATGGAGGCTAACATTTGTTTGGCTCCATAAGAACCTTTTTGTATCTCATATAAAGCCCGAGATGGACGCGAAAGGGGTGATTGACTCAACGAGGGAGTCTCTTATGTGTCTCGTACAAAGCATGAGAGAGAGGCTAAACGTTTGCTTCGCTGGGAAGAATCATTGTACAAAAGCCCAAGAGGAGGCCATTGTAACTGTTTCAGTTGAGTGACAGGTCCAATATACTGATTTTAAAAGAGAAAATCAGTTCTTATATGAGCAACACTATACTCAGGGATTTGATTCGAGGATCAGGGGTATTTCCTTTTCTCTGAGCAAACGGGAAATCCAAAGGGTATTGAGACTGTCCGAGTTTGCGGGTTTCCTTCCTATTTAACGAAGGGGTCACTTAAGAATGTCTTTGAGACTCAAGGAAGTTAGATTGTCCAAGTCTTGAGTTTTATCTTTTGTACTATGCTTTGAGAAACAGTAGTAGACTCTTGGAAAGGACTGTTCTATGAAGATGACTAAGTTCTGTTCCTATACCTCTAGGAGGTCGTCGGGACAATTTGTACGAAGCCCAAGAGGAGGCTAGAGACTTTTAAGAAGCCGACGGGTCCTTCTACTAAGCCCAAGAGGAGGTTATCATTCTCGGAGGAAGAGATCATTATACAAAGCCTAAGAGGAGGCGGTGAATACTTCTAAGAAGCCGGCGAGTCCTTGAACTAAGCCCAATAGGAGGCGGGGTTGCTTTTAGGAAGCCTGTGGGTCCTTGTACGATGCCCAAGAGGAGGCCGATGCTTTTAAGAAGCCCGTGGGTCCTTGTACGATGCCCAAGATGAGGCCGATGCTTTTAAGAAGCCCGTGGGTCCCCAAACCCCGAGAAATTCAAGGCAATGCTATTCACCGAGAATAGATCAAAGTCAGGAAAGTTCGAGAATTTGGAAGAAACTAAAAGATGCCATTCACGGAGAATACATTCATCTCTGGGAGTAGAGTTTCTTGACGATTCCTAATGAGGACAGCCTGAGAGAAGACTGTATCTGGTGATCCTATTGGGGATCTAGTTGTCTATTTCTACGAATAAACGAAACGGCGTCACCTAGTTCTAGACGTAGTTGCCGAGGAAACTCTAGATATCTATACTATTATTACACAGTTGATATGAGTTTCTAAAAGAAGACTTACAGCGAAGCAGCCCCACAATATAGTTATATGTATATGAAAGTGGTAAATGAAAGTGTATAAACACTTACTCGGTTGTAGAGCTTCCATGTTGTTTGGTTGGTTGTTCAACAAAGAAAAATTGAAAACAACAGTATATTCAAAATCAAAGGAGAAAGTGCTTTGAAAAAGAAAGATTTGGGGCTTACAGCTCAAGGAGAGGCCCAGGGTTTTATCAGTGAGCGCACTGTTGGAATTTGTACAGAGGGACTTATACAAGTGACTGTGGCCCAAAAACGTTTTCTGTACAAAGGGATGGGTCTTACACTCTCTCAAGAGGCCCAAAAGTTTAACGAAAAAGAGTGGGGCGTATAACACAAGGGTAGGCCCAATTGATTTTTCCGTTACAAATGGCGATCGCGCCGAGGTTTTCTTTTAACGCAGAGGGACTTATACAATAAGTGAGGCCCAAAATTGTTTTGGTTAAAAGGGGATTGGGTCTTACACTCTAATAGAGGCCCAAAAGTTTTGAATGGGTCTTATAGCTCGAGGAGAGGCCCAGTTGTTTATTTTTGAAAAGGCGACGATCGCGCCGTTTATTTGAAAATGTACAGAGGGACATATACAACGAATGAGGCCAAAAATGTTTTCTGTACAAGGGGGTTGGGTCTTACACTCTAATAGAGGCCCAAAAGTTTTGAATGGGTCTTATAGCTCAAGGAGAGGCCCAAAAGTTATTTTTCAAAAGGCGACGATCGCGCCGTTTATTTTTGACGGTATCGAGACTTATACAATACACTGAGGCCCAAAAATGATTTGGTCAAAAAAGGATTGGGTCTTACACTTTATTAGAGGCCCAAAAGTTTTGAATGGGTCTTATAGCTTGAGGAGAGGCCCAGTTGTTTATTTTTGAAAAGGCGACGATCGCGCAGTTTATTTGAAAATGTACAGAGGGACTTATACAACGAATGAGGCCCAAAATGTTTTTTGTACAAGGGGGTTGGGTCTTACACTCTAATAGAGGCCCAAAAGTTTTGAAAATGATTTATGAGGGTTGAATTAATCCAAAAACCCTAATTTGTTTTCAAAATGTATTTAATTGAATAAAAATTCAATTAAAATGATCAAAATTATTTAACATATGAAAAACAAATTGTGATCTTGGATTAATGCTTCAAAAATTAAGTATTGACCTACAAAATAATTAGAAAGCATTAAAAGTTGCAAAATCAAGGTGGAAAAAATATTCTAAATGTCAAAAACAATTAAAACATTAATTCTTTGCAAAAATATCAATTATATGAAATAAATAATATTTTTGGGATTTTTTGGGAAAATAAAATATTTTAACATTTTTGTGAATTATTAAAAAAAGAATCAACTCAAAATCATTAAAACTCGGAGAGAAATTAATTTTTGAATCAATTAAATAAAATCACAAAATTCAAATATTTGAATTTATGAAAATGGCGCCAAGAACATGGACCAAGAACACGCACGTGTTCTGCCTTGCCCAGATTTTCATTTTCTATCCAATCTCACTGAATACTTGATCATGTCATGTAATCCACATACCAATCAACTCGTTTCAACCTCACGATCATGTCTATGGTATTTAATTTCATTTAAATTAAACATACAACAAGAAATCATGAAAAATCCTCAAGAACCCTAATTTCTGCATGAAGGCTAGGATTTTTGATACACGATTCAAACAAAGCAGTTAATTGACGGGAAACATTCCATGCATGATTATGAACATATGGCCAAAGTATTGTGCGAGGAAATATGCATAGATTGAGAGATGACCAAGTTTAGGCTTACCTCTAGGTCGTGACAGCAAGTTCAAAGTGATTTCTAAGTTGGAGGTGTTACAGATGAGTTGTGATGATCTGAACAGCTTCCCTACACCCTATGGAGTGTGTTTGAATGCTTGGACTTGACTGAAATTGGCTGGATCACTTCATGGCATCTCAACTGCACCTTGGTTAAAACCTTGAACAATTGACTGGTGATTCTGAGAAATCAATGTTCCAGATGTTGTTTAAGTGTTTGATCAACTCGCATATGATGTATATGAGGTGTGTGTGTGATTGGTTTGAGTGGAATTGCTCTCTAGCTCAAAAACTCAAAGTTGCCTTGCTAAAGAAGGCATTTTTGCCAAGAGAAAGAGATTTTGAGGAAAGCATCTGTTTGATGGCTTTGGTGTACTCAAAGTGATCACAATTGTGCTCTATTTATAGTAGAGCAAGCTTGTTTTGGGATCCACAGTGAATGGCAACTGCAGCAGAGGTTTGGCCAATGTTGTCCAATGAAATCCAAGTCTCCACTAGCCATTGACTAGAGGTTAGGGCACAGAGATGTGATTCCCTTGGTCTTGGATAAGTCCTGACTGAATTCAATTGAGAATGGCTCAGTCCATGCCACCTTGATGCTTCCATTGAATGCTCCATTCCAAAATTGGAGTCTTGTCCCTATTTTGGCAATTCTAGGTTCAACATGCTATTTCTTGTTCCAAAGACTTTGGAGGCTTGGCTCAGTGATTGTCCCCTTTAGATTCAATCCTTTAAGGTGTCCAAGTGGATAGGAGCATTTGGATTTGGCTGATTTTGGCAAATCGACCAAAAGTGCAAAATCTGCCTTGCCTTGGCAGATTTCAGCAAGGCAACTTGCCAATGTCATATCTCATGGCTCAAATTGAATTTGGTAATGTTCGTGGCCATTTTGGAAAGCCCTTACATGATACAACAACTGTTTGAACATGTTTGGTTTTGATCTCTCTTGAATCCAAGTGAAAAATGTCCCTACATTTGGCAAAAAGTAAGGTAAAATCTGACTTAGTGAAATTTTCACTAAGTGTTGGAACAAAGTGACTTTTCTTGATTTTGATCACTCCATAACTCAAAATCCATGAGGAATTTGGACATAAGTTAGTATGAAGCTTTTGTAGAGGACAATGTGATCTACAAATCAAGCTTTGAATGGGGAACAATGGCCTTGTGGTTTAGGAGTTATGGTCCTCCAAAGTTGGCACATTAGTGGCACTTTTTCCATAACTTAGAAATTTTTCTAAGTTTTATGGTTACCCTTTTTACAAGTTATCCCACTTTTCTTAATTTTTGTTGATGAATTATGATTTAAATCATACATTAACATCATTTTAGGGTTAAAAATCCATTTTGGTGAAAAATCTCAAAAAGTCAAAGTTGGCTTTTATGCACAGTTGTCTTTTTATCTAATGAATTCCAAACTGTGCAATTCTTTAGGAAATTATGTCCTTGAGCTAAATCAAACTTGATGGACATGTTCCATGGGTGTCATAGGGTATTTTGAATCATGTCTTAGGGTTTGGGAGCATGTCTTGGTCAAAAGTCAAAGTTACAGTTGACTTTCCTTGTGAAACCCTAATTGTGGTGCAGATGAAATTAAGACTTGTTGCTCAAGCTTCTTGGATTAATCCATTGTTCCAAATGGATCAATATAGTATATTAGAGACCCTCAAATCAGGCCTTGAGGTCTTGGTTCATGATTTGTCCCAAAAGTCAACTTAGGGGTGAATTAGGTCAAGAAACCCTAATTCCTGATTTTTGATGTATGCATCCCCTGAGGCAAAATTGACTTGATGATTGGGTCCATGAGGCTCCATGGAGTATATTAGGTTGTGTTTTGGATCCTTGGCTTGTGCCCAGATGAAATTTTCCATCTGGAGGCCCTGGTCGACCAAAACCCTCTTGAGAGAGTGTAAGACCCATCCCTATGTACAGAAAACCTTTTTGGGCCTCAGTCACTTGTATAAGTCCCTGTACAATTTCAAAACAACAGTGCAATCACTGATAAAACCTTGGGTCTCTCCTTGAGCTGTAAGCCCCAACAATCTTTTCAAAGCACTTTCTCCCTTTTATTTAGAATATAATATCAAAGCTTTCTTCGTTGAACAACTAACAAAACAGCATGGAAGCTCTACAACCGAGTAAGTGTTTACCCTCTTTCTTTATCCACACAAATATATACAACTGTATTGTGGGGCTGCTCACTGTAAGTCTTCTTTCACAAACTTTTATATACTTGTCAAATATCAACTGCGTAATACTAGTATAGTTATTTAGAGTTTTCCCCTGCAACTACGTCTAGCACTAGGTAAAGCCCTGTTGGTCACTCTTAAAATACAAACAAAACTAGATCCCTATAGGATTTCCAGATACAGTCTTTCCTCCTCTTGGGGTTAAACAATATGGAGACGTGAAAGGCAGTATTCTTGGTGAACCCTTTCTCATACTGTCACTCTTAGAAGTTGTCAAAGAAACTCTACTCCCCAGAGTTGATCTATTCTCCGTGAATAGCATCTCTTGAGTTTCTTCCAAATTCTCAAACTTTCCTGGCTTGATCTATTCTCTGTGAATAGCATGTCTTGAACTTCTCAGGGTTTGGGGACCCACAGGCTTCTTAAAAGCATCCCTGCCTCCTCTTGAGCGTTGTACAAGGACCCTTAGGCTTCTTAAAAGCTCTCATGCCTTCTCTTGGGCTTAGTACAAGGACCCAGAGACCTCTATAGGTATAGGAACAAAACCTAGTCTTCGATTTGCTAGAGTTGTCTTTCTGAGTCAAGTGTTAGGCCAGTTAATGGGTTGACCTTCATCCCTTAACATACCAGCCTTCTCTTGGGCATCATACAAAGATCACTCACTATCTGGGAATCGATTTCTCAAAACACCAGCAGACTTGGATAGTCTCAATACCCTTTGGATTTCCCATTTCCTTAAAGAACAGGAATAACCCTGATCCTCTGATTAGTACCAAAGCACAACAATACCTTTAGTATATCCTTCATAAGAACTAATTTTCTCTTTTATCCAACATACTGGACCTGTCACTAAACTGAAATAGTCACCAACATATCTAGCCTCCTCTTGGGCTTTGTACAATGATTCTCCCTAGTGGAGCTAACCTTTTCAGACTCTCTTGTTGAGTCACCCTTTTAGCCTCTATCTCGGCCTTCGTACGAGATAGAAAATCACTCTCTTGTTGAGTATAAAAGACTCTCTTGTTGAGTCAACCTCCTTTTAGCCTCCATCTCGGGCTTCGTACGAGATATAAATCGCTCTCTTGTTGAGTATAAAAGACTCTCTTGCTGAGTCAATCACTCGGTCAAGACTCTCTTGTTGAGTCAAACCTTCATATGAGACACTAAAACACTCTCTTGTTGAGTATAAAAGACTCTCTTATTGAGTCAAACAGTTTTAGCCTCCCTCTCGTGCTTCGTACGAGATACAAAAGACCCTCTTGTTGGGTCACAAACCTTTTAGCCTCTATCTCGGGCTTCGTACGAGATAAAAAACACCCTCTTGTTGGGTCAGTAGCCTCCTCTTAGGTTTTGTATAAGGAAAACCCGGTTGAACCAATCAACCTTTTGGCATCAAACCTGTGTCTTGCTCACAGTATACAAACATCAACAACTCCTTTTCCTTCATCTAATTGCTGTAAGCGGCAAGCCTCTAGATTATTTACCTCTACGCCACTGTCTCTCCTTTAGCATGAGAAATTCCTAAGGAAAGATGGCATTGCTCTACACTGAGTTAAAGTCTTCTCCTTCAGGTTAAAAATCCCTTATAAAGGAAATTATGGCATTGCTGGATTCACATATCTCAGTTAAAGTAATTCTCCTTTATAATCAGTCACCCAACAGTCATGACAAACAGACCAAATACCTGTCTTTAGAGATGACAAATTCTCTCTAAAGTTAAACCCTTCAGCTTCATATCTTGGGCTTCGAACAAGATGCAAATAGACCCTTCAGCTTTACATCTTGGGCTTTAAACAAGATACAAACCACCTTTAGCTTCATGTCTTGGGCTTTGAACAAGACACCAAAACGACCTTTTTCCTCCCATAGAATAGGAGGAACTACGATCGCTCTGATTTCCTTGTTTCGTCAAACGGGAATACGTAGGCATAAGATTGAAAAAATCTTAGCGAGCACACTAATCAAAAACCCAAAATCCAGTATCTCCACCAAATCAACCCAAAAGCATCAAATCTAAACACAGTATCAAAAACCTCACAAATGATCCAGACACAGCGTTCTCAGGCAAAATAACCGAAGATTGGGGCCCACCTCTACATAGCACCTGTAACCTAACAGACCGCTGTTCAAACTCAGTATGCAAGCAGGGTTGATTAGAGACATCTATTTCTCTTCCTTAATCAGCTCAATAGGATAAAAAATAATTCAAATTGTAGTACCCAAGCGATCGTCACTCAGGACCACAAAAATCGTGCTACAGGATGGCCAGAAGAACAAGTGGCTTGGTCAGTGGATGTGTGCAGAAGTCTTAGACATGTGCTCTAAGCAAGGGTAAGTCTCAATCAGAGGAACTTCGGAATAGTTGGCTCGGTCAGAGGGTGTGAGCAAGGAAAGTCTTAGACATGTGCTCTAAGCAAGAAAGTCTCAGACAATTGGTATGAGCAAGTGTAAAAGACTTATGCAGAAGCATAATTGATTATAATCATGAAGTGGTTATAATAAAAATCTCTTATGAGGCAGTGGGATTAGAGTACTCTCAGTTAGGGGAGAAACCAGGATAAATCTTTTGTGTCTTCTGTTGTTATTTGTTTACTTCTATTATATCCGCTGCCAATGAATTAAAACAAAATTTGAACACCAAGTCTGATTATGAAACTATGATCTGAAGTTAAATTAAAGAAAACGTGAAACACAATTCAAACCCCCTTCTTGTGTACTTTTCATACCTTCAATTGGTATCAGAGTCTGGTATGTGCTTAACACTCAACAATGGCGTATATAATGATCCAATAAGAAAAGTATAATTCTTCTCCAAGAAGGAATCAAGTGCCATACGAAAAATATCATATGGATTTTCCTACCTTATTCAAAGGATGATTCAAATGAAATTAAATGATGGAAAAGCTAAACATATTTTTAACTCATTGGTCTTGGTAAAAAGGTTGCTGAAGGTTTATAGAATATCCTTGAAAAAGGTATTACTATAGAAGTTGATGGTGTAAAGATGATCATCTTGAAAATCACTTTCACCAGCTCAGAAAATGCATAATGAATATCTTCATAGGTAATTGCATTCTGGTAGATGCTCTTTCTCACTTTTGAGTATATCAATATAATTGATGCGTATGATGCTTGGATTATCTTTGTGTTCTTATGCTCAAATTTGCGGGGATCAGTTTTGAAGCTTGAGCAGTTACACTTCATCTAATCTTTTCAAGAAAATTCTAAGAAGATTGCTCTTTGACTTAAATCTAAAGTCACAGTTATTCAGGAAGTTTACTACTTGAATCTGCTCTGTTCTGAAGACTTGTCTTGCAGTCTTCAAACGACAGAAATAGAGTTAGATGATGAAAGATTATTTAACAGATCACTCTCTCAATAAAGCTCAGTTCCTTGAAATGACTGATGATGAGATACTTAGGTTTCTTGTAAGAAGAACTTCCATACTGGTTGAATGGATTGTGATATCTGTTGATAGAAGAGTAACTTTAGAAGCTTCTGAAATACTTGCATTTCAACTGATTTCCCAGATTTTAAAGCAAGAAGAAACACTACCAAAACCTAATGTCAGATGCTCTTCAATATCTAATCTTTTGAAGTTGATATTAGTGCAGGATGCAGATGAAAAGAAGCATTTGTGTTCTAAAATAAAAATCACGTATTGAAAACTAAGAGATGGTGTTAAATCTATCTTGTTTCAAGATATTTGATAATGTGGAGTCTGTTCTTTAGGGTGGTATTTTAAGAAACTCCATTGCTTCTTGATTGAGGGTCATCATGGAAATTATTTTAAAAGACATTTCTATGAGAAGTCTTTAATTTGTCTTTGAGTTCTGTCAGCCGTACTAAGATAGTATTTTGATTTACTTTGTGTCAATTTCTGATAGCTAACATCATCTGGTTCTGAACTTGTCAATGATTTCAGAGTCAAAAGATTTAATCCTACAATGAGATTAGTGACTTTGCTTAGAACAAGATTTTGTTCCTATCACATCTCATCATAGACTTATACTCTGGAGTGACTTATGCTTTTTCTATTAGACTGAGACATAAGGTAAAGAAGATTCTATTTGTACTTACATGAATGGTCTAATAGAAATATGAGTATCATAATGTATCTGTTACAAATATCAAGGAAAAAAGAAGAGACATCTTCCATAAGGTTGCTTACAACATTTATTGGAGGAAGAGCCAACAACCCATTTTCGAGTACTGGTGGTACTAAATTTGGTGAGATAGTGGAATTAATGGTTAGACAACTATTGAATCAGAATCCACCCAAAGCTGTGTTTAGACTCTATTGGTCAAGTCTCAATACTGAATCGAGTATGGCCAACAAAAAAAGGTATGCTTGTTCTTTTATGGTTTATCTTTTGATTCAATGAAACATTTGACTAAATATAAATACAAAATTTCTGTTAGACTTCTAGAGAAGTTCTTTTGAAAAAAGAGAACTTTAGAAATCTTTAAGAGGAAACTCTGTTGTGTTTGTCTATACTAAATGTCTTATTAAGCCAGATGATGATCTTATTTATGGGAACAGTTTCTTCACCTTCTGTGTCGTTACTGCTATGTGTTAGCTGTCTAGAATTCAATTCAATATTCATCTATCACTCATGACTCTTGTTTCAAGATGAGGTGATAGTTTTGAATAGAATCTTAGAGTATTGTAACCGACAGATGATATCTTTATCTTAGTCTAGATCTACGGGACTCTGATGGATGATAGCTTATGAGATTCAGAAAAAGATTCTTTATGTCTAACATAACACTTTAAGTAAAAAGTTTTCCAAAAACATTTATAATACTTAAATTTTCATAATGGTAAAACTCATCTAGTGGAATTGAAATATTTGGTGGAAAAAGAACATTTGGGTAATGATGTTCTCTCTTTTGGTACTTGCTGTTACTATTCCCAGTCTTCTGATACATTATTGTGTCATTTTTCTGACAAGATTCTTTTTCTTGTAGTATTCTTGTTTAAGTCTTCTTCTTCTTCTGCTTCTTCTTCTTCTTCTTCTTCTTCTTCTTCTTCTTCTTCTTCTTCTTCTTCTTTTCCTCTTGTTTATGTTCAGATCAAACCAAACCTGAGATGAACTCTTCAGTTAATTCTCCTTTGAATCAGCTGGTTGTCATCAATGAAAAGTTTGTGGATTTTGATGAGTTACTTAAGATTGGTTTCAACTTCTAAAAGACTATGTCTAAACAAGGTTGGAATGGATACTTTGAGATACTCTGTGGTTTCACTTATCCAAGTCTTATCAAAGAGTTTTGGATTAATGCCTCCATTGTTGAGCTGAATTATGAGTATGTTATTCGGTCTAGAGTGACTGGTGTTTCAATTACAGTAACCTCTAAAGCGATTTCAAATTTGATCAATTGTGAGGAGATTGGAGAAATCCCAGTAACTCTTGTTTTGGGAACACTATCTTCCTACTTGGCATATCTTTGTAGACCCATCTAATATATCAGAGGTCTCAAATTTTCTTCCTGATGCTGTTGTTTGGAATCAGATTCTGAATTTAAAATTACTTCCTAAGGATAAACATTTAGACCTTGTGGACCCTATTCAAAAAGATCTGCTTCTACTTCTTAATTCAGATTCAAAGATTGATCTTCATCAAGTTATGTTTGACCATCTGAAAAGGCCTCTTTCTTCTTTTCAAAAGGAAAAGACCTTCTCCATTTCTTATGGACGAGTTATTTCTGAGATACTTGTTCAGCAGGGGGTTAACATAAGTTTTGAGGCTAGTTCTTCCAAGATTTGGAGAGACAAGTTTGAAGCTATCTATGAAAGATTTTGATGTTAGATTTTTTCTTGGTTGTGCTTTGTATTCTGTTGAAATCTTTGTATTAAGCCTCTTAATAATATATTCAGAGTTTGTTCATGCTTGTGTTCACTTTTAAACTGTTGAATATTTATTCTATGTTGTTCATGAGAATCTAAAATAAATAGGTAAAAGTACTCAATGCTTGCAACTTATTTCATTAATGGAAAGGAAGCTATTACAAGACAACTGGATTTCCTAGTTTGTTGGAATGCCCCTAACGGATTCCATAGGATCACCTGACATGTCCAGATTACCTCAGAAATCTTGCCATTCTTCCTTAGAAAACTCAAAAGCCTCCTTTTTCATTTAGTTTCTGTGTCTGGATCCAGAATATCTTCTTCTTTTGTGTGTCTTCACAAAGGATGCTGAATAGGAGAGCACTTTTGAAGCTGACTGCATAGTAGCAAATCCTTCGGCTGCTGCTTTGCCTTGGCTTGCTTGAGTTGCTGCATTCAGTAATGCTGCCTTCCTGAAATCTCTCTTTGGAACCTAGATTTAGTTTTGCTTGTACATCTTGGTGTTTTAGGGATTAAGTGATGATGGAAGAAAGATTACTTGAGTCCTCTTTATAGACGTGATATTTACATGGTATTGAGTTTAAAATTATTTAAGTATTGGTTAAATCTTATCAATACTCTAATAATAACTCTTGGAAATGTTATCTAGCAGTCTAACCTATTTAAGATTCTATGAACAACTATGAGTTAATGTTTGATTAGTTTTACTGATGTTTCTATTGTCAGTTTCACTTTGCTAATTCTCCATCAGAATGTCTCAAGGTTAATTGGATGATTGTTGTATACTATATAAATAAATAATTTTCTCAAAACATCTTTCATTAATCTTGTCAATGGATTATAAAATATTCCTAAAAGATGGATGGACCTAGAAATAGATGGTTCTATGTCATTCTTTTTCTACAAAATAAGTAGCTACCATAATCAATGTTTGGTTCGTATTCTACAATATCTTCAATTTCTGGCTCAGGAACCGCAAGCTGGTCAGACATCTCATTGAGCTGATTCCTTCCTGTTTTCTTCATGATCTTTCTTCGTGGTCTCATAGCAGCTTCTGAGGGATCCTTCTAGTAGGGCTGTTTTGGAGCTGTTGATGTTGCCTCATCTGAAGTAGGTTTTGTAAGAAGCATAGAGTCAGTAATGGATGATGCAGAAACAACTTGTTTCTGACATTTTTGGATTTTTCGTCTTGTTGGACGCTTTGAGATCTCTGTTACCATAGATTTCGTGTTGCTCTCAAATAAATACTCTATTACTCTTGAAGATGTTGTTTAAAATGAACTAGGCGTTGGTCCTTTTTATTATAGTTTTTGAGTATCCTAATCATTGAAATAAGATCTCTTGCCTGATTCTTGAGACTGCTTTTGACCATTAACTGGTTTTCACAATCCTCAATGACCCTTGATACTTGATTACTTTTCTTCCTTGAAAACTGATCAAGTAATGATGATCTGAATTGCATTAATTAGTGGAAGTTATTTTCCTTTCCTATTTTTCTTCTTTTTCCATCTTTTATTTTATGCTTTTTGATGTGACAAAAGGGGGAGAAATAATATTAAGTATTTAAGTGGTAATTGAGCCCATTAATTACCTATTCAGTTGTACATATTATTTATTTTTTGTTTTTATGGTTACCTTGCCCAGGGTGTATTTTAACTTTCTTGTACATAAGTCTAAGGAAAAGCTTACAAACCTCAGACTTAGCCTATCAGACCCAGAAGGAGCTTGCAAACTTTGTATTCTGGTGTTGCCAAAGAAAGTTAAAAGGGTAACATGTTTTAACTCTCTTGTACATAGTTTTAAGTAAGAGATTACAAACCTTTGACTTAGCCTATTTAGACTCAGAAGGAGCTTACAAACCTCGTATTCTGATGTTGCCAAAGGAAGTTAAAATAATATTATTTTGGTTTTCTTAAATATAGAACTAATGGGGAGCCTACAAACCTCAACCTTGGAACTGTTTGACTCAAGGGGAGCTTGCAAACCTCAGACCCTAATGTTACTAAGAAAACTGATTTATTTTTTCTTGAAAAGTAGTTCTTAGTGTTAGAGTCAATAGAACTCAGCTGTGGACTATCAGACTCAGGGGGAGCTTAAAAACCACATACCCTGTTGTTGTAGAAATAATTAAATGCCCAACATTGTCCTTTAAGTACTTGTGTTTGTCATCATCAAAAAGGCGAGATTGTTAGAACAAGATTTGTTCATGATATATTCTATTTTATTTTTTATGATAACAAAAGAATTGAAAGAACAATGGTTTATTTGGTGTGTGTTTTATATATGCAAGTTCTAGTACATAAATAATCAGAATCTGTTTTACTTAGACACACTTGGGAGTTACTTCATTGCTATCTTTTGGTGGTAGAGTCTGAAGAACAATTGCTAGTGTGTCTTGGCACAGACTCTGAGCTGAAGGCCTCAGCATTCAGACGAGTTACTACACTTGGTATTGTATATCAGAATCTAGTACCATTCAGAGGTTGTGATAAAGTTATAGTTGTCTGTACTGCAGAAAGCAAGTTGTATTGTCTTATTAGCTTGTCAGCTAAAGTCTATAAGATTGTAAGGCTCAAGAAAGGTTGGCATACTCTGTGGATATCTGCTCTCAACGGCTCTATCAGTATAGAACCTCTTGAAGACTCAAAGGTCAAACATGTTACACACTGGATTTAGAATCTAACGTGTATTCATCTTCAACGATTCTTGTACTATGTAGTAAAGGCAAAGACACTTGATAAAGTTACCTCTTCAACGGCTAATTTCTCAAAAGGCTCTAAATATGGCTGAAGATTGAAGTTTGAATCTTAACAAGGATTCTCCAGACGAAGGAGTAGCATGATCAAGAAATTATCAACTCTATTATAATATGCAGATTTTATGTTGTAGGTTGTAATTGTAAAAGCCTTAAGATTTCTTACCATTGAATATCGTAGAAATCTTAAGAGCTTTAGGTCATTGTTATGGTGATTTCCCATATCTCTGATGCTTGTATCCTATACACCTTGTTCTCTATTCTGCTGAGCCTTTAGTAGTTTAAATCAAGTCTCTGGCTATGTGCTTGAGCAGAAGTCTTGTCTCATTAGGATTCAAGCAACAAGTCTCGAGCCAAGATGCTTGAGCTATGTAAGTCTCCTGCTATGTGCTTGAGCTTTAAAGTCTTATTCAGCAAGGCTGATTAAGCAAAGGGAAAGTCTCCGTCTGAGGGACGTGAGCAGAAAGTCTCAAGTGCTGCTTGAGCAAGGAAGTTTAAGTCTGGATGGTCAGATGAGCAGATGGCTCGGTCAGTGGATGTGTGAAAAAGTGTTAGACATGTGCTCTAAGCAATGGTAAGTCTCAACTAGAGGACCTTTGGAGCAGTTGGCTTGGTTAGAGGGTGTGAGCAAGGAAAATCTTATACATGTGCTCTACGCAAGAAAGTCTCAGACAATTGGTCTGAACAAGTGTAAAAGACTTATATAGAAGAATAAGCGATTTTAATCATGAAGTGGTTATATGAAAATTTCTTGTGAGGCAAGGGGACTGCAGTAATCTCAATTAGGGGAGGAACCAAGATAAATGTTTTGTCTCTTCTGGTGTTATCTGTTTACTTATGTTATATCCGTTGCCATTGAATTAAAAAAGAATCAGAACACCAGTTCTGATTCTGAATCTCTGATCAGAAGTTAAATAAAAGAAAACGTGAAACACAATTCAACCCCCCTTCTTGTGTACTTTTCACACCTTCACAAGCCTCTAACAAGCATTGTCCCACAAATACTCCGCCTCCTCGGACAAAATATGAGTACTAAAAAGAACCTTCTACGCGTTGGAACAAGCCATCACTCTGAAGATTTTCTCAATCTCTTGCAACCAAATCCGAGCACCTTTTGGGTCGTACATTCCTTTAAAAGTCAGCGGATTATTCCTCTAGAACTTTCCCAGCCATCTGAACTCACCTGTCATCCCATTATGATTCTGCAGCGCTTGATTTGCCTAGCCCATCACAAGACCTATAGCCTCCAAATCATCATCGATTGTGCGATCATTGCTTCAGGCCATTTCTCTACACGCGAGCAAACAACCAATAGAAGAAATATTGTATTGACAGTGTTCATAGACTCGTCGCATACCAGGAAATAAATATCATTACAAAACCTGGTCGGATGGACTGATCAGACTCTAATACTAACTATGTAACACCTTATTTCCCCGACTTAGCATTTAATAAAATGGTTCAATATAACTCAACAAATAAAGTGCCACTCATGATTTACCATAGCATAAAAGAGCCATAAATAAAACTTTTAGATATAAGTAGTGAAAAATAAATAAGTTCAATGTATAAATATTAACCAAATAGATGCGAAAGTTGTTCAACAATCCTCAAAAAAATAAGATATACAACAAGAGAAAATGTAATACCCAATATTTTTATAACGCTCTGTATAATATTAGTTGAGATCAGTTGAGACCCAGTGTGCTCTGAGTATTTTATCTGATAAGATAATTAGAGCAACTAATGAACTCAGAGCTGATCAAATTAATATTATCTAATTCTACGGTTTTATTAATTGGTGCATTTGAGATAATTTGGACTTTTAGTAGTGTTACTAATTGATGATATTTTCCTATATCATTTCATTTTCCCTCATTTGCCAAGATAGTAACATTGGAGAGAGAAAGTAGAGAGAAGAAAGAAGAAAGGAAAGAAAAAGGGGGAAAATGAAAGAAGAGAAAATCCAAGAGTTCAAGATCAAGAATCATCCTCTCATATTCATCAATTCATCTCAGCTTCTTCATCATCATCTTCTAATTCAGGTGGGTTCTAGATAGAGACTTTAGAGTATAATTTCTTGAGGTTTTAGAGTTAGGCTGGATTTTGGGAAAAATGGGTTTTTTGCAAAATCAAAGAATCTAACGGTTGAAGTGTGTTATAAATTGAGTAGCATGATCAAAATATGTGTAGAATCATCTATTGATAATTGTTATGAAGTTTGGATTGGTTTAATTTGGTTGAAAATCTTAGGGTTTTGTGTAGAAACTATGTATTAATGTTGGAAATCATGTTTATTGAAGTCTTGTTGGATAAACCATAATAGAACTATGATATTATGCCTCTATTGGTTGTTGAGTATGGTGTTGAGGATGAATTTGTAGGTTGGAAGTTGTTGTCAAAGGGTTTATTTTTCTGAATGACGCAGAGCGCACTTAGCGCGGGTGGGGCCCGCTTAGCGCGACCTGGAACAAAAATAATAATATTTTCTAAAATTCATATCTTTTGACTCGGTTATCCGTTTTAGACGTTCTTTATATCAATGTGAAGCTATAAAAGAGTTCTATTTAATGGAAGTGAAAAGTACTAGTTTTGATGCCCGATTAATTAGAACGTAGGGAACCGAAATTAGTGTAACTTGGATATGTTGAATCATGTGTTTCCATTATACAATTGGCTTATGGTTACCTATTTTCTCTTGTTGTGAAGCATGTTTGAGAGTGTATGCATGTTAAAGTGTGAAATAGGTTGAGTGAGGAATACTACCATTGAATTATATTGGAGCCTAGTAACGGCTAGGAAAGTATTGAATAACATAACGACGACACTCGTGCATGAAAGGCCGAGGCGTGCGTCTATTACCGAATGGTATGGAAATAACTACACTAGTATGGATCATGTATTATTGTGTTTATTTGAGAAAGACAAAGAGGTCTTAAGGCGAAGGTGGCCTTGTGATTGTCGAATACAATCACGTTTATGTGTGTGGTCACGTAATCGTAACCGGTTATCTTGAGTTGTAGTTTCATGAGTCTCGAGCTCCTCTAAAACTTATGCTTGACTACTTGGCAGGTTTGATTCCCGCGTGCAGTACGAATGGCACTCAGAGAGCGTATGCTTGTTATGGTTAATGGCCGGTGTGAAGTGACGGTTCATAACGTTTAATGGCCCGTAGAACCCGAATCTATTCGTATGTCAAGTAGGTTACCAGGATCCATGACTCGGGTCGACTTCTAGACGTAGAAGAGGACGGGAAGAGGGGATGCCTTGGTGAGGTTATCTATTAGTGATAGTGTGAGTTAACAAGACTCACGAGCATGGATCCATAGAGTGTGTGTGACTACTCAAAGTCACTTCCCTTCCCCTTTTTGACTTGAGTTAGGTGTGATAGAACCTTATAAAGCCGAGAGGACCTATAAGATATGGAACTCACTGAGATTTGAGGTATCTCACCCCACGTTGTTGATTATTTTACAGGTACTACAAGTTCGGCGAAGGGTAAGGATAAAGTTGTTTGTCTCTCCTTACTATCTTAGCTTTTTGGGATGGCAAGACTTTCGTTGTGAAGATTATTTTGAGATCATTATTTGATCTAGTTCTTAGTGTTGGAACATCTTATATATATAATGCCATAGTTTTTTTGTATTAGGTATTTTGGGCATGTATATGCATAATGTGTTAACTAGGGACTTATGGTATTTCAGTACCAAAACGTGAATTCATGTATGATATAGATGCTTTGATGTATTGTATTATATATGGGTGTTAAAGTTGGTATCAGAGCAGGTCGTATCCATGACCTAGCCATGAAATAGAATAAGTTTTCTTTCCGTTTCATATGCGTGGTGTCGACTTTGGTCTTAAGTGTTATATTTATGGTATTGAGCCTGATCAACTTAATCCTATCTATATGACCCTTAGGAACATGGCTGACGGACGTAGAAGCAACCGTGGTAGGCCTCGAACTACTCCAGCTGGGATGAATCCGCCAGGTGGCGATGGGAATGCTCCTTTGAATCAGTTTATGCAACAGATGCAACAGCAACAGAATCAGTTTATGCAGCAAATGGTACAACAAATGAATGGAGGGTTACATCTTTAGGTGGTTGTTTTGAAAACTGTAGGTGGGACTTTCCGGGATTTCTTCCGCATGAATCCTCCGGAATTTCATGGCGGACTAGATCCTATAAAGGCTCATGAATGGATAGCGAGTATGGAAAGGATTTTCTTGATAGTGCATTATAGTGAAGAGAATAAGGTGGTTTTTGCTTCCCATTCATTGAAGGATCCTGCCATGAGGTGGTGGGAAAGTGCGTCGGCTCTTATGACTATTCAGGGTGTGCCTAAGGTCTGGGAGCAATTCAAGGAAAATTTCATGGAGAAATATTTTCCTAGTTCCTTGAGGACTCAGAAAGAATTTGAATTTCAACAATTAAGACAGGGTAGTATGACGGTGGCCAGTTATGCTGAAAAGTTTGAGAACATGGCTGCTTATTCTAGGCATGCTATGTATGCTCCGGATGAACTTCGGAAAATAGATAAATTTCTGTTTGGACTAAAAGCTGAAATTTCCTATAGTGTATCCCAGAGGGAGTTCACTACTTACGTAAAAGTTCTAAGGCAATGCTATGTGGTGGAGCATAGTTTGAAGAAAGTACAAGCAGAATGAGATTTGAGTAGGGCGAATCAAAGTGATCGAGGGAGATCGAATCAACAATTTAGACCAAGACAGCAAGCTTTCAAAGGGAAGCAAGTTCAGAGTTCTAGGACCAGTGCTCCTCTAGTATGTCGCACTTGTGGTAGGAATCATTAGGGAAGGTGTGGTATCGAAGGTGTAAAGTGTTACCAGTGTCAGAAAGCGGGCCATTTGGCGAGGGATTGTCCTCAGAGTAGGAATCAGACACAAGGGAGGAATATCGGCCGAGTGTATACCTTAGATGCAAGGAAAGCAAAGGGTGACAACTCTTTGATTGCTAGTACGTGTTTCGTTAATGGGAAACCTTGCTTTGTATTATTTGATTGTGGAGCCACACACTCTTTTGTATCGATGCAATGTGTGAAGCGACTTGGGTTACAAGCTGTTCCGTTGTCTCCACCTATGGTGGTTACTACTGCCATGGATGAGATAGTGGAAACCCCTATAATGTGTGAGAATTGTGTTTTGTCCGTGAATGATAGAGTTTTTCAAATTGACCTTATCTGTTTACCGCTTAAGAAAGTGGATGTCGTTTTGGGGATGGATTGACTTTCTGCTAATTCGGTGTTTATTGGGTGTCAGGAAAAGTTAATCATCATTCCATCTGCTGAGGCTACCCCGAAGGAGGTGTTAACAACTATTTTAGAAGTTACGGTGGGAATGATAAATTTCTTGTTTGAGAAGGAGAAATCTGTTTTATTGGTTCTTACTAAGGAGGGGAGTAGTGAGCAGTAAGCGCTGAGTATTCCAATAGTTTGTGAGTTTCCCGAAGTTTTTACTGAGGACGTTACTTCTCTTCCTCCGGAGAGAAAAGTTGAGTTCCCTATCCGTTTCTCCTTATCGGATGGCACCGCTTGAATTAAGAGAATTAAAGGACTAATTGGATGACTTGATGGCTAAGCATTTTGTTAGACCTAGCGTTTCACCGTGGGGAGCTCCAGTTTTGTTGGTAAAAAAGAAAGATGGTAGAATGCGGTTGTGTATTGATTATCGTAAGTTGAACAAAGTCACCATTAAGAATAAATACCCCTTACCTAGGATAGACGAACTTTTAGACAATTGAAAGGAGCCTGTGTGTTCTCGAAGATTGATTTATGGTCGGGTTATCATCAGATCTGAGTGAAGAGTTCTGATATGGCTAAGACTGCATTCAGAACCCGTTACGGCCATTACGAATTCTTAGTGATGCCTTTCGGTGTGACTAATGCTCCAGCTGTTTTTATGGATTACATGAACCGTATATTTCAAGCTTACTTGGACCATTTTGTTGTGATCTTTATTAATGACATTCTTATTAATTCTCGTACTCCACAAGAGCACGGGGAACATCTACGAGTTGTATTATCGGTATTGCAAGAGAAGTAACCTTTTGCTAAGTTAAGCAAGTGTGAGTTTTGGATGACGGAAGTTAATTTTCTTGGTCACGTCATATCTCAAGGTGGTGTGGCAATGGATCCGTCGAAGGTAGAAGCAGTGATTAATTGGGAGAGACCGAGGAATGCTTCAGAAGTTAGAAGTTTCTTGGGATTGGCAGGTTACTATAGAAGGTTCATCAAAGGTTTTTCTCAATTGGCTTTACCAATGACAAAGCTTACTATGAAAGATTGTGCTTATGAGTGGAATTCGGGTTATGAGCAAAGCTTCATGAAATTGAAGCAAAGTTTGACGACGGCTCCTGTGTTAGTCATTCCAGATCCTAACAACCCTTACAAAGTATTTTACGATGCTTCTAAGATGGGATTAGGAGGTGTTCTAATGCAAGGCGGTCAAGTTATAGCTTATGCTTCTCGACAATTAAAAGTCCATGAGAAGAATTATCCAACTCATGATTTAGAGCTAGCAGCGGTTGTGTTTGCACTGAAGGTGTGGCGTCATTATTTGTATGGTGTACGTTTTGAAATGTTCAGTGACCATAAGAGTTTGAAGTATTTATTTGACCAAAAGGAGTTGAATATGCGACAAAGAAGGTGGATGAAATACTTAAAGGATAATGACTTGGAATTGAAGTATCATCCAGGAAAAGCAAATAAAGTAGCAGACGCGTTAAGTCAAAAGATGGTTCATGGGACCAAATTAATGATATTGGAGTATGCCTTGTTGGAGAAGTTTAGGGATCTAAACCTTCAATTTGTTTGGACTCCTAACAGTGTGATTATGGGAAATTTGAATATTAATTCTACTCTTATGGAGGAAATCCAACAAGGACAAGGGTTCGATTAGAAATTACAAGAGGTGTTAGTACAATCGGGTTTCGTGCGGGCTACCGACGGAATTATTTTGTTTAACCAAAGGATTTGTGTTCCGAACGATATGGTATTAAAAAGAAAGATTTTAGATAAAGCTCATAAACGTACTTTTACGATACATCCTGGTTCTTCGAAGATGTATCAGGACTTAAAGAAGGATTGTTGGTGGCCAGGAATGAAAAAGGATATTGCGGTGTATGTGTCAGAATGTGCAGTGTGCCAACAGGAGAAGATTGAACACCAAAGACCGGGCGGTCTGTTACAACCATTAGAGATTCTAGTTTGGAAGTGGGATAGTATTTCTATGGACTTTGTAGTAGGTTTGCCCCGTACGCAAGGTGATTACGATTCTATTTGGGTGATTGTGGATCGACTAACGAATTATGCGCATTTCTTAGCCGTGAAGACTACTTACAAGGCAAGTCACCTTGCAAGGTTATTGATTTCTGAAATTGTGAGATTGCATGGTGTTCCCTCTAGCATTGTATCCGATAGAGATCCAAAGTTTACTTCCAGGTTTTGGAAGGTTTTTCAACAAGCTATGGGTACGAAGTTGCGTTTGAGCACGTCGAATCATCCTCAGACAGATGGTCAGACTGAGCGAATGATACAAACAATGGAAGATATGTTAAGAGCTTGTGTGCTAGAGAGTAGAGAAAATTGGAAGGAACTTTTACTGTTAGTTGAGTTTTCTTATAACAATAGTCACCATGCAAGCATCGGTATGGCTCATTACGAAGCATTGTATGGAAGAAAATGTAGAACACCTTTGTGTTGGGCGGAAGTTGGTGAAGATAAAATTTTGGGACCCGAAATTATTCAAGAGACTGCGGAAAAGATTCGAATGATCCGTGAGAAAGTCAAACAAGCACAAGATTGTCAGAAAAGTTATGCGGATAACCGTAGGAGACCGTTAGAATTTGAGGAAGGTGACCATGTGTTTTTGAAAGTTACTCCGAGATTGAGATTGAAAGGACCTTTTAAGTCACACAAGTTAAATCCGAGATATGTGGGACCGTATCAGATCTTATAAAGGATCGGAGAAGTATCATACAGATTGGCCTTACCACCCTCTCTGTCAGAAATGCATGATGTTTTTCATGTGTCTCAGCTTTGGAAGTTTATTCCTGATCTTCTTCAGCCAGTTTTACTGGAATCAATGGAAATAAAAGCGGATTTAACGTTTGAACCCCAACCGAGCCATATTGTGGGCAGAGAAACAAAGGTATTAAGGAACAAATACATTCCTCTTGTTAAGGAGCAATGGTATGTGAGGCATCCGAGTGATGCTACTTGGGAACTAGAATCAGAGATGAAAGATGCTTACCCTCATTTATTCAGGTAATCTTTTAAATTCGAAGACGAATATCTATTTAAGGGGGGAGGATGTAATACCCCGTATTTTTATAACGCTCCGGATAATATTAGTAGAGATTAGTTGAGATCCAGTGTGCTCTGAGTATTTTATCTGATAAGATAATTAGAGCAACTGATGAACTCAGAGCTGATCAGATTAATATTATCTAATTCTAAGGTTTTATTAATTGGTGCGTTTGAGATAATTTGGACTTTTAGTAGTGTTACTAATTGATGATATTTTCCTATATCATTTCCGTTTCCCTCATTTGCCAAAGATAGTAACATTGGAGAGAGAAAATAGAGAGAAGAAAGAAGAAAGGAAAGAAAAAAGGAGAAAAAGAAAGAAGAGAAAATCCAAGAGTTCAAGATCAAGAATCATCCTCTCATCTTCATCAATTCATCTCAGATTCTTCATCATCATCTTTTAATCCAGGTGGGTTCTAGATACAGACTTTAGAGTATAATTTCTTGAGGTTTTAGAGTTAGGTTGGATTTTGGGAAAAATGGGTTTTTTTTAAAATCAAAGAATCTAACGGTTGAAGTGTGTTATAAATTGATTAGCATGATCAAAATATGTGTAGAATCATCTATTGATAATTGTTATGAAGTTTTGATTGGTTTGATTTGGTTGAAAATCTTAGGGCTTTGTGTAGAAACTATGTATTAATGTTGGAAATCATGTTTATTAAAGTCTTGTTGGATAAACCATGATAGAACCATGATATTATGCCTCTATTGGTTGTTGAGTATGGTGTTGAGGATGAATTTGTAGGTTGGAAGTTGCTGTCAAAGGGTTTATTTTTCTGCATAACGTAGAGCGCGCTTAGCGCGGGTATGGCTGCTTAGCGCGGTCTGGAGAATGTTCACCCCTTCCAGGCAGTGAGGAGCGCGCTTAGCGTGGGTGGGGCCCGCTTAGTGCGACCTGGAACAAAAATAATAATATTTTCTAAAATTCATATCTTTTGACTCGGTTATCCGTTTTAGACGTTCTTTATATCGATGTGAAGCTATAAAAGAGTTCTATTTAATGGAAGTGAAAAGTACTAGTTTTGATGCCCGATTAAATAAATTAGAGGGAACCGGAATTAGTGTAACTTGTGATATGTTGAATTATCTGTTTCCATTATACAATTGGCTTATGGTTACCTATTTTCTCTTGTAATGAAGCATGTTTGAGAGTGTATGCATGTTAAAGTGTGAAATAGGTAGAGTGAGGAATACTCATTGAATTATATTGGAACCTAGTAACGGCTAGGAAAGTATTCAATAACATAACGACAACACTCGTGCATGAAAGGCCGAGGCGTGCCTCTATTACCAAATGGTATGGAAATAACTACACTAGTATGGATCATGTATTATTGTGCTTATTTGAGAAAGACAAAGAGGTCTTAAGGAGAAGGCGGCCTTGTGATTGTCGAATACAATCACGTTTGTGTGTGTGGTCACGTAATCGTAACCAGTTATCTTGAGTTGCAGTTTCATGAGTCTCGAGCTCCTCTGAAACGTATGCATGGCTACTTGGCAGATTTGATTTCCGCGTGCAGTACGAATGGCGCTTAGGGAACGTATGCTTGTGACGGTTAATGGCCCGTGTGAAGTGGGGGTCATAATGGTTAATGGCCCGTAGAACCCGAATCCATTCGTATGTCAAGTAGGTTACCGGGATCCATGACTCGGGTCGACTTCTAGACGTAGAAGCGGACAGGAAAAGGGGATGCCTTATTGATAGTGTGAGTTAACAAGACTCACGAGCATGGATCCATAGAGTGTGTGTGACTACTCAAAGTCACTTCCCTTCCCATTTTTGACTTGATTTAGGTGTGATAGAACCTTGTAAAGCCGAGAGGACCTATAAGATATGGAACTCACTGAGATTTGAGGTATCTCACCCCACATTGTTGATTATTTTACAGGTACTACAGGTTCGGCGAAGGGTAAGGATAAAGTTGTTTGACTTTCGTTACTATCTTAGCTTTTTGGGATGGCAAGACTTTCGTTGTGAAGATTATTTTGAGATTATTATTTGATCTAGTTCTTAGTGTTGGAACATCTTATATATATAATGCCATAGTTTTTTTGTATTAGGTATTTTGGGCATGTATATGTATAATGTGTTAACTAGGGACTTATGGTATTTCAGTACCAAAACGTGAATTCATGTATGATATGGATGCTTTGATGTATTATATTATATATGGGTGTTACAGAAAACATAGAACAACTAGTTCCCTGATGTTACATATCAAAGTGACTCTACTAACACCTGACGATTAATAACTAAAGAGGCACAATGCCATCCTCTAGCATCAAGCATCTACTATTGTACTTGATTGTCTGTACTTAGAGGAGCACAGATGCACAACAAACAAAAAGGGGGTGAGAATACATTCATATATATATAGTGTGCATAAACAACAATGATAGATAAATAACATGTTATCAGTCTCATAACTCATATCAACAACCAGAACAACATTGATAACATAAACTCATACAAAATAACCTTATCAACTCATCCAAACAATTAAATTACACTTAATACAAATATGTATGCAATGCTCTCCTCAACTCTATACAAAAAAACTATAAGTAGACATGCCGCTAAGCGAGACCTCCTTACGCTCAGCAGAATTTCTCTAAATGAGCCCTCGATTGCGTTGAGTGCGATAGCCTAGAACAACAATGTTAAAAAGTGCAATTTTCACCATTAAATCCCTACCAATGCTCTAATTTTGACCCCAATCAATCCCAAACACACGAAATTCAATCGTACATGTTAATACAATATTAAAAATAATCAAATGGGCACAAATTAACATATCTTATATCGATTTGATTAACAGTCATCATCATCTTCAACACTTTCAACACAACCAACAAGAACAACAAATTTCAGAATTTAACTAGGTAAATTCACACGAATTTGACATGCAATCAGTACACAAGATTAACATCAAAACACAGAGATCGTGAAAGAATTGTAACAAAAACTCATCTCAAGCTCTAAACTATTCAACAATGCTGAAAAGGAAAACCCCAAAGGAGGATGGTAAGGAACCCTCTCTATCCTCTTTGCCTAAGCATCCACACATGAACAATTCTCTCCCCTTACCTTATAATTTCATAATCTCTTAAGCTTTTGGATATGGTGTCTCCCCTATCTCTCTCTTCCAAACTCTAGCTCAATCTCTTGCCTAATTTCACGTACTGCAAACTAAACCTACTTTTATCTTAATTTTCTATTTAAACAGAACAAATTAAACCTAATTATTTGTTTCTAATATTACTCATGATACCCTCACTTTTTGTTAATTACTCACACGCCCCCAAGTTATACTAACCATTTAATTTCTACCCAACAATCTATTTTTCTCAATTTAAATAATTAAATCAATCAAAATTAAATAAAAATCTCATTTTATTTCTAAAGGATGTTTTCTCATCTCAAGCCATCTACCCCTAAACACATAACATAAAATAATTCACCCACACATCACAAATTTAATTAAAATAGCATAATTAATTTACTACGAAAAACATGGTGTTATATATGGCATCCGCATGAAGATAGTTACCTCCCTAGGGACTGTCCCTAGTAATACGAATTCGGAGCATTAACAAGTTGATCCATCTCAGGAACAAAAGTAAAAGACTTTGTAGCTGGGTTAAGAGAAGGGGCCAAAGCAGGAACAATGATTTCAAGAGGAGTGGGTGTAACACCCCAATTTTAGTAATTATTTATATATATTATATTAATTAATTAATTGTGTGAGTTTGTGCATAATTGATTTATTTGGATTATTTTATTTGATGGAAATGATATAGAAATAATAGAAATAAGATAATTGGGCTTATTGGATGAGAATGTGAAGAGTAAAGGTGGAGGTATGATTAGTAAGCCCATTAGTTACTAGAATTAGTTCTTATAAGGGTTTTATATATAGAGAAAAATAGGGTTAATGAGGGAAAAAGAAGAAAAGCAGTTATCTTAGAGAAAAGGAAAAAGGGTAAAAGAGAAGAAGAAAACCAAATGAGGAAACTCAAGAGTTCATCAAGAAACCAAGGTAAGGGTGGGTCTTTACATGGTTATGAGATTGTATGATAGTGTATGATGGGTAGTAGCATATTTAGGATAAAAATCCCTAATTTCCATGGTGGTTGTTATATGATGATTATATGATGAATTTGTGTGCCTTATATGGGTGTATTCTTTTTCTTTTTGAGAATTGAACCTATATCCATCAATTTCAAAGGTTTTTAGGCATAATCTTAAAACAATGATTAGATGGTTTAAGTGTGTTAATATTGTAAATTTACTTGAGATAATTATAGTATTGGATGGGTTTTAATTTTTTGAGAGTTTGGGTTTTTACGGAATCGAAATCAGAGGTCCGGAAGGCCTCCTACGGTGAATAAAGCAGAAAATTTTGCATGATGTCCGTCACGACTGTTCATGTTTTCGGTCGAAATCGTTTTGGTCATTACTTTTGATCCGTAAGTCCGTTTTGGTCCCTGTTTGAAGCGTCGGAAAGCTAATGAATAGAGCTATAACATAGTACAAATAAGAGAATTAGTTGCCTAATATTTGTATATCTAATATGTTTGGGAAGCCAATTGTGTATATGTTCTATTAATGAATTGTTGCACTATTTGCTGCCGGTTGTGAAATTATTTATGGATAATTTATCGAATACTAGTGTGTGTGCTTTTATAAGTATATTTAAGTGCGTGACAACATGAAATGTATGAAATGTATGATAGTTATTGCTTGTTGTAATGATAATACATTTGTGATTGTATTGTAAAATGTGTTGTATACTATTTGAAAGTGAATTGTGTGTGGATGATTCATAAATATGTGCAAGTATGTGTAATTGTGTGGTAATTTAATTACGGTGAATTATTGAAGATATGCACGGATGTTAAGATTGAGGGATGGTCTTAATTGCATATTGTCGCTCCCGGGATTTTCATCATAGTACAAACGCGAAAGTGGCACGAAACAGAGTCGCCAGCAATGTGTATTTATCCCACGAGAGGGAAAGGAAACACTGCGTAAACCTGAAGGAAAGGAAAGGGTAAGGGAATCGGTTACGCGAGAGGAAGGTATTAGCACCCCCACGCGTCCATCGTACCCGATGGGATCCACGCTTGCTTGTCTCGATCAAAGGGTGTAAGGAAAGGATACTGGAAAAGGAACAGGAAAAGGAATGGAAAGAGAAAGAGAAACAAATGTAGGGAAAATAAAAGAAGTGCTCGCATGGGCCCTACCCCACTGCCTACGTATCTCATCGGGAGCATGAGAATCAGAGCGACGTAGTTCCCCTCACTAGGGATGGATTGTTTGTGTTTTTTAAGGAACGACTAACGTTCTAGCTCAGGTGTTGCAGGCTCGATGGTCTGAGTGCGTTACCATCTTGCAAGAGAACGAGAAGAAGCACATTCGTACGTTGATAATGAATGAGGTGAGAAAAGAATTCCCGGAGGAAAGACGTTATTGTTTGTTTTTGTCTTTTAAGAGAGAAGTGTTTTGAATGTTTTCGGTGTTTTGTAACTCGTATTGTATTTAAGTCCTTCATATAGGATCGAATGCCTTGCATATCGACCCAAGACGGGACGTACGCTAAACATTCCCAAAGAAATGAGAGAAGACCCCTCACCTCCTTGTTCCCACATGAAAGGCCTAAATACAATAGGTGTTATGCCTTTATTAAGTGATTTTTACTTTTATTATGAGATGAGAAGAAGAGACTCAAAAGCAGAAAGGACAAAGTCTAAGAGGGGGACTAATGATCCTAAAGTTATCATGCACGGAGATCCTATGGTTAGGTGAGGTAAGTTTACCTATGTAAGTATGCATGGATTGCTATCCTAATGTCTCTCCTACCTCCGACTTAATCGAAAATTAAGTGGAGCTAGGAATCCTACGGGATTATGTCATCAGACAAGTAAACACAGGATAAATCAATCACAAAATGAATTAAAAGCAATAACAGAGTAAACAATGTCAGTCAACAGTAATGTCACACAGTCAAAATAAGAAAGAGGGAGCTTTAGCCAAGGGGTCATATCAACCGAGGCAAACAAGCTAGCTGTGGGAAGTAAGTGTGCTCACCCAATGGTATCAAGAACCATAGAGAGCAGAATAAGAAAGGGGAAGATGTGAGTCAGATCACATAGGCATCAGCCTTGGTCAATGTGAGCTATAGACAAGGCGTGGGGGTTTGATTGCTAAACCCTTCTTCCACTTGACGAACTCGATATCAAGAGTGAGTTATGTTCAAAGCTTCAATCATGTAATGAGAGCTAAGAACGACCTGGTACAAGAATAACGTGGGTCGATTGCGAACCCTATCTTCCGTCAATTACCTCCTTAGAGGTCTTACCAGGGGAAATGAGAATGGGGTGCCTCATAGAGGTCTTCAGGCACAATATTAAACAATCACAAACAGAGCCTCCTTTGAGGACTTTCATCATTGCTGGCCAAATGGCACGGACTCCCAATCCTACTTCTCATGGCATGAAAAGGAAAAATGCGGAATTAGTAAAGGAGAAGAGAAGTGATATCGAACGGATATCAATCCGTAGCAACGCAAGCAAAGTATAAGCAAACCGACCAACTTCTAGTGATCTAGCATAAATGAGCAAAAGTGTTAGAAAGTGAAACGGGTCTGTGAAAGGCATGGAACCAAATGCTCTTAGAACAATAAAACAAGGCCATAAGCCAGAAAAAGCAGCAACAACAGCGCTCCAGCACCTGCATAGCTGTAAAAACTAGCAACAAGTAAAAACAGTCTATAACAGGTACTATTTCCAGAACAGAATGGGTGTATATGCAGCCAGCCAGGATATCAACTAAGTCAAGTAAGAAACACTACATAACAAACTCAAAGATTAGTCAAAGTTCAAATGGAAATAACCAAAGTGAGCGACTAAGATCAAAAGGAAATGTCAATAAAAAGTAATTGAAATCCATGCTAAAATGTAAACAACACTTAGTAAACCATCTATGCAACACATATTAAAGACTATTAACAAAGTTATCAAATGAAACTATTAGGAAAATATTAACACTAAAACCTATATTTAGTCAATGTTAGAACTAAGTCAAACCAAACTATATCAATGTCAATTAGTTCAAAGTTTCTAATTCTAAAACTAGTTAGCGGACAAATACGCCAAAAACAATTAGTGAATCAATGAGCTAAAAACAATTAGTAAGCAAAAACAATTTGGAAATGATTAAGCAAAAACAATTATTCAAAAACCATTAGCAAAATATAAACCTAAATCTAATTACCAAAACTAAGGTCTAAAGTCAATATCTAAATCGAATTGAAATTCGTGTCTAAACAAAAAGTTAATTGAAATAATCTAAAATTAGTTCCTAATATCCTATTCTAATAGAGGTTAGAATTTAATCTAAAAAAATCTAATCCTAAAGAATTAAGACTATTCTAAAATTAAAACCTAATTCTAAAACTAATATTAATATTCCAAATAAATCTGATGCTAAGAATCTAACTCTGATCCTAAAATTAATTCATAGTTAACATGTGATTAAGGCACAATTAATTAACATAATCATTAATCAAAAGTGACAACGGCTCCAGGAGGGGGTGCGAGTTGATTGTGGGAGTGTCGATAAGAATTTCATGGAGCATGATTCACCAAAGAACCCGGCCCAAAACAGTATGGAGAAGAAATGTTTTCTTAAAAACCTAAGGATTCTCAACGAACTCCCTCTCTTCTTCCTTCCTCCATCGTTTCAACATCAGAACCCTCCGTTCAAATCACACCGCCGGTGACCAATCTCTCAAACTCTCCTTCTCCGATGAAAGGCCAACATCCAACACACTCATCCCCGCTCAACCTTCCACCTTCGTCCGTTCACTACCAAAGAAAAACACCTCGTAACCCTAACTTTGCCGTGATAATCACTGACAAGCGCTACACTTCTCTCCCTATGCTCACTTCAATCCGCCTCTACCGTGAACCACAACAACGTAGAAGCATCCTAATCTAACGGCACTACGCGATATCGAAACCTCTCAAATCGGTGCCAGAACTAAAGGAGTTCGACTCCGATACACCAATTGCTACATGGCGAAATCAAGATTGGAGGCGAAGTGAATGTACCTGCGTGACGATGATGTCGACGGATGAAGTTGATGCGATGTTCTGAGTTGCTGTTGCAATTTGCGACGAACTTAACGGTAAGGTTCAACATTCGCTTTTTCCGATCCACTCTGCTTTTTCTTACACAGTTTATGTGTCTTGCAAGCTGATGCGATTTTCTTGGCTGACGAAGAACTGGTGCTTATTGACGATGATGATGTGAAGAATTGTCGCTGCGAGTTACGGAAGAAGATCGATGGTGAAATACGCACCGAATCCGGCAACGTTATGGTTCCTTCCCTCTTTCTTGCACCCTACTTGCTCTCAATCCTGCTTCTCTTATTCGTGAATCCTTCTTCAATCCTCTTGAAGTGTGATGTTGTTGTTCTTGGTTCAACTTGATGAGACTCGATTGAAATCCTTTATGAATCTGAAGTGGTTGTGATTCTTGATTTTGCAGATGGATAATCGATGATGATGAAGGTTGGTTAAAGCTTGAAGATTGATGAAGAAGAAGATTCCAAAGTTAGATGTGATTTTTGTTATAGGTTGAGTTTGTTAGAGAAATTAGTTAGGTTCTATTGAAGGTTTGTAACTGAATTCGGTTGGAGAGGTTTTTGGAGATAGAGATGGGTTAGGAGCCTTGGTTAGTTCTATTAGAGAATCTATTATATAATTTTCTGAGTAAATTCTGCTATGAGTTTGGTTCATAATTTTTCAATGAATTTTCTTTGCTGCTTTCAATAAGTTATGATGTTTTGTGTTCAGCGTCTTAACTTGCTGCTAATTGTGGACGTCGTTTTCAATTAACTTGCAGCTTGTATTGTAAAAGAAACCGGTGTGAAGTCGCGAAACTTGGCTCATGCGTCTTAGCTTTACAACTTGGATATTCGGCTTGTTCTTTTGCAGCTTGAGGTATTTTTGTATTGGGTCCATGAGGAAAAGCTTGTTTTGTTGGCTGAGGGCTTTGGATGCGGCGTCTGGAGCTATTTGGCTTAGAGTATTTGCCTTGGCTTCAAGCAGCTTATGTGGGTCATGTTTGTAGTAACTCGTAACTGTTACCGTGCTTGGAACATTCACTTGGTGCTTTACTTCTCCCCTTTTTTTTGGTTAATGGGTTGAAATTGGTTAAAAATTGATACCAAGAAAAATGGGTTTGCATTGAATTAACAAGACTATATGTGGATTAGTGCATGAGATGGTTTAAAATAATGCACAATTGTATTTTGAATGAGCAAATAAAATTGGTTATGGAAATTGGTAAAAAAATGGATTGAAGGACAATTGAACAAAAATGGATTCTGGATATTAGTAAAATGAATTGAAATGGATTTAGAAGTGGGATGTATTAAAATATGTCTAGGAAAAAATTAAGTGGATAACGGAGATATAATGGATGTTTAGTGACATTTTTGAATATGGTGGATAATGAAGAATGAATTCCAAGAAATCCACATAACCAATTAAGCTTCCAATTCAAAACAAACTTGTATTATCAAGGAATTCCCACTATTCAACCAGTAAGCTCAGTTAACCCTGACCCCATGATTTGCAATTCAATCCACATATATCTGGTCTTTATAACCAAGAATCTCAACACAAGAACAATTCCCCGAGAACAACTTAAAAATAAAGACAAGTCATGAAGCAGAAAGAAACATGATCAACCAGAGGTCCTTGATGCTCACTGATAATCTTTTGAATACGGAAAGCTCACACCAAAGAAAATGCCTTGATCACATGTCCTATGCTGACTGCAATGCTATGCTTTATGTGTTGTTTTTCTATGCTTGAATGCTATGCAATGAAATGAAAGCTCATGCTAAATGCTATAAAGAATGAGAGGGCAAATTTTGGGGTATTACACATATGGTTGTTGAACTTGCAAATGCATCATTTTATTCAAGAGGCAATGCTTGTAGGTTTCGTGGGAACTAGTGACTTGTCCCAAACCTAGAGAGAGGTTTGAAGCTTAGAGGACGGGTTTTTGTGTGTTATTAGTCTAGAGGACGGACTCGGTTTAATGTAAAAACTGAAAAATAATAATAGTGATTGGTACCACATGCATGAGTAATGCATTTGAGTCTCGTATTGAGTCATGTTGTGTTTACGATTGCAACATGAGATTATGTGCATTATGTGAATTTGATGAATTGGTGAAATTCTGGATTTGTGAGTATATACATATGAATAGTATGGTTGCATGAGTGATGCTATATTTATAAAGCATTTGAAGTGAGAGAATAATTATGCAATACATGTATGCTATATAATATATATTATTATATGATTTTGATAATTATGTGAATTCTCACCCTTCTGTTGGAATGATGTTTTATATGACATCACTCAAATACTGAAGAGTGGAGTCATGCTCTGGACATGTAATACTGGGAACATTTTGATTCATGTTTTGAGAGATAATTTATGTACTCTATTTTATTTTGCTATCATTATTTGAATTATGTGGAGTTTTGGCTTTCATGCCTAAGTGGTGATATGAATGAGTTATTTATGAGACTATTTATTATGTTCGTTATGAATAAAAGTGCTCCGCTGCTACATGCTATGTGAAAGTGTATGCAAAGCATGAATTCAATTTTAGTGTTATCGATCATAACAGGTGTATGTGTGATGTTTTAATTATATGTGACACCCTTATTTGAGATGCATGTTATCTTACTCTGATTTTTGACATATTATTCCATGGGTTTTAGAAGGGTGTTACATTAGTGGTATCAGAGCAGGTCGGTCAGTTGACCAAGTTGTTAATGCATTTATTGTCTTTTACACTATCAGTATTATTTGTTCTAATGAGGATTGGTGGGGTAATACTCGCCAGAGGTTTGAAGAAGAGGAAGTTGAGGTTACTTGGGATGTTTTCAGAGAAGCGATTCTAGAGAAGTATTTTCCAGAAGATGTGCATGGGAAGAAGGAAATTGAGTTCCTTGAGCTGAAACAGGGTAACTCACCTGTGGCCGAGTATGCAGCAAGATTTGAGGAGTTGATTAAGTTTTGTACTCATTATAACACTGCTAATGCTGAGAGATCCAAGTGTCTTATGTTTGTGAATGGTTTGAGACCAGAGATCAAGAAAGCCCTTAGTTATCAAGATATTAGACGATTTTCTGAGTTGGTTAACAAGAGTAGGATCTATGATGAAGATTATAGAGCTCGGTCTACGCACTACAAGAGTTTGAATAAGAAGAATGGAAAGAACCCATTCAGAGGGAAGCTGTATATGACTCCTACTAATAAAGGGAAACAAAAAGCTGGTTATGACAGGAATCCGAGTGCGGGAGTGATCAATGCATTTTAATGCACATTCTCTTATGTTTGTACTTAGGCATTTCCTTAGTTTGTTTTGTTTATTTTACTATTTTATTATGTTTTTATAAATAAGTATTTGTTTGTCATTAATCTATTTTCGTAGCTTATTTTCAGGTTTAACGGTTATTTGATACCTATCCACTAATCAGATCATAACTGGAGCTACAAGAATCGGATTTACGTGTTCTACTAGGCATTGGAAAGATGAGACAATGAGCTACAACTTTCATGTTGTACGAAAAAGCAAATTCGGAGTGTAGTAGGCTCGAATAATTCGTTGAAGGATGAACCCAAATTTTTCCTTTAGGAATATTTAGTTTTGGGCCAGGTTTTTTATGTTTTTTGACCCAGTTGGGTTAGAACCGGATTTGTTATGCTTCAGTATACTTAGTAGCAGCCGTGCTACTATTCGTTATTTTTTTCACTATTCACAACTTCGGTTTTTGCTTTTCTACGATTGAATGGAGAATTAATCTCAAGGATTAATCTGTTATAATCAGTTTCCGCCAACACTTTGAGGTTCTTTTAATTTTGAATAAAATCTATTTCCTTTCAATTCTTCTCTTTGATATCTTGTTTGCTTAATTCGATTTATCCTAGGGTTGCTTGATTTATTTCGATGATTGCAAGTTCTTAAACTTTAATCGCGTTTGCTTAATCCGCGTATATTTCTCGTGTTTGCTTAAGTCTAGATCTACTAGACTCTGATGGATGATAGCTTCTGAGTTTCAGAAAAAGATTCTTTATGTCTGACATAACACTTTAAGTAAAGAGTTTTCCAAAATTTTTTATAATACTTAAATTTTCATAATGGTGAAACTCATCTAGTGGAATTGAAATATTTGCTGGATAAAGAACCTTTGGGTAATGATGTTCTCTCTTTTGGTACATGTTGTTACTATTCCTAGTCTTCTGAAACATTATTGTGTCCTTTTTCTGACAAAATTATTTTTCTTGTAGGATTCTTATTCAATTCTTCTTCTTCTTCTTCTTCTTCTTCTTCTTCTTCTTCTTCTTCTCTTTTTCCTCTTGTTTATGTTCAGATCAAACCAAACTTGAGATGAGTTCTTTAGTTAATTCTCTTTTGAATAAGCTGGTTGTCATCAATGCAAAGTTTGTGGATTTTGATGAGTTGTTTAAGATTGATTTCAACTTCTAGAAGACTGTGTCTAAACAAGGTTGGAATGGCTACTTTGAAATACTCTATGGTTTCACTTATCCAAGTCTTATCAAAGAGTTTTGGATTAATGCCTCCATTGTTGAGCTGAATTCTGAGTATGTTATTCGGTCTAGAGTAACTGGTGTTTCTATTTCTAATACCCCATATTTTATAAACGTTCTGGATAATATTAGTTGAGACCAGTTGAGATCCAGTGTGCTCTGAGCATTTATCAGTTAAGATAATTAGAGCAACTAATGAACTCAGAGCTGATCAGATTTAATATTATCTAACTCTAAGGATTTAATAATTAGTGCATTTGAGCTAATTTGGACATTTAGTAGTGTTACTAACTAATGAGTATTTTCCTATATCTTTTCTATTCCTCTCATTTTCCAAAGTTAGAAACATTTGGAGAAAGAGAAAGTAGAGAGAAGGAAGAGGAAAGGAAAGAAAAGAAGAGAAAATCCAAGAGCTCAAGATCAAGAATCATCCACCACTATTCATCAATTCATCTCATCTTCTTCATCATCATCTTCTAATCCAGGTGGGTTCTAGATAGAGGCTTTAGTTGTAGAATTCTTGAGATTTTAGAGTTAGGTTGGATTTTGAGAAAAATGAACAATTTTGCAAATCAATGAAATCTAACGGATAAAGTGTGATATAAATTGTGTAGTATGATCAATATATATGTGGAATCTTCTGTTATGGGATGACCGTGGAAAGCTACTTAGTGGTTGGTACCGTGACCCGTGTTTAATCTCCTTGTGCGGGATGGCCGGGGAAAGTACCAATTGTAGATAACTGTGACCCGTGTTTAAACTCTTTGAGCAGATGGCCGGGGAATGATTCCTTAACTAGTTGTCGATTTGTGTATTATGCGGTTGTTTCTCTAGTGGGAGATTTTGTGAACTCGAAGTCTTTTCCTTTCCCTTGGACTTGAGTTAGGATTTGGTTAGGACCTTGTAAAGCCGAGAGAATCCACAAGATAGAGAACTCACTGAGATTTGATGTATCTCACCCCAATATTGTTGAATATTTCAGGTACTTCTGGTTCCGCGAAGGGTAAGGATAAGGCCGTGTGATTATCCTTACTTGTCTGATGGCGTAGCTTCCGTTGTGGAGTTTTTTGAGATCGTTGCCAATCTAGTTCTTAGTGTTTATCTTTGGAACATCTTGTATATATAGTAATGCCATATTTTTTTTGTATTAGTCATTTTGGGCATGTATATGTATAATGTGTTTACTAGGGACTTATTGGTATTTCAGTACCAAACGTGGAATTCATGTATAATATATGCTTTGATGTATGTATTTATATATGGGCGTTACAATTGGTATCAGAGCAGGTGTATCCTCGACCTAGCCATGAAATAGCATAAGTAGTTCATTCTGTTTCATAGGCATTGTGTCACCATTAGTCTTAAGTGTTATATTTATGGCTTTGAACCTGATGAACTTAATCCTATCTGTATAACCTTTAGGAACATGGCTGACGGACGCAGAAGCAATCGAGGTAGACCCCAAACTACTCCAGTTGGGACAAATCCGCCAGGCAGCGATGAGAATGCTCAGTTGTATCAGTTTATGCAACAGATGCAGCAACAGCAGAACCAGTTTATGAAGCAAATGGTACCACAAATGAATGAAGGCCTACATCCTCAGGTGGTTGTTCCAGAAGCTGTAGGTGGGACTTTCCGGGATTCTTCCGCATGAATCCTCTAGAATTTCATGGGGTATTAGATCCTGCAAAGGCTCACGAATGGATAGCCTGTATGGAAAGGATTTTATTGATAGTACATTGTAGTGAGGAGAATAAGGTGGTATTCGCTTCTCATTCGTTGAAGGGTCCTAACATGAGATGGTGGGAGAGTGCTTCGGCTCTTATAACTATTCAGGTTATGCCCAAGGTCTGGGAACAGTTCAAGGCAATTTTCATGGAGAAATATTTTCCTAGTTCCTTGAGGACTCAGAAAGAGTTTGAATTTGAACAGTTAAGACAGGGTAGTATGACTGTGGCCAGTTATGCTGAAAAGTTTAAGGACATGGCTTCTTATTCTAGGCAGGCTATATATGCTCTGGATGAACGGTGGAAAATAGACCAATTTCTGTTTGGACTAAAAGCTGAAATTTCTCATAGTGTATCTCAGAGGGAGTTCACCACTTATGCAGAAGTTCTAAGGCAATGCTATCTGGCTGAGTATAGTTTGAAGAAAGTGCAAGCTGAAGGTGTTGCAAGTAGGGTGAATTAGGGTGATTGTGGGAGAGCAAGTTAGCAAGTTGGGCCTAGATCACAAGCTTTCACAGGAAAGTAGGTTGCTAGACCTAATGCTATTCCTCTGTGTAGAGTGTGCAACCAACTTCATTTTGGGAAGTGTGCCGATGGGGGTCTTAGGTGTTATAATTGTAATGGATTAGGACATGTGGCTAGAAATTGTACTCAGAATAGAAACCAAGTGCAAGGAAGGAATACCGGACAGGTTTATACTTTGGATGCAAGGAAGACGAAAAGTGACACCTCTTTGATTGCAGGTGCGTGTTTCGTAAATGAGCATCCTTGTTTTGTTTTATTTGATTGTGGAGCAACACATTCTTTTGTGTCAATGCGATGTGTGAAGCGACTTGGGTTGCAAGCTATTCCTTTGTCTCCTCCTATGGTGGTCACTACAGCAATGGATGAAATGGTTGAGATACCGTTGATGTGTGGAAACTGTGTTTTGTCTGGGAATGGTAGAGTTTTTCAGATTTACCTTATATGTTTACCGCTTAAGAAAGTTGATGCCATTTTGGGGATGGATTGGCTTTCTGCTAATTCGGTGTTTATTGGGTGTGAGGAAAAGCTAATCATCATTCCATCTGTTGAGGCTACCCCGAAGGATGTGTTAACGACTATTTTAGAAGGTACGGTGGGAATGATAAATTTCTTGTTTGAGAAGGAGAAATATGTTTTACTGGTTCTTACTAAGGAGAGGAGTAGTGACCAGCAAGTGCTGAGTATTCCTATAGTCTATGAGTTTCCTAAAGTTTTTCTCGAGGACGTTATTTCTCTTCCTCTGGAGAGAGAAGTCGAGTTCTCTATTGACCTGGTACCGGGAACGACTCCTATATAAGTTTCTTCTTATCGGATGGCACCACTTGAATTAAGAGAATTGAAGGACCAATTAGAGGATTTAATGGCTAAGCATTTTGTTAGACCTAGCGTTTCACCCTGGGGAGCTCCAGTTTTATTGGTAAAGAAGAAAGTTGGTGGAATGCGGTTATGTATCGATTATCATAAGTTGAATAAAGTCACCATCAAGAACAAGTACCCATTACCCAGGATAGACGACCTATTGGATCAATTAAAAGGAGCCTGTGTGTTCTCGAAGATTGATTTATGGTCGGGTTATCATTAGATCTGAGTGAAGAGTTCCAATGTGCCTAAGACTGCATTTAGAACCCGTTACGGCGATTACGAATTCTTAGTGATGCCCTTCGGTGCGACTAATTCTCCAGCTGTTTTCATGGATTACATGAACCGTATATTTCAAGCTTACTTGGACCATTTTGTCATAATATTTATTAACGACATTCTTATTTATTCTCGTACTCCACAAGAGCACAGAGAACATCTGAGAATTGTCTTATCGGTTTTGTAGGAGAAGCAACTTTTTGCTAAGTTAAGCAAGTGCGAATTTTGGATGACGGAAGTTAATTATCTTGGACATGTTATATCTCAAGGTGGTGTGGCAGTGGATCCGTCAAAGGTAGAAGCAGTGATTAATTAGGAGAGACCGAAGAATGCCTTGGGAGTTAGAAGTTTCTTGGGATTGGCAGGTTACTATAGAAGGTTCATCAAAGGTTTTTCTCAATTGGCACTACCAATGACGAAACTTACCCGAAAAGATTGTGCTTATGAGTGGGATTCGGGTTGTGAGCAAAGCTTTATGAAATTGAAGGAAAGATTGACGACTGCTCCTGTGTTAATTATTCCTGATCCTAACAACTCTGACGAAGTATTTTGCAATGCTTCTAAGATGGGATTAGGAGGTGTTCTGATGCAAGGCGGCCAAGTGGTATCTTATGTTTCTCGACAATTGAAATTTCATGAGAAGAATGATCCAACTCATGATTTAGAACTAGCAGCGGTTGTGTTTGCACTGAAGGTGTGGCGTCATTATTTATATGGTGTACATTTTGAAATGTTCAGTGACCATAAAAGTTTGAAGTATTTATTTGACCAAAAGGAGTTGAATATGCGGCAAAGAAGGTGGATGGAGTACTTAAATGATTATGACTTAGAATTAAAGTATCATCTAGGAAAATCGAATAAAGTAGCAGATGCATTAAGTCGGAAAATGATTCATTGTGTCGAATTGATGATATTGGAGTATGCGTTGTTGGAAAAGTTTAAAGATCTTAATCTTCAGTTTGTGTGGACTCCAAATGGTGTAGTTATGGGAAAGTTGAATGTCAATTTTACTCTAAGAGTTAAGATTCAGCAAGAACAAGTTTTAGAGGAGGAGTTTCAAGAGATGTTACTTCAACCGGGTTTTACACGAGCAGCGGATGGGATTGTCCTATTTAACCAGCGCATTTGTGTTCCGAATGATGTGGTATTAAAAAGAAAGATTTTAGATGAAGCTCATAAAGGTACTTTTACTATACATCATGGTTCTTTGAAGATGTATCAGGACTTAAAGAAGGATTATTGGTGGTCTGGAGTGAAAAAGGATATTGCAGTGTATGTGTCAGAATGCGCAGTGTGCGAACATGTGAAAATTGAACACCAAAGATCGGGCGATCTGTTGCAACCTTTAGAGATTCTAGTTTGGGAGTGGGATAGTATTTCTATGGATTTTGCAGTAGGGTTACCCCGTACGCAAGGTGTTTATGATTCTATTTGGGTGATTGTGGATCGACTAACGAAATATGCGCATTTCTTAGCCGTGAAGACTACTTACCAGGCAAGTCATCTTGCAAAGTTGTTTGTTTCTAAAATTGTGAGATTGCATGGTGTTCCCTCTAATATTGTGTCCGATAGAGATCCAAAGTTTACTTCAAGATTTTGGAAGGCTTTTAAACAAGCTATGGGTACGAGGTTGCGTTTGAGCACGTCGAATCATCCTCAAACGGATGGTCAGACTGAGCGAACTATACAAACGATGGAAGATATGTTAAGAGCTTGTGTGCTAGAAAGTAGAGGAAATTGGAAGGAACTTCTACCCTTGATTGAGTTTTCTTATAACAATAGTTACCATGCGAGCATCGGTATGGCTCCTTACGAGGCATTGTATGGAAGAAAATGTAGAACACCTTTGTGTTGGGCAGAAGTTGGTGAAGATAGAATTTTGGAACCTGAAATTATTCAAGAGACTACGAAAAAGATCTAATTATTCGTGAGAAAGTTAAACAAGTACAAGATCATCAAAAGAGTTATGCGGACAATCGTAGGAGACCTTTAGAATTTGTGGAAGGTGACCATGTGTTTTTGAAAGTTACTCCGAGATTTAGATTGAAAGGACCATTTAAGTAACATAAGTTAAGTCCGAGATACGTGGGACCGTATTAGATCTTAGAAAGGATTGGTGAAGTCGCTTACAGATTAGCCTTACCACCTCTCTATCAGAGATGCATGATGTCTTTCATGTATCTCAGCTCCGAAAGTTTATTCCTGATCCTCTTCAGCCAGGTCTACCGGAGTCAGTGGAAATAGAACCAGACTTGACTTTTGATCCTCAACCGAGCCGTATTATGGGAAGAGAAACAAAGGTAATAAGGAACAAAGACATTCCTCTTATTAAGGTGCAATGGGATGTGACGCATCCGGGTGATGCTACTTGGGAACTAGAATCGGAGATGCGGGATGCCTACCCTCATCTGTTCAGGTAATCTTTTAAATTCGAGGACAAATTTCTATTTAAGGAGGGGAAGATGTAATACCCCTTATTTTATAAACGTTCTGGATAATATTAGTTTAGACCAGTTGAGATCCAGTGTGCTCTGAGCATTTATCTATTTAGAGCAACTTATGAACTCAGAGCTTATCAGATTTAATATTATCTAACTCTAAGGATTTATTAATTGGTGCATTTGAGCTAATTTGGACATTTAGTAGTGTTACTAACTAATGAGTATTTTCCTATATCTTTTCTTTTCCTCTCATTTTCCAAGGATAGAAACATTTGGAGAAAGAGAAATTAGAGAGAAGGAAGAGGAAAGGAAAGAAAAGAAGAGAAAATCCAAGAGCTCAAGATCAAGAATCATCCACCACTCTTCATCAATTCATCTCATCTTCTTCATCATCATCTTCTAATCCAGGTGGGTTCTAGATAGAGGCTTTAGTTGTAGAATTCTTGAGATTTTAGAGTTAGGTTGGATTTTGAGAAAAATGAACAATTTTGTAAATCAACGAAATTTAACGGATAAAGTGTGATATAAATTGTGTAGTATGATCAATATATGTGTAGAATCATCTGTTGATAATTTTTATGATATTTGATCATGATTGGAATGAGTTTGAGATGGAAAGGTATGATTAAAAACAATTTTTTTTTGGTTCTGAGCCCAGAGTAACCGGTTACAGCATATGTGATAACTAGTTACCCTTTGAAAAATTTGACATCCTACGCAGATTTTGAACGCAGTAACCGGTTATAACATATGTGCTAACCGGTTACAAAAATGTGTCTCTAACTCTCATTTTGGCTCTATTTCTCGAGTAACCGGTTACAGCATATGTGCTAACCAGTTACTACTGTTAGTTTTCCAAAAATATTTTCAAAAATTCATATCTTTTGACTCAGGTGTCCGATTTAAGCATTCTTTATATCGATGTGGGAAAAGCCTGAAATAGGGTCAGTAGCGTTATATTCATTGCGATGAATCCCTGAACGTCTTGCTGTGAAAGCCTAGCAGTAGATCTTGCGAGATTGGAACCTGTAGGTCAATGTTTGTTATATTCATTAAGTTGAATCCCTGAACGGTTCATTATATGTTAGTCACGGTGCGGCTGTGCAAGTGGTTAGTCACCGGTTGTTGCCCGTGCATCTGTAATTGAGATTGATCATAGAGGATTAAGACCTTGTGTTCAAGGCGAAATCACCTGAGGAGGGTGGACTGGATTAGCCTTTGTGGTGAAACAGGATATATCGTGTGTTCTTTACTCTTATGCTTAATGTCTTTGTTTATCTTTCTATATAGAGTATCAGAACCTTACACAAATAAGTCAGAACCTTGCAGCTTAACTCTGATAAGCTTCCGCACTGCAAGTTCGGAGAAATGAATCTTATGTTCAGACTCTTATTTGTTCTAAAGCCTCATGCTTAGCAAGTCTGAATGTAACTTCGCCAGTCAGAGTCCCTCAACGAACTCTGATGTAATCCTAAGTGATTCAACGACAAGAAACGAAAAGTATTTGAATGAGCAAATACACAATTCAAACCCCCCATTTCTTGTGTCTTTCTTGCACCTTCAATTGGTATCAGAGCACCGGTTCTGTTATTAATAGATATCAAACACTTAACAGTGTCAGAAATAGATCCAAATGAGGTGCGTAGATATACTCTGGGTATGATTGAAATCCACTTACAATTTCTGTAACAGTTCAGACGATGACTGTGTACAAAATTATAATTAATCTGAGTACATGAGCAAATCACTGATTTAGTAAGTTTTAAATCTTCCTCACTTAAGTTTTAATGAAGATTGAAGAATCAACTGATAAGATAGACTCATCAGATAAGAAGTAGTATCTGTTAAATGCTAATCTTGGAAGATAAGTGTGGATGAACCACGTATTTTCTCAAAGTTAAATCATCAGAAAACAAGAAATCTTGTTTGCTGAAGATCAATTCTTTATCATTTTTTGAGATGTTTTCAAGAAATGGATTAGGTCCACCCTTGACTTTCTCGTTTAAAAACTCATTCAGAACCTCTTCATGTAAAGAAGAAAAATTGTTGGTCTATGAATTTGAATTTCAAGAAAAGTCTGTTGAATTCAAGAAGCTGAAGAATTCAAAACTCTTAGAACTGATTCAACATCTGAATCCTGGATTGATCCGAAGTTAATGAACTCGATGAAGAAATGAACATTGTTTTCTTGAAAGCTATACAAGGAACTGAAAGAATATTCAGGAAGAAGATTTTCATGGATTCATCAAGTACTTAATCAAGATTGATCGCTTAGAGTCTTGATCAAATCAGTGCAACCAAATTTTGATGACTTGAGACTATCTCAGTCGGATCAAGCGTTATTGATCAGATATCTATCTGATAAATTTTTTAGATCATTCTTAGTTCAGAATTCAGAAAATGTTCACACTCCTTAGAAACCAGGATGTAAGAAAATCTTGAAGAATCCAAGAACCTTAGTAGTTCACTCATAAAAGGAAATATCAGAGTCAAGATGAAAATGTATTCAGATTAGTCTGTAAAAATTTCCAGGTACCATACGTCCTTCGTTTATGACTTACTTTCATAATAACAACCAGAATCACTTTATCAAACCGCTTTGATTATGATGTGTTAAGTTTCGAAAAGTAATTAGAATTTTTTTTGTCCTTTTTCGTATGTGTCTGCTTATGCCTTTTTGAAATAGTTAAAGTATAAATGGCCACATATCCAAGATTCTCTGCGTCATGTCATTCACTCTACGTGATCACTTCCTATAACCCATAAGTACACTCCAACTAGTACTCCTATTCCAGACCTAACTCTCTCTCTCTCTCTCTTAGAGCCCCTTTACCTGACCTAGTTAGTCTATGAAACCAGGATGTTCAATTAAATTATAGCACATTCCTTGCAGCTATCCAAATCTCCTTGATATACTTACATTAAATGATATCTGTTCAGTCTCAGAATAGGGAAACGTGCTACCTTGACCAAAATAGCTCTTCACCTAAGCTACTGGCTTTAAGCAGGAATAATTATGCTCTGACAAGTTAGGATTCCCTTTAAGTGTTGAAATAGTGAAAAATCCTCTTTGCTTGCATTCTCGACTATGTGCCATTTAACGTTTAATAAATAAAAACCTTGAAATTCGAAAGCGTGTCGTCTAGAATTAATGACCTCATAAAGTAGTTACTGTATCCACCTAGCTTTGGCTAAGAAATAAGTGCATATATATATATATATCTTGAATCTTCCCTAGGATAACAGACTGCTTTGGTGTCCTCTTCCTTGGATTTCTCTTAAGAATTCCAATCTTCTTAAGTCACTCTCAGTTATTGACCTATCTAGCCCAAACTCTTCCCTCGTATATTTAAAACCATAACCCTTCCGAAAGATTTCACCACTAGCTCTTAGTCATAACCTTCCTTTCATCCAAACTCAATCTAAAATGACTCCAAGAACCTTCTTTGGCAATGATGATCTCCTTGAAGTCATCAATGAAAAACGACCAAATCCAGTGGATACTGATCATGATTTTGATCTTGGAATTTACTTCCAAAATTGGAATGGAAACATTCATATGCTAAGAGGCTCAATTTATCCGAACCTCTTAAAATCTTTTTGGATTAATGCCTCTGTTAGCAGTAATGGTCTGACTATCTCTTCTGACGTTTATGGTCTTCCAATCACCATCAATGCCACAAAAATCTCTAAATCCATCGACTATCCACTAGGAGGTGTCACTCCCAACCATGCATCCATTCGATGCACCTCTGATACTGAAATGCAATATATGTTTGATAAAGGATCGGCTTTTGAACCCACAAATCCTAAAAAACTTATACCTATTTCCAAAGGATGGTTCAAATTCATCTTAACTAATATCAAGCCTCACAATTCAAACAAAGGCTTTCTGTATCATGATGATAAGCTCCTCATCAAGTGTGTCCTTAGGCCAACTCCTATTGATCTATCTCAAATAATCTTTGATCATCTAAAGGAATCAATTCTTATGTCAAGATCAATGGATAAGTCATTCATTCCCTACGGAAGAGTCATATCTGAAGTACTCTTCAGAGCTGGTATTGTGCAAGTGATTTGCAGAAATCGGTGTGGACCAGACACTGCTCTGACTAGGAACTTTTTTGAAACCCTCGACAGCAGATAGTTCTCATTAAATTAATAGATTATCCGTCATATTTAAGCTTATTGGTGTGTATTGGGATCGGTGTGTATTGGGATCGCATACTCATTCTATGTAATTGCAAATTAAATTAATGAAGTATGCGCGACTTTCATTCTTTATGCCTCACCCATATATGTGCACTTATAAGACATATAAGACAAAAATCTGTTTTGAAAAAAAAAATTGTTAATACAAGAGATTGATAATACTCTCAGATATACACTTATTGCAAGAATCAATCAGAGAATCCTATGTGTGATCTCTTGGTCTTTCCAAGAATGCTAATCTGTCAGACTCTGTGCGAGTTTTAATTCTAAACCTAGTCATACCTAGCTTAAAATATTTAGGAAATGAAGAACCTGACGGATGGAGTCACAAACGTTTACGTGACTCTCTCTATTCGTTGCTTACTTAAGGCACCTTGTTCACTCCTCTATCCATCATTCCAAACCATCTTTGTCAGTGCCTCACCTTCGTAGTCATTCTAGAATGCCCACCTCTCATCCAAAACCTGCTAAGAGTGAATTATCTGAGTTAAGAGTCCTAAATGAATTTTCTGTGAACACCAGTTCTCTCAAAGAACTTGGGTTTACTATAACTTCGTCTGAATTGTGTGATTTATGTAAAACAAAACTTTTTAAATTTTAAAAGCTTCAAGTGGTGAGCTAGTGAGGAAACCTTAGTACACTAGAATGGCTTAGAGAGTTGTGTGGCAATGCTTACGTCGATACTTGAAAAGTGTCTTTGTTAAGTAGTTGTTAGTGGAGGATCGTATTTCCTCCGGTTTGTATGTATCCCTTAATAAATATTAGTGACCTGTGTTTAATCCTCTAGGGTAGGATGGCTGGGGAAAATATTTATTCAGTATGTATCCCTTAATAAATATTTGTGACCCGTGTTTAATCCTTTTGGTGTGGGATGGCCGAAGAAAGTATTTATTAAGTAAGTAAATAGGACCCGTGTTTAATCTCCTTGTGTGGAATGGCCGGGGAAAGTTACTTAGTGGTTGGTACCATGACCCGTGTTTAATCTCCTTGTGCGGGATGGCCGGCGAAAGTACCAATTGTAGATAACCGTGACCCGTGTTTAATCTCTTTGAGCGGGATGTTTGGGGAAAGTTATCTACGTTAAGTATTCGTGACCCGTGTTTAATCTCTTTGAGCGGATGATTAGGGAAAGATTCCTTAACTAGTTTTCGTTTTGTGTATTATGCGATTGTTTATCTAGTGGGAGATTTTGTGAACTCGAAGTCCTTTCCTTTCCGTTGGACTTGAGTTAGGATTTGGTTAGAACCTTGTAAAGCCGAGAGAATCCGTAAGATAGAGAACTCATTGAGATTTGATGTATCTCACCCCACTATTGTTGAATATTTCCTATGAAGCTGGAAAAGAAAGGGAAGCTATCTAAAACTAACCTTGCACGCAAATGTTTTCTTTAACAAATTCTAAGAGATTGGGGGTCCAGGGTCAGGTTATACATTGGGGAGTTGTCAATTACCCATCCTATATATGCTTATCCATGGATTGTTTAGCATTTTCTTCTGTTATCCTACTTAGTGGTGTTTATCTGTCATGGGTTTGGGAAAGTTACTCCTTTGGGAGTGTTGAGAGAGAGTATTTTTGTTGATTTTCGGGTTTTTCGATGTTTTTAGTAAGGTACTGGACCTAAGGTTTTTTTGATAAGTATGCTCGCTAAGATTTCGCAATCTTATGCCTACGTATTCCCGTTAAATAAAACAGGGAAATCAGAGCAGTTGTAGTTCCTCCTATTCTATGGGAGGAAAGAGATGTTTGGTGTCTTGTTGAAAGCCCAAGATTGAAGCTAAAGGTTATTTGTGTCTTGTTCAAAGCCTAAGATTAAAGCTAAAGGTTTAACTGAGAGAGAATTTGACATCTCTAAAGGGAGATATCTCTTCTGTTTATCATAGTTGTGGGGTAACTGATTATAAAGGAGAATTACTTCAATTGGAATATATTGAGCCCAGTAATGCCATAATTTCCTTTATAGGGAATGTGTCCTGAAGGAGAAAACTTTAACTCGGTGTTGAGCAATGTCATTTTTCCTTAGGAATATTTCATGCTAAGAGAGGGACATTGGCTTGGATGTAAATAATTCAGAGGCTTGCCACTTACAGCAATTAGATGAAAGAGGGTTTTTTACCAGGATAAGAGATGGACTACAGCTTGAGTTTTTGAATCAACAAGTGTGCCACTTACAGCAGTTATCTGGGATTAAGGTTTTTTGATTGTCTGTTTTTTGTGTGTGATTGTACAGAGAAATGTCTTCCTACAGAGATATTTTTTATTTCCTCTAAGGGGATGTTGATTGAATTTTTTTGTGCCTTGATCAAAGCCCAAGGTTGAAGCTAAAAGGTTGACTCTGTTTAGGGAGTTTTATTTTTGTCTTTTACAAAGCCCAAGATTGAGGCTGAAGAGAGATTGACTCTGCTTAGGGAGATCATTATACAAAGCCTAAGAGGAGGCTAGAAGAAATTGACTCTTCCGGGGAATATTTTGTCTGTCTTGTATAAAGCCCAATATTCAGGCTAAAAAAGATTTGACTCTACTGGGGAGAGGTTTTATATGTGTCTTGTACAAAACCCAAGATTGAGGCTAAAAATTTTTTACCGACTCAACTGGAGAACATTTATAGGTGTCTTGTACAAAGCCCAAGATTGAGGCTAAAAGAAAGTTGACTCCACTGGGGAAGTTTTATTTGTGTCTTGTACAAAGCCCAAGATTGAGGCTAAAAAGGTATGAGGGAAAATCATTATACAAAGCCTAAGAGGAAGTTGGTTGGGGAATTCCTTATATGAAGCCTAAGAGGAGGCTAACTTCTGCTGAGGATTATTGATATCCAAAGACAGGTCCAAATTGAGGAATCAACTCTTGCTGAGGATTGCAGAAGAGTTGAAATATCAGATGCCTTAGGGTTCTGATTGAAGGTTTATTGATAGTACTTTGACCCTAGCTGGGGGATTTTAAAGTGAAAGTTTATAGATGGAGCTTTAGCCTTTGTAGGTTTTAACTCTGTTGGAGACTGATGAAATGATCAGGGTTATTCCTGTTCTTTAAGGAAATTTGAGGGTTTCTTTGAGATCCGAGAGGAGATGATACTGTCAAAATATACTAGTATGAGAAGGTTTATCTATGTATGATGCCCAAGAGGAGGCTGGTGTTTTAAGGGATGAGAATCAACCCTAAACTGGTTTGATGTTTTGACTCTTTGGAAGTCTGCTCTAATAAAAGATGATTAGATTTTGTCCTATACTTGTAAGAGGTCTCTGGGTCCTTGTACTAAGCCCAAGAGGAGGCTGAGAACTTTAAAGAAGCCTGAGGGTCCTTGTACAAAGCCCAAGAGGATACTAGGGATGTTTTAGAAAGCCTATGGGTCCAAACCTAAGAAAAGTTCAAGAAAGGTTTCCCAGAGAATAATTGTGAGAGGAAGAGTTATCTCTACAAGTCGATCTATGTTTTGATGATAACAATACGTATTTGTGAAATAACCATTTTATGGTCTAACGTGTGTTGTGTGCAGATCATAATTATAGAATATATCAGATCCAACAAGCATCAGGCCGATGAGTGTAATTGATAATATACGAAGTTACTATGTCTGACACAAGTTGCAAGAAGCAAGAATGCTTTTGTATCTGATCGTGATCAGTCAGATCCAAGGATGCAGATATTGCTAATGCAATTCACTTGTGGAAGCTCTATGAAAGTGTTTGAGATTCTGAAGATTGCGAAGCTTCTGAAGAAGAGAACCGAAGTGCTGAAGACTCTTATGACTTGAAGTTCTGAAGGCGGAAGGCTCTGAAGACCAAGTGCAGAAAGACTTTGAAGACTTATGTGTTCTGAAGATTAAGGTTCTGAAGATCAAGTATTGAAGACTCTGAAGACAGATTCCAAATGGACAAGTTCTGAAGTTTCAGAAGACTTGAAGAAGTAAAGGATAACGTGCTTAAAGACAAGTGCTAAAGTTCTGAAGAATGATTCCTAATGGACTTCTTCAATTGACTGAAGACTTGACGTATCAGATATCCTAATTAAGAAGACTCTACTCATGCTTCATCAATTAACCATCAGAAGCCTTTGAAGTTCAGAAGTCAAATGTTACCGTTGTGAGTAACTGTACACGGCGGCCAAGAATGATCTATCACTTCTCCTATAGCAAAAAGGAGATGTGTCAGTACAGCGAGTTATTACACAACGTCTCTTTTCCAACGGCCAACAATATTTCATACGGCTATATTTCTACCGGGCTATTTAAAGGAAAGAGTATTTGCTTCTAATTGACTACACAGTCCACAGATCGATTCAGCCATGAATGGGGAATTGATTAAGTCATTGTGTGAAGATAGCAACAACGATGAGTTCTCGTTGTAACACTTAGAATATCCAAAGCTATCACAATTTGCACATGGCCATTGTTGTTAAAGCTTAAAGATCATCATTCAATACAACAACAATGAAATGGTATAGAAGTTGTTGATGAAGAAGACAACATTGCAATTCAGTCAAGTCATCAACCACCTTCTCGTCAGTGGTACATTGAAGATCTAAAGCAAGGAGTTGTAGCTCAAAGCTTGCTCACCCTGAAGAAGAAGAAGAAGAAGATCTACAAGATGTCAACAACTGTCAAATCATTATACATCTCTGTACATCTTGCTTGAACACTTGTGTGTTCTTGGTACTTAAACTTAGGAGTAATCTGCTTGTTAAGAAGCATCTTTGTAATCTCATGTATAACTAATTCTTGGTGAATTAGGATTCCTTAAGTAGTCAGTGTGACCGGAGACTTGAGAAGACAATGGCGAGATGTCATTGTGGGAAAAGTCTGAAATAGGGTCAGTAGCGTTATATTCATTGTGATGAATCCCTGAACGTCTTGCTGTGAAAGCCTAGCAGTAGACCTGGCTAGATTGGAACCTGTAGGTCAAAGTTTGTTATATTCATTAAGTTGAATCCCTGAACGGTTCATTGTATGTTAGTCACAGTGCGGGTGTGCAAGTGGTTAGTCACTGGCTGTTGCCCGTGCATCTATAATCGAGATTGATCATAGTGGATTAAGACCTTGTGTTCAAGGCGAAATCACCTGAGGAGGGTGGACTGGATTAGCCTTTGTGGTGAACCAGGATATATCGTGTGTTCTTTACTCTTATGCTTAATGTCTTTGTAAATCTTTCTATATAGAGTATCAGAACCTTACACAAGTAAGTCAGAACTTTGCAGCTTAACTCTGATAAGCTTCTGCACTGCAAGTTCTGAGAAATGAATCTTATGTTCAGAATCTTTTTAGTTCTGAAGCCTCATGCTTAGCAAGTCTTAATGTAACTTTGCCAGTCAGAGTCCCTCAACAAACTCTGATGTAATCCTAAGTGATTCAACGACAAGAAAAGAAAAGTATTTGAAAGAGCAAATACACAATTCAAACCCCCCTTTCTTGTGTCTTTCGTGCACCTTCAATTGGTATCAGAGCACCGATTCTGTTATTAATGGATATCAAACACTTAACAGTGTCAGAAATAGATCCAGATGAGGTGCGTAGATATACTCTGGGTATGATTGAAATCCACTTACAATTTCTGTAATAGTTCAGAAGATGACTGTCTACAAAATTATAATTAATCTGAGTACATGAGCAAATCACTGGTTCTGTAAGTTTTAAATCTTCCTCAATTAAGTTTTAATGAATATTGAAGAATCACCTGATAAGATAGACTCATCAGATAAGAAGTAGTATCTGTTAAATGCTAATCTTGGAAGATAAGTGTGGATGAACCACATATTTTCTCAAAGTTAAATCATCAGAAAACAAGAAATCTTGTTTCCTGAAGATCAATTCTTTATCATTTTTTGAGATGTTTTCAAGAAACAGATTAGGTCCACCCTTGACTTTCTCGTTTAAAAACACATTCAGAACCTCTTCATGTGAAGAAGAAAAATTGTTGGTCTATGAATTTGAATTTCAAGAAAAGTCTGTTGAAGTCAGGAAGCTGAAGAATTCAAAACTCTTAGAACTGATTCAACATCTGAATCCTGGATTGATCAGAAGTTAATGAACTCAATGAAGAACTGAACATTGTTTTCTTGAAAGCTATACAAGGAACCGAAAGAATATTTAGGAAGAAGATTTTCATGGATTCATCAAGTACTTAATCAAGATTGATCGCTTAGAGTCTTGATCAAATCAGTGCAACCAAATTCTGATGACTTGAGACTATCTCAGTTGGATCAAGCGTTATTGATCAGATCTCTATCTGATAAATTTTTCAGAACATTCTTAGTTCATAATTCAGAAAATTTTCACAGTCCTCAGAAACCAGGATGTAAGAAAATCTTGAAGAATCCAAGAACCCTCAGTAGTTTACTCACAAAAGGAAAGATCAGAGTCAAGATGAAAATGTATTCAGATTAGTCTGTAAAAATTTCCAGGTACCATCCGTCCTTCGTTTATGACTTACTTTCATAATAACAACCAGAATCACTTTATCAAACCTCTTTGATTATGATGTGTTAAGTTTTGAAAAGTAATTAGAAATTTCTTTGTCCTCTTTCGTATGTGTCTGCTTATGCCATTTTGAAATAGTTAAAGTATAAATGGCCACATATGCAAGATTCTCCGCATCATGTCATTCACTCTACGTGATCACTTCCTATAACCCATAAGTACACTCCAACTAGTACTCCTATTCTAGACCTAACTCTCTCTCTCTCTTAGAGCCCCTTTGCCTGACCTAGTTAGTCTATGAAACCAGGATGTTCAATTAAATTGTAGACATTCCTTGCAGGCATCCAAATCTCCTTGATATACTTACATTAAATGATATATGTTCAGTCTCGGAATAGGGAAACATGCTACCTTGACCAAAATAGCTCTTCACCTAAGCTACTGGCTTTAAGCAGGAATAATTATGCTCTGACAAGTTAGGATTCCCTTTAAGTGTTGAAATAGTGAAAAATCCTCTTTGCTTGCATTCTCGACTATGTGCCATTTAACGTTTAATAAATAAAAACCTTGAAATTCGAAAGTGTGCCGTCTAGAATTAATGACCTCATAAAGCAGTTACTGTATCCACCTAACTTTGGGTAAGAAATAAGTGTATATATATATATATATATATATATATATATATATATATATCTTGAATCTTCCCTAGGATAAGAAACTGCTTAGGTGTCTTCTTCCTTGGATTTCTCCTAAGAATTCCAATCTTCTTAAGTCACTCTCAGTTATTGACCTATCTAGCCCAAACTCGTCCACTCGTCTATTTAAAACCATAACCCTTCCGAAAGATTTCACCACTAGCTCTTAGTCCTAACCTTCCTTTCATCCAAACTCAATCCAAAATGACTCCAAGAACCTTCTTTGGCAATGATGATCTCCTTGAAGTCATCAATGAAAAATGACCAAGTCCAGTGGATACTGATCATGATTTTCATCTTGGTATTTACTTCCAAAATTGGAATGGAAACATTCATATGCTAATAGGCTCAATTTATCCGAACCTCTTAAAATCTTTTTGGATTAATGCCTCTGTTAGCAGTAATGGTCTGACTATCTCTTCTGACGTTTATGGTCTTCCAATCACCATCAATGCCACAAAAATCTCTGAAGCCATTGACTGTCCACTAGGAGGTGTCACTCCCTACCATGCATTCATTCGATGCACCTCTGATACTGAAATGCAATATATGTTTGATAAAGGATCGGCTTTTGAACCCATAAATCCTGAAAAACTTGTACCTATTGCCAGAGGATGGTTCAAATTCATCTAAACTAATATCAAGCCTCACAATTCAAACAAAGACTTTCTGTATCATGATGATAAGCTCCTCATCATGTGTCTCCTTAGGCCAACTCCTATTGATCTATCTTAAATAATCTTTGATCATCTAAAGGAATCAATTCTTATGTCAAGATTAATGGATAAGTCATTCATTCCCTACAGAAGAGTCTTATCTGAAGTACTCTTCAGATCTGGTATTGTTCAAGCGGTTTGCAAAAATTGGTGTGGACCAGACAATGCTCTGACTAGGAACTTTTGTGAAACCCTCGACAGCAGATAATTCTCACCAAATTAATAGATTATCTGTCATATTTAGGCTTGGTGTGTATTGGGATCGCATACTCATTCTATGTAATTGCAAATTAAATTAATGAAGTATGCGCGACTTTCATTCCTTATGCCTACACCCATATATGTGCACTTATAAGACATATAAGACAAAAATCTGTTTTGAAAAAAAATGTTGTCAATACAAGAGATTGATAATACTCTCAGATATACACTTATTGCAAGAATCAATCAGAGAATCCTATGTGTGATCTCTTGGTCTTTCCAAGAATGCTAATTTGTCGGACTCTGTGCGAGTTTTAATTCCCAACCTAGTCATACCTAGCTTAAAATATTTAGGAAATGACGAACCTGACGGATGGAGTCACAAACGTTTACTTGACTCTCTCTATTCGTTACCTACTTAAGGCACCTTGTTCACTCCTCTATCCATCATTCCAAACCATATTTATCACTGCCTCACCTTCGTAGCCATTCTAGAATGGCCACCTCTCATCCAAAACCTGCTAAGAGTGAATTATATGAGTTAACAGTCCTAAATGAATTTTCTGTGAACACCAGTTCTCTTAAAGAACTTGGGTTTACTAGAACTTCGTCTGAATTAAGTTGTCAAAAATGGGAAGGTTATCTTGAGATGCTTCCAGGTTTCATCTACACAGATCTTATCAAAGAATTCTAGGCAAATGTTGATGTGTTTTCCAGTGCGAATAACTAGCACATCATTCAGTTAGCTGTCTCTGGAATTCCAGTAGTAATTAAACCCTCTGTTATTGCACAAGAAATCAAGTGCGATGAAAACGGTGACACCACGGAAGACTACAAGGAAAGAAAAGTCTTCAATGATCTCATCTGGAAAATTCATTGTGGAAATGGTCCCTCCAACTGTGTCTACACACTCAAACCCTCAACTAAAGTCTGGCATAGAATAATGGAAACAAACCTTCGACCTAGAGAAGCAGGAGAACAAGTGCTAACTCATTCAGACAGACTATTCATCTTCTTTCTGATCTACAGAAGGAAAATAAACCTTCCTCTAACTATGTTCAATCATTTGAAAGAACAAATTCTGTTGTCTAAAGACAAACCCTCTCTCAGCATTCCATATGGAAGAGTGATATCTCGAGTCCTAGAAATTCAAGATGTGATTACAAGGCTAAACCACTTAGGAGAAACCACCTAATGTTCACCCATAGATCTTACAAATCTATCTGGAAGTTCCTAAGGAGAAATAGAATTAAGTTATAAGGTTTCTATCTTGATATGTTGTTTCCTACTCTATGTGCTCCTGTTAAGGTTATCAAATGAAATATCTATGTTTTGATTAAAGCTCAACCTATGCACTGCATTTTAAAACTATTTTATGTTGATGCTTCTATCTGATTGTTCATAAATGAAGTGCTATAATTAATCTCTACAGATGATCTAAAGCGTTCAATTGGTAATCAGATAATTCCATCTAATTGTCCTTAAAATGAATATGCTATGGTTAAAGATGGTTATCACTAAATGACTTGAATTGTTCTTAACTGCTCAAATGCTGGCTCTATGGTTCAATGTTGTTTAACATATCTAGAATATATAATGATGTTGAAATGTTTAAATGCTTGACTGATGAAGGAATTACATGCTTAAATGCTCATATGCTCTAGCACTTTTTGATGATGTCAAAAAGGGGGAGAAATATAATGATTTTGATTGAGAAAAGGAAATCTGAAAGAAGAAGAAAGAAAGGATGCATAACTCAAACAAAGTACTCATATAAAATATAAAAATGCGTTACTTCTAACGTTTGTTGTTTGATGTTATCTGAGGAACTCTAAACAAGTTCAGTAGGCATTCTAAGAACAGGAACAGGTCAAGAAAGAAGAATTCTATTATGCATTATCGGTCATATGATAGAAGTTGTCCAGGAATCAGAAGAAGAAGGAAAACTCTGAAAGCAGTCAAGACAAAGTACACATTCTCAAGATGCTTACTTAGAAGAACGGTGCAAATCAGAAGACAAAGAGCTGTCTGAAGATCCGGATTTAAGATCCAAGAAGAAATAGTTCTGATGTTTACCAGGAACCAATTAAAATGAAAACAATTTGGTATCATACTAAATCAACAATTGGTAATCAGACTCAGTACACAAAGATTAGTATCAGACTCATCAATCAGAGCAAAGTTGTGGATTCTTGTCAAAATACCTTCATTGGTATCAATTTCAGCACACTAATGAAATACCTCTCAAGTGTATGAGAAGAAGTCTTTCACTTGGTATCAGACTCAACATACTCTGGTATAAGACTCATCACATCACGTGGTATCAGACCAAAATCAAATCATGAGTACCAGATTCAGAATCAAGCGTTAATTGATCACTATAATTAAACCTTCAATTGGTATCTGATCAAAAATCAAGCCTTGATGAACCACTGAGTTGTGACAGTAACAAGGTTCTGAGATGAAGACCTGTGTTCAAAATTCAAACTCTGAAACAGTCATGATCTACATTGGTGATTAAAATCTTATCATCCTGAATTATGATTTTGAAGATCCCAATATATGACTTATAGGAATTAGGAGGAGACTATCATGATGATCAAATTGCAAAATCTCAAATCTTTACAAAGTCTGAAACTCAGGGGGAGTTTCTCAAAAGACAATGTCTGTCTCTGATAGATAGCAAGGCTATGTTATCAGATAAGAACTGATCTGCTTGTGCTTAAATGAATCAGCATAAAGGTAAAAATGCTTCAGAAGTTTCTGAAGATTACAAGCTCTAATACGACTACCAAGGAACTGAGCTCTGAAGATCTGAAGATGGAAGTTCTGATGAACTAGTCCAGATGCTAAAGACTATCTGTTCTCTTAAAGAAAATATAGAGAAGTAGTCATTTTCTATTCTTTGTTCTGGCAACTCAAGTTGTTATTCTGTATGTCTTTGGATCATATAAGATTCTAGATGATCACAGATAAAACTTCGAGGATAACACATTCAGGGGGAGTTGTTGTTCCATACTCTGAATATGTTTTGTTTGGTGATTACCCTATATAAAATGTTCAATCAAAATACTTGGTTTTATCATCATAAAAAAGAGGGGGATTGTGAGAGCAAGAGTTGTCTCTACAAGTCGATCTATGTTTTGATGATAATAATATGTATTTGTGAAAGAACCATTTTATGGTCTAACGTGTGTTGTGTGCAGATCATAATTATAGAATATATCAGATCCAACAAGCACCATCCAGATGAGTGTAATTAATAATATGCAAAGTTACTATGTATGACACAAGTCGCAAGAAGCATGAGCGCTTCTGTATCTGATCGTGATTAGTCAGATCCAAGGATACCGATATTGCTAATGCAATGCTCTTGTGGATGCTCTCTGAAAGTGGTCGAGATTCTGACGATTGTGAAGCTTTTGAAGAAGAGAACCGAAGTGCTGAAGACTCTCATGACTTGAAGTTCTGAAGGCGGAAGGCTCTGAAGACCAAGTGCAGAAAGACTCTGAAGACTTATGTGTTCTGAAGATTAAGGTTCTGAAGATCAATTACTGAAGACTCTGAAGACAAATTCCAAATGGACAAGTTCTGAAGTTTCGGAAGACTTGAAGAAGTAAAGGATAACCTGCTTAAAGACAAGTGTTGATGTTCTGAAGACCGATTCCTAATGGACTTCTCCAATTGACTGGAGACTTGACGTATTAGATATCCTGATTAAGAAGACTCTACTCATGCTTCATCAATTAACCATCAGAAGCCTCTGAAGTTCAGAAGTCAAATGTTACCGTTGTGAGTAACTGTACACGGCGCCCAAGAAATATCTATCAGTTATCCCATAGCAAAAAGGAGATGTGTTAGTACAGCGAGTTATTACACAACGTCTCTTTTCCAATGGAAAACAATATTTCAAACGGCTATATTTCTACCAGGCTATTTAAAGGAAAGAGTATTCGCTTCTAATTGACGACACAGTCCACAGATCGATTAAGCCATGAATGGGGAATTGATTAAGTTATTGTGTGAAGATAGCAACAACGATGAGTTCTCGTTGTAACTCTTAGAATATCCAAAGTTATCACTATTTGCACATGGACATTGTTGTTGAAGCTTAAATATCATCATTCAATACAATAACAATTAATTGGTATAGAAGCTGTTGATGAAGAAGACATCATTGTAAATTAGTCAAGTCATCAACCACCTTCTCGCCAGCGCTACATTGAAGATCTGAAGCAAGGAGTTGTTGCTCAAAGCTTGCTCACCCCGAAGATGAAGAAGAAGAAGATCTACAAGACGTCAACAACTGTCAAATCATTATACATCTCTGTAGTTTCTTAGAATAGCAAGGAGTTATTGCTCACATCATGCTTGAACACTTGTGTGTTCTTTGTACTTAAACTTAGGAGTAATCTGCTTGTTAAGAAGCATCTTCGTAATCTCCTGTATAACTAATTCTTGGTGAATTAGATACCTTGAGTGGTCAGTGTGACCGGAGACCTGAGAAGACAATGGCGAGATGTCATTGTGGGAAAAGCCTGAAATAAGGTCAGTAGCATTATATTCATTGCGATGAATCCCTGAATGTCTAGCTGTGAAAGCCTAGCAGTAGATCTTGCAAGATTGGAACCAGCAGGTCAATGTTCATTATATTCATTAAGTTGAATCCCTGAACGGTTCATTGTATGTTAGTCACAGTGCAGATGTGCAAGTGGTTAGTCACCGACTGTTGCCCGTGCATCTGTAATCGAGATTGATCATAGTGAATTAAGACCTTGTGTTCATGGCGAAATCACCTGAGGTGGGTGGACTGGATTAGCCTTTGTGGTGAACTAGGATATATCGTGTGTTCTTTACTCTTATGCTTAATGTCTTTGTTTATCTTTCTATATAGAGTATCAGAACCTTACACAAGTAAGTCAGAATCTTGCAGCTTAACTCTGATAAGCTTCCGCACTGCAAGTTCTGAGAAATGAATCTTATGTTCAGACTCTTATTAGTTATGAAGCCTCATGCTTAGCAAGTCTGAATGTAACTTCGCCAGTCAGAGTCCCTCAACGAACTCTGATGTAATCCTAAGTGATTCAACGACAAGAAACAAAAAGTAGTTGAAAGAGCAAATACATAATTCAAACCCCCCTTTTTTGTGTCTTTCTCGCACCTTCAATAATGCCTTTCTCTGTTCCATATTGTATAAGCCCAAGAGGAGGCAAGACTGTATCTGGAGATTCCTTTGGGGAACTAGTTTTGACTGTGTTGAAAGAGTGACCACAAGTTTGATCTAATCCTAGACCTAATTGCCGGGGAAAACTCTAAGCATATATATATATATATATATATATATATATATATATATATATAAACAAGTATGTAAAAGAAAGCTGGTAGAATGTACAGGTGAGCAAGCTTCCAGTGTTACAGCTGTATGGTTAGTTATTCAAGAAACTAAAGAAAGTTTTGATAATAAATTATGGATTTGAAATTAAATCACAAGGAAAGTTGTTTTTAAAAAAGAAGTTTGGGGCTTATACTCAAGGAGAGGCCCAGATAAATTCTTTTGAAAAAAATGAACGATCGCATCGTAGTTTTGAAAACAACAGAGGGACTTATACAATGCTGAGGCCCAAATTTATTGTATTTACAAAAGAGGTTGGGTCTTACACTCTAATAGATGCCCAAAGTTTATTTTTGTACATGAGATGGGGCTTGCAACTCAAGGAGGGGCCCAAATGAAAAACATTGATTGTACTGTTATTCTGAAAAGTGTATCGGGACTTATACAATGACTGAGGCCCAAAAAGGTTTTGTGTGACAACTGATGGGTCTTACACTCTATTAGAGGCCCAAAAGTGTTTTAAAAAGAAAAGATAATGGGACTTATAACTCAGGGAGAGGCCCATATGACACCGCGGTTTTAGAAAACACAGTGGGACTTATACAATGACTGAGGCCCAAAAAAGGTTTATATTTACAAGGGATGTGTTTATGTGAAGCTTAAAAAATCAGAAATAAGAGAATCCCTAATTTTGAATTTTTAAAGATATAATTTTCAAAGGAAATTAAATAAAAAATGATATAAAATATCAAATATATTTAAAAACAAGTTGTAAACTTTGAAAAATATTTTGAAAAATCATGTTTAATCACATGAAAGCTTGAAATTCATTTGGAATGAAAAGATCAAAGTGAGAATTTCATTTTAAAATGTTTAAAACAAATAAATTGAAATTAATTACAAAAATTCGAATCATATTACATAAATAATATAAATTGGATTTTTTTAAATAAAATAATTTAACATTTTTGTGACTTTTTAAGAAAAGAACCAATAAAAAATGATAAAAAATGAGAGAGAAATTAATTTTTGAATCAATTAAATAAAATAACCAAAATTCAAATATTCAAAAGTTTGAAAAAGGGCGCCAAGAACACTTTGTTCTTGCCCACGTCCCCTGTTTGGCTCCAATTTGCATATTCTCACTTTTCTCTCTGATTACTCAATGGTTTTGCACGATTCAAACACATATCTTGCTCGTTTTTGAACAAGGATCACAACCATATAGATTAATTGCATTTATATTAAGTGTAGAGTGATAAATCAATGGATAACCTCAAGAACCCTAGTTTCAGCATGAACACAATGAAATTCCATACACGATTGATTCATGGCAATTGATTAAGGGTTATTACTCTACATACATGCAGAAACAAGATGATCACTCCAAAATTCATTTATGATGCATGTAATATGGAGTTGAAGGGTGTCAGGCTTACCTCTTGCAGCTGGTGATCGAGCTTGATGATGGAGATGTTACAGATGTGTTATAAGGACCTGGACAACTTCATTATACCCTATGGAGTGTGTTGAGAAGCCAAGCCTTGATTGGAGATGCTTGGATCAACTTGTGGTACCTCAACTGCAACCTTTCCAAAATCTTGAGTAACTGACTAGTGATTTTGTGATTCAGGGGTTCCAGATGTGTTTCAAGGCCATGGATCACTCATATATGATGTATATGAGGTGTTGGCATGATTGGTTTGGTTTGAATCACTTCTTATTTCAAAATTCGATAATGACTTGAAATAGAAGGCAAATCTGGTTTTTTGAGAGTGATTTTGAGGAAAGCATCAGTTTGGGTGCTTTGGTGTACCCAAAATGATCACAAATGAGCTCTATTTATAATAGAGAAATTTTGTTTTGCAAGGAATAATGAATGGCAATTGGTACAGATCTTTGGCCAATGGTTGCATAAAAGAATCCAAGTCTTCTTTGGCCATTGACTTAGGTCAGTGTAGTAGGCCTATGGTCCTTTGTTGCAGGACTAAGGCTTAACTTATTCAGTGTTTAAAGAGTCAGTCCATGCCACCTCAATGCACCTCTTGAATGCCTTGAAACAAAATGGGAGTTTTTGGATTTGGAGCATTGAATTCCACTTGCCTACATGATGATCTTTTATCTTGGGAGGCTTATGGCTCAGAGATCTTTTGCTTTGATCTGATCTTCAATGTTTCTAGAAGGATTGCAAGACTTGTAATTGCATAAATTAGCCAATTCGAGCAAATGACCTATAATCTGTCTTGGGAAGAAACTAGTCTTTGATGCCATGTTCCAAGGGTTGTAACTCCCTACTCAAATTGAATTTGGAGATGATCTGGTACTTGTTGGAAAGCTCTCATGAAATACTTTAACTTTGATGTTCACAAATTGACCTGGTTCAGCTTGGATCATGATGGAAAATGACCTTAAAGTTGGTAAAAAGTGAAACAGATTCTGACTTAAAATTTCACTAAGTGTTGGAAAAAGTGGTCATTTCCAATTTTTGTGATTTTGATCAATCCAATTTTTCTGATGTTAGATTTCTTCTTAGTTGTGCTTTGTATTATGTTGAAATCTCTGTATTAAGCTTCTTATTAATAAATTCAGAGTTTGTTCATGCTTGTGTTCACTTTTAAACTGTTGAATATTTATTCTATGTTGTTCATGAGAATCTAAAATAAATAGGTAAAAGTACTCAATGTTAGCAATTTCATTAATGGAAAGGAAGCTATTACAAGACAACTGGATTTCCTAGTTTATTGGAATATCCCTAAGGGATTCCATAGGATCATCTGACATGTCCAGATTACCTAAGAAATCTTGCCATTCTTCCTTAGCAAACTCAAAAGCCTCCTTCTTCAGTTGGTTTCTGCGTCTGGATCCAGAATATCTTCTTCTTTTGTGTGTCTTCACAAAGGATGCTGAATAGGAGAGCACTTTTGAAGCTGTCTTCTTAGTTGTAAATACTTCAGGTGCTGCTTTGCCTTAGTTTGCTTGAGTTGTTGCATTCAATAATTCTGCCTTCTTGAAATCTCTCTTTGGAACCCAGATTAGTTTTTGCTTATACATCATGGTGTTTTAGGGATTAAGTGATGATGGAAGAAAGCTTACTTGAGTCCTCTTTTACATGGTCTTGAGTTTAAAATTATTTAAGTATTGGTTAAATCTTATCAGACTCTAATAATAACTCTTGGAAATGTTATCTAGTAGTCTAACCTATTTAAGATTCTCTGAACAACTATGAGTTAATGTTTGATTAGTTTTACTAATGTTTCTATTGTCAGTTTCACTTTGCTAATGCTCCTTCAGAATTCTCAAGGTTAATTGGATGATTGTTGTATACTATGTAAATAAATAATTTTCTCAAAACATCTTTCATAAATTTTGTCAATGGATTACAAAATATTCCTAAAAGGAAAATAGATGGACCTAGATGGTTCTATGTTATTCCTTTTCTACAAAATCGGTAGCTACCATAATCAATATCTGGTTCGTATTCTACAATATCTTCAATTTCTGGCTATGTAACTGCAAGTTGGTCAAACATCTCATTGAGCCACTTCCTTCCCGTTCTCTTCATGATCTGTCTTCGTGGTCTCATAGCAGCTTCTGATGGATCCTTCTTGTAGGGTCGTTTTAGAGCTGCTGATGTTGCCTCATCAGAAGTAGGTTTTGTAAGAAGCACAAAGTCAGTAGTGGATGATGCAGAAACAACTTGTTTCTGACATTTTTGGATTTTTTGTCTTGTTGGACGCTTTGAGATCTCTGTTACCACAGATTTCGGGTTGCTCTCAACTCAATACTCTATTACTCTTGAAGATGTTATTTAAAATGACCTAGGCGTTGGTCCTTTTTATTGTAGTTTCTGAGTATCCTAATCATTGAAATAAGATCTCATGCCTGATTCTTGAGACTGTTTTTTACCATTAACTGGTTTTCACAATCCTTAATGACCCTTGATACTTGATTACTTTTCTTCCTTGGAAACTGATCAAGTAATGATGATCTGAATTGCATTAATTAGTGGAAATTATTTTCCTTTCCTACTTTTCTTCTTTTTCCATCTTTTATTTTATTATTTTTTATGTGACAAAAGGGGGAGAAATAATAGTAAGTATTGTAATTCCATAATATTTACCCCTAAGATCCCACATGTCATTTGCATTTTTGCATACCACAAACAAGATCATACATTCGTCCCCTCTTTTGTAGAATTGTGCCTTGCAGGGATCTTTGAGTTTGTGTGTGTTTGTTAGTTGTTTTATTGCTTAATTTGTTTAGGTTTACTAACCTTTAATCAAAATCCAAAAATATTTTGTTTCCTTTCACTAATATTTTTAGGGGAGGAACAGGTTAAAAATACCAAAAAAATAGTCCCTCAACTCGAATGAATTTCATCTGAACAAAGTCAAAGTTGATCTACAAGTCATTCAAAATCATCTGATCAAGAGTTTCTAAGATTTAATTGATTTTTATTCAAGAGACTCCAAGGTTCATGTGTTTATTTTCATGCCTTCTTTGACAAACAAGAGAATCGAGCCAGAACCAACTAAATATAGCAAGAATGGCTTTTTTGAAGATTTTCAACTGTGCAATTGATTGCACTAATGGTCCAATCGATTGCACCCTACATTTTTTTGCCTAGATTTTGAAATTTTCAGAAGTACAATCTATTCGCGCTACAGTGCAATCGACTGAACGAAGACAGATTTTGCCATAATCAGCATTTTTCAAGTTTTGAAGCATTTGGCACCAATCTTGACCATTAATCACATGTGGAATATTCTTGATCACCTCATTTTAATTCCTCTACATCACTTTAATCATTTTCCACCATGCACCTTCACTAATCACCACTCTTTTGATAATTCTCTCCAAATTTGAATTCCAATCCTAATGTTGATCATCCAAGCCTAATTCCAAACCACCAAATTTCCAAGCCAAAATTCTATAAATAGAGGCCTCATTTCATTCAAGCTTTTGATAGCCAACAAACCTCTTGCAATTTCTCATCCTAACCACAAAATTCACTCAAAGCACACATTTCTTCTCTTGAAAGTTAACAAGAATTCACATTGAATCTTGTTCAACTTTGAGCTAAACCTTCATCCAAACTTGTTTTCTTTAGCAATTCTCATTGATCAAGGCTTTGGAGTTTGGATCTTGAAGCAATTTGAAGGAATTTTCAGATTTGAAGTGGTAATTCATCTTTCACCATTGATGAAGCTTTAATTTCATCATCCACCATGTAGATCTTTGTTGATCTTGTTTGCCTGATCTTTGGATCTTGCAATTTGTGTTTAATTACTGTATTGGTTGCTATTTGCTTTGAATTTTCATACACTTTTGATACCATGATCATGAGGTGTTTGAAGAAAGTTTTAGATCATGATCATCTTGAATTTTGCTGAATTTTTGCTGTCACAGCAGGGTGCAATCGATTTGCATTTTCGTGCAATAGACTGCACGGTACTATTTTTTTGCCTTATTTTTGCAAATCTGTCAGTGTGCAATACACTGCACCTTTTGTGCAATCGACTGCACAGAGGCAGAATTGTGTTTTTGGCTTATTTTTGGGACTGTTTTAGTTCCTTTTCCATTTTCTTCCCTTTCCTTTTGTTCTTAGCCTTAGATCACATAATTGTGTGGTTTAGTTTGGCTTTCTCTTCATCTATTTCTCTTTTCTTTTGATCGATGAAAGTCTTATGGATCATGGAATTCCTTTGTTGAATTTTGATCAAGCCTAGATCGCTATTCGTGTGGTATTGCTTTCGGATGACGATTTACATATCATTCATCTAGCATGCATTAGCACAAAGAGCTATTGACCGGCCTCATTGTAGGGTAATTACTCCGTAAATTACTCGGCGATTGCTCAACATAGCGCAACATATGTCCCGTATCGGAAAACTATCAAGAATGATTGATTATTTGTCTTTTGGTTCAAAACTTATGAAGCTTTTTGTTAGGAGGCTTTGGTCTTATCAATCCTCTAATGAGTTTTCATTAATCTTGACCTAAGTACAATTATTCAATTATTATTGATCACTTACTCTAACAACTAATCACTAACAATATTATTATATTAATTTTGTTTATGTTTCCTTCTCTCTCCCTACCTCTTTTACTTTTTTGCTTCATTATTATCATTTCATATCATGTTTATGTTTCCGTAATTTTTCCTTTGTCCGTTGGACACATGTTTAAGCTTCCGCAATTTTTCCTTTGTTTGTTGGACACATGTTTAGGCTTCCGCAATTTTTCCTTTGTCCATTTGGACTCAAAAAACACTAATAAAGGATTAAACCACTAAAAGATTTGTGCTCTTAATTGTTGGACTATGGCCACTATCCAATGCTTTGGATTGATCTCTTTATGAACCTCTTTTGAAGTAATATCGGGCTAATGGACATAGAATTAGGACTTCTTATCCCTTTGCTTGGAGTATCGATTGAAGACTTTCCTTTATTTGGCCAATTTGCTTAAGGATGGAATTCTTTTAATATTGCTTTGAAGTGGCTCCATTTTGGTTAGATCCTTCTTTTCCCTAGCTTTTATTTTTATGCACTAGGATAGTCACTTCTTCTCCTCCCCTTCTTAAATTTTCAAAACCTTCTCCCTTTTTCAAAAACTTTTTTGTTTTCAAACTTAAAACTGCTTTCATAATAAAACCTTAACTATGGTCAAGTGATTTTTTTTAAAACTTTGTTTTCCTTAATAAATCTCAATCCATTTTAATCATATTTTGACCATTTCATAAAAACATAAAAAATACAAAAACCCATCAAATATTTTTGTGCTTTGTGCACTTTTTTTTTCTTTTAAAACTCTTTTTCATAAGTTTAGACATGATTCATTTCTTTAAGCGGAATTATTCGCTTAGAAATGACGACTTGTCTTTACACTTAAAATCAACCAAAACAAACATTTTTTTGTTCTTTGTACCACAAACTACGGGGTTTTGATCCTACATTGCACATCGTGGGTACGTAGGCATGAGGCGATAAGTCTCTCCAAACACAAAAATCTTAAAAAAATATTTCTCTTCTCATCTCCTCAATCTCTTTACAAGCAAACCATTTTCAGACCAAAAAGCATGAATACATCAAAGGGCTCCTATAGAGTACTATAGATGTATTGGGTGCGTAAAACCCTGCCTTTACATAACCAACCCCCTTACCCTTTATCTCTTTATTCTTTTAGAACTCTTTAGGTTTTGTTCGCTCTTTTTCCTTTCCCTTTGTGGATAAAAATAAAAGTGTGGTGGTGACTCTTGCTTTATGAGTTAAGTTAATTAATAGCTTATACTCACAAATTTCCCCACTACAGAAAAGTGGCGACTCTACTGGGGAGAGATTGACCTCTTGCTGGTCCATCCCTTTGAGGGGTTTAGCCTACTTTGATTTATTTATCGCTTTTTGTCTGATTTGCTTATTACTTGCTTGTTCTGTTTGGGAATTCTTCTGTGAGGAGTGATAAGCCCACTACCCAGGCTTGAGCATACACATAGGTATTAGCGTGGGCAGGCGTGTCGCTCCCGTGGTGTTTGGCCACGTGTCGGTGTTCACGAGACCTACAGCCAGACGAGGTTCTATCCGGAGCTATCTGCTATTGTATGTTTGATACAGGCCAGTAGATATTCTCTGGAGGAATTGTCGACTCTGGTGACCATTCCCGAGAACTCAGTAACGACACTCCTCCCAAGATGTGATAATGGCATACCAGAAATGGCAAACCCATTACGCATTCTTGATCCGAGGACCCGAAGCTGGGGACTTTAGAACTCCTTAACCCATCTTGGCCTTTTTAGGATCGTGGCGCGGAAGCTATGAAGATGCAAATCTGACTTAGCTGTCACGCGATGCCACACTCGGTGTGCTGGTGTGTCTGATAGTAGATTGTGGACCCTGGGCACTTTGTTAGAACCACTGTTTTTTGCAGGTACAATGAAGACAAAACCTTAGTACATACCCTTGGCTTCATGCTCGTGACTTGAACCTTGACCTGTATGCTTTGTGTGATCTTGTTTGTGGTTGTTGCATTCATGCACTCATGCATTCATGAGCATTCTTTTGGGAGGTTTCAAGGAACTTAAAGGCATTATTGCAAACATTGCAGGAACTTTTATTATGGATTTTGGAAGGAGAAGTGCAAAGAAGTACACTTTCAAGAGTCCTAAGTTAGGGGGTTTGAGTGAACTAGGATCTTTGGTTGCTGATACCGAGAAGTTCGAGCCCAGATATGGAAGGCTTTTATCTCTCTTGAAGGTTGATATGGCTGAAGGATTGCTTGCTACTTTGGTTCAGTTCTATGACCCTTTGCTGCATTGTTTCACCTTTCCTGATTATCAGTTGGTACCTATGCTAGAGGAGTATTCTCTCCTGCTTGGTTTGCCTATTCATGGTCAGATTTTCTCTGGTTTGGATCCCGCTCCCGAGCATCATGTTATTGCAAAGGCTACTCACTTGAAGGTTTCTGAGATTAAGGCTCACATGGATACCGAAGGAAAGATTCTTGGGTTACCCGCTAAGCTCTTGATGGATAGAGCTCATCACTTTGCTAGTGTGAAGAACACAGTTGTTTTTTAGGCTATTCTTGCCTTGCTTATTTATGGATTGTTCCTCTTTCCGAATGTGGAGAAATTTGTCGACATCAACGCTATTCAGATCTTCTTGATTGGGAATCCAATTCGAACTTTGCTTGCCGATGCTTACCATTCTATTCACCTCAGGAATTTCCATAGTGAATGGATGATTATCTGTTGTGCACCTTTGCTTTACAAGTGGTTTATTTCTCACATGCCGAAGTCTGCAGCTTTCTGGAATCTCAAGGATGGTTTATATTGGTCGCGGAAGATTATGTCTCTCACTCATTCTGATATTGATTGGTGTAACCGTGTTCCTTCTGGAGTGATGATTATTGATAGTTGTGGTGATTTTCCCAACGTGCCACTTCTTGGTACAAAGGGGGGAATCAGCTACAATCCGGTGTTGGCTCATCGTCAGTTGGGATATCCTTTGCGAGAGGTACCGAAGAACATTCATTTGGCCGGTCTCTTTTTCAAGGATGAAGAATCTCTAGTTGCTCTCAAGAGAGAAATTGTGGAAGCTTGGCGCAACATTCATAGAAAAGGAAAGGAAAGTTTGGGAAATCCGAATTGTGTCTCTTCGGAACCTTACCTCCAGTGGGTTAAAAATAGAGCTATTACTTTTAAGATGCCTTATAAGCATCAGGAGCCTTTATCTTTAATTGATAAGAAGCATATTCTCTACTCTATGGAAGACACAGAGAAGCTTCAGATCGCTTTGGCCGAGATGCAACAAGAGAGAGATGTTTGGAAGAACAAGTATCAGATTATTGAGTTAGAGAATGCAAAGCTTCAAGAGCACTTCAAGAAGAAGAATGAAGATGAAGTTGCCAAAAAGAAGAGAAAGGTGCAAGAGGATTTATTTTCCTCTCGCATTCAGCCAGTTTCCAATATTCCGAAGAGTTCAGAATCTCCTTGGAAATTGATGTTGATGAGTTGCTGATTATGAAGACTCAGATGTAGGCCCACATTAAGAAGTTGGAAGATAGAGCTGGGACTTCTTCTCATAGGATTCTCTAGGGATCTAGTTTTATTTATTCTCTATAGTTTTAGGATTCTTGAATTTGCAATATGCCTGATATTTCCTTGAAACTTTGCATTTGCATCGTGCACATCAAGCATCATCTCTTGCATTGTTTCTTGCCTTTTCCTGGTGTCTTATAGTTTCTTTTGGTCTTCATTTAGCCAAGCTGTCGCACCAGTATAATACTCGGTCTAATCTAAAGAAAAAGATAGATCAATTACAACAAGAGAACCGTGAGCTTCGTGAAGAAGTATCAACTCTGAAGGATGGTTTGGAAAGACTCACTACTATGATGGAAGCTCTGGTGGCTGCTCAGAATCAGCCACCACCTCCTCCTCCTCCGCTTTCAACTCCTGTGCAAAGGACACTCATTTCTGAGATTGTCTTTACGCCCATCTCTGTGGCACCTGCTAGTGTTCCTCAATACTCCATGCCTCCTGGTTTCCCCTGGGGCATGCCTCATAACTTTGTTCCTAAAGGTTATCAACCACCACCACCTCCTGAAGTTCCCGTTGTTCCTACTGTTCAACCAGTGATGACTGTACCACCGCATGTGGTTCATACTGTTCCTTTTGGTGAAGAACAGATTTTCCATACTGCGCCAAGCGAAAATGCCAGTTCTTATGATAGAATGGAAGAGATTCAAGACCAGTTTGCTGAAATGCAGAAAGAGATCAAAGCTCTGAGAGGTAAAGAGTTGTTTCGAAAGAGTGCTCATAAGTTATGCTTGGTTCCTAATGTGAAGATCCCGCATAAGTTCAAAGTCCCTGACTTTGAAAAGTATAAGGGTAACTCTTGTCCGATGAGTCATTTGACTATGTATGCTCGTAAGATGTCGGCTCAGAAGGATAATGATCAGCTTCTCATTCACTACTTTCAAGATAGTTTGTCTGGTGCAGCTTTGAAATGGTACATGGGACTCGACAGTACTCGAATTCGCACTTTTGAAGATTTGGGTGAGGCATTTGTGAAACAGTATAACTATAATATGGATATGGCTCCTGATCGTGACCAGCTTCGGGTAATGGCTCAGAAAGATAAGGAGACATTCAAAGATTACGCGCAAAGGTGGGACGAGGTTGCTGCTCAGATCAACCCTCCTTTGGAAGAAAAGGAGATGACCAAGATTTTTCTAAAAACTCTGAGTCCTTTCTTTTATAAGCGTATGATTGCTAGTGCCCTGAGTGATTTCACTGAGATGGTTAATATGGGGATGAGATTGGGAGAGGGTGTCCGTGAGGGACGTTTGTCGAAAGATGGCAATTCTATTGGAAGTTCCAAAAAACATAGTGGAGGATTTGCCAAAAAGAAAGAAGGAGAGACCAATGTCGTTTCTTGAGAAAGGTATAGAGGACCTTGCCATAGAAACAATCAGTGTCAGCAACATGTTGCATCTGTCACTCCTGTTATCAGTTCAGCTCCTGTTGTTTAGGCAGCTCCTGCTCAGCAACAACGTTTGAATCATCCAAACAATCAACGGGGCCGTTTTCAGAAGGATTTTGATCCGATTCCAATGACATACACAGAATTGCTACCTTGTCTAATTAAGAAGAATTTTGTTCAGACCCGTCCACCACCTGCTGTTCCAAAGGATTCACCATGGTGGTATAAGCCTAAAGCTCATTGTGCTTTCCATTAGGGAGGATTGGGCATGACACTGAGAACTATTATCCATTAAAGATGGAAGTTCAAATGTTGGCGAGAAGTGGTATTTTGTCTTTCGAAGATTCCAATCCTAGTGTCCAATCAAATATGCTGCCTAATCACGGCAAGGCGTCTGTCAACATGGTTTTGGGTTGTCCTGGTACATTCAAAATCTTTGATATCCGTTGAATCCGAAGATCTCTTATGGAAATGCATGCACTTTTGAGTGAATACCATGATATTGATCATGACTATGCAGTTTGCTGTATCTGTTCTGTGAATCCTCGTGGTTGTTTGATAGTGAAAAGGGATATTCAAAGGATGATGGATGAATATTTGATTGAGGTCACTGCTAAAAGAGATGAATATCAGAATGAGGTGAATGCTATTGAGCTATGCTTTAATATTCCTGAAAGAGTTGTTATCTCTTATGATAGTCAGAAGACCACTGTTACGGCTTTGGTTATTCGGTTACCTGGCCCGGTGCCCTATGAATCTAACAAGGTTGTTCCATTTAAGTACAATGCTACCATGGTAGAAGATGGTAAGGAAGTGCCCATTCCTTCTTTGTCTTCTGTGGTAAGCATCACTGATGTGAGTAGAGTGACCCGAAGTGGTCGTATCTTTGCTCCTAGGCCTCCAAAGATTGTGGAGAATGTTATTGCTGGAAAACAACATCAAGATGAGAGTAATGTCGATGTTTCTAGTCATTCCAGTGGTTCGAAGGTTTATGAGGATGGAGTATTGAAATTGATCAAGAATAGTGATTACAGTGTTGTGGATCAACTCTTGCACACCCCGTCCAAGATTTCAGTGTTGTCCTTACTAATGAATTCGGAAGCTCATAGGAAATCTTTGCAGAAGGTTTTGGAACAAGAATTTGGTGAGCATGATGTGACTGTTAATCAATTTGATGGCATCGTTGCCAACCTCACAGCATGTAATAATTTGAGTTTCTGTGATGAAGAGTTACCCGAGGAGGGGAGAAATCACAATTTGGCTTTACATATCTCCATGAACTGTCAAGAAGATGCACTTTCTAATGTGATTAGTTGATACTGGCTCTTCTTTGAATGTGTTTCCAAAATCTACTTTATCAAAGCTTGCTTACCAAGGTCCTCCCATGAGGTATAGTGGGGTTGTTGTCAAAGCTTTTGATGAATCTCGAAAGACTGTGATTGGAGAGGTTGATCTTCCAATCAAAATAGGACCGTGCTTCTTCCAGATTACTTTTTAAGTAATGGATATCCGTCCTACTTATAGTTGTCTGCTTGGCCGACTCTGGATTTATGAGGCTGGGGCAGTGACTTCGGCTCTTCATCAGAAGTTGAAATTTGTTCAGAATGATAAGCTGGTAATTGCTGGAGCTTGTAGCGAGCGATTTTGGACGCGGTTCTTAAGCGCTGGTCGCTCTCTGCGGTTTGAGCTTACTACAGGTCGATTCATTTTTTATCCTATTAAAGCTGATGAAGGAAGGGAAATGGATGTCTCCAATTAACCCTGCTTTGCATACTGAGTTTGAACAGCGGTCTGTTAGGTTTCGAATGCTATCAATGTGGGGGGGCCTTTGTACTGGTTATTTGTATTTTCGCCAATACTGGTTTCTCTCTTTTTATTTTGACAGAATGTTTCTGGCGGGGAACAAGGATTAGGATGTTAGGACTGATGCTTTTTGGTGGATATGTGAGAGTATGGGATTTTGGTTTTTTTGTTGATTGTGCTCGCTAAGATTTTTCTTTCAATCTTATGCCTACGCATTCCCGTTTACCGAAACAGGGAAATCAGAGCATTCGTAGTTCCTCCTATTCTATGGGAGGAAATTGGTTGTTTTGGTGTCTTGTTCAAAGCCCAAGACGTGAAGCGAAAGGTAGTTTGTATCTTGTTCAAAGCCCAAGATGTGAAGCTGAAAAGTCTATTTGTATCTTGTTCAAAGCCCAAGATGTGAAGCTGAAAGGTCCTGACTTTAGAGAGAATTTGTCATCTCTAAAGGGGGTCTGTTTGTTACGATTGTTGGGTGACTGGTTATAAAGGGAGGATTACTTTAACTGGGATGCACGGATCCTAGCAATGCCATAATTTCCTTTATAGGGGGTTTTAACCTGAAGGAGAAGACTTTAACTCAGTGTAGAGAAATGCCATCTTTCCTTAGGAATTTCTCATACTAAAAGAGGGACAGTGGCATGGATGTAGATGATCCAGAGGCCTGCCGCTTACAGCGATTAGATGAAGGGGAAGGAGTTGTTGATGTTTGTGTACTGTGAATGAGGCACATATTTGATGCTAAAAGGTTAATTGGATTAACCAGTTGTTTTCTTATACAAAGCCTAAGAGGAGGCTATTTGTGTCTCGTACAAGGCCCGAGAGAGAGGCTAAAAGGTTTTGACTCAACGAGGGAATCTTTTAGTATATCGTATAAAGCCCGAGATGGAGGCTATTTGACTCAACAAGAGAGTGTTTTTGTGTGTCTCGTACAAAGCCCGAGAGAGAGGCTAAAATTTGTTTGGCTCAATAAGAACCTTTTTGTATCTCGTATAAAGCCCGAGATGGAGGCGAAAAGGCTGATTGACTCAACGAGGGAGTCTCTTATGTGTCTCGTGCAAAGCCCGAGAGAGAGGCTAAACGTTGTTTCAGTTAAGTGACAGGTCCAGTATACTGATTTTGAAAGAGAAAATCAGTTCTTATATGAGCAACACTGTACTCAAGGATTTGATTCAAGGATCCGAGTTATGCCTGTTTTTTAAGGAACCGGGAAATCCGAAGGGTATTGAGAATGTCCAAGTCTACGGGTTTACTTCCTATTCTTGAAGGGTGCTTGAGAATGTCTTTGAGACTCGAGGAGATTAGACTGTCCATGTCTAAATTTTTATCTTTTGTACTATGCTTTGAGAAATAGTAGTAGACTCTTTGACATGACTGTTCTATGACGATGACTAAGTTCTGTTCCTATACCTTTAGGAGGTCGTCAGGATAATTTGTACGAAGCCCAAGAGGAGGCTGGAAAGTTTTAAGAAGCCGAGAGGTCCTTGTACGAAGCCCAAGAGGAGGCTATCATTCCCGGAGGAAGAGATCGTTATACGAAGCCTAAGAGGAGGCTGTGAATACTTCTAAGGGGCCGATGTGTCCTTGTACTAAGCCCAAGAGGAGGCGGGGTTGTTTTTAGGAAGCCTGTGGGTCCTTGTACGATGCCCAAGAGGAGGCCGATGCTTTTAAGAAGCCGATGGGTCCCTAAACCCTGAGAAATTCAAGGCAAGCTATTCACAAGGAATAGATCAAGTCAGGAAAGTTTGAGAATTTGGAAGAAACTCAAGAGATGCCATTCACGGAGAAAAGATCATCTCTGGGAAATAAAGTTTCTTTGACAACTTCTAAAGGTGACAGTCTATGAAAGGGTTCACCGAGAATGCTGCCTTTCATGTCTCCATATTGTTTAACCCCGAGAGAAGGGAAGACTGTGTCTGGTAATCCTATGGGGATCTAGTTTAGACTATTTCTAAGAGTGATCAACGAGCTTAATGCTAAACGTAGTTGCTGGGGAAATTCTAAATATCTATACTATTATTACACAGTTGATATGAGTTTATGAAAGAAAACTTACAATGAAACAGCCCCACAATACAGTTATATGTATATTAAAGCGGTAAATGAAAGCAATAACCACTTACTTGGTTGTAGAGCTTCCATGCTGTTTGGTTAGTTGTTCAACAAAGAAAGATTGAAAACAACAGTATATTCAAAATGAAAGGAGAAAGTGCTTTGAAAAAGAAAGATTTGGGGCTTACAGCTCAAGGAGAGGCCCAGGGTTTTATCAGTGAGCGCACTGTTTGAATTTGTACAGAGGGACTTATACAAGTGGCTGAGGTCCAAAATGTTTTTTGTACAAAGGGATTGGGTCTTACACTCTAATAGAGGCCCAAAAGTTTTGAATGGGTCTTACTACTCGAGGGTAGGCCCAAAAGTTTGTTTTTCAACGGATGATGATCGCGTCGAACTTTTTGAAATACAACGGGACTTATACAATAAGTGAGGCCCAAAATGGGTCGTATTTACAAAGGGTTGGGTCTTACACTCTATTAGAGGCTCAAAAGTTTTGAAAATGATTTATGAGGGTTGAATTCATCCAAAAACCCTAATTTGTTTTCAAAATGTATTTAATTGAATAAAAATTCAATTAAAATGATCAAAATTGTTTAACATATGTAAAACAAATTGTGATCTTGGATTAATGCTTCAAAAATTAAGTATTGACCTACAAAATAATTAGAAAGCATTAAAAGTTGCAAAATCAAGGTGGAAAAAATATTCTAAATGTCAAAAACAATTAAAACATTAATTCTTTGCAAAAATATCAATTATATGAAATAAATAATATTTTTGGGATTTTATGGGAAAATAAAATATTTTAACATTTTTGTGAATTATTAAAAAAAGAATCAACTCAAAATCATTAAAACTCAGAGAGAAATTAATTTTTGAATCAATTAAATAAAATCACAAAATTCATATATTTGAATTTATGAAAATGGCGCCAAGAACATGGACAAAGAACACGCGCGTGTTCTGCCTTGCCCAGATTTGAATTTTCTATCCAATCTCACTGAATACTTGATCTTATCATGTAATCCACATACCAATCAACTCGTTTCAACCCCACGATCATGTCTATGGTATTTAATTTCATTTAAATTAAACATACAACAAGAAATCATGAAAAATCCTCAAGAACCCTAATTTGTGCATGAAGGCTAGGATTTTTGATACACGATTCAAACAAAGCAATTAATTGAGGGGAAACATTCCATGCATGATTATGAACATATGGCCAAAGTATTGTGCGAGGAAATATGCATAGATTGAGAGATGACCAAGTTTAGGCTTACCTCTAGGTCGTGACAGCAAGTTCAAAGTGATTTCTGAGTTGGAGGTGTTACAGATGAGTTGTGATGATCTGAACAACTTCCCTACACCCTATGGAGTGTGTTTGAATGCTTGGACTTGACTGAAATTGGCTGGATCACTTCATGGCATCTCAACTGCACCTTGGTTAAAACCTTGAGCAATTGACTGGTGATTCTGAGAAATCAGTGTTTCAGATGTTGTTTAAGTGTTTGATCCACTCATATATGATGTATGTGAGGTGTGTGTGTGATTGGTTTGAGTGGAATTGCTCTCTAGCTCAGAAACTCAAAGTTGCCTTGCTAAAGAAGGCATTTTTGCCAAGAGAATGAGATTTTGAGGAAAGCATCTGTTGGATGGCTTTGGTGTACTCAAACTGATCACAATTGAGCTCTATTTATAGTAGAGCAAGTTTGTTTTGGGATCGACAGTGAATGACAACTGCTGAGTAGGTTTGGCCAATGTTGTCCAATGAGAATCCAAGTCTCCTCTAGCCATTGACTAGAGGTTAGGGCACAGAGCTGTGGTTCCCTTGGTCTTGGATAAATCTTGACTGAATTCAGTTGAGAATGGCTCAGTCCATGCCACCTTGATGCTTCCATTGAATGCTCCATTCCAAAATTGGAGTCTTGTCCCTATTTTGGCCATTCTAGGTTCAACATGCTATTTCTTGTTCCAAACACTTTGGAGGCTTGGCTCAGTGATTGTCCCCTTTAGATTCAATCCTCTGAGGTGTCCAAGTGGATAGGAGCATTTGGATTTGGCTGATTTTGGCAAATCGACCAAAAATGCAAAATCTGCCTTGCCTTGGCAGATTTCAGCAAGGCAACTTGCCAATGTCATATCTCATGGCTCAAATTGAATTTGGTAATGTTCTTGGCCATTTTGGAAAGTCCTTACATGATACAACAACTGTTTGAACATGTTTGGTTTTGATCTCTTTTGAATCCAAGTGAAAACTCCCCCTACATTTGGCAAAAAGTAAGGCAAAATCTGACTTAGTGAAATTTTCACTAAGTGTTGGAACAAAGTGACTTTTCTTGATTTTGATCACTCCATAACTCAAAATCCATGAGGAATTTGGACATAGGTCAGTATGAAGCTTTTGTAGAGGGCAATGAGATCTACAAATCAAGCTTTGGATGGAAAAAAATGGCTTTGTGGTTTAGGAGTTATGGTCCTCCAAAGTTGGCACATTAGTGTTACTTTTTCCATAACTTAGAAATTTTTCTAAGTTTTTATGGTTACCCCTTTTACAAGTTATCCCACTTTATTTGTTTTTTCTTGATGAATGATGATTCAAATCATACATTAACATCATTTTAGGGTTAAAAATCCATTTTGGTGAAAAATCTCAAAAAGTCAAAGTTGACTTCTGTGCACAGTTGACTTTTTATCAGATGAATTCCAAACTGTACAATTCTTCAGGAAATCATGTCCTTGACCTAAATCAAACTTGATGGACATATTCCATGGGTGTCATAGGGTATATTGAATCATGTCTTAGGGTTTGGGAGCATGTCCTGGTCAAAAGTCAAAGTTACAGTTGACTTTTCTTGTGAAACCCTAATTGTGGTGCAGATGAAATTGAGACTTGTTGCTCAAGCTTCTTGGATTAATCCATTGTTCCAAATGGATCAATATGGTATATTAGAGATCCTCAAATCATGTCTTGAGGTATTGGTTCATGATTTGTCCCAAAAGTCAACTTTGGGGTGAATTAGGTCAAGAAACCCTAATTCCTGATTTTTGATGTATGCATCCCCTGAGGTCAAATTGACTTGATGATTGGGTCCATGAGGTTCCATGGAGTATATTAGGTTATGTTTTGGATCTTTGGCTTGTGCTCAGATGGATTTTTTCATCTGGAGGCCCTGGTAGACCAAAACCCTAATTTAGTGACATTGTCGATCTTGAGACTTGATCCACCTAGAAGGGAGCAGCCTTGTGCTTGATCCTTGAAGTGGGAGTCCTTTTGATCCATTGTGGATGTTTGAGAGGTTAGACAAGTTGAAGATCATGTCATTCCTTGATTGATCCTTTGTCTAAGGCTCTGAGAGGGCTTGAAACCCTAATTTTGATTGTAGTGGATGCTCACCCATCTTTGGGGAGACTGATGAAGTATGATGGTTCCCCCATATTGTGATGATGATTTTCACAATGATGGGAAATCTTAGTGGTCAAAATTTAGGGTATGACAGAGGTGAGCAAGCGATGCTGGTGAGCCACCTTTCATCCTTTTCGTATGCTGAAGCTGATGAAACTATTGGAACTCTGTTCCAAGCTCTTTATGTTGATGACAAAGCTGTTAAGAAGAATGAGTTACCCATGTCTTCTTTGAAAGATGCTCTGCATGTGTTAAAGACTGGTCGGTCTGACGGTTGGGGCCGAGTCATTGATGTGGTTGATAACCTAGGCAAAACTGGTTTAGGCTTTACGCCTGGTATAGTTAGAAGAGATTTGAAGTGTAATAATGAGACCTTTCACAGCACCGAATTCATCAACAAAAATCACTCTACTGCTGTCATCATTGAAGAAGATGAAGAGGAAGAGCTTCCCAATTTCGTGACACATGGACAAGTCTTCCAGAATTGGATAGCTGTTGATATTCCTACTATTGTTCATATTTCAAAGTAATTTGTTTTAGTTTCTTTCAAAAATTCTTTCACTCTGCCCAAGGTGAAAGTGAATTTGTGAGGGCATTGTTTCAAATTTTATCATCATCAATAAAATGTTATTTTGTTTATCCATATTATGTTTTCCCTTTTTGCTTTATTTCTGAAAAATGGTAACATAAAAAAACAAAAAAAAAAAATAATAATGTGATAATCACTTTTATCTGCATGATACTTGCACTTCTTATTCATATTCTAAAATCAAACATAAATCATTGTGCAAATTGATTGTTAAACCCATTGAAAACAATGACCTTATGCCCTATCCTAACTTTGAATTCCCTGTGTTTGGAGCTGAAGAAGAAGATACTGAAGAGATTCTAGATGAAATTTCTCGGTTGCTTGAGCACGAGGAAAAAGCCATTCAGCCTCATGAAGAGCCGGTGGAATTGGTTAATTTGGGTTCAGATGATGATATAAAAGAAGTCAAGATGGGGAACTGCTTCAGTTAGATGTTAAGAAGAGGATTGTGGAGCTTCTTAGAGAATATGTTGATGTGTTTGCTTGGTCATATCAAGACATGCCTGGTCTTGATACTGATATTGTAGAGCACCACTTTCCATTGAAGCCAGAATGTCTGCAAAAATGAATAAAATAAATGAAAAAAAAAAGAAGAAGAAGAAGAAGAAGAAGAAAAAAAGAGGAAGAAAAAAAAATGATGATGAGTCATTCTGGTGGCTATTGATTATTTTACCAAGCTGTTGAAGCTGCTAATAAGAATATCAAGAAGATTGTTCAGAAGATGATTGTTACTTACAAGGATTGGCATGAGATGCTCCCTTTTGTTTTGCATGGGTATCGTACATCCGTCCACACTTCAACAAGGGCAACCCCTTTCTCTCTTGTGTATGGTATGGAAACAGTGCTCCCGGTGGAAGTTAAAATCCCTTTTATGAGAGTCTTAATGGAAGCTAAATTGTCTAAGGCTGAATGGTGCCAAAGCAGATATGATCAGTTGAATTTGATTGAAGAGAAAAGAATGACGGCCTTGTGTCATGGCCAATTATATCAACAGAGAATGAAGAAAGCTTTTGACAAGAAGGTTCGACCTCGTGTGTTCAGAGAAGGAGACCTCGTGCTCAAAAAGATCTCGACTTCTACCAATGATTCTAGGGGCAAGTGGACTCCTAATTATGAAGGCCCATATGTTGTTAAGAGAGCCTTCTCTGGCGGTGCATTACTTCTTACAACTATGGATGGTGAAGAGTTCACTCGTCCCGTGAATGACGATGTAGTCAAGAAATACTTAGCTTAAAAAAATAAAAGAACAGCACGCTAAGTTGAAAACCCGAAAGGGCGACTTAGGCAAAAATGAGCGTCTCGGTGGGATGAAAACCCGAAAGGGCGGTCCAGGCAAAAATTAGAGACAAAAACAAAAATAATCATCCCGGTAGATTGAAAACCCGAGAGGGCAATCTAGGCAAAAGTTAGGGATTATGGCAAGTAACTGCATCTGGCTAGTCTTGATCATTTAAAAGCAACATTGTCTATCGAGGATTCTGCTTCAATCATCCTCAGCTGAAGTTTTGAGCACAGCGGAATTCAAAGTTGTTACGGAGAATAGTGGTCATTGTATTTCAATGTAACCCTTTCCATGTATTTACCATTTTCAAACTTTGTAATGATCCATGGAGTTACGCCATTTGCGGACTTTCATTCTATTAATAAAATTTGGGCCTTTGTCCCTTTGTTTGCAATTCTTATTTTGTTTCTGTTTGCAAAATTTCATTTATTGCTGATGATGATTTTTGAAACAAAATGTGAATAATTGATTTAAATTTTTGAAATTTATAAAAACATTTTCCTTTGATTTATGAAATATAAAAAAGAATGTTAACGGTTATTCCAAGAATGGTAGGAACAATGTCTTCCTCAACAGGGTTCGTTCTTGCTCCTTTGGCAGAATTTATGGAGAAATCCCTAGTAGAGTTTGTCGATATATCCCCAGTAGAGTTTGTTGATATTTCCTCAGCAGAACTTGTTCCTATGAATGGGATCAGTTGTTGACAAGGTGATGGGTTTGTTATGATGTGTTGAATTCATAAGGTCTAATGCTGTTTGGTTTTGCCCCAGCTAGGTCTTTATCTGAATCTTCTTCAGCTGATTATGTTATGGTCAGGCAGTTGAGTAGTTTTGAGGTCCACTTCTCCTTAATGGTGGTCCCTACGCAGAGATTCATTTTTGCTGTCCCCTGCCGAAATCATATGAGGAATCCCCACTCAGAGTTTTATCTTCTAGATGTGTTGTTGTTACTTTGGATGTCCCCAAACAGAGAGCGATGCTATTTTCTTCTAAGAAGCATTGATGTGGTGATCGTTTGTCGTGTTTCATCTTGTCTTCTGGATGTTTTTCTCTCCAGGTTGTTCTACCCAGGGATTTATCCTTGATGATTCTCCAACGGAGGCAATGTATTATCATTTCCAATCATAAAGCAGTGAGGTTAATTTCTCATTTCCCCCGGCAGGTACAAGATGTACTTCTCTCAAGATTGTTTTTCAGAGATTTTATCCTCCTAATAAAGATTATGCATCACTATTGTGGTTATTCCCCAGTAAAGTCGCTCATGATAACTATATTCAAGGAATATTGATATACTAGTCACCTGTTGTGTTTTCTCACATTCATGATGAATATTGATCTAAAATCCCCCATAGTTTGACGGTTTGCTGTTTTCCCAGCAAGTTTAGGATGCTTTGCTCAGAATTATTTAATCCTCTGAGAGTGTTCTCGTATCTCCAGCAGATTTGCCTTGTTTTCCCAGTGGGCTTTGCTTAGATGTTTTTATGTCTACTATCTCCAGCGGATTCATTATTTTTTTGCAGCAGGTCTCCTCATCTTATTGAAGCGGAAGTTCCTGTGAATTCTTTATTATCCCCAGAAAGATTCAGAAAGTTTGGGTTGTTATAGTTCTCCAACAGCTTTCCTACCATCCTCAAAGCAGAGTTTATGTTTTATCCTCTTTGTAGATCAATGATGTTAGAAGATTGATATTTGGGTTTTTCCTCAAGGAGTATCTTCTTTTCTCCAGCAGGATTTGAGCCTTCTAGTAGGATTTATTTTCCTTTAATGGCTATTGTTTATCTCTTGTAGGATTTCTTCAGCTAAAGCCCTAGCAGAGTTGCTAATGATATCTCCATCTTGTTGAGATTAGCCGAGTATTCAGTGGTGTCGTGATGTTTATTCCACCCTCTGCTTATCCTTTATGTCTGTTTTGTCAGCATATTCATACTCATAAGCATTGCATGCACATTCATTTTGTTGTGCATAGAATTTTGTTGTTGCATTGTGCATTTTGCATTTGTGTTTGCGCTTCTATGCTCTCTGGTGTTGTTATCCCTGTAGAGTGTGTGTGTCCTCTCTCCATTTAGAGTGTCGACCCGTAAGTAGAAAAATGCCTATCTTTGTTAATTCCCCACTGAGTTTATTTCTCGCGGAAGATTTTGATTCAGCTTCCTCTCCAGTTCATTATCTGGATGGAATTAGTCCCCAGTTGAGATATTTCCTCCTAGGGATGAGTCTTGTTTGACCGTTTCTCTCCAGCTTGTTCCTGGATTGAATTTGGGTCCCCTGCAATATTTGTTTGGATCTCTAGGCTGTGAAACCTAGATTGAGAGTGCATTTATTTTGCACCTTTGAGGATTATGTACCCTTCACCTGAAATCTGCGTATGATTCCCCTTTTGGAAGTTTCAATACTCTTTCGTGGCATTCCTTTATTTGAGAAGCCTGAGGCGGTGTAGTTAATACCTTTTGTGACTCCAATGAATGGTAAGTCTCTTCGGTTAGACGGGACAGTTCGTTGTTGAGATTTGTTACTCCAGTGAATGGTAAGTCTCTTCGGTTTGATGGGACAGTTCGTTGTTGAGATTTGTTACTCCGATGACTGGTAAGTATCTTCGGTTTCATGGGACAGTTCGTTGTTGAGATTTGTTACCCCGATGAAGGGTAAGTCTCTTCGGTTTGATGGGATAGTTCGTTGTTGAGATTTGTTACTCCGAGGAATGGTAAGTCTCTTCGGTTTCATGGGACAGTTCGTTGTTGAGATTTGTTACTCCGATGAATGGTAAGTCTCTTTGGTTAGACGAGATAGTTTGTTGTTGAGATTTTGTTACTCCGATGAATGGTAAGTCTCTTCGGTTAGACGGGACAGTTCGTTGTTGAGATTTTGTTACTCCGATGAATGGTAAGTCTCTTCGGTTTGATGGGACAGTTCGTTGTTGAGATTTGTTACTCTGATGAATGGTAAGTCTCTTCGATTAGCCGAGACAGTTTGTTGTTGAGATTTTGTTACTCCAATGAATGGTAAGTCTCTTTAATTAGACGGGACAGTTTGTTGTTGAGATTTTGTTACTCCGATGAATGGTAAGTCTCTTCGGTTTGATGGGACAATTCGTTGTTGAGATTTGTTACTCCGATGAATGGTAAGTCTCTTCGGTTTGATGGGACATTTCATTGTTGAGATTTTGTTAATCCGATGAATGGTATGTCTCTTCGGTTTGATGGGACAGTTCGTTGTTGAGGTATTGTTTTTCCCAGTGGAGTCTTGCTGTGCTAAGTCTTCCCTGATGAGTTTTATCCTTGTTGTGATTTGGTTTATTTCCGCATACAATTATCCCCAATTTGTCTCCTCCCTTTGTTGGGATGTGTTTTCCCCTGCGGAGTCCTTTCTCTTTTCTTTTGCTCCCCGATTTTTGTTTATCTCCTGTGGCATATTCTCCCCACAGTGGTCTTGTGTTTGCATAGCATTTGCATGATCATATCATTTTGTGGTCTCTTAGGGCCAAAAATTAGGTTTTTGTTATATTTAAGTCTCTTCAATCTCGTCGAGACAAAGATGCCCATCTTCGTATCTCCGGATAGAAGAAACTTAAATAGGAACAACTATAATACCCTAATTTTTACCCCTAAGATCCCACATGTCATTTTCCTTTTTGCATACCACAAACAAGAACACACATTCGTCCCCTCTTTTGTAGAATTGTGCCTTGCAGGGATCTTTGAGTTTGTGTGTGTTTGTTAGTTGTTTTATTGCTTAATTTGTTTATGTTTACTAACCTTTAATCAAAATCCAAAAATATTTTGTTTCCTTTCACTAACATTTTTAGGGGAGGAACAGGTTAAAAATACCAAAAAAATCAGTCCCTCAGCTCGAATGAATTTCATCTGAACAAAGTCAAAGTTGATCTGCAAGTCATTCAAAATCATCTGATCAAGAGTTTCTAAGATTTAATTGATTTTTATTCAAGAGACTCCAAGGTTCATGTGTTTATTTCCATGCCTTCTTTGACAAACAAGAGAATCGAGCCAGACCCAGCACAATATAGCAAGAATGGCTTTTTTGAAGATTTTCAACTGTGTAATCGATTGCACTAATGGTTCAATCGATTACACCCTATATTTTTTTGCCTAGATTTTGAAATTTTCAGCAGTGCAGTCTATTCGCGCTACAGTGCAATCGACTGAACGAAGACAGATTTGGCCAAAATCAGCATTTTTCAAGTTTTGGAGCATTTGGCACCAATCTTGACCATTGATCATATGCGGAATATTCTGGATCACCTTATTTTAATTCCTCTACATCACTTTGATCATTTTCCACCATGCACCTTCACTAATCACCACTCTTTTGATAATTCCCTCCAAATTTGAATTCCAATCCAAATTTTGATCATCTAAGCCTAATTCCAAACCACCAAATTTCCAAGCCTAAATTCTATAAATAGAGGCCTCATTTCATTCATTCTTCAAGCTTTTGATAAACAACAAACCTCTTGCAATTTCTCATCCTAACCACAAAATTCACTCAAAGCTCACTTTTCTTCTCTTGAAAGTTAACAAGAATTCACATTGAATCTTATTCAACTTTGAGCTAAACCTTCATCCAAACTTGTTTTCTTTACCAATTCTCATAGATCAAGGCTTTGGAGTTTGGATCTTGAAGCAATTTGAAGGAATTTTCAGATTTGAAGTGGTAATTCATCTTTCACCATTGTTGAAGCTTCAATTTCATCATCCATAATGTAGATCTTTGTTGATCTTGTTTGCTTGATCTTTGGATCTTGCAATTTGTGTTTAATTACTGTATTGGTTGCTATTTGCTTTGCATTTTCGTGCACTTTTGATTTCATGATCATGAGGTGTTTGAAGAAAGTTTAAGATCATGATCATGTTGAATTTTGCTGAATTTTTGGTGTCACAGCAGGGTGCAATCGATTTACATTTTCGTGCAATAGACTGCACAGTGCTATTTTTTTGCCTTGTTTTTGCAAATCTGTCAGTGTGCAATCGATTGCACAGACGCAGAATTGTGTTTTTGGCTTATTTTTGGGACTGTTTTGGTTCTTTTTCCATTTTCTTCGTTTTCTTTTTGTTCTTAGCCTTAGATCACATAATTGTGTGGTTTAATTTGGCTTTCTCTTCATCTATTTCTCTTTTATTTTGATCGATGAAAGTCTTATGGATCATGGAATTCCTTTGTTGAATTTTGATCAAGACTAGATCGCTATTCGTGCGGTATTGCTTTCGGATGATGATTTACATATCGTTCATCTAGCATGCATTAGCACAAAGAGATATTGATCGGCCTCATTGTAGGGTAATTACTCCGTAAATTACTCAGCAATTGCTTAACATAGCGCAACATATGTCCCGTATCGGAAAACTATCAAGAATGATTGATTATTTGTCTTTTGGTTCAAAACTTATGAAGCTTGTTGTTATGAGGCATTGGTCTTATCAATCCTTTAATGAGTTTTCATTAATCTTGACCTAAGTGCAATTATTCAATTATTATTGATCACTTACTCTAACAACTAATCACTAAAAATATTATTATATTAATTTTGTTTATGTTTCCTTCTCGCTCCCTACCTCTTTTACTCTTATGCTTCATTATTATCATTTCATATCATGTTTATGTTTCCACAATTTTTCCTTTGTCCGTTGGACACATGTTTATACTTCCGTAATTTTTCCTTTGTCCATTAGACACATGTTTAGGCTTCCGCAATTTTTTCTTTGTCCATTTGGACTCAAAAAACACTAATAAATGATTAAACCACTAAAAGATTTGTGCTCTTAATTGTTGGACTATGGTCACTATCCAATGCTTTGGAGTGATCTCTTTATGGACCTCTCTTGAAGTAATATCCGACTTATGGACATAGAATTAGGACTTCTTATCCCTTTGCTTGGAGTATCGATTGAAAACTTGCCTTTATTTGGCCAATTTACTTATGGATGGAATTCTTTTAATATTGCTTTGAAGTGGCTCCATTTTGGTTAGATCCTTCTTTTCCCTAGCTTTTATTTTTATGCACTAGGATAGTCACTTCTTCTCTTCCCCTTCTTAAATTTTCAAAACCTTCTCCCTTTTTCAAAAACTTTCTTGTTTTCAAACTTAAAACCGCTTTCATAATAAAACCTTGACTTTGGTCAAGTGATTTTTTTTTAAAACTTTGTTTTCCTTAATAAATTTCAATCCATTTTAATCATATTTTGACCATTTCATAAAACATAAAAAATACAAAAACCCATCAAATCCTTTTGTGCTTTGTGCACTTTTTTTTTCTTTTAGAACTCTTTTTTCATAAGTTTAGACATGATTCATTTCTTTAAGCGGAATTATTCGCTTAGAAATGACGACTTGGCTTTACACTTAAAATCAACCAAAACAAGCATTTTTTTGTTCTTTGTACCACGAACTACGGGGTTTTGATCCTACATTGCACATCGTGGGTACGTAGGCATGAGGCGATAAGTCTCTCCAAACACAAAAATCTTAAAAAAATATTTCTCTTCCCACCTCCTCAATCTCTTTATAAGCAAACCATTTTCAGATCAAAAAGCATGAATACATCAAAGGGCTCCTATAGAGTACTATAGATGTATTGGGTGCGTAAAACCTTCCCTTTCCATAACAAACCCCCCTTACCCTTTATCTCTTTGTTCTTTTAGAACTCTTTAAGTTTTGTTCGCTCTTTTTCCTTTCCTTTTGTGGATACAAATAAAAGTGCGGTGGCGACTCTTGCTTTATGAGTTAAGTTAATTAATAGCTTATACTCACAAATTTCCCCGCTACAAGTATTTAAGTAGTAATTAAACCCATTGAGTTCCTATTCAGTTGTACATAATATTTATTTTCTGTTTTTATGGTTATCTTGCCCAGGGTGTATTTTAACTTTCTTGTACATAGGTCTAAGGAAAAGCTTACAAACCTCAGACTTAGTCTATCAGACCCCTAAGGAGCTTGCAAACCTCGTATTCTGGTGTTGCCAAAGAAAGTTAAAAGGGTAACATATTTTAACTCTCTTGTACATGGTTTTAAGTTAGAGCTTACAAACCTCTGGCTTAGCCTATTTAGACTCAGAAGGAACTTACAAACCTCGTATTCCGATGTTTCCAAAGGAAGTTAAAATGTTGTTATTTTGGCTTTCTTAAATATGGAACTAAGGGGGATCCTAATAAACCTCAACCTTGGAACTGTTTGACTCAAGGGGAGCTTACAAACCTCAGACCCTGATGTTACTAAGAAGACTGAGTTATTTTTTCTTGAAAAGTAGTTCACGGTGTTAGAGTCAATAGAACTTAGCTGTGGACTATCAGACTCAGGGGGAGCTTAAAAACCTCATACCCTATTGTTGTAGAAAAGAATAAATGCCTAACATTTTCCTTTAAATACTTGTGTTTGTCATCATCATAAAGGGGAGATTGTTAGAACAAGATTTGTTCATGACATATTCTCTTTTAGTTTTGATGATAACAAAAGTATTGAAAGAACAATGGCTTATTTGGTGTGTGTATTATTTATGCAAGTTCTAGTACATAAATAATCAGAATCTGTTTCACTTAGACACACTATGGAGTTACTACATTGCTAGCTTCTAGTGGCAGAGTCAGAAGAATAATTGCTAATGTGGCTTGGCGCAGACTCTAAGCTGAAGGCCTCAGCATTCAGACAAGTTACTACACTTGGTAATTGTATATCAGCATCTGGTACCATTCAGAGTTAGTGATAAAGTTGTGGTTGTCCTTACTGTAGAAAGTAAGTTGCATTGTCTTATTAGCTTGTCAGCTAAAGTCTATAAGATTGCAAGGCTCAAGAAAGATTGGCATACTCTATGGATATCTTCTCTCAACGGCTCTATCAGTATAGATCCTCTTGAAGACTCAAAGTTCAAACACGTTACACACTGGATTTAGAATCTGATGCATATTCATCTTCAACGACTCTTGTACTATGGAGTAAAGGAAAACACACTTTATCAGGTTACCTCTTCAACGGATAGTTTCTCCAAAGGCTATAAATATGGCTGAAGATTCATGTTTGAATCTTAACAAGGATTCTCCAGACGAAGGAGTAGCATGATCAAACAATTATCAACTCTATTGTAATACGCAGATTTTCTGTTGTAGTTTGTAATTGTAAAAGCCTTAAGATTTATTACCATTGAATATCTTAGAAATATTAAGAGCTTTAGGTCTTTGTTATGGTGATTTCCCGTATCTCTGATGCTTGAATCCTGTACACCTTGTTCTCTATTCTGCTGAGCCTTCAGTAGTTTAAATCAAGTCTCTTGCTATGTGCTTTAGCAGAAGTCTTGTCTCATTAGGATTCAAGCAACAGTCTCGAGCCAAGATGATTGAGCTATGTAAGTCTCCTACTATGTGCTTGAGCTGTGAAAGTATTATTCAGCAAGGATGATTGGGTAAAGGGGGAGTCTCCGTATGACGGGCATGAGCAGAAGGTCTCAAGTGCTGCTTGAGCAAGGAAGTCTCAGTCTGGATGGCCAGATGAGCCGGTGGCTCGGTCAGTGAATGTGAGAAAAAGTCTTAGACATGTGCTCTAAGCAATGGTAAGTCTCAACCAGATGACCTTTGGAGCATTTGGCTTGGTCAGAGGGTGTGAGCAAGGAAAGTCTTAAACAAGTGCTCTAACCAAGAAAGTCTCAGACAGTTGGTCTGAGCAAGTGTAAAAGACTTATGCAGAAAAATAAGCGATTGTAATCTTGAAGTGGTTATAATGAAAATTTCTTGTGATGAAAGGGGATTGGAGTACTCTCAGTCAGGGGAGGAACCAAGATAAATGTTTTGTCTCTTCTGGTGTTATTTGTTTACTTCTGTTATATCCGCTGCCATTGAATTAAAACAAAATTAGAACACCGACTCTGATTCTGAATCTCTGATCAGAATTTAAATTAAAGAAAACGCGAAACACAATTCAACCCCCCCTCCCCTTCTTGTGTACTTTTCACACCTTCGCAAGCCTCTGACGAGCATTGTCATACAAATACTCCCCCTCCTCGAACAAAATATGAGTTCTAAAAAGAACCTTTTACGCATCTGAACAAGCCATCACTCTGAAGATTTTATCAATCTCTTGCAACCAAACCGAAGCACCTTTCGGGTCATACATTCCCTTAAAAGTCAGCGGATTGTTCCTCTAGAACTTTCTCAGCCCTCTGAACTCGCCTATGATCCCATTTTGATTCTGCAGTGCTTGATTTGCCTGCCCATCACAAGACTCATAGCCTCCAAATCATCAGTGAATGTGCGATCATTTCTTCTGGCCATTTCTCTGCACACGAGTAAACAACCAATAGAAGATATATTGTATTGACAGTGTTCATAGACTCGTCGCATACTAGGAAATAAATATCCTTACAAAACCTGGTCGGATGGACTGATCAGGCTCTGGTACCAACTATGCAACGCCTTATTTCCCCGACTTAGCATTTAATAAAATAATTCAATATAACTCGACATATAGAGTGCCACTCATGCTTTACCATAGTATAAAAGAGACATAAATAAAACTTTTAGATATAAGTAGCGAAAAATGAATAAGTTCAACATATAAATCTTAACAAAATAGATGCGAAAGTTTTTCAACAATCCTCAAAAGAAATAAGACATGCAACAAGAGAAAACATAGTAGAATTCCATCCTCTAGCATCAAGCATATACTCTTGTACCTGATTGTCTGTAGCCTAGAGGAGCACAGATACACAACAAACAAAAAGGAGGTGAGAATACATACATATATAGATAGTGTGCATAAACAACAATGATAGATAAACAACATGTTATCAGTCTCACAACTCATATCAACTACTAGAACAACATTGATAACATAAACTCATACAAAATAACCCAATCAACTCATCCAAACAATTAACTCATACTCAATAAGATATGTATGCAATGCTCGACTCCTAAACTCTATACCAAAAAACTATAAGTAGACATCCCGCTAAGCGAGACCTCCTTACGCTCATCGGAATTTCTCTAAATGACCCCTCGACTACGCTGAGTGAGATGGCCCAGAACAACAATGTTAAAAAGTGCAATTTTAACCATTGAATCCCTACCAATGCTCTAATTTTGATCCCAATCAATCCCAAACACACGAAATTCATTCATACATGTTAATACAATATTAAAAATAATCAAATGGGCACAAATTAACATATATTATATCGATTTGATTAACAGTCATCATCATCTTCCACACTTTTAACACAACCAACAAGAACAACAAATTTCATAATTTAACTAGGTAAATTTACACGAATTTGACATGTAACCAGTACATAAGATTAACATCAAAACACAGAGATCGTGAAAGAGTTTTAACAAAAACTCATCTCAAGCTCTAAACTATTCAACAATGCTGAAAAGGAAAACCCCAAAGGAGGATGGTAAGGAACCCTCTCTATCCTCTTTGCCTAAGCATCCACACATGAACAGTTCTCTCCTCTTACCTTAGAATTTTAGAATCTCATAAGCTTTTGGCTATGGTGTCTCCCCCTGTCTCTATCTCTTCCAAACTCTAGCTCAAACTTTTGCCTAATTTCACGTACTGCAAACCAAACATACTTTTCTCTTAATTTTCTATTTAAACTGAACAAATTAAACCTAATTATTTGTTTCTAATATTACTCATGATACCCTCACTTTTTGTTAATTACTCACATGCCCCCAACTTATACTAAACTTTTAATTTCTACCCAACAATCTATTTTTCTCAATTTAAATAATTAAATCAATCAAAATTAAATAAAAATCTCATTTTATTGCTAAAGGGTGTTTTCTCTCATCTCTAGCCATCTACCCCTAAACACATAACATAAAATAATTCACCAACACATCACGAATTTAATTAAAGTAGAATAATTAATTAAATATAAAAAATAGGTGTTATATATGGCATCCGCATAAAGATAGTTACCTCCCTAGGGACTGTCCCTAGTAATACGAATTTGTTTTGGAGAACCCAATTCCCTTTTGGATCCTCTTTGTAGAAATCGAAGGCGAGGTCGAATCCCTCATAGTTAAAGTGGTCGGAGCATTAACAAGTTGATCCATCTCGGGAGCAAATGTAAAAGTCTTTGTAGCTAGGTTAAGAGAAGGGGCCGAAGCAGGAGCAATGGTTTCAAGAGGAGTGGGTGTAACACCCTAATTTTAGTAATTATTTATATATATTATATTAATTAATTAATTTTGTGATTTTGTGTGTAATTGATTTATTTGGATTATTTTATTTGGTGGAAATGATATAAAAATAATAGAAATAAGATAATTGGGTCTATTGGATGAGAATGTGAAGACTAAAGGTGGGGGTATGATTAGTAAGCCCATTAGTTACTAGAATTAATTGTTATAAGGGTTTTATATATAGAGAAAAATAGGGTTAATGAGGGAAAAAGAAAAAACAGTTATCATAGAGAAAAGAAAAAAGGGGAAAAGAGAAGAAGACAACCAAAGGAGGAAACTCAAGAGTTCATCAAGAAACCAAGGTAAGGGTGAGTATTTACATGGTTATGGGATTGTATGATAGTGTATGATGGGTAGTAGCATATTTAGGATAAAAATATCTAATTTCCATGGTGGTTGTTATATGATGATTATATGATGAATTTGTGTGCCTTATATGGGTGTATTCTTTTTCTTTTTGAGAATTGAACATATATCCATCAATTTCAAAGGTTTTAGGCATAATCTTAAAACTATGATTAGATGGTTTAATTGTGTTAAAATTGTAAATTTACTTGAGATAATTATAGTATTGGATGGGTTGTAATTTTTAGAGAGTTTGCGGAATCGAAATCGGAGGTCTGGAAGGCCTCCAACGGTGAAAAACGTAGGAAATTATGCATGTTGTCCGTCACGACTGTTCATGTTTTCGGTCGAAATCGTTTTGGTCATAACTTTTGATCCGTAAGTCCGTTTCGGTCCCCGTTAAAAGCGCCGGAAAGCTAATAAATAGAGCTATAACATAGTACAAATAATAGAATTAGTTGCCCAATATTTTTATATCTAATATGTTTGGGAAGCCAATTGTGTATATATGTTCTATTAATGAATTGTTGCACTGTTTGCTGCCGGTTGTGAAATTATTTGTGAATAATTTATCGAATACTTGTGTGTGTGCTTGTATAAGAATATTTTGGTGTGTGACAACATGAAATGCATGATAGTTATTGCTTGTTGTAATGATAATACATTTGTGATTGTATTGTAAAATGTGATGTATACTATGTGAAAGTGAATTGGGTGTGGATGATTCGTAAATATGTGCAAGTATGTGTAATTGTGTGGTAATTCAATTACGGTGAATTATTGAAGATAGGCATGGATGTTAAGATTGAGAGATGGTCTTAATTGCATATGGTTTTTGAACTTGCACATGCATCATTGTAGTCAAGAGGCAATGCTTGTTAGTTCCGTGGAAACTAGTGACTTGTCCCAAACCTAGAGAGGGGTTTGAAGCTTAGGGGACGAGCTTTTTTTGTGTTATTGGTCTAGAGGATGGACCCGATTTAATGTAAAAACCGAAAAATAATAACAGTGATTGGTACCACATGCATGAGTAATCCATTTGAGTCTTGTATTGAGTCATATTGTGTCTACGGTTGCAACATGAGATTATGTGCATTATGTGAATTTGATGAATTGGTGAAATTGTGGATTTGTGAGTATGTACTTATGAATAGTATGGTTGCATGAGTGATGCTATGTTTATAAAGCATTTGAAGTGTGAGAATAATTATGCTATTCATGTATGTTATGTATTATATATATTATTATATGATTTCGATAATTATGTGAATTCTCACCCTTCTATTGGAATGATGTTTTATACGATATCGCTCAGGTACTGAAGAGTAGAGTTGCTTCTAAAACGATGGTAGCTGTTGGAGTTACTTACTTTATTTACCCTATTTATTTTGGATCGAGTCATGCTCTGGTCATGTAACACTGGGAACATATTAATTCATGTTTTGAGAGGTACTTTATGTACTCTATTTTATTTTTCTATCGTTATTTGAATTATGTGGAGTTTTGGCTTTCATGCCTAATTGGTGATATGAATGAGTTATTTATGAGACTATTTATTATGTCCATTATGAATGAAACTGATTTCGCTGCTACATGCTATGTGAAAGTGTATGCAAAGCATGAATTCAATTTAAGTGTTATCGAGCATGACATGTGTATGTGTGATGTTTAAAGTATATGTGACATCCTTATTTGAGATGCATGTTATCTTACTCTGATTTATAATGTATTATTATGTGGGGTTTAGAAGGGTGTTACACTGGGCGCAGGTGTAGTAGTCCAAGTATTCACCATGACATGAATACCTTGATAATTCACAAGGTTTTTGAACAACTTTAGTTTGTTCATCTTTTCCATGCTATCTGCAAAACGCAATCACGCATGTAAAAAAAAGGAAAGAATAAGCCCTCCTATCTCACCAAAAATAATTTTCCTTTCCTATGGGATAACTGCACTAATAATGGGATGATTATTAATCTGTCTTTTTCTCACCTCGATAGGAGGAACCACACCCGGATTGAAACCTCCCTCTAACCAAGCCCTTGAAACCAAGATTGTATTTCCTTCTACATTACCACCTCTTTCAATGAAAGAGAACCCATCTTGGTATAGTAAGAATGAGTGTTCCGGTTAAATATGATTTTAGGCCAGTACTTTGGTTATAAACTCCAGCAAAAGCGATGTGAATTGGAAGACAGGTAGAAAAAAGTGAGATGGGTATTGCAGCGGGTGCCTCAATCTCGATTTCAGATGATCTATAGGGGATTCAAAATAGATAATCACTACCCCATGTCCTATTTTTATTATCTATTAATTTTATTCCATTTGCACTGAATCTCTGAATATTTGAACTCTTTGCTATTATTATATTACTTTGCATTGTCGTGCACCTGCAACTTGCATCATATTTTGGCATTATTCGTGGGGAAATGCCTGAGAGAAATATTTTAAAGCCACTCAAAAGGGAGGGCTTTATGAAGTTAGTCAATTTGATCACACGAACATGAAGGTAGAAGCATTTTACCAAAAGCTTGAAAATTTAATCATATCCCCATTAGCACCTGAACAAGTAGCTTCTGTATCTCTCACCACCCCAAAGGCCCACCATGGTGAGGTTTTCGGGTTGAATGGACATTCTGATGGGGATTGTCAAATGAACTTAGTTGGAGGGTCTAATCATGACATTATTAACTATGTAATTAATCAATGAGGGAATCCTTATTCGAATACCTATAACCCGAGGTAAAGAGACCATCCCAACTTCTCTTATAAGAACAATCAAATGCAAAACACCATGGGACCATCCAGGTTCCCATAAGGCATAATTCCTAAGAAATCTAACATTAAGTCTATGATGGAGAGTTTTATAGCAACACAAGCTCGGCAAAATGATGATTTCCAAAACCAAAACCTCTATACCAATAAGGCACTAAGGCAGCTAACCACAAAAATTAAGTACATGTCCGCATAAAATAAGATGTTGGAGACACAAATCTACCAAATAGAAAACAACAAGCCTTAACGTTAGTACCTCAAGGATCTTTTCTGGAGAAGCCTGAGAAAAATCCTTGGGGACATGTAAATTATGTGGTAACAAGAAGTGGAAAACAAGTGGAAAGTTCTAAGAGAGGTAGGGTACATGTATAAATTTCTAAGAGTTCAATTGAGAAAAAGATATAGGAAAAGTAGAGTGTTGGTGAGAAAGAAGAAGAGATTAAGGAGGGTGTGTCGACACCACCTGAAAAGGATATGGTCGAAGAGAAATAGAAGGAATCACTCTATGTTACTAATCCTACGTACAAAATTAAAATACCTTTCCCCCTAAGAATTATGAAATCCAAGGTGGAGGATTAGTTCACAAAATTCGTAGAAATCCTTAAAAAGCTCTACGCAAATGTGCATTTCACCGAGGTCCTATCCCAAATTCTAATATATGTCAAATTCCACAAAGAAATTGTCTCCAAAATAGGAAGTTAGAAGAACATGAGATTGTGGTCATGACGGCCACCACTAATGTGGTAATCCAGAGTTTGTCGCCAAAAATGAAAGATTCGAAAAGTTTTTCCATTACGTGTCAACTATGCATCATAAGTTTTGATAGGGAACTTTTAGATTTAAGGGCCAACGTTCGCCTGATACCCTTATCTGTATGTAAAAGGTTGAAAATAGGAGAGATGTAGCTTACTAATGTATATATGCAGCTTGCAGATAGATTGGTGAAGTACCTAATCGGGTTATAAGAAGATGTTCCTGTTAAGGTAGGGTAGCTCTATATACCCCCCGATTTTGTCATCATGGATATCAAGGAACACCCTTAGGTTCCTATCATTTTTGGTAAGCCCTTTTTATGCACTACTGGCACAATCATGGATGTGAAAATAGGTACATTAAACATGGAAGTAGGAAATGAAAAGATAGAGTTTATAATAACCACTCTGCTGAAAGACCAATACAAAAATGTCTCCTGTCATTTGATTGAGGTATTAAAGCCTTGTGAAGAACAAAAACCACCCGCTCTGGGTGAGAAAGATAACCTGGGTGAGAAGGACAAACATGTTGGAAAAGAAAAGATGGTTGAAAAGGATGATGAAAATGGAATGAATATAAAAAAGATTTTGATGTACCTACTGCCTCATAAAAGGAATAAGAAAAGGGGCAGTAAGGATGAAAAATGGTTGGAAAAGTGGGCATAGAGCCCCAAGAAAGAACCACCTTGAATGTCTGACAGTCAGGGATCGACGAGCTTAAATGAAGTTAAACAAAGTGCTCAATGGGAAGCAACCCAAATTTTTTATATTTAACTTGTGTTTTGTTTTGTTTTATTTTGTAGGATCAAATAAAGTTAAAAGAGGGAATCATCAAGAAAAACCTTTAAAAGAAGGAAATTGAGAGAAAAATCAAAGTGTAAAACCAACAAAGCCAAAGGGGGTCAAAAAATCAAGAAAAATGGACCTCCATAGTAAAAACTAGGACCAACACGATCTCACTGTGTCAATTGACATGGCATGTGTTGGCCTCGTGCGCCACTTCATTCAAAAAGCCTTCCAGATACCAAAACTCGATAAGGACACAGGCTGGCTAGCTCAGCCGACATGGGCTGTGTCAGACCTATAAGTTTTTCAAAAACTTTTCATTTTCTTTGCGAACCCCACTAGCCACACTTTTAACCAATCACCAACCACCCCACTGTAACACCCTTTTCTACCCCCAAATAATGTTGCAGCAGAAACAACTCAATTATCAGACTAATGCATAAAAATTCCCTCAAAGGGTGCACATTTCTCATTAAACCAAAATAACACAATTACCATGTAAACAAAAGGGTTTTCCTCAAAGTTTCACAAAAAGCCTTCACATGGCAGCGAAACCCAAAATTCTCAATTAAAAGGTTTTCAATAAACGTCGTAATAATCAAAAATAAAACCACACCATCGAATGACAACAAAATAAGGGAACAACATAGTTCGACTCAAAGGACCCTAACCCGATGTTACACTATCAGAGCATGACCCTCTAAATCGACCAAAAGCAAATAAATTCAAGTCCTTGAAAGCGTCCACAGCTAAACCTGATCACCTGCACGTTACCCACTTGGAGGAAATAATCAAATAGGCAGGGTGAGTAATCACAATTCAATATAAATCATATAAAGAAAAGACACTAACAGGGCAACATTTGTTTTTATCCAATACTACAGTGACTCATCCAAAACATCATATAAAACATCACATCACAAATAACACTCATATGTAGTCATGCAATGCCACCAAGAATAAAATGCAACGTCATAAAAATGTATGTGGTACCAAATCGTCATAATACCCTCCACAAAGGAGCACGTCATAAACACCTCAATCCATACAATGGGATTGAAGCCACCATTGGACCGAAGTCTAAATGCTATGAATGCATGATGCACAACGTCCTAATTATCATTATCAACAAAACTCATTACGTGCATCATCATCCATCAAACTCACATTTTCGTAATATCATCAAAGACGTCATCAAATCATCATTAATCAGCATCTCGTAATCATCAATATAACTCAAGGTAATTCACATCAAAATAGTCATGTATCATCGTCATAAAATCATCAACATATCTCATAGCAATTCACATCATCAATTGTTCCTCAAAACATCACATATATAGACAGCTCATAACGTCGTTATACATCATGGTAATTCATATCATCAATTAATCATATCTCAACAGTTCGTGATCATCAATAAAACTCATAATAAATTGGATCATCAATTATTCAAAAAAACATAAAAATATCATAATCTCATATTCATCATATAACGCGTTAACACATAGCAGCAATTTACAGCATCATCACAGCGTTAATATAATATAAAACAGATATTTTCCATGAATTTTAAGTCAATAAAAATAGTGTTTTTTAGTCCCAAGTCGCGCTAAGTGGGCCCCTTCCATGCTAAGTGCGCTACTCACTGCCTCGAAGAGGCGAAATTTCTCCAGAACGCGCTAAGCGCGCTAGGCCGCGCTAATCGGGCTCTGCGATTTAGGCAGAAAAACCCTTCGATAACCGCACTTCTCCATCTGTGATTCAACAACCCTAAACCAGGTTTTATCCTCAAATTTCCACAGATTATGTTATTATAACCTATAACTATGACATATACATCAATAACAACAATCATCACATAGCAAATCATCAAAATCCATCATCTCTAACCTCAAATTCCTAGGTTTTCCCCCAAAACCCCAATTACCCACAAACACCTAATATTTATATCAAAATATTACAAGGTGATACTCCCCATACCTTAGAATATTGTCTCCTTCGACCTCTCTTGACGTTTCGCCCGAATTCTTCTATGCCCTAGCCTCCTTCTCACTTGTTCTTCAGAGCACCTTTTCCTCTTCCTCAAATTAATACGAATAATGAGTTTCTTTCACTATTCTCTCTTAAAATACCCCTAAATGTGCTCTTCCCATTAAACCTTCATTTATTCTCCTCAATTGTCCACTTTACACTTAATTTCTGTAATATTATTTAAAAATAAATAATAATACAAATATATTCATATTATATACTTTTATTTAATTAAAATAACCAAAACTTCACAAAATCACCGACATCGACACGAAACACAAAAATTCACAAAAATCCACGAATATAATATTTAAATAAATTAAATAAATATTCTATGAAATTTCGGGTGTTACAGCTCTCCCCCACTTAAAGAGTTTTCGCCCTCGAAAATTACCTCAAGGAAACAGAGTCGGATACGACTCCCTCATCTGATCTTCACGTTCCCAAGTCCAACTTTCGCCAGCTGGTCCTCCCCACAACACCTTTACCAAAGTTATGCCTTTACCCCACAGTTGCTCCGTCTCTCGACCATCGACACGCACCGGTAACGCTTCCACAATCAGATTATCCCTTACTTGTACATCATCCATTTGAATCACATGCAACGGATCTGGAATGTACTTCCTCAATTGAGACACATGGAACACGTCATGCAAATTTGCAAGTGACTGCGGTAAAACAATTCGCTAGGCTACCTCTCCTATCCTCTGCGATATCTGATATGGACCAATAAAACGTGGAGTGAGCTTCTTAGACTTCAAAGTTCGACCCACACTAGTCACTGGCGTCACCCTCAAAAACACGTGGTCTCTCTCTTGGAATTCAAGTGTTTTCCTCCTCTTATCATGGTAGCTCTTCTGACGACTCTGTGAAGCTTTCATCCTCTCTTGGATCTTCCTAATCTTCTCAGTCGTCTCTTGCACAATTTCAGGCCCGAGTACAACATTCTCGCCTGACTCATACCAACACAGCGGAGTCCTACACCTTCTCCCATACAAAGCTTCATAAGGCGCCATTCCAATACTAGCGTGAAAACTATTATCGTACGTGAACTCAATCAACGGTAAATGGCTATCCCACGATCCTCCATGATCTAACACACAAGCCCTCAGCAAATCTTCTAAAGATTGGATAGTCCTTTCTGTCTGACCGTCCGTCTGCGGATGATAGGAAGAACTCATCCTCAACTTAGTACCCAAGGCATCTTGCAAACTTTTCCAGAACCTCGATGTAAACCTCGGGTCTCTATCCGACACAATACTCAAAGGTACCCCATGTAACTTCACAATCTCTTCAATATACATCTCGGCTAACTTCTGCATAGAATGATTAATCTTCATCGGTAAGAAATGAGCCGACTTAGTTAATCTATCAACGATTACCCAAATTGAATCATTTCCTTTAGCAGTATTCGGCAATCCCGACACTAAATCCATGGAAATACTATCCCATTTCCATTCTAGAATCCTTAACGGCTGCATCATACCTAAAGGCTTCTGATGCTCAACTTTCGATTTCTGACAAGTCAAACACGCATAAACAAACTCCTCAACATTCTTCTTCATACCCGGCCACCAAAACAACTTTTTTAAATCTTGGTACATCTTCATAGCACTGGGATGAATGCTCAACCTACTTCGGTGTCCTTCTTCAAGAATGCTCTTCTTAATATCTGGAACATCTGGAACACACACCCTATCTCTAAACATCATTACACCATTCCCGTCAATTCGGAAATCTCCCCCGTTACCTTGGTTGATCAAAGTCAACTGGTCAACCAACTTCAAGTCAGATTGTTGTCCCACTCTGATTTCTTCCAGGATACCACTAGTCAACTTCAACATTCCCAACTTCACACTTTCAGAGGTCTCTTCACATACCAAACTCAAATCTCTGAATTGCTCAATTAATTCCAACTCTTTCACCATAAGTATTGACATATACAATGACTTTCTGCTCAATGCATCGGCCACTACATTTGCTTTGCCGGATGATAACTTAAATCAAAATTGAAATCTTTCAACAGCTCTAACCACCTCCTCTATCTCATATTCAATTCCTTCTTATTAAATAAGTACTTTATACTTTTATGACCACTGAACACCTCAAATTTAGAGCCAAACAGATAATGTCTCCAAATCTTCAACAAAAACACCACCTCGGCCAATTCCAAGTCAAGTGTAGGATAATTCCTCTCATGAACTCGCAATTGTCCCTTGTCCATTCTGCATCAATACTCCACCAAGACCCATCTTTGATGCATCACAATACACCACAAAAGATTCGTTCAGATTAGGCAAAATCAACACTAGAGTAGTCGTCAACTTCTTCTTTAATTCCCCAAAACTCTCTTCACAAGCTACATCCCACACAAAAGCTTGTCCCTTTTGAGTCAACTGATTCAAAGGTAACGCCAACTTAGAAAAGCCTTCAATAAATTTGCGGTAATAACTTGCTAATCCCAAAAAACTCCGTATCTCAGTAGCAGACTTCGGAGTCTCCCACTGTAACACGGCATCGATCTTAGAAGGATCAACATCAATCCCGCCACTTGAAATCACATGGCAAAGGAAACTCACTTCCTTCAACTAGAACTCACACTTCGACAACTTTGAATACAACTTCTTCTCTTTCAACACTTACAACACACTCCTCAAATGGTCGACATGTTCTTCTTCGGATCTAGAATATATCAAGATGTCATCGATAAACACCACCACAAACTTATCCAAATACTCATGAAAAATCCGATTCAGGTACTTCATGAACACACCAGGTGCATTAGATACACCAAACGACATCACAGTGTATTCATAGTTGTAGCGAGCGATTTTGGACGCGATTCTTAAGCGCGGTCGCTCTCTGCGGTTGAGCTTACTACATGTCGATTCATTTTTTATCCTATTAAAGCTGACGAAGGAAGGGAAATAGATGTCTCCAATTAACCCTGCTTGCATACTGAGTTTAAACAGCGGTCTGTTAGGTTACGGATGCTATCAATGTGGGGGGCCTTTGTACTGGTTATTTGTATTTTCGCCAATACTGATTTCTCTCTTTTTGTTAGGATACTGCTTCAGATTAGGATATATGGGATTTTGGGTTTTTTTGTTGATTGCGCTCGCTAAGATTTTTCTTTCAATCTTATGCCTACGTGTTCCCGTTTATCGAAACAGGGAAATCAGAGCGTTCGTAGTTCCTCCTATTCTATGGGAGGAAATGGGTGTTTTGGTGTCTTGTTCAAAGCCCAAGACGTGAAGCGAAAGGTGTTTGTATCTTGTTCAAAGCCCAAGATGTGAAGCTGAAAAGTCTATTTGTATCTTGTTCAAAGCCCAAGATGTGAAGCTGAAAGGGTTTGACTTTAGAGAGAATTTGTCATCTCTAAAGAGGGGGTTGTATGTCACAACTGTTTATAAAGGAGAATTACTTTAACCAGGATGTGTGAATCCGACAATGCCATAATTTCCTTTATAGGGGAGTTTTAACCTGAAAGAGAAGACTTTAACTCAGTGTAGAGAAATGCTATCTTTCCTTAGGAATTTCTCATGCTAAAAGAGGGACAGTGGCATGGATGTAGATGATCCAGAGGCTTGCCGCTTACAGCAATTAGATGAAAGGGGAGGAGTTGTTGATGTTTGTGTACTCTGAACGAGACACAACTTTGATGCTAAAAGGTTGATTGGATCAACCAGTGGTTTTCTTATACAAAGCCTAAGAGGAGGCTATCATGTGTCTCATACAAAGCCCGAGAGAGAGGCTAAAAGATTTTGACTCAACGAGGAAGTCTTTTGGTATCTCGTATAAAGCTCGAGATGGAGGCTATTTGACTCAACAAGAGAGTTTTTGTATCTCGTACGAAGCTCGAGATGGAGGCTAACATTTGTTTGGCTAAATAAGAACCTTTTTTTATCTCGTATAAAGCCCGAGATGAAGGCTAAAAGGGGTGATTGACTCAACGAGGGAGTCTCTTATGTGTCTCGTACAAAGCCCGAGAGAGAGGCTAAACGTTGTTTGACTCAATGAGGGAGTCTTTTGTATCTCGTATGAAGCACGAGAGAGAGGCTAAACGTTTGCTTCGCTGGGTAGAATCATTGTACAAAGCCCAAGAGGAGGCTATTGTAACTATTTCAGTTGAGTGACAGGTCTAATATACTGATTTTGAAAGAGAAAATCAGTTCTTATATGAGTAACACTGTACTCAAGGATTTGATTCTAGGATCGGGGTTATTTCCTATTCTTTAAGGAAATGGGAAATCCAAAGGGTATTGAGATTGTCCGAGTCTACGGTTTTCTTCCTATTTAACGAAGGGTGCTTGAGAATGTCTTTGAGACTCAAGGAGATTAGACTGTCCAAGTATAGAGTTTTATCTTTTGTACTATGCTTTGAGAAACAGTAGTAGACTCTTCGAAATGATTGTTCTATGACGATGACTAAGTTCTATTCCTATACATCTAGGAGGTCGTAGGGACAATTTATACGAAGCCCAAGAGGAGGCTGGAAGCTTTTAAGAAGCCGACGGGTCCTTGTACGAAGCCCAAGAGGAGGCTATCATTCCCGGGGGAAGAGATCATTATACGAAGCCTAAGAGGAGTCGGTGAATACTTCTAAGAAGCCGACGGGTCCTTGTACTAAGCCCAAGAGGAGGCGGGGTTGCTTTTAGGAAGCCTGTGGGTCCTTGTACGATGCCCAAGAGGAGGCCGATGCTTTTAAGAAGCCGGTGGATCCTCAAACCACAAGAAATTCAAGGCAAGCTATTCACAAAGAATAGATCAAGTCAGGAAAGTTCGAGAATTTGGAAGAAACTCTAAGATGCCATTCACGGAGAATACATTCATCTCTGGGAGTAGAGTTTCTTGACGATTCCTAATGAGGACAGCCGAAGAGAAGACTGTATCTGGTGATCCTATTGGGGATCAAGTTGTCTATTTCTACGAATAAACAAAACGGTGTCACCTAGTTCTAGACGTAGTTTCCGGGGAAACTCTAAATATCTATACTATTATTACACAGTTGATATTAGTTTATGAAAGAAGACTTACAGCGAAACAACCCCACAATACAGTTATATGTATATGAAAGCGGTAAATGAAAGCGTACAAACACTTACTAGGTTGTAGAGCTTCCATGCTGTTTGGTTAGTTGTTCAACAAAGAAAGATTGAAAACAACAGTATATTCAAAATCAAAGGGGAAAGTTCTTTGAAAGAGAAAGATTTGGGGCTTACAGCTCAAGGAGAGGCCCAGGGTTTTATTAGTGATCGCACTGTCAAATTTGTACAGAGGGACTTATACAAGTGACTGAGGCCCAAAAAAGGTTTTCTGTACAAAGGGATGGGTCTTACACTCTCTCAAGAGGCCCAAAAGTTTTAAAGAAAAAGAGTGGGGCTTATAACACGAGGGTAAGCCCAAAGTTTGTTTTTCCGTTTGAAATGGCGATCGCGCCGAGATTTTCTTTTAACGCGAAGGGGCTTATACAATATCTGAGGCCCAAAATGTTTTGGTTAAAAGGGGATTGGGTCTTACACTCTAATAGAGGCCCAAAAGTTTTGAATGGGTCTTATAGCTTAAGGAGAGGCCCAGTTGTTATTTTTCAAAAGGCGGTGATCGCGCCATTTGTTTTTGACGGTATCGGGACTTATACAATGCACTAAGGCCCAAAAATGATTTGGTAAAAAAAAGGATCGGGTCTTACACTCTATTAGAGGCCCAAAGAGTTTTGAATGGGTCTTATAGCTCAAGGAGAGGCCCAAATGGTTTTTCAACGGAGGATGATCGCGTCGAACTTTTTGAAATACAACGGGACTTATACCATAAGTGAGGCCCAAAATGGGTTGTATTTACAAAGGGTTGGGTCTTATACTCTATTAGAGGCCCATGAGTGTTTGAAAAAGTTTGATGAGGGTTGAATTAATCAAAAACCCTAATTTCATTTTTTAAAGGGCATTTTTCAAAGAAAAATCAAGTAAAAAATGATAAAAAATATCAAATAAAATCATTAATCATGTTATAAACAGTGATTAGGGTTTATGAAAAAGTATTTTATCCACATGAATATTTAAAATCATTTTGGTTTTAAAAATCAAGAAAAAGAAATCATTTTAAAAGCATTTAAAACAATTTAAAACAATATTTTTTAATATATTAAAAATATATCAAATAATAATATTTTTTGTGATTTTTTGGTGGATTAAAATATTATGGAGTATGAATAAGAAGTGTGTAAAACAGATTTTGAAAATGATGGTTTTTGCTATGTGAAATAATTGGTTGAGTTTTGAAGATAAACTAAGAAAAAGAGGAAAGATGTCACAACATCACATTCGACATCTTTCATGAGTTTTCAACATCTTTTTTATCAAACTTCAAACACTCATAACTCTCTCAATTTTTAACGGAATTAACTCTCTCATACTGAAACTTAATGTACAGCGCATTCAAGGCAAAAAAACCAGATCTGCACCTTAAGTTTAAACATCTTTGCTTATCAAATTTTCAAACATTCATAACTCTCTCAATTTTTAACGAAATTGAAATCCGTAAGAACCTATATTGACCAATTTTTCGCAAGGAATCCAATGGTATTACTCATACATACTGAAACTTAATGTACAGCACACACAAGGGAAAAAACCAGATCTGCACCTTAAGTTTAAAATAACTTAAACTCCACATATAAACATGTTAAAGTGCAAACAGTAGGAGGATCATAACATACACATTAAGGACTACATTTTTGCTTCAAGAATTGTTCAATATGATGCATGTATGTGGACATCAAAGGAAAGCATGATTCAAAGAATTCAAGTTATGAATTTTACCTCTTTTTTTGGAGATTTTGTGCAACCTACCAAGTGCTTTGTTCCAGAAATGATTTGATGCTTTGGACACCATCAAATGACCTCTTAGAAGCTTTTAGGATGGTTGGAATCAGCTGGTACCTGCAAAAACACAAATTGTCCCTTTCTTGCAAAAGGGGTTAAAAGTGACCAAAATAGCAACTCCCCCAAATGGTGTTCCAGATGTTGGGAACCATTTGGGATAGTTCAAGGATGACATTTGGAGTGTGTTTGAGGTTTTATCTGGTTTGGTAAGTGACTGAATCAAGACATGGCTTGAAAAATGCAAAAAAGTGCCATTTTGAGGTTTTGAGAAGTGACTTTGTGATTTTGTGATTACAGGTCACTTGTGATAGTTTGCACAGCTTACATATGATATATATGAGGTGTGTGTGATTGATTGTGATGGAAAAGCTCTCAAGCTCAAAAACTCAGAATTACTTGCTTTGGAACGCAAATTTGAGGTGAAAGAAGAGATTTTGAGGAAATCATCTGTTTGATGGCTTTGGTGTACTCAAACTGAACACAAATGAGCTCTATTTATAGTAGAACAAGTTTGTTTTCGCACCAATAGTGAATGGCAACTGCAGCAGAGGTTTGGCCAATGTTGTCCAATGAGAATCCAAGTCTCCTCTAGCCATTGACTAGAGGTTAGGGCACAGGCTGCTGGTTCCCTACTTGTTGGAGGAATCTTGACTGAATTCAATTGTAAATGTGTCAGTCCATGCCACCTTGGGGCTTCCATTGAATGCTCCAATCCAAAATTGGAGTCTTGTCCCTCTTTTAGGGAATTTTAGGAATAACATGCTACTTCTTGTTCCAAGGACTTTGGAGGCTTGGCTCAGTGATTGTCCCCTTTAGATTTGATCCTCAGAGGTGTCCAAAGTGATGACAAGGCTTGGAAATTCGTGTGACACAAGAAATGTGTAAATCTGTCCCATGAAAAATTCAGCTGCAGCAAGCCTTTTTGTAAAATCCATAACTCCCTGCTCGAGTATGGTACATGGACATTCTAGGACTTTCTGGAAAGCTGAGATGATGTACTTCAACTTTGATGTTCAAGGTTTAGCTTGAATCAACTTGGATCATGAAGAAAAACATCCTTGAAGTTGGGACATTCTTGCTGGAAAAAATATTAGTGATGTCCTATGCAATGTTGGAACATCAGACATTAAGAACATTAATAATTCCAAACTTCAATCACTTGTATCTTTTAATCCACTATGATATTTTGAGTTGAAGTGAATTGCCTATTTGATGCTTGTCTTGCATGGTGACAAAGTTTGAAAATTGGGTGGCACAAGAAAAGTGCACAAAATCTGTCCTAAAAAATCAGCTCGAGCAAGGCCTGTTGTGAGGTTCATAACTCCTTGCTCAAGTTGAATTAATGGGAGTTCTTATACATTTTGGAAAGCCCTAATGACATACTTTAACTTTGATGTTTGACTTTGGTCTTGGTTCAGCTTGCAAAGTCATCAAAAATGGTCTTGAACTTGTGTAGTCAAATCTGTCCTAAAAGCTGTCATGAAAATTCTGCTTTATCAATGCTTTTTGCAAAAATAATATCTCCTTGCTCGAGTATGCTACAAGGACATTCTACAACTTTCTGGAAAGCTGAGATAACGTGCTTCAACTTTGATGTTCAAGGTTTGGCTTGAATCAACTTGGATCATGGAAAAAAACATCCTTAAAGTTGGGACATTCTTGCTAAAAAAATATTAATGATGTCCTATGCAATGTCAGAACATCAGACATTAAGAATTCCAAACTTTGATCACTTATATCTTTCAATCCTTATGATATTTTGAGTTGACTCCTTCTACAATGTTGAAGTATCAAATACCCTCTTTAAAAGTAGCTCTTACTCAAAATCAATGGATGCTTGGATCAACAGTTACAACCTTGAAAAGTTGTGCACTTGAACATGATTTTAACTTAGAAAAAATTTCTAAGTTTCTTTCAATTTGATCAATTTTGCAATTTTGCATGATTTCTTGATTTAAATTTGATCAAATTAAATCATCCATCATATTTTCTTGAGTAATGGCTTGTGAAGCTCAAAGTTGACCAAAAGTCAAACTTTGACTTTCTGCGTCAGTTGACTTCGTATTAGATGAACTTGAGGCTTGATCCACCTGGAATTTTGCACTCTTGTGCCTAATTCTTGATGTGGGAGTCCTCTTGATCCTTTGTGGATGTTTAAGAGGTTTAGACAAGTTGAAGATCATGTTATTCCTTGATTGATCATTTGTCTAAAGGCTCTAAGAGGGCTTGAAACCCTAAGCTTGATTGTAGTGAATGCTCAACAATTCCTTGAGGAGATTGATGAGGCACAAAGGTACATCCATATTGTGCTGATGATTTACACCATGATGGGAAATCTTAGTGGTCAAAGTTTGGGGTATGACAGATGCCCCTATTTAATCTTCTTGGACCCGAAGGTGTGAATGACGAAGGTATTCGGGCATTCGGGGTGCAAGAGGATTAAATATGGGATACCCGAAATTTTGATGGTGGTGAATGGCAGCTTGCGCATTCATCTTCTTTTGCTAAGCAATTATGTTTAGAAAAGGTAGACTTCCCCTCGATTCTGGTTTCCTACCAAGGAACTGGTCTCAGTTTCCTTTTAAAATAAACCTCCCCTCGATCCTGGTTTCCTACTAAGGAACTGGTCTTAGTTTCTGATTTCAACTTCCCCTCGATCCTGGTTTCCTACCAAGGAACTGCTCTCAGTTTCTGAATTAAACTTCCCCTCGATCTTGGTTTCCTACCAAGGAACTGGTCTCAGTTTCTCTTGTCAACTTCCCCTCGATCCTAGTTTCCTACCAAGGAACTGGTCTAAGTTCTTGATTTAAACTTCCCCTCGATCTTGGTTTCCTACCAAGGAACTGGTCTCGGTTTCTTCCGTCAATAAACTTTATTGACAAGGGACGCTATGCGTAGCGATTTTCCTCAAACTTCTCGCCGAATTTTCCTGGGGAGATGCCATTTGATGGGAAAAAGTTTGACATTAGACTCGCTGGGGGGACTCAGTCGTCTGAGTTGTAGAGGTGTGCAACCTTCTCTGTTGAAGACGCCATTTGTTGACTCTATTTGGAGAATGCAAGTCTCTTGAGAGACTTCCTTCGCTTGGGGATCTTACATCATACTTTTCTCGGGATCTTCCTGGAGAAATTCCATATGATGGGGTCCAATTTTGAGGTGCCGATGACCTTTTCGTCAGCGGTTTTTTCGGAGCGAAACTGACGTGCTGCCGAATCTCTGATTACGAGGATTTCTATGTGGATTTTCCTTAATCCGGGAAATCAAGGTATCATCTTCAATGGCGAAGAGTGATATTTGTTGAACGTTCCTCTGGTTTTTCAGAGGTTCAAGTTATCAAAGTGGTCAAGGGTCAACTTCCTTCCATAAATAAACTGGAGGCGAGGTTGTTCAAACGCAGCGTTTCCTGACGAGGCAAGAACTGACAACTCGATTGAGAAGACTGTTATCACTAGGGGATAAGACCGACTAGAGTGATAGTGATGCAATATGAATGCAAATGTAAATCAATAATGCATGATGTATGTATATATATGCTGACAAAACTGACGCGACATACAGACTGACGAGTGAACACGATTGGATACTCTGCCATCGCGGGGCGACGAAGTACCGTTGGTCAAAAAAGTACCAATTCTACCTTGCTTAGGAGAGATAGTCCCTGTGGGGAATACCGTTGATCGGGCTTAGGAGATAAGAACTCGGCCAAGGCGTGTCAAACGAAACAAGGTCTCTGACACAGTTGATCCCTTCATTCAGGCGTTCTGGTTTAGAAGGAGTACTTTGATTTTGCACTTTGAGGTTCGATTACTTCTGGAGAAACGACTGATGTTCTTCTGATGTTCAACAGTCAAAAGAAATTGCCGTCTTTATTAAAAAGAAGAAAAAGTTTTAACAAGTAAATTCACTTTTGTTTTATTTCAAGAATCATTGATCATATTAAAATGTCGTTCTTTAAAGGTAAAACAAATAAGAATTGCAAACAAAAGCACAAGGGCTCAAATTTTATTGATAGAGATCAGCCAAACGCGTGATTCCATATAGTATATACAAAGTTTGAAAATGGTAATTTACAAGGAAAAGGGCTACATTGAAACATAACGACCATTATCCTTGTACCAACTTTGAATTCGGGACATCCTGAGCTTCTGTCGAAGATGACCTTGACTGGAGTGTTCCTCCGATGGATGATGTAATTGCTGCTGCTGCTGAGGGACTTGCCTCTGTTGAACATAGTTACTTGCCATTATCCCTAATTTTTGCCTGGATAGTACTATGAGATTTCCAATCCATCGGGATGATTTTTTCATGTCTCTAACTTTTGCCTGGACCGCCCTTTCGGGTTTTCAATCCACAGAGATGTTTTTTTTTTTAGTTTAGGCAAAGTATTTCTTGACTACATCAACGTTTGTGGGGTAGGCAAATTCCTCTCCGTCCATGGTTGCAAGTCTCAAGGCACCTCCTGAGAAAGCTTTCATGACCACATAGGGGCCATCATAATTTGGGGTCCACTTGCCTCGCGAATCATTGAGAAATGATTGTATCTTCTTGAGCTGTTTGAAGATTGGTGAGCAGGTCGCGGTCATGAGGAATATGAATTAGGAGATGTAGTTCAAACGTCCCAGGAATCCTCTGACTTGTTTTTCAGTTTTCGAAGAAGGCATTTCTTGAATGGCCTTAACCTTGTCAGGATCAACCTCAATCCCTTTCTGGCTGACGATGAACCCTAAGAGTTTCCCCGAACGGACACCAAAGGTGCACTTGTTGGGATTCAAGCGGAGTTTGTACTTCCTCAAACGCTCGAATAGTTTTGACAGGTGGGTCACATGCTCCTCTTTTGTCTTAGATTTTGCAATCATGTCATCGACATATACCTCTATCTCTTTGTGTATCATGTCATGAAACAGAGTACTCATGGCCCTTTGATAGGTTGCCCCGACATTCTTTAAGCCGAACAGCATTACCTTGTAACAAAAGGTACCCCATGGGGTAATGAACGAAGTTTTCTGCATGTCTTTCGGCGCCATTTTGATCTGGTTATAGCCCAAGAATCCATCCATGAAGGAGAAAATTTTGAACTTTGCTGTGTTGTCTACCAGCATGTCAATGTGTGGTTAAGGAAAGTCGTCCTTTGGACTTGCCTTGTTCAGATCCCTGTAATCAACACACATTCTGACCTTTTCATCCTTTTTGGGAACGGGTACGATGTTGGCTAACCATTGAGGATATTCAGATGTAGCGAGGAAACCTGCATCGATCTGTTTCTGTACCTCCTCTTTGATTTTGATGGTCATGTCCGGGTGAGTCCGTCTCAACCTCTTCTTTACTGGCGAACATTCTGATCTTAACGGTAAGTGATGTTCCACGATGCTGGTATCCAACCCTGGCATATCCTGATAGGACCAAGCGAATACATTGGGAAATTTTCTGAGAAGCTTTATCAAACCCTCTCTGGCAGGTGGACTGAGCATTGCCCCAATCCTGATTTCTTTTCTCTCTTTTTCTGAACCCAAGTTTACCGTTTCCAACGGTTCTTTGTGAGGTTCAATGGACCTTTCCTCTTGTTTGAGTAGTCGGGAGATCTCTTCTGGAATTTCGTTGTCAACTTCTTCTTCAGCCCCAAATACCGGGAACTCAAAGTTGGGAGAAGGCGTCGGATCGTATGTTTCAACGGGGTTTAAAACAAGCAATCTGCATGACGTGATGATTTGTGTTTAGAAAAGATAGAGAAAATGCAAGTGTGTGCAGTGTTTTATTTTACTGCTTGTTTTTATTTGAATTGTTTTTTAGGATTACCATTTTCTGAAAAAGCAAAAAGAGAAAACAACAAATAGTGCGGAAATTACAGAACGACGTTATTTTATTCATGAACAAGTCGATCCATGAAACTACAGCCCTATAAAACAAAACTCTGTCGCTTTGGCCAAAGCGAAGAGGGAAATTTACAGAAAGCGAGCCCTATCAAAACATTCGTTTCACATGGGATGGGTGAAAGGTTAAAGATGGCAATTACTTTGACTGATGAACGACCTTCGGAACCTCGACGATAACCCATTGGCGGCGAACTCCTCGGTGAATCACAAAGTTTGGCACCTTCCTCAATTTGTCTTCAGAAATGACGCTGATTTCTGGTGGAGCAGGATCATTGGAATCTGTCTCCCAGGAAGAGTTGTCGTAGGAGGATTCCTCTATTGTATTTTGCATAGCATTTGTGCTCTCAACTGTATCTCCCCACCCATTTGGCTGGATGTCTTCGAGGCTGATGCGAGAGCTTTCGGGAGCGGTTTACTTGACCATATAGTCAAATTTTCCACTCGATTGTCCCAAGGTGTCCCACACTTCTTTCGAACTGGTGGAGTCATCCCTCTCGATGACGTTGACCTCGGGAAAAGCATAGTTGATGAATTCAAGTCCTGCAAACGTTGCAAATTCATCGTCATGTTGAGTAGTTTCTGAATGACCTGAGTGTTGATCCCATGACATGGTGGGGACACAGGTATTCTGTTCAATGACGGTCAGCTGATTTTCATTGTTCGGCTGACTCTCTTGCTCCAAGTCTCCTGGGTAAGGTTGCCACATTGGCAGACCATCCATCAGGCCATAGTAATTGTGGTCAAAGTTGTATATCATCAGAGTGTCCTCCTCTAACGAATTTGGTGGAGCACGACATCCTTCCGGATCACAATCTCCATATATCATTTCGACGTCTGACCTTGGTATAAATCTCAGACTCTCTGTAGGAAAGCAAAAAGGAGTTTGCGTTTCGTCTTGAGACATATAACCGTCCTTGTTAAGATAGGACTTCCACTCTTCTTCTGTGTCAGAGGGATCTTCCTCTTTGATAGCATGGACTGCTTGAGGGACTAGGTGAAGAAAACCTCCACTGTGGAAGAAGTTTTGAATGCGATGAAGACTTCCATCGCTGGCAGCTGTCTGGGTACAGGTTACAGAAAAACCAAGACCCTTCTTTGGTTTATTGTCAATAGGAATGACAAGTTGTCCCCATCCGGTTGTATCGGTACTCTCGACCGCTTTGATAGCATATTTGTATGAGGAAATCGAGGTTCCTCCTTGGGATTGATTGTCCTTGCTCACTGTCAGTGCTTGGAACTGCGTCCCAATAACCTCATCGGGTTCTGCACAAGTAGATGATGATAAGTTACTCACGAGCAAGGCCTGTTCTCCACAGACTGTGACAAGTTGATCATTCTGAACGAACATTAACTTTTGGTGGAGGGTCGAAGTGACCGCTCCAGCCTGATGTATCCAAGGTCTTCCTAATAGACAACTGTATGTTGCGCGGATGTCCATGACCTGGAAAGTGACTTGGAAAGTGTGAGGGCCGATAGTTATAGGAAGATCAACTTCGCCGATAACTGTTTTTATGGATCTGTCGAACGCCTTGACGACGACCTCGCTGATTCTCATCGGTGGGCCTTTGAATGATAATTGCATCAAAGTGGACTTCGACATAACATTCAGGGCTAACCCTGTGTCTGCCAGTACGCTGGCTAACGCATCATCCTGGCAGTTAACTGTAATGTTGAGCTCCATGTTATGACGGCGACCCTCTTCGGGTAATTCCTCATCACTAAATCCCAAGTGATTGCAGGAAGTGATGTTAGAGACAATACTATCGAACTGTCAGATTGTTACATCCTGTTCCACAAAGGCTTGCTCCAAGACTTTCTGTAGAGCCTCTCTGTGTGCTTCTGAACTGAGTAACAGTGATAATACTGAGATCTTTGAAGGTGTATGTAACAGCTGATCAACAATGTTATATTCACTCCTTTGGATGAGCTTCAGCATCTCTTCATTATTTTTCTAAAGGTCGGGATTACTGGATTGACCGCCTGATGGATCGGGAGCTTCTGTCTGAAGTTCCTTTTCCTTGTTAGGTTCTCTAACTCCTCGGTTGATGATTCGACCGCTCCATGTTACACGACTGATGTCTGCAATATTCACGACGGAGGGTAATGGAATTTCCTTTCCATTTTCAATTACTGTCGCACCGTATTTGTAAGGGATAGCCTTAGTTGATTCATACGGTAATGGTCCCGGTAGATAGATAACTATGGGAACCTTCTGATTTTTCTGACCATCATAAGTAATCTCGATCGGTTCCCGATTGGGAACTTTAGATTCGTCAAGTAGATGGATAATGGAAAAAACATCCCTGGTCCTATGATGACCAGAGATTGTGACAACATCCTCGACTTGATTGGCAAGGTAGTTCGGCATCCAGTTGATGGGTCCAGAACCCGGATATGGGCGAATCTCTCCACGATCCAATTGCCCCCGGAGAGCTGCTCGCACAAGGTAGCACCCTTGGTTACTTTCCGAACAGACTCCACAACGTTCATAATTGTGTGGTGGCACCTGGACACGCCCACTTTGAATACAATGTAACCTCACTAGGTTAGCTTCCACGAGTCGGACATCCTGACTTTGACGCTGAGTGGGGTTTCTGTTATTGATACTAATCTGCTGAGTATCTTCATCTATATAGATTGGCATCCACTAGTGATTTAACAAGTGCTGAAGTGCCTCCTGGACAAGGGTACAATCTCAATCGTTTTCGCAACCTGCTTTACAGCTTTGATAGTCGTGTGATATTAAGAAACCGAGTCGGACCTGCTCAGCATATAACTCTACCAAGTTGTTATTCATCACGGGAATATCAAAGATTTGAACCATGTTGATCTGATAAGGGTTCCTATCATGGTAGTCTTGGGTCCATCCAAGATCCATCTGATGCTGGAGAGCCTCTTGTATGAAAGAGCATCCCTGTTTGTTTACCGAGCAAGTCAGACAGGAACTGTAATCGTGCCGCGGAAGATTATGATACTGGCTTTGCCTTGAGTGCATCGCCACCAAGTTGGCATTCATCGCACGGATGTCGTGGTTCTGAATGACGTTGGAATTAGTATAGACCATGTTAACTCCACGAACTCGGTGTTCTTGGATCCATCCGAGATCCATTTGTTCCTGTAGAGCTGATTGCACCACAAAACATCCCTGGTTGTCTTTAGAGCAGACATCACACTGGTGATAATTATAAGGTGTCACATGGCCGTACCCACTCTGTCTACAATGCATCTTGACCAAATTGGTCCTCAATAAGAGTACATCATGAATTTGATAGACATTGTTAAATTCTTTCTCAATCAGGTTGACTGCAACTTTCTCATGTTGAGGCAGCGGGTTCATGAGAACATTGAGATTCGTATCTTTGAAATATAAGAGCCCGCTCCTAACAAGATTTTTCACGTCAGATTTGAAATTGAGACAGTTCTCTATGTTATGCCCTGATCCTCCTTGATGATAAGGGCATGTCTGATCCACCTTAAACCAAAAAGGCAGATTTTCCGGTACTGTAAGAGGAGACTTAGTCTGGATGTGCCCCTTAGCTAGTAGTAACAGAAATAGTTCTGCGTACAACATGGGTATAGGATCAAACCCTGATGCTCGTGTTGTACGGTTGTTGTTATATTGGGGACGAGCCTGCTGAAGAGGCTGTTGTGTCCTTTGCTGGTCCGGTTGGCTCTGCGCAACCTGAGGTTGATATGTAGAAATAGGCGCATGGTTGATAGCAGGAGTTACAGCTGCTACTAGTTGATAACGCCGCTTTTGCTTTCTGAGAGAGATATTCCTAATACCTTGCTCTTTTTTCTTAGGGAGAGCACTACCATATTTTTTAGTACCGCTCGTCGATCCAGTGTCTTTTACCAGACGTCCTTCTCAGACGGCTTCCTCAAGACGTACGCCCATGCCGACCATCTCGGTGAAATCACTGGGTGCACTGGCAACCATTCGGTCATAGTAAAATGAGCTTAAGGTCTTTAAGAAGATCTTTGTCATCTCCTTTTCCTCAAGAGGTGGACAAATTTGAGCGGCAATTTCACGCCACCTTTGAGCATACTCCTTAAAGGTTTCCTTGTTCTTTTGTGACATTGATCTAAGTTGATCTCTATCGGGTGCCATGTCCAAATTGTATTTGTATTGTTGGAAGAAGGCAGTACCAAGATCTCTGAATGTGCTAATTGTAGCACAGTTTAAACCCATGTACCATTTTAAGGCGGCACCGATTAAACTATCTTGGAAGTAGTGAATCAGTAGGTCCTGATTCTTAGTCTGAGCTGACATTCGCCGAGCGTACATCACCAGATGGCTTTGAGGGCAAGAGTTACCCTTGTATTTTTCAAAGTCGGACACTTGGAACTTGTGCGGGACTTTCACATTGGGGACCAGACAAAGGTCTGCGGCGTCCTTTCCAAATAGATCCTGACCACGAATGGCTTGCAGTTCCTTCTGCATTTCCAAGAACTATTCCTGGAATTCATCCATTTGGTCGAACATAGTTTCCTTTTTACCAGAAGGTATCTGTGGAATCTGTCCTTCCGGGATAGTGTGCACCACAGGAGGTGGTACCGTGACTACGGTAGTGAGTCTTGTCGTTTCCCAAAGTTCGTAACCTTCAGGAGTCTTCAATATGCCTCTGGCATCTTCACTTTCCCGAAGTTTGTAACCTTCAGGACCAGCGGCATCTGTTATGATTCCCTAATCTTCAGTGATCGGCGGAACATATCCTTCCGGGATATAGTTAACAGGCATGCCCCAAGGACGATCTTTTGGCATTTGATACCTAGGATCATACTTCTCCACTATGGGCGTTGAGGTGATCTCTGAGATCACAGTCCTTTGTAGATGAGCTTCTGCCATGGCTTGCATGTCGTTACGAAGCTTTCTCATATCCTTTCTTAGAGCGTCAATCTCTTCTTTCAACTCTCTGTTTTCTTCCTCAAGATCATCCATCTTTTTCTGACGATTGGCCCGAGTATTGTACGAATGAGACAGTTTGACTCTAGAACCGAGACACAAACGTGAGATTCGTAGGGAAGAAGAATACGCGATGTGAGAATGATGAATGCAATGATTATATTAATTGTTTTCTGGTTGTTTAATCAAAATAAACATTGACAATTAGATTGCAAATATCAAACAGTGGGGAAACCCCTTTTTATTGAAATTCAAAGGATTACAAAAACAGAAATACAGTAGATTACAAAGTGCAGAAACATAAACCTAAGCTAATGGGTCCCGAGAGAACTCGGGTGCTGATTCTGGTATATTCCTTTTCTTTGACCGGGGCTCTTGAGCCGTTGTCGAGTTGTCATTCCTTTGCCAAGTGAAAGGAGCGAGCAAATTCCTTTGGTCATCCTGATTCTCTACAGCATGTTGCTCCAAAATTTCAATCAGTGCATCTTTTTCTTTCAGTAATTGCTGTATTTTGATGCACTCTACGTCGAGGGTGCGGTACTTGTTCTTCCAAGACCTTCCCTCTCGTTGAACTTTGTTGAGAGTAACTTGAAGCTTTTCAGTTTCCGTCATGAAGTACATGACAGATTCCCTCGGCGGAAGAATTCTGTAACGAGGATAAGGCATTTTTAGCTTGAGAGCTCTAGTTTGTACCTAATGGAGATAAGGCTCCACCGAGACACAGTCTGGTTTTCCTAGAGACTCCCGTCCTTTCTTATGAACATATTTCCAAGCGGGCACTATTTCCGTTTTTAGTGCTCTGTCACTTTCTCCTTCCTTGAAGAAAAGACCTTCCAGATGAACACCCCGTGGGATGTGTCTCATCGGGTATCCAAATTAACGACGAACGAGAACGGGATGGTAATTGATTCCTCCCTTAGTTCCTATAAGGGGTACGTAGGGGAAGTTTCCACAACGGTCAATGATCCTGATTCCATCATAGATCCTATTACACCAATCTATATCAGAGTTGGTGAGGGACATGATTTTTTGCGACCAACATAAGGCACTCTTGCAATCCCAAAAAGTAGCAGACTTGGGCAAGTGGGAGATGAACCATTTGTAAAGCAGAGGTATACAACACGCGATCTCCCCTGCACTGTACAAATTCCCCAAGTGTACAGAATGATACGCATCTGCGAGCAAAGTCGGCACAGGGTTTCTAATGAGAAAAACCTTAATAGCGTTGATATCGACGAAATTATTAATGTTGGGCAACAAAAATAATCTGTAGGTGAGTAAAACAAAGATGCTTTCGAAAGCAGTCTCGTTTCCTATACTAGCGAAGTACAGAGCTTTCTTTGTCAGAAACTGGGCTGGCAAACCTTGTATGCCACCCTTAGTGGTCATGTGAGTCCTAACCTCAGACTCGTCCAAATAAATTGCTCTTGCAATGGTCTGATTCTTTGGAATTTCTTCCAGTCCAGAAAATGGAGCTCGATCAGTAATGTGTAGATCAGTCAGATGAGAATATTCCTCAAGCGTTGGTGCTAGCTGGTAATCCAGGAATGTGAAACAGTGATAAACCTGATCGTAGAATTGAATGAGCGCATCCATGATTCCCTCAATCACATGGACTCTTAACAGTGGTAGAAAACCTCTGTGCTTGGCTCTGAAAGCCTCAGGGTTAGTGATTATCCTTGCTAACCTTCTCAAATCCTCTAGTTTTGGAACCTTGAAGGTGTACGTATGAGTTCTCCTTCTACCGAAATCCATTAGCGTAATCCTCTTCTCTGATATTTGCAATCACAGTCTTAGTTTAATTTGAAAAATAGAGAGACTAGAAGACAAGATTTTTTGAATGTTTTAATGTTTTTTAGATGAATGCATGAATGCAGCACACAAAAACATAGAAAAAACATGGGGTCAAAGGGTCGTTGTCATGAAGTCAAGGCTCTACCCATCCCCAAAGGTGTATACTAGGGTGATTTTTGTACCTGTACTCATTATCATCAGCTCCTCCCAGGAAAGCAAAACAACAAACGGATCGCTAGCGAGTTGTAGAGCAATCTTAGAGTAAGTGCCATTCACTGAGAATAGATCACCAGCCTCAAATGAGGGTAGTATCGCATAACAACTATTCCCAATAGTTTCTGCACTACGAAAGGGTTTGGCTCCTCAGCTTCTCAGACTTAATAATCAGCCCATTGTCTAGGTGAGAGAATGGGTTGCATTGGTCAGCCTCCACTGAGGTTGATGGTCGACCTCGTCGCCATCACTTATCTTAAGTGTATACTCAATCTTTCAACATGTGGCATCACACGCATTCCCATTAGCAGAAAAATAAACACGTATAGCAATTAGGAAAAGCAGTATATATATTTGTCCTAATCATCCTAGACCTTTAAAGCTATGAATCTTAAATCCCTGACAGAAAATGGGTTCCCCGGCGGAAGCCCCAATCTGTGGTTTTCACACAAGTGAAGAGAAAAAAGGTTTGTCCAAGGTTTTCACCTTAAACGATTAAGAAAGAATTTTAGGCCCCACGGTGGGCGCCATTTTTCTGTAGCGAGCGATTTTGGACGCGGTTCTTAAGCGCGGTCGCTCTCTGCGGTTGAGCTTAACACAGGTCGATTCATTTTTTATCCTATTAAAGCTGACGAAGGAAGGGAAATAGATGTCTCTAATTAACCCTGCTTGCATACTGAGTTTAAACAACGGTCTGTTGGGTTACGGATGCTATCAATGTGGGGGCCTTTGTACTGGTTATTTGTATTTTCACCAATAATGATTTCCCTCTTTTTGTTAGGATACTGCTTCAGATTAGGATATATGGGATTTTGGGTTTTTTTGTTGATTGTGCTCGCTAAGATTTTTCTTTCAATCTTATGCCTACGTATTCCCATTTACCGAAACAGGGAAATCAGAGCGTTCGTAGTTCCTCCTATTCTATGAGAGGAAATGGGTGTTTTGGTGTCTTGTTCAAAGCCCAAGACGTGAAGCGAAAAGTGTTTGTATCTTGTTCAAAGCCCAAGATGTGAAGCTAAAAAGTCTATTTGTATCTTGTGCAAAACCCAAGATGTGAAGCTGAAAGGGTTTGACTTTAGAGAGAATTTGTCATCTCTAAAGAGTAGGTTGTATGTCACAACTGTTTATAAAGGAGAATTACTTTAACCGGGATGTGTGAATCTGGCAATGCCATAATTTCCTTTATAGGGAAGTTTTAACCTGAAAGAGAAGACTTTAACTCAGTGTAGAGCAATGCTATCTTTCCTTAGGAATTTCTCATGCTAAAAGAGGGACAGTGGCATGGATGTAGATGATCCAGAGGCTTCCCGCTTACAGTAATTAGATGAAAGGGGAGGAGTTGTTGATGTTTTTGAACTCTGAACGAGACACAACTTTGATGCTAAAAGGTTGATTGGATCAACCAGTGGTTTTCTTATACAAAGCCTAAGAGGAGGCTATCATGTGTCTCGTACAAAGCCAGAGAGAGTGGCTAAAAGATCTTGATTCAACGAAGGAGTCTTTTGGTATCTCATATAAAGCCCGAGATGGACGCTATTTGACTCAACAAGAGAGTTTTTGTATCTCGTACGAAGCCCGAGATGGAGGCTAACATTTGTTTGGCTCAATAAGAACCTTTTTTGTATCTCATATAAAGCCCGAGATGAAGGTTAAAAGGGGTGATTGACTCAATGAGGGAGTCTCTTATGTGTCTCGTACAAAGCCCGAGAGAGAGGCTAAACGTTGTTTGACTCAACGAGGGAGTATTTTGTATCTCGTATAAAGCCCGAGAGAGAGGCTAAACGTTTGCTTCACTGGGAAGAATCATTGTACAAAGCCCAAGAGGAGGCTATTGTAACTATTTCAGTTGAGTGACAGGTCCAATATACTGATTTTGAAAGAGAAAATCAGTTCTTATATGAGTAACACTGTACTCAAGGATTTGATTCTAGGATCTGGGTTATTTCCTGTTCTTTAAGGAAATGGGAAATCCAAAGGGTATTGAGACTGTCTGAGTCTACGGTTTTCTTCCTATTTAACGAAGGGTGCTTGAGAATGTCTTTGAGACTCAAGGAGATTAGACTGTCCAAGTCTAGAGTTTTATCTTTTGTACTATGCTTTGAGAAACAATAGTAGACTCTTCGAAAGGACTATTCTATGATGATGACTAAGTTCTGTTCCTATACCTCTAGGAGGTCGTCAGGATAATTTGTACGAAGCCCAAGAGGAGGCCGAAAGCTTTTAAGAAGCCGACGGGTCCTTGTACGAAGCCCAAGGGGAGGCTATCATTCCCGGGGGAAGAGATCATTATACGAAGCCTAAGAGGAGGCGGTGAATACTTCTAAGAAACCGACGGGTCCTTGTACTAAGCCCAAGAGGAGGCGGGGTTGCTTTTAGGAAGCCTGTGGGTCCTTGTACGATGCCCAAGAGGAGGCCGATGCTTTTAAGAAGCCGGTGGATCCCCAAACCCCGAGAAATTCAAGGCAAGCTATTCACAAGGAATAGATCAAGTCAGGAAAGTTCGAGAATTTGGAAGAAACTCAAAGATGCCATTCACGAAGAATACATTCATCTCTGGGAGTAGAGTTTCTTGACGATTCCTAATGAGGACAGCCGAAGAGAAGACTGTATCTGGTGATCATATTGGGGATCTAGTTGTCTATTTCTACGAATAAACGAAACGGCGTCACCTAGTTCTAGACGTAGTTGCCGGGGAAACTCTAAATATCTATACTATTATTACACAATTGATATGAGTTTAGGAAAGAAGACTTACAGCGAAACAGCCCCACAATACAGTTATATGTATATGAAAGCAGTAAATGAAAGCGTATAAACACTTACTCGGTTGTAGAGCTTCCATGGTTAGTTGTTCAACAAAGAAAGATTGAAAACAACAGTATATTCAAAATCAAAGGGGAAAGTGCTTTGAAAAAGAAAGATTTGGGGCTTACAGCTCAAGGAGAGGCCCAGGGTTTTATTAGTGATCGCACTGTCGAATTTGTATAGAGGGACTTATACAAGTGACTGAGGCCCAAAAAAGGTTTTCTGTACAAAGGGATGGGTCTTACACTCTCTCAAGAGGCCCAAAAGTTTTAAAGAAAAAGAGTAGGGCTTATAACACGAGGGTAGGCCCAAAGTTTGTTTTTCCGTTTGAAATGGCGATCGCGCCGAGATTTTCTTTTAACGCGAAGGGGCTTATACAATATCTGAGGCCCAAAATGTTTTGGTTAAAAGGGGATTGGGTTTTACACTCTAATAGAGGCCCAAAAGTTTTGAATGGGTCTTATAGCTCAAGGAGAGGCCCAGTTGTTATTTTTCAAAAGGCGATGATCGCGCCGTTTGTTTTTGACAGTATCGGGACTTATACAATGCACTAAGGCCCAAAAATGATTTGGTCAAAAAAAGGATCGGGTCTTACACTCTATTAGAGGCCCAAAGAGTTTTGAATGGGTCTTATAGCTCAAGGAGAAGCCCAAATGGTTTTTCAACGGATGATGATCGCGTCGAACTTTTTGAAATACAACGGGACTTATACCATAAGTGAGGCCCAAAATGGGTTGTATTTACAAATGGTTGGGTCTTACACTCTATTAGAGGCCCATGAGTGTTTGAAAAAGTTTGATGAGAGTTTAATTAATCAAAAACCCTAATTTCATTTTTTAAAGGGAATTTTTAAAGAAAAATCAAGTAAAAAATGATAAAAAATATCAAATAAAATCATTAATCATGTTATAAACAGTGATTAAGGTTTATGAAAAAGTATTTTATCCACATGAATATTTAAAATCATTTTGGTTTTAAAAATCAAGAAAAAGAAATCATTTTAAAAGCATTTAAAACAATTTAAAATAATATTTTTTAATATATTAAAAATATATCAAATAATAATATTTTTTGTGATTTTTTGGTGGAATAAAATAATATGGAGTATGAATAAGAAGTGTGTAAAACAGATTTTTAAAATGATGGTTTTTGCTATGTGAAATAATTGGTTGAGTTTTGAAGATAAACTAAGAAAAAGAGTAAAGATGTCACAACATCACATTCGACATCTTTCATGAGTTTTCAACATCTTTTTTATCAAACTTCAAACACTCATAACTCTCTCAATTTTTAATGGAATTAAGATCCGGAAGAGCCTATCTTGACCAATTTTTTGCAAGGAATCCAATGGTATCACTCATACATACTGAAACTTAATGTATAGCGTACACAAGGCAAAAAAACCAGATCTGCACCTTAAGTTTAAACATCTTTGCTTATCAAATTTTCAAACATTCACAACTCTCTCAATTTTTAACAAAATTGAAATCCGTAAGAACCTATCTTGACCAATTTTTCACAAGGAATCCAATGGTATTACTCATACATATTGAAACTTAATGTACAACACACACAAGGCCAAAAACTAGATCTGCACCTTAAGTTTAAAACAACATAAACTCCACATATAAACATGTTAAAGTGCAAACAGTAGGAGGATCATAACATACACATTAAGGACTACATTTTTGCTTCAAGAATTGTTCAATATGATGCATGTATGTGGACATCAAAGGAAAGCATGATTCAAAGAATTCAAGTTATGAATTTTACCTCTTTTTTTGGAGATTTTGTGCAACCTACCAAGTTCTTTGTTCCAGAAATGATTTGATGCTTTGGACACCCTCAAATGACTTCTTAGAAGCTTTTAGGATGGTTAGAATCAGCTGGTACCTGCAAAAACACAAACTGTCCCTTTCTTGCAAAAGGGGTTAAAAGTGACCAAAATAGCAACTCCCCCAAATGGTGTTCCAGACGTTGGGAACCACTTGGGATAGTTCAAGGATGATATTTGGAGTGTGTTTGAGGTTTTATCTGGTTTGGTAAGTGACTGAATCAAGACATGGCTTGAAAAATGCAAAAAGTGCCATTTTGAGGTTTTGAGAAGTGACTTTGTGATTTTGTGATTACAGGTCACTTGTGATAGTTTGCACAACTTACATATGATATATATGAGGTGTGTGTGTGATTGATTGTGATGGGAAAGATCTCAAGATCAAAAACTTAGAATTACTTGCTTTGGAAGGCAAATTTGAGGTGAAAGAAGAGATTTTGAGGAAAGCATCTGTTTGATGGCTTTCGTGTACTCAAACTGAACACAAATGAACTCTATTTATAGTAGAGCAAGTTTGTTTTCGCAGTAATAGTGAATGGCAACTGCAGCAGAGGTTTGGCCAATGTTGTCCAATGAGAATCCAAGTTTCCTCTAGCCATTGACTAGAGGTTAGGACACAGGCTACAGGCTACAGGTTCCCTACTTGTGGGAGGAATCTTGACTGAATTCAGTTGCAAATGTGTCAGTCCATGCCACCTTGGGGCTTCCATTGAATGCTCCAATCCAAAATTGGAGTCTTGTCCCTCTTTTAGGGATTTTTAGGAATAACATGCTACTTCTTGTTCCAAGGACTTTGGAGGCTTGGATCAGTGATTGTCCCCTTTAGATTTGATTCTCATAGGTGTCCAAAGTGATGACAAGGCTTGGATATTCGTGTGGCACAAGAAATGTGCAAATCTGTCCCATGAAAAATTAAGCTGCAGCAAGCCTTTTTGTAAAATCCATAACTCCCTGCTCGAGTATGCTACATGGACGTTCTAGGACTTTCTGGAAAGCTGAGATGATGTACTTCAACTTTGATGTTCAAGGTTTGGCTTGAATAAATTTGGGTCATGAAGAAAAACATCCTTGAAGTTGGGACATTCTTGCTGGAAAAAATATTAGTGATGTCCTATGCAATGTTGGAACATCAGACATTAAGAACATTAATAATTCCAAACTTCAATCACTTGTATCTTTTAATCCACTATGATATTTTGAGTTGAAGTGAATTTCCTCTTTGATGCTTGTCTAGCATGGTGACAAAGTTTGAAAATTGGGTGGCACAAGAAAAGTGCACAAAATCTGTCCTAAAAAATCAGCTCGAGCAAGGCCTGTTGTGAGGTTCATAACTCCTTGGTCAAGTTGAATTAATGGGGGTTCTTATACATTTTAGAAAGCCCTAATGACATACTTTAACTTTGATGTTTGACTTTGGTCTCGGTTCAGCTTGCAAAGTCATCAAAAATGGTCTTGAATTAGTGTAGTCAAATCTGTCCTAAAAGCTGTCATGAAAATTCTGCTTTATCAATGCTTTTTGCAAAAATCATATCTCCTTGCTCGAGTATGCTACAAGGAAGTTCTACAACTTTCTGGAAAGCTGAGATAACGTACTTCAACTTTGATGTTCAAGGTTTGGCTTGAATCAACTTGGATCATGGAGAAAAACATCCTTGAAGTTGGGACATTCTTGCTGAAAAAATATTAATGATGTCCTATGCAATGTCAGAACATCAGAAATTAAGAATTCCAAACTTTGATCACTTATATATTTCAATCCTTATGATATTTTGAGTTGATTCCTTCTACAATGTTGAAGTATCAAATACCCTCTTTAAAAGTAGCTCTTACTTAAAATCAATGGATGCTTGGATCAACAGTTACAACCTTGAAAAGCTGTGCACTTGAACATGATTTTAACTTAGAAAAAATTTCTAAGTTTCTTTTAATTTGATCAATTTTGCAATTTTACACGATTTCTTGATTTAAATTTGATCAAATTAAATCATCCATCATATTTTCTTGAGTAATGTCTTGTGAAGCTCAAAGTTGACCAAAAGTCAAACTTTGACTTTCTGCGTCAGTTGACTTCGTATTAGACGAACTTGAGGCTTGATCCACCTGGAATTTTGCACTCTTGTGCCTAATTCTTGATGTGGGAGTCCTCTTGATCCTTTGTGGATGTTTAAGAGGTTTAGACAAGTTGAAGATCATGTCATTCCTTGATTGATCATTTGTCTAAAGGCTATGAGAGGGCTTGAAACCCTAAGCTTGATTGTAGTGAATGCTCAACAATTCCTTGAGGAGATTGATGAGGCACAAAGGTACATCCATATTGTGTTGATGATTTGCACCATGATGGGAAATCTTAGTGGTCAAAATTTGGGGTATGACAATAGTGTCCATACCTCTTCCTGAAAGTTGTCTTCGGAATATCATCAAGCTTAACTCGGATCTGATGATAACCCGACCTTAAATCAATGTTGCTGAACACACAGGAACCTACTAGCTGATCCATCAAATCGTCAATGCTTGGTAGCGGATACTTATTCTTGATAGTCACTTTATTCAGCCGCCGATAATCAACACACGACCTCATACTTTCATCTTTCTTCTTCACTAACAACACAGGAGCACCCCACGGAGAAACACTTGGTCGAACAAACCACTTCTCAAGAAACTCCTCCAATTGTTTCTTCAATTCACATAGCTCAGAAGTTGACATCCGATAAGGAGCCATCGACACTAGACTCGTACCATGTATTAAGTCCACTACAAACTCTACCTCACGCTCTAGAGGCAAATCACTGATGTCATCTGGAAACACATATGGGAATTCACAGACAACAGGAAACTCCACACTCGCAGCTTCACAATCAATTTGCAATGATGCAAACATTGCAAACACCAAAGCTTCGACTTCTTGAAGTTCGCCTACTTGCTTAGCAGACAAGAACATCAACTCCCAACTATTATCAATCTCATGAAACTCTATCATCTTGGTATAATAAATGATATGAACACGGTTGAACTCCAAATAATTCATTCCAAATATCACATCGATTTGGTGCAAGGGTAGGCACACCAAATCCATCACAAAGTTCTTCTCAAGAATCGTCACAGGACATCTCAAACACACATGGGTAGTAGTAACACAACCATTAGCTGGAGTTTCTATTACCATATTACCATTCATATCAGATAACTTCATACCCAATCTATTAGCACGTTCAAGCGAGATAAAAGAATGAGTAGCACCAGTATCAATAATAGCAACCAACTCGATATTACTAATAAAATAAGTACCTCGAATTAGGTTGTCCTTCTCTGGAACTTCTGCACCACTCAAAGCAAACACACGACCACTGGTCTGGGCAGCAGTAACAGTCTTCTTCGGCTTCTGACATTGAGTACTGATATGACCTTTCTCACCACAATTGAAACAGGTCGGACCTTCATCTTTGCAGTCAGTAGCTTTATTTCCCTTCTTACCACATCGATAGCACCTTACCACAGTATTGGTGCACACATCAGCACGATGACCTTGCTCACCACACTTATGACAGTTTCCAGAAGTGGGAGCTGCTCTTCAACTTTTATTTTTCCCATCTAAAGCCTTCTGCTTCCCTTTGTCAGCTGAAGTTGTATAAGGCTTACCCATATACTGCCCTTTCTTCTCACTCAACTGCTTGTTGTGAGCAGATCGAGCTCAGTTGTCCTCGTCGTAGATTCTGCTCTTGTCAACCAACTCAGCATACCTGCAGATCTACTGATACCCAATACCCTGCTTAATCTCTGGTATCAGCTTATTCTCAAACTTGAGACACTTAGACATCTTCGCATTAGCACGATTGTAGTGTGGACAGAACTTCACCAAAGCCTCAAACTTCGCGGCATACTCTGGCACAGTCATATCTCCTTGCTTCAGCTCAAGGAATTCCACTTCCCTCTTGCCACGAGCATCCTCTGGGAAATACTTGCCCAGAAACTTCTGCTAAAACACAGCCCAAGTTATCACAGTGCCAACATCAGTAAGCCTCTGACGGGTGTTATCCCACCAGTCCTCAGCCTCTTCTTCCAGCATATGCGTTCCGAACTGAACCTGTTGCTCATCAGAACACCCCATCACCTAGAAGATCTTCTCGATCGCCTTCAGCTACTTATGTGCACTTGCTGGATCATGCGTACCCACAAAAGTCGGTGGATTGTTCCTTTGAAACTTCCCAAAAGCACGAAACTCATCAGGAGCTCCACCATTTGGATTCAGCTGTGCCACCACATTAGCAACCGATTCCAACGCATCAGTAATTGCGCGATCATTTCTTCCAGCCGTCATGTACACCACCTACAAGGTTAAAAGAACTAAAACATCGATAGTGTACACACACTCGTCGACTGACAGGGACAGACATCAAGTAAAAACCTGGTCGGACGGACCAACCTGCTCTGATACCACTAATGTAACACCCTTTTCTACCCCCAAATAGTATTGCCACAGAAACAACTCAATTATCAGAGAAAAGCATAAAAATTTCCTCGAAGGGTGAACATTTCTCATTAAATCAAAATAACACAATTACCCTGTAAACAAAAGGGTTTTCCTCAAAGTTTCACAAAAAGCCTTCACATGGCAGCGGAACCCAAAATTCTCAATTAAAAGGTTTTTAACAAACGTCGTAATAATAAAAAATAAAACGACACCATCGAATGACAACAAAATAAGGGAACAACATAGTTCGACTCAAAGGACCCCACACGATGTTACACAATCAGAGTAGGACCCTCTAAATCGACCAAAAGCAAATAACTTCAAGTCCTCAAAAGCGTCCACGACTAAACCTGATCACTTGCACGTTACCCACGTGGAGGCAACATTCAAACAGGCAGGGTGAGTAATCACAATTCAATATAAATCATATAAAGAAAAGACACTAACAGGGCAACAGTTGTTTTTATCCAATACTACAGTGACTCACCCAAAACATCATATAAAACATCACATCACCAATATCACTCATATGCGATCATGCAATGCCACCAAGAATGAAATGCAACATCATAAAAATGCATGTGGTACCAAATCGTCACAATACCCTCCACAAGGGAGCACGTCATAAACACCTCAATCCACACAATGGGATTGAAGCCACCACTGGACCGAAGTCCTAACATCATTAATAGACTGAAGTCTAAATGCTATGAATGTATGATGCACAACGTCCTAATTATCATTATCAACAACAGTCATTACGTGCATCATCATCCATCAAACTCACATTTGCGTCATATCATCAAAGACGTCATCAAATCATCATTAATCAGCATCTCGTAATCATCAATATAACTCAAGGTAATTCACATCAAAATAGTCATGTATCATCGTCATAAAATTATCAACGTATCTCATAGCAATTCACATCATCAATTGTTCCTCAAAACATCACACATATACACAACTCATAACGTCGTTATACATCATGGTAATTCATATCATCAATTAATCATATCATAATTATTCAATAACACTTAAAGTAAATTGGATCATCAATTATTCATAAAAACGTCACAATATCATAATCTCATATACATCATATAACGCGTTAACACATAACAACAATTTACAACATCATCACAACATTAATATAATATAAAACAAATATTTTCCATGAATTTTAAGTCAATAAAAATAGTGTTTTTCAGTCCCAGGTCGCGCTAAGCGCGCTACTCAATGCCTCGAAGAGGCGAAATTTCTCCAGACCGCGCTAAGCGGGCTCTGCGATTTGGGAAGAAAAACCCTGCGATAACCGCACTTCTCCATCTATGATTCAACACCCCTAAACCATGTTTTATCCTCAATTTTCCACAAATTATGTTATTATAACCTATAACTATCACATATACATCAATAACAACAATCATCACATAGCAAATCATCAAAATCCGTCATCTCTGACCTCTAATTCCTAGGTTTTCCCCCAAAACCCTAATTACCCACTAACACCTAATATTTATATCAAAATATTACAAGGTGATACTCCCCATACCTTAGAATATTGTCTCCTTCGACCTCTCTTGAAGTTTCGCCGGAATTATTCTATGCCCTAGCCTCCTTCTCACTTGTTCTTCAGAGCACCTTTGCCTCTTCCTCAAAATAATACGAATAATGAGTTTGTTTCATTATTCTCTCTTAAAATACCCCAAAATTTGCTCTTCCAATTAAACCTTCACTTATTCTCCTCAATTGTCCACTTTACCCTTAATTCCTCAAATATTATTTAAAAATTAATAATAATACAAATATATTCATATTATATACTATTGTTTAATTAAAATAACCAAAACTTCACAAAATCACCGACATCGATACGAAACACCAAAATTCACAGAAATCCATGAATATAATATTTAAATAAATTAAATAAATATTCCACAAAATTTAAGGCGTTACACCCACCACCCAACATGCCTCCATTTATCATAATATTAAAATTACCCTACTCATTTAACCTGGTCATCATATACTTTCATCTTCAACCATCCCATTCTCTCTCTCTAAACCTAAATAACTAAAAACCTTAAAGCTTCAACCTTTAACCCCTTATCCCTACCAAAACACAATCTCCCCTAAAAAAACTTCACCAAATCTAACCCTAAACAACATACCTTAACCAAAAGCTCCAACCAAGCACTTTGAAAATTTTCTTAATCTTCTTTAACTTTAACAATGGCACCCAAGAAGCCTGACAAGGGAAAACAACAAGAGATAACAAGAGTAAAGAGAAGAAAAGGATGTTATTCTAATGAAGACCCTTATGGCTTCATTTTCATAAAGGAGGAGCACCCAAAAATGTATGAAACTATTTCTCAAAGGCGTATCATCCCGATTTGGTGCGCCGATGATGAGACTTTTAAAACTCTAAGTCTTAAAACTGAAGTAGATAGATTGTTAAATAAGTTGGAGTTGTATTATCTTATGCATTGTGATTTTTATGTTTATGCCCTCCTAACTCTAGAGTTTTTGTGTACTCTAGAGATTAATCAGTTTAAGGTACCAAACGAATCATCGATCTGAGGGCTTCGATTAAAAACAGCAGGCACCCTGAGTTTCAGGTTGCACAACCCTAACTAACAACTTCTGGTAGAGGTCCTAGGGGACATTTTGCACCTGCCTAATGATGGGTCAGGTGATGTCCCCAAATAGTTTAACTTAAACAAATTATGGGCTCAAATTACTAGAGAGGCCCCTTATATTGCAAAAAGTGCCAAGCCGTCTCGCATTCAGAACCCTGCTTTCCAGTATATACACAAAGTACTAGCACACACTATATTTCTCAAGGGTGGAAACAAAGGGTGTGCTAGCATTACAGAGTTGTACCTCCTCCATGCCATGGTAATGGGCTACTCTGTGAATACTAATGCCATTCTTGCTAAGCAGTTAAATAGCTTTTCTAACTCTCTAACACGAGATATAGTGACTAGGGGATTGATTACCCTCATTATTGATTACGTTGGTCTCATTTTTAATAAACACATTAAGTTCCCTCTCATAGGCACATCTCATTGCAATATCGAATCCCTTATGAATATGGGGATGATTTTTTGTGACGGGAAAATTTTACAGCTTGATAGTGCATGGGAACATATGCTCTACCTACCAAAAAAGAATAAAACCAGAGTAGACATGGATATGAACTGGATATATACTTTCAACCGAAATTCCCTTGCTAAAGAAGAATCAGAAGAGGATGGTTTCCTGGACCATAAGAATAAAGTTGCAGGTGCAACCACGTACAAAGAAATTGATGCATGAACTTGCTGACAAAATATATTATTTCTTCATTTTTATGTTAGAAACGTTGAGGTTTTTTTGTGATTTATGAATTTTCTTAAACTTGCAGACTAAGACGTTCATGTCTTCATCTCTTTTTGTTTCATTTTTTTTATTTGAATTTGAGTTATAGAATTTTCTTTCTCTTATCACCTTCTTCATTTTCAGCAAGTCTTTTTGCCTCAATTTCATGTTCCTTAAATTTTCCAAAGAAGGTAGCAAAATTCATAGAACATAAGTCGTTAGATTCTGAAATTGCAGTGACTTTAGGCTGCCAACATCAGTTTAGGCATATAAGGACTTTATTAATTAAATTCTCATTTTGAAAAATCTTACACATAGTTCTTAAATGATTAACAAGTTGGATAAATCATTTTCCATATCTTGAATATTTTCTGTAGGTTTCATTCTAAACAACGCACACTCAATGGTTTATGTATTCGTCATAGTCCTTTTACCTCAGTTGTACCTTTATGGATAACTTAAAAAGTGTTTCACATTTCTTTTTCTGAATTACATTGTTAAACACGAAAAAAAACTCAACAATACCAAGTGCGATAGTGATGATAGTTTTAGCTTTCACACTGTAATGCATATTTTCTTTATCCTTATGGTCCCAAGGTCTGTAGGTATTTTTTCCATAACCATCAAATTGATGTGTGTGAAAAAATGGACCATTTTTAACAGTGTCTCAGATATCACAATCTATCCCTTTTATAATATGCTTATTTTCTCTTTCCAAAAAGCATATCCTTCATATTGAAAAAATGGGGTTGCTTAGTGAATTGTTTGAAATTATCCTACCTCATGGCACTATTAGAATTATAACATGAATTTAGATTTGATGCCACTTGTTACCAAGTAGCTTCAAACACAAGTGGGCGGGGGTGCATTATGACAAAAGTTATTTTTCAAATTTTTAAGAAATGATTCATTTTATTGATTGATTTTAAGAAAAGCTATGAAGCAATTATTAAGAGCGGAAAAATTAATCAATAAAAATTAAACAGATAAGACAAAAGAGAGAACACACTATAATTTGTACTGATTTGGCCTTAAAATTTGTGGCATACTCCATTCTTTGAGGATCTCTCTTGAGAGTTCCACTAACAACAGAGCTTTTATCACATTGTCAACTAACAACCTTCTTACACCAAATTTTTACCTAGGTTTAGCTTGCAATCTTTTAACTACATCAAAGTTACAAGAGAATGAAACTCTTGATTTACAATTACAGGTCAAGCTGATTTAAATAACAATTACACGAGCACAATTCTTACAAAGTGTTTCACTTTCTTAACGCTAAAATAATTGTATGTGTATAAGAAGTTGCTAAGAAGAGAGTGAGATTAAGAGGAACAATAATATTTCATATTTCTTCTGTGTTTTTAAGAGTGAAAATTGGATAAGAAAGGAAATATTTGTGGACGGATCCACTTCATAATCAATTAGAGTGCATCTCTAATAAATTATGACCTAGCAAATTAAAAAATAAACATTTCAATTATGCAGCTTCATCAATTAGAAAATTTCTCAATAGAATATTGATCTAGTTTGCTCCATAATCGATTAGACAAGTGTCTTAATTGATTAGTGAGCCGATTTTCGCTTTCTAATTAACTAACTAAGATAATTAATCAATTAAGACAATAGAAAAAAGCAGTCTTAAGAAAATTTTGAAATAAATTGGCATCAAAATCAAATAACAAATGCGTAATCTTTAGAAGAATGAAATGTGCTATTTGAAATGTGTTATTTGAAATGTCTTATTTGAATGGGAAAACCATTGAAACCGTAATGAAAATGGTCGAAAATGGGTCTATGTTTAGCATCCATGGATTGGGACGAATTGAAAGTTTGAGCCAAAAATCTGACCAACTCACCTGTCAGTCCAATCCTATTTCTATTATGATTCGTGTATTTTTCTTTGAAACTGCATACGTGTATTACTCTCTGTTTCATAAAAAGTGTAATATTCGAGCAATGTGAGGCTTTTAAAAAAATATTAGATGTGTTGATTTTAATGATAAAATTAATATCATTTAGTAATAGCCTTAATAATTATAGTTAATAGAGTAGTTGAATAAAGTGAAAGTTAATAAATAAGGGCATAATAGTGGAAAAACAATAATAAACATTGTATGGATATTGTAAAAAGACAATTATTTTGAGACAGAGAAAAAATACAAATGAGATACTTTTTATGAGACAGAGGAGTAATAAAGAGGTATTTTTATTTTTTTTATTATTTCGTTTTTTTAATTTAAGAAATGCACTTATCGCGTGATCCTCACGTTTTACGTAATAGTACCTATTATGATTTGACGTTGTTGCTGTGAGAATTGGATAACAAGCTATTAATTAACTTGAATCACAAATCATGAAGTTCACCACCGAGCTTTGATTTATCCAAAGGAAAGGGTAAAGATCGCAAAACCCTAAATGCGCTATGGAGGAACACAGCTAGAGATCTAAGGTTCGGGGCTTGGTTATACCTAGGGAAGGTGTTAGCATCCTAAGTATCTGTAGTACTCTACAGGAACCTCTTGTTAGTATTTGTGTTATGCTAAAGTTTGCTTTCTAAGAGAAATGTGCTAAGGAAAGGACCTAAGAGTGTATACACTAAGTTTGCTCGCCAAGACGTCGCATCTTGTGCCTACGTATCTGACTAAAGAATCAAAGCAACCGTAGTTAACCCGCACTAAGGGGTAAATAGGGTGTAAAAAGAAAAAGGTTGAAAAAAAGAAAAGGTGGAAAAAGAAAAAGGTAGCTCGCTAGGATCTCGCAATCCTATGCCTACGTATTCTCAAGATGAACTTGAGAAATCAAAGCGTCCGTGTCATACCCCAAATTTTGACCACTAAGATTTCCCATCATTGTGCCAATCATCATCACAAGATGGAGATACTTTCATGTCTCATCAATCTCCATAAGGAATTGTGGAGCATTCACTACAATCAAGGATTAGGGTTTCAAGCCCTCTTAGGGCACTTAGACAAAAGGTCAATCAAGAAATGACATGATCTTCAACTTCTCTAACCTCTCAAACACCCATAAGGGGTCAAGAGGACTCCCACATCAAGAACCAAGCACAAGGTTGCAGCATTCCAAATGGATTAAGCTTCCAGGTCGTGAGTGTCACCAAATTAGGGTTTGGTCAACTGAGGCCTCCAGATGGAATTTTTCCTCTAGGCATAAGCCAATGCATCAAAGAACAACTCAAGATACTACAAGGGACTTCATGGACCCACTCATCAAGTCAATTTTACCTCTGGGGATGCATCCACACAAAAAATCAGGAATTAGGGTTTCCTGACCTAATTCACCCCTAAGTTGACTTTTGGGACAAAACATGAGCCAATACCTCAAGGCATGATTTGAGTGTCTCTAACACACTACATTGATCCATTTAAAACAATGGATTGATCCAAGAAGCTTGACTCACAAGTTTCAATTTCATCAGGACCACAATTAGGGTTTTGAGGAAAAAGTCAATTGTACCTTTGACTTTTGACCAAGACATGCTCCCAAACCTTGGGACATGATTCAATACACCCTAAAACACATATGGAATATATCCATTAGGTTTGATTTAGGTCAAGGACTTGATTTCACAAAGGATCGTACAGTTTGGATTCTGTTCGATAAAAAGTCAATTGTGCACAAAAACCAAGTTTGACTTTTTGAGATTTTTCACAATTATGGTTTATTGACCCTAAAGTTATGTTAATGTATGATTGGAATCATCATTCATTAAGAAGAATCAAAGAAAGTGGGATAACTTGTAAAAGGGGTAACCATAAAAACTTAGAATTTTTCTAACTTATGGAACAAAGTGGCTAGGGTACCAACTTCCAAGGACCATAACTTGAGATCCAAGCAACCAATTTGGATGGTCCAAAGCTGGATTTGTAGATCTCATGGCATACTTTAAAAGTGTCAACTACATCTCATTCCAATTCCTCATAGATTTTTTGTTACGGAGTGATCAAAATGGCTAAAAACACAAAAATGACATTTTTCTAACACTTAGTGAAATTTTCACTAAGTCAGAATCTGCCTTATTTTTTCCCAAATGTAGAGGCATTTTTCATTATAATTCAGGTTGTCTCAAAACCAAAGTTGGACATCATGTTGAAATAGGATATGTCAGCTTTCCAAAATTCCCAAGAACTTCATCAAATTCCCTCTGAGCTAGGAGTTATGACAGCTGCAACATGCCTTGCTGCAAACTGTCTTGGCAAGGCAGATTTCTGCATTAGTGCACGAATTGTCCAAATTGTGCAACTTCAAGCATGGTTATCCATCTGCACACCTCAAGGGGGAACAACCAAGGGACAAGTAGTGATCTTCCAGCCTCAAAAGTCCCTAAAGCTACAATAGCCATGCCAAACCTAAAAAGCCTAAAGGAGGCCAAGACTCCAATTTTGTTTTGGAACATTTAATGGATGCTTAGAGGTGGCATGTATCAGAGAAAAGATGAACACTTCAGTCAAGACTTATCCTTGAATCAGAGAACCATAGGCTTGTGCTCTAATCTCAAGTCAATGGCTAGATGAGACTTGAGATTCCATTTGATCACCATTGGCCAAAGGCCTGTTGCAATTGCCATTCCCTATTCCTTGCAAAACAAACTTGACACACTATAAATAGACCTCATTTTTTATCAGTTTAAGTACACCAAAGGCCTATAACACTTTCCTTTCTCAAAATCACACTCTCACTTCCAAAAATGCCTTCTAATGCAAGCTACTATCGGGTTTTGAATTCGAAAGTGTTTCCAACCAAACCAATCACACACACACCTCATAAACATCATATAGAAGTGATCCAAACACTTAAACAATAACTGGAACACCCATTTCACAAAATCACCAGCCATCTACACAAGCTTTTGACAGATTTGCAGTTAAGGTGCCAAATCCAGTTCCAGCACAATTCAATCCACTCCAAGCATTCAGACACACTCCATAGCACCTAAGGAAGTTGTCCACACCATTGGAACCAAGCTGTAACACCTCCAACCTAGAACTCGATCACCAGCTGCAAGAGGTAAGCCTCAACCTTGGTCATCTCATGATTCATGCATATTTCCTCGCACAATAATTTTGCCATATGTTCATAATCATGTATAGAGTGTTTCTCCTCCATTAATTGCTTTGCATGAGTCGTGTATCAAACTTCTCAGCCTTCATGCAGAAATTAGGGTTCTTGAGATTTCTCTTTAATTTCTTATTCCATGCTTAAAATAAATCAAATTAAAGACCATAGACATGATCGTGAGGTGAAAACGAGTAGATTGATATATGGATTGTGTGATTTCATCAAGTATTCAATGAGATTGATGAGAAAACACAAATCTGGGCAAAACAGAGCACGCGGGCAAAACCAAGATGTTCTTGGCGCCCTTTTTCAAACTTTCAAATATTTGAATTTTTGTGATTTTATTTAATTGATTCATAAATTAATTTCTCTATGAATTTTAATGATTTTGAGTTGATTCTTATTTTAATAATTCACAAAAATGTTAAAATATTTTATTTTATAAAATTTCCCAAAATTAATATTTATTTCATATACTTGATATTTTTGCAAAGAATTAATTTTTATTTGTTTTTTAACATTTAAAATATTTTTTCCTTCTTGATTTTCCAAACTTAAATGGTTTCCAATCATTTTGTGGATAAAAACGTGATTTTTGAAACATTGATCCAAGATCACCACTCATCTTTCACATGTTTTCAATGATTTTATTAATTTTTAAACAAAATTAATTCCATTTTAAATAAAATTAGGGTTTTGATTAATTCAACCCTCATCAATCTTTTTCAAACACTTTTGGGCCTCTAATAGAGTGTAAGTCCCAACCCCTTTGTATATAAACAATTTTGGGCCTCACACATTGTATAAGTCCCTCTGTATATTTTCAAAAGTTCGGCGTGATCGTCGCCTTTTTTAACAAAACCAACTGGGCTTCTCCTTGAGCTATAAGACCCATCTTTATTCATTTTCAAACTTTTTGGGCCTCTTGATAGAGTGTAAGTCCCACCTCTTTGTAAATAAAATAATTTGGGCCTCAGGGTATTGTATAAGTTCCAATACAGTTTCAGAAACTTCGACGAGATTGTCGTTTTCAAACAATAATCATTTGGGCCCACCCTCGTGTTGTAAGTCCCATTCCTTTTCTTTAAATAATATTTGGGCCTCTAATAGAGTGTAAGACCTAACCCCCTTTTAACCAAAACCTTTTTGGGGCTAAGATATTGTATAAGTCCCTCTGCGTTAAAAAAAGCTCGGTACGATCGCCAGTTCAAAATCAAATCATCCGGGCCTACTCTCGTGTTGTAAGTCCCATTTATTTTCTTTTAAAATGCTTTTGGGCCTCTCCTTGAGTAGTAAGACCCAAACCTTTTGTAGATAAAACTTTTTGGACCTCAGTCGTTATATAAGTCCCGGTACGATATTCAAAACAACGGTACGATCACTGTGAAAACATTGGGCCTCTCTTTGAGTATAAGCCCGAATGATCTTTTCAAAATAATTCCCTTTTGATTTAGATTCAATATGAAGTTGTTATCAAAACTTTTTTTAATTTCTTTGAACAACTAACCATACAGCATGGAAGCTTGCTCACCTGTAAGTTTTATCAGCTTTCATTTACTTGCTCAAATATATATATATATATATATATATATATATATAACTGTATTGTGGGAAGCTGTGCATGGTTAGTCTTCTTTCATACCCTTTTAAATACTTGTCATATATCATCTCTATATATACTAGTATAGTTATTTAGAGTTTTCCCCGGCAACTAGGTCTAGAACTAGGTAAAGCCCTATTGGTCGCTCTAAAAATACAAACAAAACTAGATCCCCATAGGATTTCCAGATACAGTCTTGCCTTTTCTTGGGCTTAAACAATATGGAACAAAGAGAAAGGCAATATTCCTCGTGAACCTTTTTTCAGGCTGTTACCCCTAGAAATTGTCAAAGAAATTTTACTCCCCAGAGTTGATCTATTCTCGGTGAATAGCATCTCTTGAGTTTCCTCAAACCTTCGAACTTTCACTAAATGATCTATTCTCGGTGAATAGTATTTCTTGAACTTTTCTTGGTTTGGGACCCACAGGCATCCTACAAGCATCCCCGCCTTCTCTTGGGCTTTGTACAAGGACCATCCGACTTCTTAGAAGTTCTCATGCCTTCTCTTGGGCTTAATACAAGGATCCTGACGACCTCTTAAAGGTATAAGATAGAACTTAGTCATCCTTTGCTAGAGTCGTCTTTTTAATGTCAAATATCGGATTTTAGGGTTGATCCTCATCCCGTAATACCCGTGCCTCCTCTTGGGCATCATACAAAAGATAAAACTCTCCGACACCAGTAGACTTGGACAGTCTAATCCCCTTGAGTCTCAAAGACATTCTCAAGTTCCTTACGAATATAGGAAGAAACCCTGGGCTCTCTGGATCAATATCCAACAGAAACCCAACCACTCTCTTGAGAGTTCCCCAACCAGGGTTAGCTTGTGCCAAATCAGAACATCAAGGTCTCTGATATCTCAACTCTTCTGTAATCCTCAGCAAGAGTTGATTCCCTATTTGGACCTGCCAAGGGATCTTAACAATCCCCGGCAGAAGTTAGCCTCCTCTTAGGCTTTGTATAATGATCTTTCCTCAGTAGAGCCAGCCTCCTCTTGGGATTTGTACAAAGATTCTCCCCTAGCGGAGCTAACCTTTTTAGACTCTTGTTGAGTCAATCAACTTTTTAGACTCTCTTGTTGAGTCAATCACTTTCAGACTCTCTTGTTGAGTCAATCAACTTTCAGACTCTCTTGTTGAGTCAATCACCTTTTCAGACTCTCTTGTTGAGTCAAACCCTTTCAGCCTCAATCTTGGGCTTTGTACAAGACATAAATCTCCCTCTCTTGAGCTTGGGACAAATATCTTCCCTAGTTGAGTCATTTCCTCCCAGTCTTCCTCTAGGCTTTGAGGAATGATCTTCCCTGAGAAGAGTCAAACTCATTTCAGCGTCAATCTTGAGCTTTGTACAAGACACATAAAAATATCCTCACCAGAGTCAGTTAAATTTCTCAGTTCTGCCTCAATCTTGGGCTTTGTACAAGACAGATAATACTCTCTAGCAAGAGTCAAACTCGTTCCAGCCTCAATCTCGGGCTTTATACAAGACACATACAAACCTCCCCGGAGGAGTCAAAATCCTTTTAGCCTAAATCTTGGGCTTTGTATAAGACAGATATAACATTTTCCCCGAAAAAGTCGAACTTTTAGCCTCCTCTTAGGCTTTGTATAATGATATTCCCAAAGAGTCAGTCTCTTTTTCTGCCTCAATCTTGGGCCTCGTACAAGACACATAAACACTCTCTTGTTGAGTCAGTCAGTCCCAGCCTCCTCTTAGGCTTTGTATAAGGACTTCCCTAGTGGAGTCAATCAACCTCTTAGCTTCTACCTTGGGCTTTGATCAAGGCACACAAAAATCAACAATCCCTCTTTAGAGATAACAAGTTCTCTCTCAGTCAAACCTTTTAGCTTCAATCTTGGGCTTTGAACAAGACACAAATAAACCTGTTTAGCTTCAATCTTGGGCTTTGAACAAGACACAAATAAACCTGTTTAGCTTCAATCTTGGGCTTTGAACAAGACACCAAAATATCTTTTTCCTCCCTTAGAATAGGAGGAACTACGATTGCTCTGATTTCCCTGTTTCATTTAAACAGGAATACGTAGGCATAAGATTGTGAAATCTTAGCGAGCATACTAATAAAAAAATCCTAGGTCTAGTCCCTTCATCCATCAACCAAAACTTAGGTCCAGTACCTTACAAAAACCATATGAAAAACCTGAACCTCAACAAAAACTCTCTCACTCACTCATACTTCCCAAGAAACTTTCCCAACCCATTAAGAGATAAACACCATTAATTACAAAGCGAGACCTAAAGCTAATATCTTGTAGATAACCACATATAGGATAGGTAATTGACAACTCCACATTGTATAACTGACCCCGACTCCCCGAATCTCTTTAAAGCGTTTGTTCAGTTAAAACATTCGCGTGTAAGGCTAGTTTTAGATAGCTTCCCTTTCCCTTCCAGCTTCATGGGATAAATAAGATATCAGAAAGTAACACCTCCTCCTCCTCATTGCGGTGAGGAAAACCCAGTGATAAGGTGGTGACGTCACCCAAAAAAATCGCTCGCTACAGTAAAATGGCGACTCTGTTGGGGAGTCATTTTATTTGTTAGGACTAGGCTATAGCTCCTAAGAGGTCTAGGATGTTAGTTTTTGGGATAAATATATATATATATATATATATATATATATATATATATATATATATATATATATATATATATATATCGCTTTTCCTAATTGATATCTATGTTTATTTTTCTGCTAATGGGACCGCGGGTGATGTCGTATCTGGAAAGTTTGAGCGAAACCTAAGATAAGTGATGGCACTAGACGGGTAATCTTACAGGGAGTGACTCCCATATAAGAGATCCCGGTCGACCGTCGAATTAGTGGAGAGACCCTTTGCAGATTCATTGCCTATACGACTTCGGTTGTTGAAAGCAGATTGTTCGATTGTCTTATTCTATGAAACTGAGGATTTAGTAGGCTAAGACCATGTTACTATTTTGTAGTGTGGAAGCTATCGGAAATAGTTGTCACGCGATACTACCCTCATTTGAGATTACTCTAAGATACATCAGCTCGCTCGGGTGAACTAGCCTACTGTTGTTATCCCAAGAGGGGTCAATGATTGTGAGGACAGGTACAAAAAATCACCAGTACAACCTTTGGGGATGGGTAAAGCCATGACTTAATGACGCCGAACCCTTGACCCCATGTTTTTTCTATGTTTTTGTGTGCTGCATTCATGCATTCATTTCATTAAAAAACATTGAAACAAAGTAAAAATTTCTCTTCTAGTCTCTCTTTTTCAAATTAAACTAAGACGATGATTGCAAATATCAGAAAAAGATTGCGTTATGGATTTAGGTAGAAGGAAGACTCACAAGTACACCTTCAAGGTTCCAAAACTATAGGATTTGAGAAGGCTGGTAAGGATGATCACCAACCCTGATGCTTTTGGAGCTAAGTACAGAGGACTGTCATCTCTATTAAGGGTCCATGTAATTAAAGGAATACTGTCTACACTCATTCAGTTCTACAATCCAGTCTATCACTATTTTACATTCCCGGATTATCAACTAGCACCAACATTGGATGAGTACTCTCACCTGACTGATTTACCCATTACTGACCAAGCTCCTTTTCTGGACTGGAAGAAATTCCAAAGGATCAAACCATTGCAAGAGCAATTTATTTGGACGAGTCAGAAGTCAGGACTCACATGACCAGTAGGGGTGGAATCTAGGGTTTTCCAGCCAAGTTTTTGATAAAGAAAGCTCTGTACTTTACTAGTATAGGGAACGTGACTGCTTTCGAAAGCGTCTTTGTTCTGCTCACCTACGGGTTATTTTTTTTCCCAATGTTGATGACTTCATTGGTATCAATGCCATTAAGGTTTTTCTGATTAGAAACCCTGTACCGACCTTGCTCACAGATGCTTATCATTCTGTACACTTAAGGGATTTGTATAGCGGAGGAATGATCACATGTTGTGTACCCCTGTTGTACAAATGGTTTACTTCTCATTTACACAAGTCTACTGCTTTTTGGGATCATAAGAGTACTTTACGTTGGTTACAGAGAATCATGTCTCTTACTAACTCTGACATCGATTGGTACAATCAAATCTATAACGGGATCAGAATCATTGACCGTTGTGGAAACTTCCCTAATGTACCCCTCATAGGAACTAAAGGAGGAATCAACTATCATCCAATTTTAGTTCATCGTCAATTTGGATACCCGATGAGGCATGTCCTGCGTAATGCTCATCTGGAAGGTCTTTTCTTAAAGGAAGGAGAAAATGACAGGGCACTAAAGACAGAAATAGTGCATGCTTGGAAACATGTTCATAGTAAAGGAAGAGAGTCTCTATGAAAACCAGATTGTGTCTCGATGGAACCTTAACTCCACTGGGTACAAACTAGAGCTCTCAAGTTGAGGATGCATTACCCTCATCAGGAAGTTCTTCCGTTAAAGGAGTTTGTCCTTTATTTTATGTTTGATATGGAAAAAATTCAGGTTACTCTCAACAAAGTTCAACAGGAGAAGAAGTCTCGGAAGAACAAGTACCGTATTATCAATGTGGAGTGTAAGAAGATACATCAACTGTTAAAAGAAAAAGATGCTTTGATCAAGATTTTAGAACAACATGCTGTAGAAAATCAAGAAGACCAAAGGAATTTGCTCGCTCCTTTCACTTGGAAAAGGAACGACAACCCGACAACGGCTCGAGAGCCCCGGTCAAAGAAAAGGAAAGTACCAGAACTAGCACCTGATCCCTCTTCAGAGAGGACTCAGGATCCATTAGCTTAGACATTTCCTTTTATGTATTTCCATTTCGCAATCTTTGAATTCAATAAAATGGGGTTTCCCCATTGTTTGATATTTGCAATCCAATTGTTGAAGTTTCTTTTGATTAAACAAAAAAAATTATTAATATAATCATTGCATATCATTCATCATTCTCACATAACACATTCTTCTTACCTACGAATCTCACGTTTGTGTCTCGATTCTAGAGTCAAACTGTCTTATTGGTATAATACTCGGGCCAGTCAATAAAAGAAAATGGATAATCTCGAGGAAGAGAACAGAGAGTTGAGAGAAGAACTCGACGCTCTGAAAGAAGATCTAAGGAAACTTCACAATGACATGCAAGCTCTGGCAGCAGCTCAGATGCAACAACAAAGGACTGTGATCTCAAATATCACATTGACGCCCATAGTGGAAAAGTATGATCCTCGGTATAACATGCCTAAAAATCATCCCAGGGGCATGCCACTCAACTATATCCCAGAAGGTTACAAACTGTTAGTTCGTGTATTGGCTGGAATTTTGGTAAAACAAAGTTGAATAATGTTGATGTAGTATGTCTGATGTCATTACATTGGTTCCTAACATTAGTTGTTTCAGGGTTGAAGTTTTATATGCTGATGTTACACTTGATGTCTTGACATCAGTTATCAAAACATCAGAACATCAGGTTGTGATGTTTTAGGGCTGCGCGTGTTAGTGTGTTTTGAGGAGATCTGTTAGAGAGATTGGATGCGAATATCTTGGAGAAGTTATTTTAAATCAGATAATTTGCAGATCATGGAGCAGATCATGTAACTAACATTAGGGCTAATTTGAAAAGATTTAAAAAGATTTGAAGATCAAATCTGTTTTAAATTTTGGTTATAAAACAAATCAAATCAGATATTTGGAAGGGGTCCAAGCCCAAGTCAGAATTCTATAAGAGCAACCTCAACCCTTGTTGGAAAAAGATGAAGAAAGGGAGCTAAAGACTGAGTGTCATTTGTGTCGTCGTGTGTGTTTTGTAAACCATTCGTGTTTGAATTAGTGTTACTATTTTTGAGTTGTTAATTGTTCTTGATCAAAGCTATTAAGCAGAATCAAGTTGTGTGTTTAATTTTCAATCATTGGATTGTATCACTGAGGTGATTTAGGGAGTGAGTGGTTTCTCATACCTAAGTGGTTTCTTAGGTAGAAGTGGCATTGGGTAGTGATTAAGATTAGTAGATGTCAACTGGGATTGTTGAGTATGTAATTTAGTACTACTTATAGTGAATTTCCTCCCTGGCTTGGTAGCCCCTAGACGTAGGTAGTTAGACCGAACTGGGGGAACAATTCATTATGTTAATTTACTGTTGTTTTTACCTTGTTGTGTTGTTGTGACATCACACATAACATCACACATATGATACTAGAATTTCAATTGGTATCAGAGCAGGCATCCTGCTCTGCATTTGGGTGAGATCTAGGGCTGATACTTTCTGGTGCAATAGACAAGGAGAGTGGTGGATTTGTGAATTGACCCCCTATTCTAGATGGCTCTAATTATGACTATTGGAAACCACGAATGGTTACCTTCTTAAAGTCATTAGACAACAGGGCTTGGAAGGTTGTCTTAAAAGAATGGAAAGCACCTGTTATTGTTGAAAAGGATGGTACAACTAAGCTAAAACCTGAGGAAGATTGGACAAAGGAAGAAGATGAGCTTGCACTTGGAAATTCAAAAGCCTTGAATGCCATATTTAATGGAATTGACAAGAACATCTTTAGACTGGTAAACACTTGTGAAGTAGCTAAGGAAGCTTGGGATGTCTTGAAAACTACTCATGAAGGAACCTCCAAGGTCAAGATGTCAAGACTTCAACTAGTGACTACAAAGTTTGAAAATCTGAAGATGAAGGAGGATGAAACCATTCATGATTTTCACATGAATATTCTTGAACTGTCCAATGCTTCTAGTGCTTTAGGAGAAAGAATGACTGAAGAGAAGCCGGTAAGGAAGATTCTCAGATCCCTTCCCAAGAGATATGAAATGAAGGTGACTACTATTGAAGAAGCTCAAGACATCAGCAAGATGAGGTTTGATGAGTTGATTGGTTCTCTTCAAACCTTTGAGTTGGGATTAAATGAGGAGCCTGAAAAGAAGACCAAAAGCATAACTTTGGTGTCCAATACTGCAGATGGTAAGAAGGAGTGTAATTTTGAAACTCAGGAGGAACTGTCAAATGCTGTTGTGATGCTTGGGAGACAGTTTAATAAGGTGTTAAAGAGAATGGATAGAAACTATAGACCTAATGTTAAGAACATCACATCTGACAACAACATGTCTAGTGATCAAGTGAAGAAAATAAGAGATGAAGAAAAGTCCAATCATGTCAAAGGAGTTCAATTCTATGAGTGTGAAGGTTATGGTCATGTCAAGAAAGAATGCCCTACATACCTCAAAAAGCAGAAAAAGGGGTTATCTGTTTCCTGGTCTGATACAGATAGTGAAAGTGAAGAAGAGAATGCCAAGCATGTTAAGGCATTGACTGGACTATGTGCCTCTGATGGAGAGTCTAGTGATGGTGAATTGACCTTTGAAGAGCTGGCATCCTCTTATCAAGAGTTGTGTCTGAAAAGTGAAGAGGTCCTTCAAGAAGGGGAGAAGCAAAAGAAGATTATTGTACAGCTTGAGACTGAGAAAGCTGAACTTAAGAATGAAGTCATGTTGTTAAAATTCCAGCTTGATCAAATTTCAAAATCCATCAGAATGTCAAATAGTGGAACTGACACTCTGGATAAAATACTTGAAGATGGAAAAGGTGCAAGTGATAAGACTGGTCTAGGATGTGAGGGTGAGAAGAAGATATCTGCAGAGGCTTGTTCTTCTGGGGTTAAACAAAACATTCCCCATCAGCATGAAAAAGGACATGGTTCTGGAATTAAGAAGGTTGTTCTTCACCTTGGGCCACAAAATAATGGAAAGGGATATGGTCCTGTTCCTAAGAAGTTTTTGTCTCAACCTCAAGGAAAGCCTCAGGTTTCTGGAGCTAGACAGTATATGCCTCCCAATACCATAAGAGTACGCAGGCTTATAATCTCAAACATAACATGTTTCATCCGATGTCTCAACATCAAGGGAAAATGTATGGGTTTGGACCTAATAATGCTGTGCCTCATGGTTATGGCAAAAGAAGGCCACATCATCATGGTAAAAGACAGTCTAAGCACTACAGAAGACAACCTAATTATGGGAGAAGACAACATCAATATTTTGACAGATGGCAGCCTCAGAATTATGAAAGAAATCATCATCAAGGTGGGAGACATTTCAATCACTTCAGAGAAGAGATTCAAAGAGTATGATGTTACTATTGTGGAAGATTTGGCCATATACAATCTTCTTGCTTTAAACTAAATGGTTATCCTAAGCCTGTTCCTCAACCTATACAGAAGCAGGACAAGCCTCAGACTGTTAAACAATGGGTTCCTAAAGCTGCTGTCACATGTCTATTAGCTCACTCATCTGTTAGAACCCCAGCTATGGATGGTCGGTATTTTGACAGTGGTTGCTCAATGCATATGACTGGTTTCAAGAATCAGTTGGTGGATATCAGGACTTACTCCATAAACGATGTAAATTTTGGTAATGGAGAAAAAGGGGAAGTTAAAGGAATTGGAAAATTGAATTGTGAGGCTAGACCTAATCTTGAAAGTGTACTTCTGGTCAAAGGATTGACTGCAAATTTGATTAGCATAAGTCAGTTATGTGATGAAGGATTCAAGGTTAGCTGCACTAAAGATGAATGTTTAGTGACTAATGAGAAGAGTGAAGTCATTTTGAGGGGAGTTAGATCAATAGATAACTGTTATTTATGGGTTCCTCAAGAGTCCAACTTATCATGTAATGTCAAGGATGATGTTATGACATCTGAATGTGACATTAGAAGGATCACCAAACAACCTAGTGTTTTGCAACAATTCAGAGGAAATATTGAAGAAACCAAGGTAGTAGAGGTTGTTCATTCAGGTATGAAGGGTAATGACGATTTCCCTAAAGATATGTGTGCTGAAATGTGTGAAGTGTTAAGTAGAAATTTGGGCATGTGGAAAAGGATTCAAAGGTTAGTGAATTATTGTGTGCATTTATTAAAATTCAAAAATTTAAAAGGAAATTTGTTTTGGTGGGGAAAATACATTTATTGGCCTTTAAGTGACCAACAAAAGCAGTCCCCTTACCTTAGGCTATCATTCCCTATTATTACTTTCACACGCTACTTCAATCTCCACACTCCAAGTCCGTTCATCTTCCCCCCTAAGAACAGAAATTACAAAACACCTTTGGTCATCAGTTGTTACACAGGAACAATTTCTAAACAAGTGTTATCTCCATCCAAGAAGGATGCGTCCAAAAGTTCCACTCATGCAAATTCTAGGGTTTCGACAGAAGAGGTATCTGTGGATGAAGCTATGGACATTGCTCCTATCTCTATGATTCCAGCCTTAGAAAAGACAAGACTTGAGAAGTATCAACCTAAGAGGCCTTCAAAAGGTAATACTTATAATTAATCTACGGGTAAGAAATTTGATGATAGCATGAGTAGAGCGTTTGTCACTAGTGTTTTGTTTGGAGACAAACCTACTCCTAAGACTACCACCCCTCTTCCTCAAGCTGTTGAAGAAAGGGTAGATGTGGACAAAAGCATTGATCATATTGTCACAAAAATATTTGAGAAAGGGATTTATGTGAAGGGAATATCTAGACCTCTGATTCAACTGCCTGCTGATCAATTAGTTAGAGAAAAGGGTGACATTGAAACATCTGAAACAAATCTTCATAGATTAGCTGTTTCAGTCATTGAAGATGCTGAGATTGAAGATGAAGTTAAAGCTAAAGCTGAAAGAGAAAGGGATACTCATGTTGAAAATGAGGTTGATGTTGAACATGATGTTGGAACATCACCTGCTGATGTGGTGGATGTTGTTGACTTATCTGATAATGAGGTAATTGGTAATGTTGTTCCTGGTATTGCCAATAGATTGAAGAATAGAAACAGAAAGACTGTGGAATCTTCTCCTAAGATAACAGCTGGAGGCAAGAAGAAAAAGACATCTGTTGTTGGTCCAACTAAATCTTGGAGCAAGGTTGCCGTGACTTCCAAAACGAGAAAGATTATAAAAGAATCTGGATCTGAGTATGATGTTGAGGAAGATGTTCAAGACATCACCCCTGTCAGAAAGTCCATTTTGAAGAGAATTTCTGATAAGGTTCCTAAACTGTCAGTGGACAACATATCCTTTTATTATGCTAGCAGTGCTCCAATGTGGAAATTTGTGTGTCAAAGGAGATTAGCTCTGGAAAGAGAGCTGGGCAAAGATGTATTGGAAATGAAAGAAATTATGGAGCTCATTCATGCTGCTGGCCTGTTGAAGACTGTGACAAAATTCTCTAAGTGATATGGTGGACTTGTTAAGGAATTTGTTGTTAACATTCCTATAGACATTTCTGATAAAAGAAGTGTGGACTTCATGAAGGTGTTTGTTAGGGGTAAATGTATTAATTTCTCTCCTAGTACCATCAATAAGTATCCGGGAAGAGATGATCAAGAGGGTTGTGAACTGGAAGTGACCGATAATGATGTGTGTAAAGAGATCACAACCACTCAAGTGAAGGTTTGGCCACTGAAAGGTAAATTGATAGCTAGCAAACTCAGTATCAAGTATGCTATTTTGTACAGAATTGGAGCTGCTAACTGGGTACCTACTAATCACAAAACCACCATAGTTGTGGGATTAGGAAGGTTTATTTATGCTGTTGGGAAAAAGGTCAAGTTAAATTATGGAAATTACATATTTGTTCAAGTTGTGAAGCATGGTTCCACTAATGCTATCAAGATGCCTATAGCATTCCCTTCCCTTGTCTGTTGAATGATATTAGATCAACATCCTGGAATTATAACCAGTTCAGATGTAGCATGTAAGAGGGAGTCAGCTTTATCCTTGCATCCTAAGCTGTTTGTTGGGAATCATGTTCCAAACATTGTTGTAACATCAAGTTCTAGTGTTAAGAAGGCCAATACTAAAATTGAGTTGATTGAAGAATTGAAGGAGGCCTGCAAGGATCTTGATATGGTTATCAGTACTAGCACTGCTAGGAAGATGAAAATTGAGCAGATGATCAAATCCTTGGAACAGGGTGAAGATGATGAGAATGTCAATACTGAAGATTTAGGTTCAGAGGAAGGTGATGAGGATGCTGCAGATGGTTCTGATGCTAATGAAGATTTAAGTGCTATTTTTGTTGTTTATTGCTTTTGTAGTTTGTAGTTTTTTTTGTTTCTGCACATTGTGTGCATGGTGTGTAACTTGGATAAAAATACTTTTATGCTTATCTTGGCTTTGTTCTATGATTTGTCTTGTCTTGTGGTGCTGACTGTTGACTGACAAGGAGAGCTAGTAGGACTAAGTGTAGTAAAGTGGTAGGGTATAACTTGTTGGTAGTTGGCCAATTATGGCTAAAAAGGGGGAGAGTTAGCCTTTGTGGCTCTAGGCTTGAGGGGGAGTGTGCAGCTGGTATGCTGGTTCTTGTTTTGAGGGGGAGTTTAGCTGTGTGCATTTTGGATGTGATTGCAGCTGAGTATGAAGTTTTTCTGCTGCAGGTACTTCTGATGATGGCAGAGATTGTTTTAGCCAAAATTAGCCAAATGGGGAGATTGTTAGTTCGTGTATTGGCTAGAATTTTGGTAAAACAAAGTTGAACAATGTTGATGTAGTATGTCTGATGTCATAACAATGGTTCCTAACATTAGTTGTTGCAGGGTTAAAGTTTTATATGCTGATGTTACACTTGATGTCTTGACATCAGTTATCAAAACATCAGAACATCAGGTTGTGATGTTTTAGGGTTGCGCGTGTTAGTGTGTTTTGAGGAGATCTGTTAGAGAGATTGGATGCAAATATCTTGGAGAAGATATTTTAAATCAGATAATTTGCAGATCATGGAGCAGATCATGTAACTAACATTAGGGCTGATTTGAAAAGATTTAAAAACATTTGAAGATCAAATCTGTTTTAAATTCTGGTTATAAAACAAATCAAATCAGATATTTGGAAGGGGTCCAAGCCCAAGTCAGAATTCTATAAAAGCAACCTCAACCCTTGTTGGAAAAAGACGAAGAAAGGGGGCTAAAGACTGAGTGTCATTTGTGTCTTCGTGTGTGTTTTGTAAACCATTCATGTTTGAATTGGTGTTACTATTTTTGAGTTGTTAATTGTTCTTGATCAAAGCTGTTAAGCAGAATCAAGTTGTGTGTTTAATTTGCAATCATTAGATTGTATCACTGAGGTGATTTAGGGAGTGAGTGGTTTCTCATACCTAAGTGGTTTCTTAGGTAGAAGTGTCATTGGGTAGTGATTAAGATTAGTAGATGTCAACTGGGATTGTTGAGTCTGTAATTTAATACTTCTTATAGTGAATTTCCTCCCTGGCTTGGTAGCCCCCAGATGTAGGTAGTTAGATCGAACTGGGTGAACAATTCATTGTGTTGATTTACTGTTGTTTTTACCTTGTTGTGTTGTTGTGACATCACATATAATATCACACATCTGATACCAGAATTTCACAAACTTCAGGAAAGCGAAGATGCCAGGAGCATGACAGTAACTCCAGAAGGTTACAAACTTTAGGAAGCACCAAGAGTCACTGCCATAATGACTGTACCACCACCCGTGGTACACATTGTCCCAGAAGGGCAGATTCCACAGATACCTTCTGTTGGAAATGAATGTATGGACGGTAAAATAAGGGAATTCCAGGAACAATTCCTAGAGATGCAGGAAAAACTGCAAGCCATTCGCGGTCAGGATCTATTTAGAAAGGACGCCGCAGACCTTTGTCTGGTCCCCAATGTGAAAGTTTCGCACAAATTCAAGGTGCCTGAATTTGAAAAGTACAAGGGTAGCTCTTGCCCTCAAAGCCATTTGGTGATGTATGCTCGGAGGATGTCAACTCAGACAAAAAACCAACTGCTGCTGATCCACTATTTCCAGGATAGTTTAACCGGTGCCGCACTCAAATGGTACATGGGTTTAAACCGTACCAAGATTGTCACTTTAAGAGGTCTCGGCACTGCCTTTTTTCAACAATATAAGGATAACCTGGACATGGCACCAGACAAAGATCAACTCAGAGCCATGTCGCAGAAGGATAAGGAAATTTTTAAGGAATTTGCTCAGAGATGGCGTGAAATTTCCGCTCAGATTTGTCCACCTCTTGAGGAAAAAGAGATGACAAAAATCTTCTTGAAAACCTTGAGCTCATTTTACTACGACAGAATGGTCGCCAGTGCGCCCAGTGACTTTCTTGAGATAATAGGAATGGGAGTTCGTCTTGAGGAGGCAGTCCGAGAAGGACGTTTAGTAAAAGACATTGGATCATCAAGCAATACCAAAAGATACGGTAGTGCTCTCCCTAAAAAAAAGAGAAAGATATTGGTAATATCTCTCTCTGAAAGCAAAGACACAGCACCAACTAGTAGCAGCTGTAACTCCTGCTATCAACCCTGCGCTGGTCCCAATGTATCAACCTCAGGTTGCTCAGAGCCAACCGAATCACCAACAATATCAGCAAAGGACATAACAGCCTCTTCAGCAAACTCGTCCTCAGTACAACAACAACCGTACAACGTGACCACCAGGGTTCAACCCTATCCCAATGTTGTACACAGAACTGTTCCCATTACTGCTGGTCAAAGGGCACGTTCAGACCAGGTTTCCTCTTACAGTACCGGAAAATACGCCTTTTTGGTTCAAAGCGGATCAGACTTGCCCTTACCATTAAGGAGCACCAGGGCATAGCATAGAATATTGTCTCAACTTTGAATCCGATGTGCAGAAGCTTGTTAGGAGCGGGGTCTTATCCTTCAAGGATACAAATCCAAATGTTCAAACAAACCCGCTGCCTCAACACGAGAAGGTTGCATTAAATTTGATAGAAGAAGAGTTTAAGAACAACTATCAAATTCATGATGTACTCTTATTGGGAACCAACCTGGTCAAGATGCATTGCAAACAAAGTGGATACAATCATGTACCATCTCATAATTATCACTAGTGTGATATCTGCTCTAAAAATAATCAAGGATGTTCTGTGGTGCAATCAGCTCTACAGGAACAGATGGATCTCGGATGGATCCAAGATCACCGAATTTGTGAAGTGAACATGACTTATACAAATTCCAACATCATTCAGAACCACAACATTCTGGCAGTGAATGTCAACTTGGTGGCAATGCACTCAAGGCAAAGCCAACATCATAATCTGCCACGGCACGATTACGATTCCTGTCTGGTCTGCTGAGTAAATAATCAGGGATGCTCTTTTGTATAAGAGGCCCTCCAGCGTCAAATGTATCTTGGATAGATTTAGGATTACCGCGACAGAAGTCATTATCAAGTGAATATGATTCAAATTTTTGATATTCGCTTGATGAATGCCAACTTGGTGGAGTAACACGCTAAGCAAGTTCAGCTCGGTTTTCTGACTTCGCATAATTATCATAATTGTACAGTATACCGTGAGAGCGACCAAGGATGTGCTTTCGTTCAAAGAATGCTGCAACACTTGTTAAACCACTGGTGGCTTCTGATCTATATGGATGAAGACACACAACAGGTCATCATGACTAACGGGAACCCTACTAGACATCAAAGTCAGGATGTCCGATCAATGGAAACAGACCTAGTGAGGTTACACTGCATATAAAGCGGACGTGGCCAGGTGCCACCACACAACTATGAACGCTGCAGAGTTTTCTCAGAGGATAAGCAAGGATGTTACCTTGTGCGAGCTGCCCTTCAAAGTCAGTTAAACCACAAAGAGATTCAACCATGGTCAAGCTCTGGTTTAATATCAGACTATCATCCTAATCAAGACAGGGATGTTATTTTAATCCTTAAACGAGAAGTAGCCAAAGATGTGGGCGCTATAATCCCTCTACTCCATGAATCAATAATTCCTCTTGATGGTGGAAGGATTCTCAACCTCGAACCAATCGAGGCCAGCTATAAAGGTCAGAAAAATCAGAAGGCTCCTGTAGTTATCTATCTTCCGGGACCGCTACCGTATGAATCAACTTAGGCTATCCCTTACAAATATGGTACAACAACAATTGAGAATGGAAAGGAAATTCCATTACCCTCCGTCATGAATTTTGCAGACATTAGTCGAGTAAAACGGAGCAGTCAAATCTTCAACCGAGGAGTTGGAGAACCCATCAGAGAAAAGGAACCTCAGACAGAAGTTCCTGATCAACCAGTCGGTCAATCAAGTGACCCCGACCTTTCAAAGAACAACGATGAGATGCTGAAGCTCATCCAGAAGAGTGAATACAATATTGTTGATCAGTTGTTGCAAACTCCTTCAAAAATCTTTGTACTATCTCTTTTACTCAGTTCCGAAGCTCACAGGGAGGCTCTACGAAAAGTCTTAGAGCAGGCCTTTGTGGAACAAGATGTGTCAACAAGGCACTTCGACAGCATCATCTTCGACATCACTTCCTGTAACAACTTAGGGTTTAGTGATGAGAAATTTCCAGAAGAGGGTAAAAGTCACAACATGGCGCTCAATATTACAGTTAATTGCCAGGACGATGCTTTAGCCAGCGTACTGGTAGACACCAGATCAAATCTAAACGTGATGCCGAAGTCCACTCTGTCGCTCCCGGGATTTTCATCCAAGTACAAACACGAAAGTGGCGCGGAAACAGAGTCGCCAGCAATGTGTATTTATCCCAAGAGAGAGAAAGGAAACATTGTGTAAACTTGAGGGAAAGGAAAAGAACATGGTCTCACGACCAAGAGAAACGGGTAAGGGAGTCGGTTACGCGAGGGGAAGGTATTAGCACCCCCACGCGTCCATCGTACTTGATGGGATCCACGTTTGCTGTCTCGATCAAAGGGTGTCTTCATCTGGAGCTCCACTGCTACTGGAAACAAGAAGGAACGGGAACAGAGAAGAGCGAAGAAATGGGGGAGAAAAGAAAAAGCATTGACTTGATAAGACATCGCCGTCATATACCTACGTATTCCCTCGTGCAATGGGAAAGTCAGAGTCAGCGTAGTTTGGACACGAACTAGGGGGAGGTTGCTCACCAAGACATCGCCGTCTTGTGCCTACGTATCCTCAATCGGACCAGAAGGAGGAAGTCAGAGTAGTCGTAGTTCGACCTACGGGTCAGTTGAGATACAAAAGGGATAATGAAAGAGGTTGTGCTCAGAGAGATCTCACACGATCTCCTGTCTACGTATCTCGCTCGAACGCGAGAATCAGAGCGACGTAGTTCCCCTCACTAGGGATGACTTTGCTTTGTTTGTGTTTTTAAATGGAGTACGCCAACGTTCACGTTCTAGCAGTTAGGTGTCGCAGCTCGTTGTACGGAGTCTTAGGCATTTACCTATTTGCGGTAGAACGGAAGTGACGCATCCTTTAAGGATGGAGTGAAGGAGATGAGAAAAGAATCATTGTTTGTTTTTTAGTTTTTAGACAAAAGTGGATTGAAGTTAGTTCGTAACTTGCATTGCACCGAAGTCTATGATGTAGGAACGAATGCTTAGCAAATCGTTCCAAAATGGACGTCCACTAAGCACTCTAGAAAAATGAGAGGAAACCCCACATTCCACATTTCCCACATGCGTGGCTCATGTGCAATACGCGTTAACTTTATTAAGTGTTTTTTGAAGTGTTATGAGATGAGAAGAGAAGACCCAAGGGGAAAAGAGAAATTCTAAGGGAAAACTAAATTGCTCCTAATGTTGTCAGGCAAGGTGGCCCTATAGTTGAGTTTGAAAGGGGAAACATCTACCTAAGTTAGCATGCAAAGGGAAGCCTAATGCTAATCCTACTCCAAGCTGAATCGAAAATTAAGTTGGACTAGGTAGCTCTAAGGGAGTGAATCCAAGACTTAAATAAGTCTTGAGATTCAAGGGAAGAGAAAGAGTGAAAGAGATGAAGAAGAAAAGGCGAAGGAAACAAACAAGCAGCAGCTACAACAGCGCCTCTGCACCTGCACAGCAGTTAAAGACAACACACAAGCAATACAACTTTCAACAGCACACACATTCAGCACATAATAGGTGTAAAAGGCAGCAACAACACATACAACAACACATATGCACATAGACAGCAGTAGAAACAAGGCAGTATGCAATACATTTGAAGATGATTCACTCATGACATAATGAGGAAACATCAAACATCATACACTCTTTGATCAATCATGATCACAATCACGCCACACACCATAGTAAGCAATGCTTGAAAACATCATGGAAGAATACACCACATCATGAAAGAATGCACAACATTTAGCACATGAACAAGTCCAATCAAATATGCATTTCATGAGGTTAGATGCAAGCACACATATACATCGCAACAACTCCAGCAACACTAGCAATAATTCACAATTAACATGCTCAAGGAGTGTGTGCAAAGTATTCGTCACATTAAGAAAACATCAATGCAAATATGAACATTTAATAATGAGAACTCAAAGATCGTGTGTTGAAGAATCATGTCCATGCAAGGATGTGGGGTGAGACAGATCAAGAATAATCCATAAATCATCAACATATTAATCCATGAAGTTTAGACATGCAAAGGACCTCAAACATGCAAGAAAATGCAAGAAAATATCATTATGCAGCAGTGGTAACCAGTTAGCAGTTATGCTGTAACCGGTTACACAGTTCAAAACAGCCAGAAATTACGCAAAAAACAGCATGTTAACCGGTTACAGCATAACTGCTAACCGGTTACACAACAACAGAATTAAAAAAAACGGCTCCAAAAGCACGTTTCAGCAGCAAATGACTTATTCAAACAACTCCAATGATCATGTAATCACTTATGTACGAAAATTACGTTCAAACACAGTATTCAAACATCATTTAGATGCAATAATCATCAACATTAAGAATCAAAATCAAGCACATGGATCAAAACCAACAACAACCAAAGATCTACATTGAATAAGTTTTAAATAAGCTAAAACAAGTATAGATCTGAAATTAACCAACCTAAAAAGCTGAGACTTGCTTTGGTAATTGCTAAAAACGAAAATTGATGGATCCAAGCAAGAAAACCAGAGATCTATGAAGCTTTATCAAGAACACTTGAAGATCTAAGCAAGAAAACTTCAAATAAGCCAAAGCTCATTCAAAAGTGATTCCAATGGCTTAATCCAAGATCTAAACCAGTAGCTACTGCAGAATTGAACTAAGAATGATGATGTGATGGAAGCTTAGCTCAAGAATTCACAAATTCCATTGAAGAATTTGTGAATCTATGAATATGGAGCTTTGGTGAAAGGTTGAAGATGAAGATGGAGGATGAAAAAGTGAGAGAGAATTGAGAGCAAATTCTAAAAAATGAGGGTGAAAAATGATCTAGCTCCCTTTTGGTTTGGAATGAATTGATTTAAATAACCCCTAGGTTAAGAGTTAAATTTGGGTTTGGAGTGAGGTTTAGTGGGTGGAAATTGGGGTGAAAAATGAATTAGGAAAGGAAATAAGGAATTAGAGTGGAAAAGGTTGGGAGGAATTTGAATTTTGGGTGGAAAATGATGAAAATATCAGTTCTAGATCATTCCCATATGTGCACAAGCCAAGCACATGATCACAAATGATGAAAACATAATTTTCCAAATTTTGCCCAAAGTAACCAGTAACAACATATTTGCTAATCGGTTACTCAGTTCAAAAACTGAAGAAATGCGCAGGAAAACCAAAGGGTAACCGATTATCAGATACGCTGTAACCGGTTACACAGTGCAAATTTTGGCGCCCTTTTGGAGGGAAACTTGGAAAAGTGACTTCTGACAGTTGTTTTGAAACCATTAAGCCTCTGAAACCCAAAACTTGGCATTGCTACTGAGTAACACTTAGAATGAAACAAAAATTCTTGCTGACACCTCAGAATATCCTGCTGAATTAATAATGCCTGATACCGGATCGCTTGACCAGAAAATGACTGTTGAAGTTTTTGATTCTCAAAACGTCTAATGAGCAAAATGAAAGCTCCAAAAGACTTTGAAAATTATCTACTTAGCTCGGAATACTGCTGAAAATAATATTGGAGCTGATAACGCCATGAGTTGCTAGAAGAATACCTTGATTCCATGCCTTAGAAAAACCAAAGCACTGTATGATTATGAATATGACCTAATGGATATGCAGATGAATGCGATCATAAGCCAGAAAAAGTTAGAAAAAGGTAGGGCAAATTTTGAGGTACTACAGCTGCCCCTATTCAATCAACTTGGACCTGAAAGGATGATAGCAACGGCTTTCAGACGTTCAAGGTCGAAGGTGATTGAATACAAAAAGGACCACAAAATTTGCTAAATGCGAGGAGCAAAAATGTAAACTAGAGCCCAGTCACACTTCGTCAAAGGAACTAACGGAAAGACAACATACCCAGTGAACCACATCATCAAAGGGATTTGACAGAAAGAAAATGGAACCCAAAGAATACCCGAACCAAAGACCACATCGTTAAAGTAATTTGACGGCAAGAAGACTCAACTGAAGGAACACATTGTCATAGGGATGACAGAAAGAAGACTCGACCAAAGGAAACACATTGTCATCGGGATGACAGAAAGAATACCTGACTGAAGGCAACACATTGTCATAGGGATGACAGAAAGAAGATGGAAACCCGACCGAAGGGACACATCATCGCAGTAATTTGATGGCAGGAAGACTCGACAGAAGGAAGGTATTGTCATAGGGATGACAAAAAGAAGACCTGACCAAAAAAAATACATTGTCATGGGGATGATAGAAATAAGACTCGACCAAAGAAAGCACATCGTCATAGAAATGACAGAAGGGAAACTTGAACGAAGATAATACATCGTCATAGAAATGACGGAAAGGAAACTTGAACGAAGGTAACACATCGTCATAGAAATGACGGAAAGGAAACTTGTTTTTGGAATGTCGTCATCAAAGGTTTGATGGACAATGACTGGTCGAGGGTAAGATCGACGTATGACCTACGACCCTGAAGAAAGGTAAGCAGAGGGGTTGATTGAAATGTCTAATGGGGATATGTCAGTGTCTTGACTAGGAGTTGATTCGGGCTTTCGCGCAAGGTACCAAATCTGGCTTATGCTTCTCATGCATATGTTTGGATTTTCTTTCTATGGCATAATGCTCCACACGAAGTGGAAATGCTATGCGATTTAAGGATGCAATGATCATTATATGCTGAAAACCAACGCGTGCTCAGGCTGCCGGGGAAAGAAGAGTGTGCCAAGTATGATTGGACTTTGTTGGAAAGGACAGGTGAAACCTGATGGTGATTGTTTTTTCAAAGGCGAAATCTTTCTGGATACCAATAAGGATTGGATTTTGAATGCAGTGCCAATAGGGATTGGACTTTTGCTTTGAAGGAGACGCCAATTGGGATAGGATTTCAGGTTTTGAAAAAGGCCAGCAAAGTGGGTTGTTGACGGTGTCAGGCAAGGTTGGGTTATGGATTTTCTGTTTGGTTTTACAAGGCTTCATGCAATGTTATGCGAATGATATGCGTGGTGATGATTATGCTACGATGTTTATGATATGCAACAGGAGCACTCCAACAAAAAAAATGCTGAAGAGACGAGGCCAAATTCGCTGGGGATAACAAACTGAACCGTCTTTGAGGGTCATAACTGCTCAAGATCCCGACTAAACCTCCATTCTGCAGGAAAGCTTGAATAACCAACGTCTGCTGGAGAAACATCCCAGGAATCTACTGAAGAAAAGTGCCAATGACATTCGACTTTTGAATTGCTGGGGAAAGCTAACCACCACCCATAAATATGCTTGGGGACAATGGTTGATGATATCAACTCTACTAGGGGACAAGATCAGACATGGTCCTCTGTTTGATGCTTGCCTCTTAGCCTTACTCTGTTGGGGAGACGGGAACAACTTTACCGCAAACTGGGGGAAGCACAACCCAACATTCTGTACAAGAATATGAACTCTTGCTGAAAAGCAATAAACTTCGTCAAACTGGCTAGGGGAGAGCGAACCCCTGAATTCTTGCTGAGGAGAATGACTCACGATCTTCATAATACTCTGCTGAGTAATGAAACTTCAGCCATCTCTGCCGAGGAGAGAAACTCTACTGGGGACGTCACGTGTTAACTATCAACGTGAACCCTGCATATGTGATATGACCAAAAGAGGCGCCCCGATGCAGGATAACCTGTAAATGAACATGTCTTCAAGAAGAGTCATGAAGATCTGACATATCTTGCCTCAGTATCTTTGATTATTGTCCTCCAAAGAGAATAACCTTTTGTGCTTTTGGGGTGGCCTCTCCCAGCCTTGAAATGATTTGTGCCCCTGTCTGGCTTATCTATGAAGGAGTACCTCTGACTGACTGACCTTTGAGAGATTTGTTGAATCTCGACCTAATTGCCCCAGGTTGGTTGAATCTTAGAATGGATTTCCCATTTGATATGACTTACCCCTGTTCAACGGAGTACTCGGGCACTTTGCATCTTATCTTGATCAATCTTTCCATTACAGAAACTCTCCTGATGTCAAGTACTTGCTCGCAAGTAAAACCATTCGTTTTGAAAAATGACAATTTTAATGTAATGCATATGACAGTTTTGAAATCCCAGTTTGTTCACTGGAAAAATGTTATGACGTGTAGTGAACGAATCACTTATTAGAATGTCACATCGATACCAACATGAATGGTAAGAAAAACCCTTTTAGGAGTCAGAACTGACGCGATCTTACCGAAGTATGCTTTTGAAACAACCCTACTTCAATTAGGTCTTTTAAAGCTTGTAACATGGCCTGGTTCATGGTCTAAGAAAGAAAGGATATAAGGCTCAAAGTTTTATTTTAACCCACCCATTCTCCTTGATGTTCTCCAGTCCTAAGTTCAGATAACTTTCAAAAAGGTTAATGAATGGTATGAGGATGGAAGGAACCCGCACGATTTTCGAAGTGACATTCACCCCCTTTGTCCTTGGTGTCTGTATTCACATGATTTGTCTTTATTCGAGGATTTTTCTTTCGTAATCCTTTTCGCTTTTTTCTTTTGTTTTTGAAATCCCTGATTTTTGCTTGGACTGATTCTTTTGAATTTTTCGATTTTGAAGTCCAGCGGGATGCCCTAACTTTTGCCTAAGTCACTTGTTTTCAAGTCTAGATTTTGGGGGAATTTTCCCCTTTTTCTCTTTTTTTTGAACTAATCATGTGACAGAGGTTTGTCTTGACTTGTAAGGGGTTGCGACCGTCTCACTCTTCGGTTGGAGAGGGATAACCGTAGATGTAATTGATCCTCGAACAGAACACTCCTTTTGAAATTTGAATGCACGATCAAATTAGCTGACACCTACCCTGCCCCAGGTTAAGATTGAGGATTTTTCATTTTAAGAAAAGAAACTCCTACTACTAGGCTCAACGGGGTTTGCAAGGGATTATCTTCCTTATATCTCCGGTGTTTAGAAATTTGAAACAATGCCTGTACATCATCAACAGGGTTTTTGTTCAAAAGCATACAATTGGAAGTTTTGCGCCTTTCAATTTCGTCATCCTCCCTAGGATCCTGCTTAAACAAGCATATGATATCGATAAAAAGTATGAGTGAACACGAGTGGATTTAATCAAAACATGCATATTTATTTCATTACCATTATCAATCGAAAACAATAAGTTTTACAAATGAGTTTGTACATTTTAATAGAAAAAAAACTACAAATGCAAAGAAACGACATGATCTAAATGATCACCAGCTTTGAGGAACTGGGCTTTCCAAGCTTGATTTCCTACAGAGCTAGCCATCTTCAGAATTGCTCGTCGAAGTCAGTCTGATAATCATCCACACAACTTCTCCCAGTAACTTCTTCCATAACCTGAACTGATGAACCCACCTGATTGGATGAAAGAGAATGGTTGATCTGAATACCCTGAGGTGTGAATGCGAACATATTGGAGTCAAGAAGTGTCTGAACTTTGCTCCTTGTCGCTCCCGGGATTTTCATCCAGGTACAAACGCGAAGGTGGCGCGGAAGAAAGAAAGAGAGTCGCCAGCCAGGCATTTTTATCCCAAAGAAAGGGAAAGGTAATGCTGCACAAACCCGAGAAAAAGGAAAGGACAAGGTCTCGCAAACCAAAGAGAAAGGGTAAGGGAGTCGGTTACGTGAAGGGAAGGTTATCGTACCCCTTCACGTCCGTCGTACTCGACGGGATCCACGCTTGAAGTAATGCTCAAAGGGTTATAGAAAAGATGCTGGAAAAGGAATGGAAAGTGAAAGAGAAACAAATGTAGGGAAAATAAAAGAAGTGCTCGAATGGGCCCTACCCCACTGCCTACGTATCACATCGGGAACATGAGAATCAGAACGACGTAGTTCCCCTGACTAAGGGAAAACTGTTTGTGTTTTTTAGGGAACGGCTAATGTTCTAGCTCAGGTGTTGCAGGCTCGCTGAATCGAGTGTGTTACCGTATTGTAAGAGAACGAGGAGAAGCACGCTCGTACGTTGAGAGTGAGTGAGATAAGAAGAGAATTCCCAAAGGAAAGACGTTTTTCTTTGTTTGATGTTTTTTAGAAGTTTTTTATTTGAAGTGTTTTGCATAGGTAAGTGTACCTAAGTCTTTTCCAATGGAATGTGCATCTCATGCATCATTCCAAAGTGAAATGATGATGAAGTACACTAAGCATGAGGAAGATCCTCAAACTTACTTCCAAAGTTAAAGGCTTAAGTACACTAGCATATTCCCTTTATTAAATGTTTTTGTTGTTTTTAAATGAAGAAGTGTTTTTGAGTTTGTTTGTGAAATCACTTCATGTTAAAGACTTGTACATTATGCTAGAAAACCTACAACACAATCCAAGATGGAATGTATGCAAGCCCCCCCCCCCCCCCCAATGGAATAAGGCTCATGACACATGAAGATGTTTCAACCTTTATTAGGTGTTTTGAACTTGTTTTGAGATGAGAGAAGAGAGACCCAAATGAAACAAAGGTAAAGACTAAAGGGGACTAAAACTCACCCTAATGTTATCATGCTTGGATGTTCCTAATGGTTTAGGGTGGTTTAGAAGCCTAAGTCTAAAAGAAGAGAGAATAAGAGAGCAAGACGTAACATAACTCACTTCTAAGATAGAAGATGAGTTATGAACCAAGAGGGAGAAGAAAGAAGTTGAACATAGAAAGCATTGAAATGCTTTGCACAAACACAAAAGAGAAAGCATTACAAAGATGAGGGAAGAAAGTGTGTGTGGAAGCATATCCACACACTCAACTTACCATTAGCTTCTACAAGCAAAGGTTAGCTAAACAATTGAATATGAAAGCATAAGTGAAAGAAGGAAGACAATTAAGCATTAAACTACTTATGAATCCAACAAAGCCTAAACCTAAAAAGAAAGGACTCTAAGTGTCCATGGACTTATAAAGTCTGTCGCTATGTATAATGAAGTTCTACTAGGGTTAAGGTACCTAATGGGATCAAACTATGTCAAGAAAGATGCCAAAGATTCACACAAGTTCAAGTTATGAAGCAAAGATGAAGTATGAATGTGTATGGCATACAACTATGAATGAATGCATGAAAAAAAAAAGTCAAAGTCAGAAGTGAATGACATATTATAGTACATATGAATGTAAATAGATAAACATACAAAGCATGAGTGAAATGATTTAAGAAGATGAAGCAAGTAGAAGCAAACAATGTTCAAGTTCAAGTAAGAAAAGAAGAAACTTGTAACACAAGTCAAAGTTGCAAAGAACATGAAAATAAATGAAAATGGATGCAAGTAAGAATCAAACATCATATTTGAATGTCTTATAAAACCTATTATGGAGCATACAAATCATGAGAATGGATGTTAAGGTAGAAGAAGTTAGATGAAGAAGAAGTGAGAAGAAGAGAAACAAGTTCACATAAAGAAAGAAGTAACTTAGAACACAAGTCAAAGTTGAAACTCAAAGATGGATGAACATGGATTATAGGTCTGTACGAAATGACATTTAATGTGAAGTTAAAATGTAAGAATTTATCATATCATAAGCATATGCCAGTCACTTTGAAACTAGTTGAGAAAAGGGATGCAAATCTAAGTCAAACATAAACAAGTATGCAAGATGATTGACATGTGAATGTAGGAGATGATTATAGGTCAGTAGCATACTCAATATGAAATGCAAATGAGATACATGAATAGGCATTGATGATTCACAAACAAGTCATGTTTAACATTAGAAGAGAAAAGAAGCAAGTTTGGGTCAAACATTTCAAGTAAGGATGCATTAAGGAACACAAACACAAACCAAACACAAACACAATTCAAATGACCTATAACTCTACAAAAATGACCTATAATGTTCTAAGGAAGGCCTATAAAATACACACACTAGTTCTCATAGGATGGCACAAGTCCTCCTAACAATTAGGGTTTAGAAGTTGAATAAAAGATCACATAATGCTATCTATACTAACAAGCAAGGTAAAAATATAAATGAACTTGTAAAAATTATGAAATTTAAGTGCAAAGCACCCAAGTCAGAACCTAAAAATGTATCAAAAGATCACATAAATATTCAAAAAGGAAATTGTTCAAATGAGGGTTCAAAGTCACCATGAAGCAAGGAAAAGCAATGCACAAAGATGATCATCAAAATGCATGATAAAATGACTTTAAAAATATGATAAAAACATTTTTTGACACTTCAAGATGTTATTCAAACATGACAAAAAGGTTGGATGCAAAAATGTTTTAGAACTATGCAAAAGAAATTGGACAATGTACAGGTATCATGAAGAAAGTCATTTAAAAAGAAAATAAAAGGAAATTATAAAAATATGAACAAAAAGTATTAAAATCAGACTTAAAAAAATGGAAAATTAGTTTAATGTGTCTTGATGTCATTTGAATTTATTTGGAATTTTTAGAATGCAATTAGTATTTTTAAAAGAATAAAATCAAAACTATATGAAAAGAAATTAAAATAAATGAAGAAAACAAGAGAGAGGGTGCAACACCAGCAATTCTGCAGTTCAAAATAGGATTGGGCTTAAGGAAAATGGTGCGAATAACAATCTGATTCAAATCCAATAACATGCGCTCAGAACATGGTAATAGCATAGGCACTCAGTCAAACATTGACTCCATCAGAGCCACACGTTCAAGCCAACAAGATCAATCAAACAAAGTAATCTGATCCAACGTATCACAAGCCACGCACATGGTAATAATCATACACGCACACACATGCAACCGTTCAAAGTAAAAAATTCATAGATAGAGAGTCACGTGAGGAGCATCATCCTCATTTATGCGTTGGTAAGTTTCTAGCCCTAGGATTGAAAAGATCTAACGGATGTGTTATAATCTGGTTCTAAAACCCTAGTTGAACCTCACGGGTCGGAGAAGGACCTCCGGTCATCTTCTCCGGCCACCTCCGGTGACTGCAAGTGTTCACATCTTCCAGAAATCAACGAAACGCATATTAAAATGAAGCTAAGCTCATGCACATCACGAATCTAGCAATGGAATTCACACAGCAAGCATGTTTAGAGAGAATTGAGCACAAACATTTTGCCCTAGCATTTGAATCTAAGCACTTAAGGTGCCTATCACTAGCCAGATCAGTCACATTGCTTCTATTAAGCTATAATCAACATAAAACAAACTTAAAATCAGTGAATTAGTGCAAGAAAAGTTGAGAAATAATGAACCTGAAAGTTGAAGAAATCTTGATTCAGAAGAAAACCAGAGGTGATCTTTGAGTTCTTGAGCTTGAATGGGGCAAAATAAATGCTACTAAAAGCTTGAATCCTCTTAAAATCAGTGAAGTAAACTTGAGAATGATGAAGATCTAAGCTCTTCTTCAATCCACCACTGCTTTGAGATTGATGAATGATGAATATTGAAGTACAAATGTGAAGAACTCGTGGCAAAAGAGAGAGAGAATTCAGAGAGAACTCTTGAGAGCTTTGAGGTGTGAGAGTGAAAAATGAAGTGTTCTCTCCCGAATTCTATTAGGATTTGATACTTATATCTTGAGTTAAGGGTTAACCATCTCAGTTGATGTTTAGAACCATGGTTAGTTGAGGTGGCTGAAGCAATGAGAGTGTACTGAGTAATTTTGAAAATGAGAGGGAAGAGAAGTTTGTGTGTGTTGTGATCATGTGTAGGGAAGCTCACAACATGTTATGGTATTAATGCTGAACCAATGGTGCTGATGATGAGGATGTATGATACTGATGTATCACTGACTTGTCTCACAAGTTTGTTCTTTTCCTCTTTCATTTATGGAGCAGGTTATGTACATGTATGTCATGTGGGATGTTGGTCCAAATGAAGTAAACAAATGCATAGAAGTGTTGGTGATAACCTGAACTAAAAAGAATGAACGAAGCCTCCAACAAAAATCAGTCAATGCATCAATGGAAACATGGATATTTGCAGATGAATTTCTCTAAGCATGGTGCATGAAATGGGAAGGTTTTGGATGTTATGGAAAGAGGACATGTAATAGAACAAGTTTGAAGTTGGAATCAAAGTGATTGGGAGCTTGGAAAGTGATGGAAAATGACTTGAAACACAAGCAAACAAACTGACTTATGGGTGAGGCAAGTTGTGACAATGCATGGCAACATGGCCTATGGAAATTTCAGAGTGAAACATCTCTCTTTGAACCCTAATATGACATTCATAACTTGTTCAAATGAGAAAGTGCCCAACATCAAAGTTAAAGAGGACATGGAGATGAACAACTTTGATGTTCAACAATTTTTCATTTGAAGCCTTCTTGATTGAGAAAAATATCTTGACATTTGGAACACCAGGTGTTTGATGAAATTATGGCCTGGAGGCCTGAACTTGCCTTGCCATGACTTGGAATTTGCCTTGATTTTACTCCACTTTAATTTATCATAATTCCCTCAATTTTGATCCAATGGAAGATTTCTTGGTATGGATTTGAAGCTTGGAATGTGATCTTTGATTGGATCAACTTAGGCCTGAAGTTTGCAGCCTTTTACCATGGAGAAAGAATGCCTTGAAGTAGAGTGCAAAATGGTCCAAACTTGCCATTTTTAGAAACCCTAAGTTTCTAAATTTGGCAACTTTGTACAATTCTTGATTTTTCACGAATCTCTTGACATTTCTTGATCAAATCTTGTCCAATGAACATATGTGACTTGAGTTTCATGGATTTGACCTTAAAAAGTCAGGAGTTGACTTTTTCCTTTGCACAGTTGACTTTTCCCCAAATATCTTGATTCTCAAGCAACTGATCAATTGAACCTCTTCTGAAATGAGCCAATGGGTAATCTTCCATCCTTAGATTCTTGATATCATGTAGAAAACATTGAGATCAAGTTTGAACCAAAATTTCATCAGGAGACTGCTTGAAACCAAAACCCTAATTTTGACTGCCTTTGTTAGGAGATGATGAACTGCCCAATCTCCTTGATGAATTCCCATTTTCCAATGACTTGTGGGATCAAATGGGATGTCATCTGATATAGGAGACCCTTGAGGCTTGTTGGGAGACCCTTGGCTCTAACTCTCTTACTTTGGATGATCAATACTATAAAATCAACTGATCACATGCCCTAATGCAACATGTATGAGGTATGACATGAAATGAGATGTAAATGCAATCCAATGAAAGTATATGCTAAATGATATGAAAAAATGAGAGGGAAAATTTTGGGTTATTATAGCTGCCCTTATTCAATCACTGTAGACCTGAATGGATGATAGCGATTGCTTTCAGACTTTCAAGGTATGGAGGGATTGAATACCGAAAATATCCAAAAAATTTGCACTCTGTGGAGAAGAAGAAAAGGGATATAAACCCAACCAAATGAACTCTGCTAGGATAAAACTTTGATGATAACCATAACACTGGAGAGATGTCCTTTGAACGATGTCAGACGATTACCGGCTTGCCATACTGCGGATGGACTTGGAAAACATCTTTTAAACGACGCCAGACGACTACTGGCTTGCCACACTACGGGTGGACATTAACAATGTCTTTTGTATGACGCCAGACGACTACTGGCTTGCCACGCCGTGGGTGGACTTTAACAATGTCTTTTGTACGACGCCATACGGCTACTAGCTTTCCACACTGCGAGTGGACTTTAGGAACGTCTTTTATACGACGCCTGACGACTACTGGCTTGCCACGCTGCGGGTGGACTTTAACAATGTCTTTTGTATGACTCCAGATGACTACTTGCTTGCCACACTGCGAGTGGACTTTAGGAATGTCTTTTGTATGACGCCAGACGACTACTGGCTTGCCACGCTGCGGGTGGACTTTAACAATGTATTTTGTATGACGCTAGAAGACTACTGGCTTGCCACACTGTGGGTGGACTTTAGGAACGTCTTTTGTATAACGCCAGACGACTACTAACTTGCCACACTGCGGGTGAATTTTAGAAACGTCTTTTGTACGACGCCAGACGACTACTGGCTTGCCACGCTGCGGGTGGACTTTTGCCAATCTGCAGTTGGACTTGAGATTGTCTTTTAAATGGAGTCAGACGACTAATGACTTGCCACACTACGGGTGGACTTTCGCCAATCTACTGTTGGACTTTACCCTGCTTTTCCACCCAAAGATGGACTTTTGCCAATCTGCGGTTGGACTTTGCTGATTTGCCACCCTAAGATAGACTTTTGCCAAGAATTGTTTCATCTTCCTAGGGATGAATTCTGATCATAGCAACTCTGCTGGAGGAATGACAACTTTCCGACTTGGCTGTGGAAAGAATGTACTAACACTCTACTGAGGAAGAGATTCTGTTGATATGATAAACTTCTGCGGGGAGAAAAAACAACTCAGTTGGGGAGTATTACTGGCAAGATTCAATGCTGAACTCTGTGGGGATACAACAGTATTTAGCCCTAATTACTAAGTAATGAATTTACAGTCTCTTCTTGCTGAGAACAAACTGCTGGGGATACGATCTTGCTGGGGATCGGAGCTACTCCGTCGGGGATACACAAATCCTGGTTAGAAGACATTCTGTTGCGACATGCTAGGAAAGAGTCCCTAGAGATCTGCTGGGAAAACACAAAGAAAATCCACGGTAATCTGTTGAGGAAAAAAATTGTCGAGCTTAGGATAAGTGCCACAATGCCCCATGTTAGGCGAACCTTCCGCTTGATGACTCCACTAGGGATAATGAGTTTACAACAAACTCTGCTGGGGAAAATCGCTTCAAAGCGTCTCGTGCTGGAGATGCACCTTAAGAGGATTGTACTGAAGACCAAGCATCTTTAAAATCTTAAGAAAATGCCGATAGTTAAGCTGAAAATACAATAATTGAGAGGTCACTCTACTGGAGATAATAGATCTGGAACACATCTTGTCGGAGGGATTTCATGATGTCCCATGCTTGGGAGGGTCACAAACTCACTTTTGCCCCAAATTACGCGGTTGATCAGAAGAAATCGTCCCAAGAGGATTTTACAGAGGATTTGGCATCTTCAAACTCCTGGACACTCACTGAGTCTTGAACATTAACTGCGAGGTCTGCGAAGCAACTCTACTGAGGAATTTACAACCGTTATCGACACAGAAAAGCTTGTAACTATTGGACGTTCTGAATGGGAGAATTGACTTAATAGAATACAACGGTACCCAGTGGAAATTCATTTGCCAATATCGAATAGTCGTGAGCGACCGTCAGCTAATTAATGGACTCAATTAGTAAAAGTTGTGACAAAAAGGTGATGAAATTCTGGTACAGATGTGTGATGTTAAGGTGCAATGTCACAACATCAAACTCTGTTGCATGAACAAGACAATAAAAACAGAATATGAACACAATCAATTGTTCACCCAGTTCGGTTCAACCAACCTACATCTGGGGGCATACCAAGCCAGGAAGGAAGTCCACTATTAGTAGTATCAAATTACAGACTCAACACACCAGTTGACAATCTACCTAATTCAATCACTACCCAATGACCCTTCTACCTAAGTCCTCCCTAGGTAAGAGACTTCATCTCACTTCCAATCATCTCGATGATGTCTAGCAGTCAACTACACCGTCACTGCATCAACAGCTTGACTCCTTAAACTTTTCTATTACATAGACTTTGGAAGACACACTTCCATGACACCCCTTGGGAGTTGCTTCAAAGCTTCCTCCAAGAACAATACATCTCTTACCTACAGGCTTCGAGATAAACACGATGACCATCCCACAAACCGGGTGGTTCATCAACCAACACAACCCTTATAATCTACATGATGGCTGGCTTACTAAAACTAGGTTACAATGCTTTTATTTATAACCTATTTCCCAACTGGATTTGGGTCTTCAAATCATATCAAATCTTCTGTTCCAAATCTCCAACAGATTCTGCTATTAATTGGATCTTCAATTAAATCTTCAATTTAAATCTTCAATAATTAACTCTAAATATTCTCCATATCTTTATGCATTAAATTCAGCTCCACATAATATTTCCAGGATATTATGTATCTTTTAAATCTTCTCTTTAAATCAGCTGCAAGATCTTCTCCACACAAATAGGAACAATCTTCTCCACGTCTATTTGCACAAAAATAGTAACAAACTATTCTCCACAAGATATGCAGAATTAATTGTATCAAAATAAATCTTCTCCAATAAATTCGCATCCAATCTAACTAACAGATCTCCTCAAATCAAACTAATGCGTGCAGCCCTAAAAACATCACAACCTGATGTTTTAAGTTTCTGGTATAGTGATGTCAAGACATCGCATGTGACATCACTCTTCAGCACTTTAACTCTCCAACACCTTAACATTCTGCAATACAAAAACCACAACAGATGGTTTTCTGATGTTCTGTCAACTGATGTTATGACATCGGGTTTGACATCTGCACAAAACTGCAACCCTTAAACACCTAACATAACCAGAATGTTAACTAAACATAACAAGGCTGTTAAAAACTCATGTTGAAACATCAACCATGACATCAACATTGTTTTACCAAAATTCTAGCCAACTCCAAGAATTAACAATCTCCCCCTTTGGCTAATTTTGGCTAAAACAATTTCAGCCTACATCAGACCAACTTGGACCAACTTGCAGCAGAAACGAACACTTTCACATCAGCATAGGGCAAACTCCCCTTCAAACCAAGAACCAGCTCACAGGTGTTCAAACACTCTCCCCCTCAACTGCTGCACCATATCAGAAAAGGCTTCACAACCACACCTTGGCAACCACTAGGCTAACTGATACCACACCTTGGCAACCACCAGGCTAACTCTCCCCCTTTTTAGCCATAATTGGACAAACTCTGAACATAGCAGCAAGCACAAAAAAAATTCCAAAGGAAAACTCTGAATCATCCAACCAATATACTCAGAACAAAACCCAGACTCAGCAGCTACTACTTTCAATGATCAGCAGAGAAAATATCAACTCCCCCTATCTAGTGCTTCTTGACCAGTATACCATAACATTTGGAAGCTCCAGACATAGTCTTCATTCATCCAGACAGGAATGCTTCACACAATCATCCACAAGTTCTGAAGCACACTCACAATGCCTTCCACTGAACTCTAAGTAAACTCCTCTTTCTTAAAAACACACCAAGACAAGTGTGACATCTCCCAGATACACACAAAGTTGTCCTTCAGACTCCTCCTTAGAAGCATGTGTACATATGATTCAAACAATTAGCTTCACATGGCTAGAACACCAACATGTCATCCAGCAACCTAATGTCATAACATGTTATCTGACATTATATCCAATCTTCACAATCTTGATCAGCACGCAATCTTCACAAAAATCTGCATCCTTGCAGTAAAAGACCATAGACAACAGCCTTAACTCCCCCTGCCATGAACATCACATGCTCCTTATGAAGATGAACACTTTACACCAGATAGAAGCACAATGAAATTGCCACATTCTCAACATTAAGAACTGCCACTTCTTGTGTTTGTTGAGCAAAATCTCATCATGATTATTTCCGATACATGATCTGTCAAGTCCAAAAAAAAACACTTGATTTGGAATTTCACATATTCCATAACAAATGTCTTCAGATCACTTGCAACACAAAATAAGGACTGCCACCACCTTTTACTTGTATTAGAAGAAACCTCCTTATCTTCAGCCATTCTGATCAGATCACACCACTGACAACAACCTTCTGTCCTTATACCCACCTAAAGAAGTCTTCAACCTACTTCACCTCAAGATCAGAACCTGTCCATAATGACTAAACTGCCACTTCAGACACTAATGCTGCTTCTTCCAATTCCACAAGCCCAGTCCATCAGATAACTACCAAGCTCCCAACAAGGTCTTTGTTCACAAATAACCCGCAGATGATGCTTACTAATTCACACACTTCTTATACAGTCAGCTGATAAGGTTCCCTCAGGGTGTCATCTTCAAACATCAAGCTACTCCATCATGGCCACAAACAACAATATCCAGACTTCTCACACAAGGCATGACAATTTGTATGACCTCTTCTTCTGCACACGTCTGACAACTTCTGATTCTTCCTTATGACACATTCACAAGTTACTTTGGACTTCTTCAGTCTTCTCTGCATTCTCCATCCAAGGCAGACCTTCTACTTCATCATCCTCCCGTATGACTATGTAGACACTCCTTAGGCAAAATGTAGGCACCAAGCTCCTGAACCAGAGCATAATCATCCTTCACCAAGGATATCCAACCAGATAATGTCCCAACACAAGTTAGAACATTTGCCATACACCAAGACATCATCACCTTGATTCTTGATATGCTCCACCAACTGGACTTACTATTGCACAGTAATCCAAAGCATCAGGGAATAACCTCTCATCCACCTTCAAGAAGAATAATCTTCTTGAGTCTTCAACTCATCACCCTTCTGCCCAAGAGTAACTTGTTCCAAGACAATCCTCAATAATAACCAGCTGCCACACTCTGATTATCTTGATTCTTCGAATTCACTTCTGAGATCAATCAATGTCATAGTTTGATCACCTCAAGCACGAATCCTCAAATGAAAACAGCCAAATGCCACATTTTGACCTTTTTCACGTTTGTCAGAACTCTCACAAAGATATCCTGATCCACCAATGAAACTTGATCTTCAAGTCACATGTTCCACTTGCTCAAAAGCAAACACACTTAGACTCCCTAAGCCATGGTCATGTAACATCTTCTCCTTCCTGCAGCTCCCGCAAACTGCCATGAGAACAATCTTTTTGAAGCATCCTATTGTTCATTCCTGTAGATCACCTTATCATTAGCTGATATGCCACCTTACCAGCTGAGACTTCTGATGCTAAGCTAGATGTCAGAACATTATGACATCCAACTGTTGAATTCAGCTCTTCCTTCTGCCACTCAGAAGAACCTCCTCCCTTTGCAGAAACAGATTTCCATGCTCTCATAGGCTTGATTCAATAATCAAGTTTGAGTAGACTACCTCCATCCTGCTTAGAAACTCCAAAGACTTCAAACCTACCACATCTGAATCTTCAGAAAATAAGTAGTCCAAGACTACCCCATAGCTATACCAAAGAATGCCACTTCCCTTAGTAGAGCCGTCAGTAGAAGGCCAGAGATAATTGCCACTTATCCTAGACCTTCACAACCAGAGCAACCACCCTGCTCCAAACCACTTAGATCAGAAATAAACTGATCCAAGCTGAAACCCACAAGACTATGATGTCTTCATATCTTTTAGCCTTAAACACATCATCTTGTCAACATTCCTCAACACTCTGCCTCTTCTAATTCTTTAAGCCTCAAAGCTGGAAGAGTTTACTCCATACGACTAATGCAGACACCAATTGACCCCAGGCTGATTTACACTGCTATTGAACACAAACTCTAGGGTGCACTTTCCCTATAATATTGTCCTCAGACAGTTTAGCTCAAGCTTACTACCTTTTATATGAACAACATCTCACAAATTGTTCAACTTCACAGCTTCAGTGATCCTTCAAAACAGCTACAGTCTAACAGGTCTTTGACTCAGCATTTACCTTTAAACTGCTGATGTGTAGCGCGATGTCGAGACATTAGGATTGACATATCAAGCTTAGCTTCTTTCTTGATGAAATTGATAACATAACCAGAAAGACCCTCCTGAATAGGTCACCACAACTCAGCTTAAGAGATACCTTATCAAGATCTTCACTCCCGCATGAAAGATTTGACAGTGATACTCTTTTGCCTTGGGCTCCACCCTCTTCTTTCTTCATCAAGCCTTAAAAACATTCCATTCACCTTCTGATCACTTCTTTCCCCAAAACAAAGTTATGAGATAATCCTCTAGAATCTTCAATCTCTCAAACCAACCAGTTGAAGTTGCCTAGCACCAACTACCACGTCAGAGACCAACCTGCTGAGGAGACCAACCCTTAATGTCTTTCCAAGAGAATACCTTCCTAGAATCTCACCACCAGACATACGAGAACCAACCAGGGTTACCTGCAGCAGAACATACAACGACTCCCCAACAACCTTCAGGTGCTTCTCAAAAATCCTTGCTTGTCACCAAGGGTCAACACTCTCACAATGGCAGCTCTGATAAATAGTCCATCCTTTACTTCAAGGGATCTTACACCCAACCATATGAACTGGCCTAGCCCACAACTCATCAACTATCTTCCTTGCTCACGAACCAGAAAGTATCTTCCCTAGATCTCATCCAAAAACAGACAGGATGCCTGCTCTGATACCAATTGAAATTCTGGTACAGATGTGTGATGTTAAGGTGCAATGTCACAACATCAAACTCTGTTGCATGAACAAGACAATAAAAACAGAATATGAACACAATCAATTGTTCACCCAGTTCGGTTCAACCAACCTACATCTGGGGGCATACCAAGCCAGGAAGGAAGTCCACTATTAGTAGTATCAAATTACATACTCAACACACCAGTTGACAATCTACCTAATTCAATCACTACCCAATGACCCTTCGACCTAAGTCCTCCCTAGGTAAGAGACTCCATCTCACTTCCAATCATCTCGATGATGTCTAGCAGTCAACTACACCGTCACTGCATCAACAACTTGACTCCTTAAACTTTTCTATTACATAGACTTTGGAAGACACACTTCCATGACACCCCTTGGGAGTTGCTTCAAAGCTTCCTCCAAGAACAATACATCTCTTACCTACAGGCTTCGAGATAAACACGATGACCATCCCACAAACCGGGTGGTTCATTAACCAACACAGCCCTTATAATCTACATGATGGCTGGCTTACTAAAACTAGGTTACAATGCTTTTATTTATAACCTATTTCCCAACTGGATTTGGGCCTTCAAATCATATCAAATCTTCTGTTCCAAATCTCCAACAGATTCTGCTATTAATTGGATCTTCAATCAAATCTTCAATTTAAATCTTCAATAATTAACTCTAAATATTCTCCATATCTTTATGCATTAAATTCAACTCCACATAATATTTCCATGATATTATGTATCTTTTAAATCTTCTCTTTAAATCAGCTGCAAGATCTTCTCCACACAAATAGGAACAATCTTCTCCACGTCTATTTGCACAAAAATAGTAACAAACTATTCTCCACAAGATATGCAGAATTAATTGTATCAGAATAAATCTTCTCCAATAAATTCGCATCCAATCTAACTAACAGATCTCCTCAAATCAAACTAATGCGTGCAGCCCTAAAAACATCACAACCTGATGTTTTAAGTTTCTGGTATAGTGATGTTAAGACATCGCATGTGACATCACTCTTCAGCACTTTAACTCTCCAACACCTTAACATTCTGCAATACAAAAACCATAACAGATGGTTTTCTGATGTTCTGTCAACTGATGTTATGACATCGGGTTTGACATCAGCACAAAACTGCAACCCTTAAACACCTAACATAACCAGAATGTTAACTAAACATAACAAGGCTGTTAAAAACTCATGTTGAAACATCAACCATGACATCAACATTGTTTTACCAAAATTCTAGCCAACTCCAAGAATTAACAGGTGATATGAAAACCCTTTCCTGAATATGGTTGCCCCGGTATTCTGACTTAGGGGTAAGTGATTACTTGTCTGGAAGAAATAACCCCTGCTCTTGAAAAGGCTTGTACCTGTTACCGGCATCAAAAGAATACGCACACATGCACCAAGATATTACGTTGTTTGAATCCACCATCCAGGATTACTCAACATTCAAAGTGATTTTAAATGTTTTTCTGCGCATGTTATTGTAAGGCCACAATGTTTTCAAATGCAATGTTTTATAAAAAATTCCCACGTTTTTGCAAACAAAGCAGTAAAAAAAAAATAAGAAGCTTTTGACTGAAATTTGATTTATTGAAAAATGCCTGAAATCGGCAAATACATTCAGAAGCAAACCCAGGAAAGAGGAGATTGCTGTAAATTGAGAAAAGAAACTATCCTATTGGCAATGTGAAAACAACATTCTACTGAGTTTCGATTCTGCTATAGCCAGTATGTCTTCAAAACTCCCCGACCTTGCCTTCTGAGGAATGATTGGACCGATTCCTATCCTTTGGAATGTCAGTTGCTGAAACGGTGATGCAGTACAAATAACTCAGGCCGCAATCGTTCGCTTAAATCCCTTTTTTGCATGGACCGCCCTTTCGGGTTTTCAATCCACTAGGATACCCCTTTTTGCCTAAGTTTCCCTTTCGGGTTTTCAACTTATCGGGTGTACAATTTTTATTTATATCCGTAATTTTTGCCCGAACCTTTTTATTCTGTTTTTATGGTTCGCTGGGATGCCCTTTTTTTCCTGGACTCTCTCTTTTTTTATCCAGCGGGTCTATTTATGCGAAGTATTTTTTGACTGCGTCTGAGTTAACAGGGGATGGAAAGTCTTCGCCACCCATGGTTGTAAGCAATAAAGCTCCGCCCGAGAAAACCTTTTTAACCACGAATAGGCCTTCATAGCTGGGAGTCCATTTGCCCTTGTGATCTATACTAAGAGGAAGGATCCTTTTGAGTACTACATCTCCGACTTTGTAAACCCGAGGACTCACCTTCTGATCAAATGCCCGCTTCATCCTTCATTGGTATAACTGATCATGACACATAGCTGCCAGTCGTTTCTCTTCAATAAGGCTCAACTGATTAGACTCGGCGCGAACCCATTCAGCTTCGTCTAATTTGACATCCATCATGACTCTGACGGATGGAATCTCAACTTCAACCGGTAGGACTGCCTCCATACCGTACACAAGTGAGAATGGTGTTGCCCCAGTAGACGTGCGTAATGACGTTCAGTACCCATGCAAGGCGAATGGTAGCATCTCATGCCAATCTTTATATGTGACAACCATTTTCTGTACAATCTTCTTAATATTCTTATTGGCCGCCTCAACAGCGCCATTCATCTTCGGGCGATACGACGAAGAATTGTGATGCTCAATTTTGAAGTCCCGACATAATTCTGCCATCATTTTGTTGTTCAAATTAGAACCATTATCAGTAATAATTCTCTTGGGCACTCCATATCGACAAATGATATCTTGTTTCAGGAAACGAGCTACCACCTGCTTAGTGACGTTGGCATAAGATGCTGCTTCAACCTACTTCGTGAAATAATCAATGGCGACCAAGATGAAACGATGGTCATTTGAAGTAGTAGGCTCAATTTTTCCGATCATATCAATGCCCCACATTGCAAAGGGCCAAGGAGAGGACATGACACTCAACGGATTCGGAGGTACATGCATTTTGTCTGCATAAATCTGGCACTTGTGACATTTCCGGGTGTACTTGCAATAATCTGTCCATTGTCAACCAATAATACCCCGACCTCAATAGTTTCTTCGCCATTGCATGTCCTCCGGCATGGGTACCGAAAGAGTCTTCATGCACTTCTTGCATTAACAGGTATGCTTCGTGTCTATCCACGCATCTGAGCAGAACCATGTCAAAATTTCGTTTGTACAACACGTCATCTTGGTTCAGGAAGAAGCTACCAGACAATCTCCTCAAAGTCTTCTTATCTTTGGTAGATGCCGCAGGCGGGTACTCCTGACTTTTCAAAAAACACTTGATGTCATGAAACCATGGCTTGTCATCGGATGTTGCATCAACAGCAAACACAAATGCAGGTTTATCAAGACGAGACACATCAATCTTGGGTACATGGTTCCACCTTTGCACTTTGATCATAGAAGACAATGTGGCCAAGGCATCAACAAACTTATTCTCATCTCGAGGAATATGATACAGCTTTACTGTTGTGAAAAACATCAACAGTCTTCTCGTATAATCTCTATACGGAATCAGATGTGTCTGGTGCATGTATCAATTCCCATTCACTTGATTGATTACAAAATCTGAATCACCGAAGATATCAAGGGTCTTAATTTGCAAATTAATCACCTCCTCAATCCCCATTATACAAGCTTCATATTCTGCTTCATTGTTGGTGCATCCGAAAGTTACTCGGGCAGTGAAGGGCATATGAACTCCCTCCGGCGTGATAAGGACTGCTCCAACTCTGTAACGATTCATGTTGACAGCCCCATCAAACATCAAACTCCATTTGGATTCAGGGTCTGGCCCCTCCTCTGGGAGTGGTTCCTCGCAGTCTTTAACTTTGAGAAACATGATGTCCTCATCAGGGAAATCAAACTTCATGGGTTGGTAGTCATCAATCAGCTATTCCGCAAGATAGTCTGACATGATACTTCCTTTGATGGCTTTCTAAGAAGTATACTGGATATCATATTCTGTCAAAACCATTTGCCACCGTGCAACTCTGCCTATCAGTGTTGGTTTCTCGAAAATGTACTTGACTGGATCCATTTTTGAAATCAACAAAGTTGTGTGTGTGAGCATATACTGCCTCAGTCGCTTAGCAGCCCATGCCAGTGCACAGCATGTCTTCTCAAGCATTGAGTACCGGGACTCGCAGTCAGTGAATTTTTTGCTCAGGTAGTAGATAGCGTGCTCTTTCCTACCTGTCTCGTCGTGTTGACCGAGAACACAACCCATAGACTCTTCAAGCACATGCAATTACATTATCAAAGGTCTCCCTGGGACCGGGGGCATTAAAATTGGAGGTTCCTATCAGTATTTTTTTATTTTATTGAATGCCACTTGGCAATCGTCATTCCACCTGACCGTTTGATCTTTTCTTAGCAGTTTGAATATTGGTTCACACGTGGCTGTTAGGTGAGATATGAACTTTGCAATGTAGTTAAATCTACCCAGAAAACCACGAACCTCTTTTTCTGTTTTTGGCTCAGGCATGTCTTGTATTGCTTTCACTTTGGCAGGATCGACCTCAATCCCTTTTTCACTTACGATGAAACCCAGCAGCTTTCCATAATGCACCCCGAAAGTGCACTTGTTCAGATTCAACCTCAAACACAACTTTCTCAACATTTCAAACAACTTCTTCAAGTTAATCAGGTGTTCTTATTTTGTTCGCGACTTGGCAATCATATCATCCACATAGCATTCAATCTCTTTGTGAATCAAATCGTGAAATAATGTTACCATTGCCCGTTGATACGTTGCCCCTGCATTTTTCAACCCAAAAGGCATCACTTTATAATAGAATGTACCCCATGGGGTAATGAACGTGGTCTTCTCCATATCCTTAGGTGCCATCTTAATCTGATTGTACCCGGAGAAACCGTCCATGAATGAGAACACTGAAAATTGAGCTGTATTATCAACTATCACGTCAATATGAGGTAAAGGAAAGTCATCTTTCGGACTTGATCTGTTTAGATCCCGGTAATCAACGCACATACTTACCTTACCATCTTTCTTCGGCACAGGAACAATATTTGCAACCCATGGTGGGTAATTTGTGACGGCTAGAAATCCTGCATCTAACTGTTTTTGTACCTCCTCTTTGATTTAGAGAGCCATTTCTGGTTTAGTTCTCCGAAGCTTCTGTCTGACAGGAGGACATCCCTCTTTCAACGGCAACCTGTGCACAACAATGTTTGTATCTAACCCCAGCTTATCTTGATATGACCAAGCAAAGATGTCGACATATTCCCGCAGCATACTGATCAGCTCTTTCTTTACCTCAGCCTGCAGACTGGCTCCAACCTTAATTTCTTTCCTTGCGTCCTTGGAACCAATGTTGATAACCTCAATTGTCTCTTGGAGTAACTGGGGTAACAATGATGAGTAAGTCATAGGAAGAGGGTCAATTTTGCGGTCCCTCTGCCTAGACCTTTGTTGGAACGGTGATCGCTGTTGTTGAACCTGTTATTGTGGCTGCTGTTATTGAATAGGTGGTGTTGGAATTGTCACTGCATCCACTTGGTGATAAGCCTGAGAACTTCCTTTTCCCCATCCTCTGTGCACAGCGCTTGTCTCGTCTTCTCTCCTTCTCTTCCCATTAGCAAAAGGTTTCTTTGTTCCTGAAGAACTAGCACCACTTATATCCTGAATCTTCCCCTGTTTCAACAAATTCTCAATCCTTTCACCAGCAATTACGATATCAAAAAATCCTGTCGACGGACAAGCAGCCAATATGTCAAGAAATGTCCCTTGTAGGGTACCCATGAACATATCCGCCATTTCTCTCTCAAGCAAAGGGGGTTGAACCTGGGCGGCCATTTCTCTCCATCTCTGCGCGTACTCCTTAAAGCTTTCCTTAGCACTCTGCGACAAACCTTGCAGCTGAGTGCGCTAGGAGACATATCAATATTATACTGATATTGTTTCAGAAACACTTCTACCAAATCTTTCCAGCTTCTCACAGCAACCCTGTTCAACTTCATGTACCAAGTCAGTGAAGCTCCAGCCAAACTGTCTTGAAAATAGTGCATCCACAACTTCTCGTCATCAGTGTGGGCTGATATTCTTCCAAAGTAAGCATGAATATGTGTCTGGGGACACGCATTGCCATTATATTTGTCAAAAGTGGGTGGCTTGAACTTTGGAGGAATTCTAACCCCCGGTACTAGACCCAGATTAGTAACATCAATGCCTAGAGAGTTCTTGCACTCCATAGCCCTGATTTTCTCAGCCAGCTCATCATACCTTCTGTCATTGGGATTACCCATATCAGCATCTAGCAAGGTGAATTGATCTTCCTAAACATCTTTCAGAGGAAGATTAACACCAACATTTCTGACATCCCCAGTAACCAGATTACCATGAGGAGTCGGAGTACCAATAAGAGGAGTAGTGTCCTTTGGCTGTGAATTGTCAATGTGATTATCTCCCGGTGTGACCTCTGGATGCTCGACCATAAGTCTTAACCTCTCTTGGTTCTGTGCCATACCTGTCATGAGATCCATAAGCTGGTCCATGCAGGTCTTCATCTCAGCCAAATCATTTTGAATTTGATCAACCATTATGTTTCGATTGTCTCGTGTGGAGTAACGATGTATGTGATCGGTAGCAATACTTCCTGAAATAGAATAACTATGAGAACTAGATAGGGTACCTGAAAAGCAAACAAATATGCAAAAAATAAAATGCATGCAATGCAATGTTATGTTTTTTTATTCCCAAGCCTTTTCGTGTCCCGATTCCGGTATTTCAGAAGTCTGCAGCATTCAGATAACACACGAGATACAGTAGTTCATAAAAACACTCATTCAGACAAGTGCACAGATATGTGTAGGACCCTATAAAGCGAAGTCGTGACCAAGTGTCAGTGAACAGTGATGTAATATCAGGAAAGCCACTGGAGAAAATACTGAGCATATCATAACTGGAAGAAAACCCAAAGGCACTGAGTCTGGACAAATAATTAAAAACATACAACCTAAGTTCAGAAATTAAAGCAGCGATTCCTACAGCAATTCTGTAGGTAATCGGATAGCATCAACATAATGAAAGCTAAAATGGACGAAACCCCACATCCTGTAACCCTAGACTGAGCCTCTTGACCTCCTCAAATAGCACAACATTCTCGGGATCTTCCAGCGCCTCAATCAGGCCTCTGATCAAGCGTTCTCTCAAACTGAAGGATTGGTACAAAGTGTTGATATTCTGACACAATTCTCCCCCATTAGTACTACCATAGCCTGGCTCTGTCCTAGACTTCTTCACTTCTGCCTAGATCTTGAGATCAGCTATTTCAGCCTGAGATTCCTGTAATAGCTTCTGACTTTCTTTCAAACTATCCCGATACTTCCGTCGCTGAGCATGTGCAGCTTTCAATTCTTCATCTGAGGTCTTGGCCTTAGCTTCCAATTCTTCAACCTTAGCTTTAAACTCTTCCTCTACCTTGTCCTGGCACTTCTGGTCGTCGGCCCATTTTTGTTGCCACAAGGTAATAGCCTCATTAGCTTCCTTCAAAGACTTCTTGAGATTCTGGCGTTCTCTGGCATTATTCTTATCAATTAAGCCCCGTCTTTGGAAATAATTCATCTTCCCTTCGAGTTCTTCTTTCCTGCTTTTAACCATCTTCTCAGCAATGTGGACTTTCTCTTCCAACCCTATATTATCAAATGCAGCTTTCTGATACAGGCTGGTGACATCCGCATTCTCAACCCTGAGTTCATGAACTAAAACTTCCAGCTTTCAAAATTCTTCAATTGGAACTGAGGTCTTTGGCTCCACTACCTTGGGATATAACAGGGGCTCAACAGAGAATTGCAACAGTGTGACGGCTACCCGCCGCTTCAGCCACTCAATGTATGGAGGATAAGTCGTGGGATCAGGTCTCCCAAACTCCATCTTACCTTTCTTAACCCGAGTGTTCCAGGCTTCAACAATAGAAAAAGACACCTGTTCGCAATCTTTGGCAAGATAAAACAAGGATTCCGCCACATCTTTTTCCAAAGGAGGTTCTTTTAATGCATATCCAAACTGCTTCAGTGCGAGGACAGGATTGTAGTTGATTCTTCCCCTCCTTCCTACTAGAGGCACATTTGGAAAAGCTCCACAACTAATAAGAATAGGTATACCCACCATATCGTTCCGATTCCACCAGACTATATGTTCAGCCGTCAAACCCATCAGCCTCTTGGAGCACTTAACAGTTCCTCGGAGGTCCACAAAAGCTCCTATCTTTGGCAAATGTCTATAAAACCAAGCATGGAATAAAGGAGCACAGCATACTACCAATCTTCCTCATTTTTTCTCATTCTTGTATTGCACGGAATGGTATACATCGCCCAACAAAGTTGGCATTGGATTCTTCTTGACAAAGATACTGATTGCATCCATATCAATAAATCCAGCTATATTTGGAAACAAACAAATTCCGTACACACAAAAAGTTAAGATTGCATTAGTGGTAAACAAATCACCATTAGCAAAACTCTTCTTTGCTTCTTTAATCTGAAAGTCTAGATGGAACCCTTTGCAACCCTCCTTTTCCTTAACATTATCTTTAACCACAGATACCCTTAAATGAATAGCCTCTACAATGACATTGTCGAGAATAGCCTTCTTCGAACTGTAGTGAGGAGGAGTATCCTTGACAGAAATCTTCAGAATATCAGAGAACTCTTCCAAGGTAGGTACCAACAAATAATCATTGAATGTGAAGCAATGCAATTGAGGGTCATAAAACTGCAAGAGAGTATGCAGAGTATCATGCTGATCTGGAGTAAGAAGGCTCACATAACTCAAGATGTTCCCAAACCTCTTTTTGAAACTATCCAGCTAATTAACGTTCATTAAATCTGCCAATTCTTTGAGTTGTCCCACTTTAGGCTTCGGAAACCAGTAATGCACGTTATTCTTTCTTGGAGGACCTTCCATCTGAAATACAGAAAATATCCACCGGAATCGGAAACAATACTGAGACCTGGGAAAGAAAAAACATAAAATGTTAATGATGTATGCAATGAGATGCAGCTAGGCATGTGATCAGAGCCAGAATCTGCAGTGTCGGTGCAATAACTGTGAGAAAGCCAAGTGTCTGTGTAGCATCATATCAAGAATATCAGACCCAAGCACCAGTAAAGAACCAGATCCAGAATACCAGAACAAAGTACCCAAATCACTGATCATATGAGAACCACACAAAAGGGTAGGTAGAAGGTCAAGGTTACCTTCAAACCTGTAAACACCCCTCTATCTCACATGTATGTTCTAAAAGGTAGGATCCTCATATTCGGATCCCGGAATGAGAAGCAATAGCACATTCAGCCCGTAGGATACAATGCTATCACCAAAAAAAGAGATCGTCATCTGATTCACCATAAAATAAAGGCCATCCTATGCAAGTTCCAAAGTGGGCCCTCGGGTGCGAATGGGTTTGCCACAGAATATGGTTTGCCACTGTCACCATTAAAGAGGGATGTTTCCACTAAGGTCCTCAATGATCGGTCACCAGATGCACATAACTCTCAAAATCATACCCTGAATGAGGAAAACCCTCAAAGCAAGATAATACTAAGAAAGTCGCACTCTGGCTGTGGAACTCACAACTACTCCCGTGGCTAAATACCATGAGAGCACTGTGACTGTCCACTCTAAGTCCTAAAGTACACTCGAGCCTGGGTAATGGGCTCATCTCACAGTAACAATCCCATCCCGCCAAGGAAACCAGACAGTCTATAATATATAATGCATGATATAAATGAAATGCAATAAAGGCGATAAAGTAAAGCGATAAAGCTGTAAATAAAAGTAGTAAAGCTAAACTAAAGCAAACACAAATCAAACGCCCAAAAGCCAAAACAAGCAAGCGCTAGGAGAGACTCGCATTGGGGAGGGACCAACAAGAGGTCAACGTCCCCAGCAGAGTCACCAGCTGTCGCTCCCGGGGTTTTCATCTAGGTACAAACACGAAGGTGGCACGGAAGAGAGAAAGAGAGTTGTCATCCAGGCATTTTTATCCCAAAGAAAGGGAAAGGTAATGCTGCACAAACCCGGGAGAAAGGAAAGGACAAGGACTCGCGAACCAAAGAGAAAGGGTAAGGGAGTCGGTTACGTGAAGGGAAGGTTATTGCACCCCTTCACGTCCGTCGTACTCGACGAGATCCACGCTTGAAGTACTGCTCAAAGGGTGATAGAAAAGATGCTGGAAAAGGAATGGAAAGTGAACGAGAAACAAATGTAGGGAAAATAAAAGAAGTGCTCGAATGGGCCCTACCCCACTGCCTACGTATCTCATCGGGAACATGAGAATCAGAGCGACGTAGTTCCCCTGACTAAGGGAAAACTGTTTGTGTTTTTTAGGGAACGGCTAATGTTCTAGCTCAGGTGTTGCAGGCTCGCTGAATCGAGTGCGTTAACGTATTACAAGATAACGAGGAGAAGCACGCTCGTACGTTGAGAGTGAGTGAGATAAGAAGAGAATTCCCAAAGGAAATACGTTTTTATTTGTTTGAAGTTTTTTAGAAGTTTTTTATTTGAAGTGTTTTGCATAGGTAAGTGTACCTAAGTCTTTTCCAATGGAATGTGCATCTCATGCATCATTCCAAAATGAAATGATGATGAAGTACACTAAGCATGAGGAAGATCCTCAAACTTACTTCCAAAGTTAAAGGCATAAGTACACTAGCCTATTCCCTTTATTAAATGTTTTTGTTGTTTTTAAATGAAGAAGTGTTTTTGAGTTTGTTTGTGAAATCACTTCATCTTAAAGACTTGTACATCATGCTAGAAAACCTACAACACATTCCAAGATGGAATGTATGCAAGCCCCCCAATGGAATAAGGCTCATGACACATGAAGATGTTTCAACCTTTATTAGGTGTTTTGAACTTGTTTTGAGATGAGAGAAGAGAGACCCAAATGAAACAAAGGTAAAGACTAAAGGGGACTAAAACTCACCCTAATGTTATCATGCTTGGATGTTCCTATTGGTTTAGCGTGGTTTAGAAGCCTAAGTCTAAAAGAAGAGAGAAGAAGAGAGCAAGCGGTAACATAACTCACTTCTAAGATAGAAGATGAGTTATGAACCAAGAGGGAGAAGAAAGAAGTTGAACAAAGAAAGCATTGAAATGCTTTGCAAAAACATAAAAGAGAAAGCATTAAAGAGATGAGGGAAGAAAGTGTGTGTGGAAGCATATCCACACACTCAACTTACCATTAGCTCCTACAAGCAAAGTTTAGCTAAACAATTGAATATGAAAGCATAAATGAAAGAAGGAAGACAATTAAGCATCAAACTACTTATGAAATGAACTTATGAATCCAACAAAGCCTAAACCTAAAAGGAAATGAATCTAAGTGTCCAAGGACTTATAAAGTTAGTATCTATGTCTAATGAAGTTCTACTAGGTTTAAGGTACCTAATGGGATCAAACTATGTCAAGAAAGATGCCAAAGATTCACACAAGTTCAAGTTATGAAGCAAAGATGAAGTATGAATGTGTATGGCATACAACCATGAATGAATGCATGAAAAAAAAAGTCAAAGTCAGAAGTGAATGACATATTAGAGTGCATATGAATATCAATATATGAACATACAAAGCATGAGTGAACTGATTTAAGAAGATGAATCAAGTAGAAGCAAACAATGTTCAAGTTCAAGTAAGAAAAGAAGAAACTTGTAACACAAGTCAAAGTTGCAAAGAATGTGAAAATAAATGCAAATGGATGCAAGTCAGAATCAAACATCATATTTGAATGTTTTATAATGCCTATGAATGAGCATACAAATCATGAGAATGGATGTTCAAGTAGAAGAGGTTAGATGAAGAAGAAGTGAGAAGAAGAGAAACAAGTTCACATAAAGAAAGAAGTAACTTAGAACACAAGTCAAAGTTGAAACTCAAAGATGGATGAACATGGATTATAGGTCAGTACCAAATGACATTTAAGGTGCAATTAAAATGTAAGAATTAATCATATCATAAGCATATGCAAGTCACTTTGAAACTAGTTGAGAAACGGGATGCAAATCTAAGTCAAACATAAACAAGTATGCAAGATGATTGACATGTGAATGTAGGAGATGATTATGGGTCAGTAGCATACTCAATAGGAAATGCAAATGAGATACATGAATAGGCATTGATGATTCACAAACAAGTCATGTTAAACATTAGAAGAGAAAAGAAGCAAGTTTGGGTCAAACATTTCAAGTAAGGATGCATTTAGGAACACAAACACAAACCAAACACAAACACAATTCAAATGACCTATAACTCTACACAAATGACCTATAATGTTCTAAGGAAGGCCTATAAAATGCACACACAAGTTCTCATAGGATGGCACAAATGCCTCATAACAATTAGGGTTTAGAAGTTGAACAAAAGATCACATAATGCTATCTATACAAACAAGCAAGGAAAAAATATAAATGAAGTCGTAAAAATTATGAAATTTAAGTAGAAAGCACCTAAGTCATAACCTAAACATGTATCAAAAGCTCACACAAAGATTCAAAAAGGAATCAGTTGAAATGAGGGTTCAAAGTCACCATGAAGCAATCAAAAGGAATGCACAAAGATGATCATCAAAATGCATGATAAAATGACTTTAAAAATATGAGAAAAATGGTTTTTTATAGTTCAAGATGTTATTCAAACATGGAAAAAAGATTGGATGCAAAAATGTTTTAGAACTATGCAAAAGAAATTGGACAATGCACAAGTATCATGAAGAAAGTCATTTAAAAAGAAAATAAAAGGAAATTATAAAAATATGAACAAAGTGTATTAAAATCAGAATTAAAAAAATGGAAAATTATTTTAATGTGTCTTGATGTCATGTGAATTTATTTGGAATTTTTAGAATGCAATTAGTATTTTTAAAAGAATAAAATCAAAACTATATGAAAAGAAATTAAAATAAATGAAGAAAACAAGAGACAGGGTGCAACACCAGCAATTCTGCAGTTCAAAATAGGATTGGGCTCAAGAAAAATGGTGTGAATAACAATCTGATCCAAATCCAATAACATGCGCTCAGAACATGGTAATAGCATAGGCACTCAGTCAAACATTGACTCCATCAGAGCCACACGTACAAGCCAACAAGATCAATCAAACAAAGTAATCTGATCCAACGCATCACAAGCCACGCACAAGGTAATAATCATACACGCACACACATACAACCAGTCAAAGTCAACAATTCATAGAGAGAGAGTCTCGTGAGGAGCATCATCCTCATTTATGCGCTGGCAAGTTTCTAGCCTTGGGATTGAAAAGATCTAACGGTTGTGTTATAATCTGGTTCTAAAACCCTTGCTGAACCTCACCAGCCAGAGAAGGACCTCCGGTCATCTTCTCCGGCCACCTCCGGTGACTGCAAGTGTTCACATGTTCCAGAAATCAATGAAAGGCATATCAAAATAAAGCTAAGCTCATGTACATCACGAATTTAGCAATGAAATTCACACAGCATGCATGTATAGAGAGAATCGAGCACAAACATTCTGCCCTAGCATTTGAATCTAAGCACTTAAGGTGCCTATCACTAGCCAGATCAGTCACATTGCTTCTATTAAGCTATAATCAACATAAAACAAACATAAAATCAGTGAATTAGTGCAAGAAAAGTTGATAAATAATGAACCTGAAACTTGAAGAAATCTTGAATCAGAAGAAAACCAGAGGTGATCTTTGAGTTCTTGAGCTTGAATGGAGCAAAATAAATGCTACAGAAAGCTTGAATCCTTGCAAAATTAGTGAAGTAAACTTGAGAACGATGAAGATCTAAACTCTTATTCAATCCACCACTGCTTTGAGATTGATGAATGATGAATATTGAAGTACAACTGTGAAGAACTCGTGGCAAAAGAGAGAGAGAATTCATAGAGAACTCTTGAGAGCTTTGACGTGTGAGAATGAAAAATGAAGTGTTCTCTCCCGAATTCTATTAGGATTTGATACTTATATCTTGAGTTAAGGGTTAACCATCTCATTTGATGGTTAGAACCATGGTTAGTTGAGGTGGCTGAAGCAATGAGAGTGTACTGAGTAATTTTGAAAATGAGAGGGAAAAGAAGTTCGTGTGTGTTGTGATCATGTGTAGGGAAGCTCACAACATGTTATGGTATTGATGCTGAACCAGTGGTGGTGATGATGAGAATGTATGATACTGATGTATCACTGACTTATCTCACAAGTTTGTTCTTTTCCTCTTTCATGTATGGAGCAGGTTATGTACATGTATGGCATGTGGGATGTTCGTCCAAATGAAGTTAACAAATGCATAGAAGTGTTGGTGATAACCTGAACCAAAAACAATGCACTAAGCCTCCAACAAAAATCAGTCAATGCATCAATGGAAACATGGATATTTACAGATGAATTTCTCTAAGCATGGTGCATGAAATGGGAAGGTTTTGGATGTTATGGAAAGAGGACATGTAATAGAACAAGTTTGAAGTTGGAATCAAAGTGATTGGGAGCTTGGAAAGTGATGGAAAATGACTTATGGGCGAGGCAAGTTGTGACAATGCATGGCAACATGGCCTATGGAAATTTCAGAGTGAAACATCTCTCTTTGAACCATCATATGACCTTCATAACTTGTTCAAATGAGAAAGTGCCCAACATCAACGTTAAAGAGGACATGGAGATGAACAACTTTGATGTTCAACAAATTTTCATTTGAAGCATTCTTGATTGAGAAAAATATCTTGACATTTGGCACACCAGGTGTTTGATGAAATTATGGCCTGGAGGCCTGAACTTGCCTTGCCATGACTTGGAATTTGCCTTGATTTTGTTCCACTTTGATTGATCATAATTCCCTCAATTTTGATCCAATGGAAGAGTTCTTGGTATGGATTTGAAGCTTGTAATGAGATCTTTTATTGGTTCAACTTAGGCCTGAAGTTTGAAGCCTTTTACCATGGAGAAATAATGCCTTGAAGTAGAGTGCAAAATGGTCAAAACTTGCCATTTTTAGAAAACCTAAGTTTCTAAATTTGGCAAGTTTGTACAATTCTTGATTTTTCATGAATCTCTTGACATTTCTTGATCAAATCTTGTCCAATGAACATATGTGACTTGAATTTCATGGATTTGACCTTAAAAAATCAGGAGTTAACTTTTTCCTTTGCATAGTTGACTTTTCCCCAAATTTCTTGATTCTCAAGCAACTGATCAATTGAACCTCTTCTGAAATGAGCCAATGGGTAATCTTCCATCCTTAGGTTCTTGATATCATGTAGAAAACATTGAGATCAAGTTTGAACCAAAATTTCATCAGGAGACTGCTTGAAACCAAAACCCTAATTTTGACTGCCTTTGTTAGGAGATGATGAACTGCCCAATCTTCTTGATGAATTCCCATCTTCCAATGACTTCTGGGATCAAATGGGATGTCATCTAATATAGGAGACCCTTAAGGCTTGTTGGGAGTACCTTGGCTCTAACTCTCTTGCTTTGGATGATCAATACTCTGAAATCAACTGATCACATGCCCTAATGCAACATGTATGAGGTATGAGATGAAATGAGATGTAAATGCAATGCAATGAAAGTATATGCTAAATGATATGAAAAAATGAGAGGGCAAATTTTGGGGTATTACACTCCTGAGCACCTTACAGTCTTCAGTTGAATGCCCCTGTGCCCTAGCATGATAGTCACAACGGGCGTCGATATCAAAACCTGGTGGATACGGAAACGGAACTGGCTTCAAATCCTTTGGAACTATTAATCCACCTTCGATCAAATCTGGCAGTATTTGACTGTACGACATTGGAAACCGAGTGAAATTCCTCTCTGGCTTCCTTGGTCTTTGTCGGGCGTGCTGACACGGCTGACGACGATATGATCGTTGACTCTGAGGAGGTCTCTGATTTGCAGATGAATATTGTCCCTGATATGAAGACCCATAAGATTGTTGACTCTGAACAGTTGATATGTCTGAACACCGAGAACGAGGTGGTGAAGATTCCTGAATGGAACTAGTTTCTTCCTCAAATTCTTCCTGAGAATTGACAACTGATACACTTTCATTAGCTTGGAAGTTCGAGACGCCTTGGAGCTTTCCACACTTGAGCAGGCTCTCGATACGTTCTCCCACCATCACCAGGTCAGAAAATTTTGCTGCCCCATTGACAATCATCTTTTCTAGGTACGGACCTTGCAAAGTCTCCATAAACAGATCGACTAATTCTTTTTCCGAAAGTGGCGGTTGAACGCGAGCGGCTAACTCTCTCCATCTCTGAGCATACTCTCGGAATGATTCGTTATCTGCCTGAGACAAGTCTTGCAAATGCATTCGGATGGGAGCCATGTCAAGATTATAGTTGTATTGCTTTATAAAGGCGTTAGCTAGGTCTATCCATGATTGGATGCTACCAATTTGCAACTGCATATACCAACTCAACGACGCCCCACTCAGACTGTCTTGGAAACAGTGAATCATCAGCTTATCATTGTGGGCATGTGAAGTCATTCTTCAGCAAAACATCACCATATGTAGCTTTGGGCAGTTATCCCCTTTGTATTTCTCAAACTTCAGCATCTTAAACTTCAGAGGCATTACAAGGCCAGGTACCAGACACATGCTCGAAGCATTCAAATCAAGAGTATCACGCCTCTCCAGGACTTTAAGCTTTTCCTCCAATACACTGTGTTTTCCATCATCGACAGCCCTTGGATCCTTAGGTTTCATCTTTGGAACTACCCTTTGGATATCTGGCACAAAGAAGGCAAAGCTCTGATAGTCCGTGGCATCAAGAGAAGAAGAATGTCCGTCTCGGACGAGAATATGTTCTTGTATAACAGGATCCTCAACAGGGATTCGCACCGGATGAGCTTGGGCAACATTGTTCACCGGAGGTGGAATGACATTCCCAATAACTGAAGTCCTATGAACATTGGCCTCTCCCCTAGTCATGACTGTCATAGCCTCCACAAGTTGGTCCAACTGACTCTTCAGTAGCTCAACATCGGTCCGTGTCACAAACAGGTTATGCTCCCCTGAGTTCATGATGATCTTCCCAAAAGCTTATTCAAATCCAAAACGAAAGTCAGGAAATCAAACTACAATTCAGATAAAGGATGGATGAGCCTACTGGTCAGGCCGGAGAAAGACATGCAAAATTATGCAAGATGCAAATACAATGCAAAGAATGCAACAGACATGGGATCAAAGCTTCCACATATTCTGAATAACTGTTATGCCGATGACTGGATAAGTTCACAATTCTGCTCTGAAGAAACCCAAAATACTAGGCTGATAAGTCCACACTGATAGGAAAACCAGAATACCAGGTATGTTGAAGGTCAAGGTTACCTACAAACCTGTAAACAACCCGCCCCTCCCACATGTGGGTACTAAAAAAGGGATCATCAGTCTCGAATTCTCGATTTGAGAAGCAATAGTACATTCATCCCTCAGGGTACAGTACTATCGCCAAACAAAGAGGTCGTCCACTGATTCACTTAAAAATAAGGTCATCCTATACATGTTCCCAGCATTAGGTCCTCGGATCGACATGTGTAATGGGTTTGCCATTTCTGGTCTGCCATTATCACATGTCGGGAGGAGAGGCGTTGTTGAGTCCTCGGAGAAACGGTCGCCAGAGTCGACAACTCTCTAGATCAATATTCTGAAATGTGCAAGACACGTACGTTAGAATATCTCCCAAGATAGCCTCGTCTGGATGTGAATTTCTAGAAACACCAAACGCACCAAGACGGGGCGTAGGTCCCACTACTTTCCACTCTAGTCCTAAGTGTATGTTCAAGCCTGTGTATTGGGCTTATCTCTCAAAGAATCCCAACCTGCCAAACAGAAAACCAGCACAGCACAGTACAATCCAGCATAATAATGAAATGCAGTGCAAAAAATATGGTAAAAACAGTAATACAGTAAAACAGTAATACAGTAATGTACAACAAAACAAAGCACCATAACAAACACCCAATGAAAATAAACAGACAAGCGCTAGGATTGACTCACATAGGGGATGGACCAGCAAGAGGTCAACCTGTCCCCAGCAGAGTCGCCAGCTGTCGCTCCCGGGATTTTCATCCAAGTACAAACGCAAAAGTGGCGCGGAAACAGAGTCGCCAGCAATGTGTATTTATCCCAAGAGAGGGAAAGGAAACACTGCGTAAACCTGAGGGAAAGGAAAAGAACATGGTCTCAGGACCAAGAGAAACAGGTAAGGGAGTCGGTTACACGAGGGGAAGGTATTAACACCCCCACGCGTCAATCCTACTCGATGGGATCCACGCTTGTTGTCTCGATCAAAGGGTGTCTTCATCTGGAGCTCCACTGCTACTGGAAATGACAGGAACGGGAACGGAGAAGGGCGAAGAAACGGGGGAGAAAAGAAAAAGAATTGACTCGATAGGACATCGTCGTCCTATGCCTACGAATTCCCTCGTACAATGGGAAAGTTAGAGTCAACGTAGTTTGGACACGAACTAGGGGGGAGGTTGCTCTCCAAGACATCGTCGTCTTGTGCCTACGTATCCTCAATCGGACCAGAAGGAGGAAGTCTGAGTAGTCGTAGTTCGACCTACGGGTCGGTTGAGAGACAAAAGGGATAATGAAAGAGGTTGTGCTCGGAGAGATATCGCACGATCTCCTGCCTACGTATCTCGCTCACACGCGAGAATCAGAGCGACGTAGTTCCCCTTACTAGGGATGACTTTTCTTTGTTTGCATTTTTTAAATGGAGTACGCCAACGTTCACGTTCTAGCAGTTAGGTGTCGTAGCTCATTGTACGGAGTCTTAGGCATTTACCTGTTTGCGGTAAAACAGAAGTGACGCATCCTTTAAGGATGGAGTGAAGGAGATGAGAAAAGAATCGTTGTTTTTTTTTTATTTTTTACACAGAAGTGGATTGAAGTTAGTTCGTAACTTGCATTGCACCGAAGTCTATGATGTAGAAACGAATGCTTAGCAAATCGTTCCAAAATGGAACGTCCACTAAACACTCTAGAAAAATTAGAGGAAACCCCTCATTCCTCACTTCCCACATGCGAGGCTCATGCGCAATACGTGTTAACTTTATTAAGTGTTTTTTGAAGTATTATGAGATGAGAAGAGAAGACCCAAGGGGAAAAGAGAAATTCTAAGAGAAAACTAAATTTCTCCTAATGTTGTCATGCAAGGTGGCCCTATAGTTGAGTTTGAAAGGGGAAACACCTACCTAAGTTAGCATGCAAAGGGAAGCCTAATGCTAATCCTACTCCAAGCTTAATCGAAAATTAAGTTGGACTAGGTAGCTCTAAGGGAGTGAATTCAAGAATTAAACAAGTCTTGAGATTCAAGGGAAGAGAAAGAGTGAAAGAGATGAAGAAGAAAAGGCGAATAAAACAAACAAGCAGCAGCTACAAGAACGCCTCTACACCTGCACAGCAGTTAAAGACAGCACACAAGCAAGACAACTTTCAACAGCACACACATTCAGCACAAAATAGGTGTAAAAGGCAGCAGCAGCACATACAACAACACATATGCACATAGACAGCAGTAGAAATAAGGCAGCATGCAATACATTTGAAGATGATTCACTCATGACATAATGAGCAAACATCAAACATCATACACTCTTTGATCAATCATGATCACAATCACGCCACACACCATAGTAAGCAATGCTTGAAAACATCATGGAAGAATACACCATATCATGAAAGAATGCACAACATTTAGTACATGAACAAGTCCAATCAAATATGCATTTCACGAGGTTAGATGCAAGCACACATATACATCGCAACAACTCCAGCAACACCAGCAATAATTCACAATTAACATGCTCAAGGAGTGTGTGCAAAGTATTCGTCACATTAAGAAAACATCAATGCAAACATGAACATTTAACAATGAGAACTCAAAGATCGCGTGTTGAAGAATCATGTCCATGCAAGGATATGGGGTGAGACAGATCAAGAATAATCCATAAATCATCAACATATTAATCCATGAAGTTTAGACATGAAAAGGACCTCAAACATGCAAGAAAATGCAAGAAAATCTCATTCTGCAGCAGTGGTAACTAGTTAGCAGTTATGCTGTAACCGGTTACACTGTTCAAAACAGCCAGAAATTACGCAAAAAACGTGTTAACCGGTTACAGCATAACTGCTAACCGGTTACACAGCAACATAATTCAAAAAAACAGCTCCAAAAGCACTTTTCAGCAGCAAATGACTTATTCAAACAACTCCAATGATCATGTAATCACTTATGCAAGAAAATTACATTCAAACATCATTTAGATGCAATAATCATCAACATTAAGAATCAAAATCAAGCACATGGATCAAAACCAACAACAACCAAAGATCTACATTGAATAAGTTGTAAATAAGCTAAAACAAGTATATATCTGAAATTAACCAACCTACAAAGATGAGACTTGCTTTGGTAATTGCTGAAAATGAAAATTGATGGATCTAAGCAAGAAAACCAGAGATCTATGAAGCTTTATCAAGAACACTTGAAGATCCAAGCAAGAAAACTTCAAATAAGCAAAAGCTCCTTCAAAGGTGATTCCAACGGCTTAATCCAAGATCTAAACCAGTAGCTACTGCATAATTGAACCAAGAATGATGATGTGATGGAAGCTTAGCTCAAGAATTCACAAATTCCATTGAAGAATTTGTGAATCTATGAATATGGAGCTTTGATGAAAGGTTGAAGATGAAGATGGAGGATGAAATAGTGAGAGAGAATTGAGAGAAAATTCTGAAAAATGGGGGTGAAAAATGATCTAGCTCCCTTTTGGTTTGGAATGAATTGATTTAAATAACCCCTATGTTAAGAGTTAAATTTGGGTTTGGAGTGAGGTTTAGTGGGTGGAAATTGGGGTGAAAAATGAATTAGGAAAGGAAATGAGGAATTATAGTGGAAAATGTTGGGAGGAATTTGAATTTTGGGTGGAAAATGATGAAAATATCAGTTCTAGATCCTTCCCATACGTGCACAAGCCAAGCACATGATCACAAATGATGAAAATAGAATTTTCCAAATTTTGGCCAAAGTAACCGGTTACAGCATATCTGCTAACCTGTTGCTCAGTTCAAAAACTGAAGAAATGCGCAGAAAAACCAAAGGGTAATCGGTTATCAAATACGCTGTAACCGGTTACACAGTTCAAATTTTGGCGCCTTTTGGTGGGAAACTAGGAAAAGTGACTTCTGACAGTTGTTTTGAAACCATTAAGCCTCTGAAACCCAAAACTTGGCATTGCTACTGAATAACACTTGGAATGAAACACAAATTCTTGCTGACACCTCAGAATATCCTACTGAATTAATAATGCTTGATACCGAATCACTTGACCAGAAAATGACTGTTGAAGCTTCTGATTGTCAAAACGTCTAATGAGCAAAACGTAAGCTCCAAAAGACTTTGAAAATTATCTGCTTAGCTCGAAATACTGCTGAAAATAATATTGGAGCTGATAACGCCATGAGTTGCTAGAAGAATACCTTGATACCATGCCTTAGATAAACCAATGCACTTTATGATTATGAATATGACCTAATGGATATGCAGATGAATGTGATCATAAGCCAGAAAAAGTTAGAAAAAGGTAGGGAAAATTTTGAGGTACTAAACACTCTAATGCGACTATCATTCAAAGGATCTCCGATTAGAGGCAGTGAGGTCATCGTCAAAGCATTTGACGGATCCAGAAAAACAGTTATCGGTGAAGTCGACCTTCCCATAACTATTGGTCCTCACACTTTCCTAGTCACTTTCCAGGTCATGGACATCCGGACAGTATATAGCTGTTTGTTAGGAAGACCTTGGATACACGAGGCTGGGGCAGTCACTTCAACACTGCACCAAAAGCTAAAGTTTATCAAGAACGACCAACTAGTCACAGTCCGTGGAGAGCAAACCTTGATCGTGAGTAACATATTGTCGTCCACTTGTGTAGAACCAGAAGAGGCTGTAGGAACCCAGTTCCAAGCATTTTTAGTGAGCAATGACAATCAATCAGAAAATGGAACCTCGATTTCCTGGTACAAAGATGCTCTCAGAGTGATCAAAAGTAACAATGCAAAAGTATGGGGACAGCTTGTCATTCCTACTGACAACAAGGCAAAGAAAGGCCTTGGTTTTTCTTCAAACTAAACCCAAAGTGCTACTAACGATGAATGCCTTCATCCCATTTAGGGCTTCTTCCACAGTGAAGGTTTCCTTCACCCAGTGTCTCAAGAAATACATACCATCAATGAGGATGATCCCTCTGATACAGATGAAGAGTGGAAGTCTTATCTTAACAAGGACGGTTCAATGACTCAGGAAGAGGTGCCTACACCATTTTTATCTCCCGTACAGAGTCCGAGATATATACCGAGAGCGGATGTCAAAATGATATACGAAGATTGTGATCCAGAAGGATGTCGTGCTCCACCCAACTCTTTAGAGGAAGACACTCTAATGAAAGACAACTTTGACCACGACTATTATGGCCCAATGGATGACCTGCCTATCTAGCAACCGTACCCAGGAGACTCTAGGCAAGAGAGTCAGCCCAACGATGCATATCAGCTGAGCATCATTGAAAAGAATACATACGCCCCCACTATGTCACGGGATCAATACTCAGGGCATTCAAAAAATATCCAGTACGACGATGAATTTGCAAAGCTTCCAGGACTAGAATTCATAAACTATGCTTTTCCCGAGGTCAACGTCATTGAGAGGGAAGACTCCTCCAGTTTCAAAGAAGTGTGGACACCTTAGGACAACCGAGTGGCAAATTTGATTACCTGGTTAAGTACACCGCTCCCGAAAGCTCTCGTATCAAGGTCAAAGACATCCAGCCAACTGGATGGGGAGATATACCTGAGAGTGCAAGCACTGTGCAAGATACAACAGAAGAATCCTTCTACGACAACTCTTCCCGGAGATAGATTCTAATGATCCTGTTCCACCAGAAATCAGCGTTATTTTTGAAGATAAATCAAGAAGGAAAGTGCCAGACTTTGTGATTCACCGAGGAGTTCGTCGCCAATGGGTCGCTGTCAATATTCCAAAAGTTGTTCATAAGTCGAAGTAATTGCCGTCTTTACTTTAACCTTTCACCCTGCCTAGGTGAAACGGATATTTTATAGGGCTCACTTTCTGTAAATTTCTTTCTTCACTTCGCCCAAAGCGACAGAGTTTTGTTTTATAGGGTTGTAGTTTCAAGAATCGACAAGATCATAAATAAAATAGCGTTGTTCTGTAATTTTCGCATTTATTGCTATTTTCTTTTTTCGCTTGTTTTAGAAAATGGTAATCCTAAAAAACAACTCAAATAATAAAAACAAGCTGTAAAAAAATATACACTGCACACACTCTTGCATTCTCTCTATCTCTTCTAAAAACAATTATCACGTTATGCAGATTGCTTGTTTTAAACCCCATTGAAACATACGATCCAGTGCCTTCTCCCAACTTTGAATTCCCGGTATTTGAGGCTGAAGAAGAAAATGACAAAGAAATTCCAGAAGAGATCTCCCAATTACTCAGACAAGAGGAAGGGTCCATTAAACCTTACAAAGAGCCGTTGGAAGCGGTTAACTTGGGTTCAGAAGAAGAGAGAAAAGAGGTCAAGATTGGGGCACTGCTCAGTCCAACTGTCAAAGAAGGTTTGATAAGGCTTCTCAAAGAGTTTCCCGATGTATTCGCTTGGTCCTATCAGGATATTCCAGGGTTGGATACCAGTATCGTGGAACATCATCTACTGTTGAGATCGGAATGTCCACCGGTAAAACAAAGACTAAGACGGACTCATCCAGACATGGCCATCAAAATCAAAGAGGAAGTATAGAAATAGATTGACGTGGGTTTCCTCGCCATATCAGAATATCCTCAATGGTTAGCCAACATAGTACTAGTTCCAAAAAAGGACGAAAATGTCAGAATGTGTGTAGACTACAGGGATCTGAACAAAGTCAGTCTGAAGGTTGACTTTCCCTTACCACACATTGACATGCTGGTAGACAATACAACAAAGTTCAATGTATTCTCCTTCATGGATGGATTCTCGGGCTATAATTAGATAAAGATGGTTCCGAAAGACATGGAGAAAACTTCGTTCATTACTCCATGGGGTACCTTTTGTTACAAGGTAATGTCGTTCAGTTTGAAGAACGCCGGGGCAACCTATCAAAGGGCCATGACTACTCTGTTTCATGACATGATACAAAAGAAATTGAGGTATATGTCGATGATATGATTGCCAAATCCAAAACAGAGGAGGAGCATGTGACCCACCCGTTAAAGCTATTCGAGCGGTTGAGAAAGTACAAACTCTGCTTGAATCCCAATAAGTGCACATTTGGTGTTCGCTCAGGGAAACTGCTAGGGTTCATCGTCAGCCATAAAGGAATTGAGGTTGATCCTGACAAGGTCAAGGCCATTCAAGAAATGCCTTCTCCAAAGACTGAAAAATAAGTCAGTGGATTCCTGGGACGGATGAACTACATTTCCAAATCCATATTCCTCATGACCTCGACATGCGCGCCAATTTTCAAATTACTCAAAAAGAATCAGGACTGCATTTGGACAGAAGACTGCCAAACCGCCTTTGACAGTATCAAGGAATGCCTGGTGAATCCACCGATTCTATCACCTCCAATGGAAGGAAGACCACTGATCATATACCTAACAGTCTTGGAGGACTCAATGGGTTGTGTACTTGGCCAACAAGACGAAACAAAAAGGAATGAGTCTGCCATCTACTATTTGAGTAAGAAGTTCACTGACTGCGAGGCTCAGTACACTATGCTTGAGAAAACTTGATGTGCTTTGGCTTTGGCAGCCAAACGTCTCCGCCAGTATATGATTCGTCACACTCTTGGTTAATCTCCGAAATGGATCCAATCAAGTATGTCTTTGAAAAGCCTGCTCTCACGGGAAGGATAGCCCGTTGGCAGATGTTGTTATCGGAATATGACATTGAGTACCACGATAAAAAAGTCATCAAAGGAAGTATTTTAGCCGATCATTTGGCTCATCAACCGATTGACGATCAAGAATCAGTCAGGTTTAACTTCCCAGATGAAGATGTCATGTATTTAAAAATGAAAGACTGCAATGAACCACTAACCAGTGAAGGGCCAGAGCCAGATTCCCAATGGGGACTTATCTTAGACAGAGATTTCAATCATTATGGAAACGTAATTGGGGCAATCATCATAATACCTCATGGTACCCACATTCCTTTCACCGCCGAATTGACATTCTAGCGCACAAACAACGAGGTTAAATACGAAGCTTGTATCATGGGTCTCGAAGAAGCTGATGAAGGAAGGGAAATAGATGTATCCAATTAACCCTGCTTGCAAACTGAGTTTAAACAAATGATTGTTGGTTTACAGATGCTATTAAGATTGTGGATCTCTCTTAGGTTATTTTGCTTAAGAACAGTATCTAGGCTATTGGTAGGATGTTAGAACTGATGCTTTTCGATTGAGGTAGGAAGGTATGGGATTTTGGTTTTCTTTTTATTAGTATGCTCGCTAAGATTTTTCAATCTTACTCCTACGTATTCCCGTTTAACGAAACAGAGAAATCAGAGCGATCGTAGTTCCTCCTATTCTATGGGAGGAAAAAGTTGTTTTGGTGTCTTGTTAAAAGTCTAAAACGTGAAGCTAAAGGTGATTTGTATCTTGTTCAAAGCCCAAGATGTGAAGCTAAAGGGTCTATTTGTATCTTGTTTGAAGCCCAAGATGTGAAGCTGAAGGGTTTTGACTTTAGAGAGTATTTGTCATCTCTAAAGAGGGTATTTGGTCTGTTTGTCACAACTGTTGGGTGATGGATTATAAAGGAGAATTTCTTTAACAGGGCTATGTGAATCCATCAATACCATAATTTCCTTTATATGGGATTTTTAACCTGAAGGAGAAGACTTTAACTCAATGTAGAGCAATGATATATTTCCTTAGGAATTTCTCATGCTAAAAGAGGGATAGTGGTGTGGATGTAAATAATCCAGAGGCTTGCCGCTTACAGCAGTTAAATGAAGGAAAATGAGTTGTTAATGTCTGTATGCTGTGAGCAATGCACATGTTTGATGCTAAAAGGGTTGATTGACTCAACTGAGTTTCCCTTATACAAAGCCTAAGAGGAGGCTATTAACCCAACAAGAGGGTGCTTTTTATCTGTCTCGTACGAAGCCCGAGATAGAGGCTAAAAGGGTTGACTACACAAGAGAGTGTTATTATACTCAACATGTGTCTTGTACGAAGCCCAAGACAGAGGCTAAAAGGTTTGTGACCCTAACAAGAGGGTCTTTTATACTCAACAAGAGAGTGTTTTTTATCTCGTACGAAGCCCGAGATAGAGGCTAAAGGGTGATTGACTCAACAAGAGAGTCCTTTATACTCAATAAGAGAGTGTTTTATATCTCGTACGAAGCCCGAGATGGAGGCTAAAAGAAAGGATTGACTCAATAAGAGAGTCTTTTATACTCAACAAGAGAGTGATTTGTATCTCGTACGAAGCCCAAGATGGAGGCTAAAAGGGGATTTGACTCATAAGAGAGTCTGAAAAGGTTAGCTCCGCTGGAGAGAATCATTTGTACAAAGCCTAAGAGGAGACTGACTCTGCTGGTGACTGTTTCAGTTTAGTGACAGGTTCAGTATGTTGGATAAAAGAGAAAATCAGTTCTTATGAAGGGAACGATTAAGGGTAAGGCTGTGCTTTGGTACTGATCAGAGGATCAGGGTTATTTCTTTTTCTTTAAGGAAATGGGAAATCCAAAGGGTATTGAGACTGTCCAAGTCTACTGGTGTTTTGAGAAATCGATTCTCAGATAGTGAATGATCTTTGTATGATGCCCAAGAGAAGGCTGGTGTGTTAAAGGATGAAGGTCAACCCATTAACTGGTCTAACACTTGACTCAGAAAGACATCTCTAGCAAATTAATGACTAGGTTCTGTTCCTATACCTGTAGAAGTCTCTGGGTCCTTGTACTAATCCCAAGAGAAGGCATGAGAGCTTTTAAGAAGCCGAAGGGTCCTTGTACAACGCCCAAGAGGAGGCGTGGATGCTTTTAGGAAGCCTGTGGGTCCCCAAACCCCGAGAAGTTCAAGACATGCTATTCACCGAGAATAGATCAAGCCGGGATAGTCCGAGAATTTGGAAGAAACTCAAGCGATGCTATTCATGGAGAATAGATCAACTCTGGGGAGTAGAGTTTCTTTGACAATTTCTAAGAGTGACAGTCTGAGAAAGGGTTCATCGAGAATGCTGCCTTTCACGTCTCCATATTATTTAACCCCAAGAGGAGGGAAGACTATATCTGGAATCCTACGGGGGATCTAGTTTTATTTGTATTTAAGAGTCACCAACAGGGCTTTACCTAGTGCTAGACGTAGTTGCCGGGGAAAACTCTAAATAACTATACTAGTATTACACAGTTGATAAAGAAAGCGGGTAAACACTTGGTTGTAGAGCTTCCATGCTGTTTGGTTAGTTGTTCAACAAAGAAAGATTTGATAACAATATTATATTCTAAACCAAAGGAGAAAGTGATTTGAAAATATTGTTGGGGCTCACAGCTCAAGGAGAGGCCCAGATGATGATTTTTGAAAAGGCGATCGTGCCGAGGTTTGTGAAAGCACAGTGGGTCTTATAAAATGACTGAGGCCCAAATTATTCTGGTTTCAAAGAGGGGTTGGGTCTTACACTCTAATAGAGGCCCAAAGAGTTTTATTTTTTAAAAAGAGTTGGGACTTATAGTTCGAGGAGAGGCCCAAGGTTTTGATGGTATCAGGACTTATACAATACACTAAGGCCAAAATTATTCTGGTTTTCAAAAAGGGTTGGGTCTTACACTCCACTAAAGGCCCATGAGTGTTTGAAAATGATTTGTGGGGGTGAGAATCAAAGAAACCCTAATTTTGCTTTCCTTTAAAAGTAAATATTTAAAGAAAATCAAATAAAAATGATAAAAATACCAAATGAGTTTGAATAAACCACTTGTGATTTTTGTTTAAGGTTTGAAAAATGAGGTTTTAATCACAAGATGATTCAAAACTCATTTGGTTTTGATTTTCAAAGTAAATATTCACTTTTAAATGTTTAAAAATAATTAAAAATGAATTTATTCACAAAAATACTAATTATATTAAATGAATAATATAAATATAATTTTTTTGTGGAATAAAATATTTCAATATTTTTTTGATTTTTTGCAAAAAGAACCAATCAAAAATAATTATAATTGAGGGAGTTATTAATTTTTCAAATCATTAAAAATAATATGAAAAACAATAAAAAGTGGAAAAAATAGCAAAAAGAGGATCTGGGGAGAGGGGGATTCGAACCCCAAACCTCTCGTGTATAGGGCGGGCGCTTTACCACTAGGGTGGTGATACATCCGTTGATTGAAACACAACCATAAATATACAAGGCTTGCCTTGTTTTTGGCCTGGCCCAAGGCAAGGCAAGGCAAGATTTTTGTTGAAAACGTGAAGGCCATAACTTTTTCATTTCTCCATGGATTGGGACAAAATTTAGATCTATCCTGCCTAGATTTTCTCAAGGAATCCAATGGTGGTGGTGTTTTTTCAGATCATGCTCCTATTGAAAAACCCGATAGTGGTTTTGAAATAGGCCATGATTTGCATTTTCTGTGCCATCTCTTGGTACAAGCATGAATTACATGATAAATTGGTGCAAACACAACACATATAACATGTATAAGAGATGCATGATCAGTGGACATCAAAAGAAAGCATGATTCAAAGAATCCAAGTTGTGATGCTTACCTCTTTTTTGAGCTTTTGTGCAATCTGCCAAGCCACTTGTTCCAGAAATGATTTGATGCTTTGGACACCCTCAAATGATCTCTTAGAAGCTTTTAGGATGGTTGGAATCAGCTGGAAACCTTAGGAGAAAGTTTGAGCTCTTTCTTACAAAAGGGGCAAAGGTGACCAAAATAGCAACTCTCTCAAATGATGTTCCAAATGTGTCGAACCATTTGGGATAGTTCAAGGATGATATTTGGAGTGTGTTTGAGGTTTTATCTGGTTTGGAAAGTGACTGAATCAAGACATGGCTTGAAAAATGCACAAAAGTCCTATTTTGAGGTTTTGAGAGGTGACTTTGTGATTTTGGTGTTACAGGTCACTTGTGAGAGTTTGGACAGCTTAGATATGACATATTGGATGCGTTTGGATCATGAGTTGTGGTGGGATTGCTCTCTAACTCGAAAACTCAAAGTTACTTGCTAAAGAAGGCATTTTTGCCTAGAGAAAGAGATTTTGAGGAAAGCAAGTGTTGTAGTGCTTTTGTGTACTAAAACTGAACAGAATTGAGCTCTATTTATAGTAGAGCAAGTTTTTTTTGGCTGCAATAGTGAATGGCAACTACAACAAAAGTTTGGCCAATGTTGAGCAATGAGAATCCAAGTCTCCTCTAGCCATTGACTAGAGGTTAGGGCACAAGTTACTGGTTCCCTTGGTATTGGATAAGTCTTGACTAAATTCAGTTGGAAATGGATCAGTCCATGCCACCTTGGTGCATCCATTAAATGCTCTTATCCAAATTTGAAGTCTTGTCCCTCTTTTAGGCATTTCTAGGTTTGGCATGCTAGTTTTGGTTCCAAAGACTTGGGAGGCTTGGGATCAAAGTTGGTTCCTCCTTGGTCCCCCTTGAGGTGTTCAGATGGATAGAGTTGCTTGCCCTTTGCAAATTTTGAGTAAATCGAGCAAAACTCCCAAATCTACCTTGCCATGACAGTTTGCAGCAAGGCATATTGGCATTGTCATATCTCATGGCTCAAGTGGAATTTGATGGAGGTCTTGGCCATTTTGGAAAGCCCTCATATGATACAACAACTGTTTGATCATAGTTGGTTTTGATACCTTTTGGATCCAAGTGAAAAATGCCCCTACATTTGGAAAAAAGTGAAGGCAGATTCTGACTTAGTGAAAATTTCAGTAGTGTTGGAAAAAAGTGACATTTTCACTTTTTGTGATTTTGATCATTCCATAACTTAAAATCCATGAGGAATTGGAATGAGTTGTGTTTGAAACTTTTGTAGAGTGTTGTGATAGCTACAAATCCAGCTTTGAATGGGGAAAAATGGTCTTGTGGTTTAGGAGTTATAATCCTCCAAAGTTGGTACCCTAGCCACTTTATTTCATAACTTAGAAAATTTCTAAGTTTTTATGGTTACCCCTTTTACAAGTTATCCAACTTTTCTTGATTTTTCTTGATGAATGATGATTCCAATCACACATTAACATCATTTTAGGGGCAAAGAGCCATAATTGTGAAAAATCTCAAAAAGTCAAAGTTGACTTTTATGCACAGTTGACTTTTTGTCAAATGAATTCCAAACTGTGCGATCCTCTATGAAATCATGTCCTTGACCTAAATCAAACTTAATAGATGGATTCCATAGGTGATATAGGGTGTGTTGAATCATGTCCCAAGGTTTGGGAGCATGCCTTGGTCAAAATTCAAAGGCACAGTTGACTTTTTCCGCGAAACCCTAACTGTAGTTCTGATGAACATGAAACTTGGGAATCAAGCTTCTTGGATCAATCCATTGTTGTAAATGGACCAATGTGGTGTGTTGGAGACCCTTAAATCATGTTTTGAGGTCTTGGCTCATGTTTTGTCCCAAAAGTCAACTTAGGGATGAATTAGGTAAAGAAACCCTAATTCCTAATTTTTTATGAATGCATCCCCTGGGGCCCAATTGACTTGATGATTGGGTTCATGATGTGCCTTGGAGCATCATAGGTTATGCTTTGTAGCATTGGCTCATGCCCAGAGGAAAATTCCCATCTGGAGGCCCTGGTCGACCAAACCCTAATTTGGTGACACTGGCGATCTTGAGGCTTAATCCACCTAGCAGGGAGCAGCCTTGTGCTTAATCCTTGAAGTGGGAGTCCTCTTGATCATTTGTGGATGTTTGAGAGGTTAGACAAGTTGAAGATCATGTCATTCCTTGATTGATCCTTTGTCTTAGAGCTCTGAGAGGGTTTGAAACCCTAATCATTGTTTGTAGTGAATGCTCACCCATCTTTGGGGACTCTAATGAGGCATGATGGTTCATCCATATTGTGATGATGATTTACACAATGACGGGAAATCTTAGTGGTCAAAATTTGGGGTATGACAGATGCCCCTATTTAATCTTCTTGGACCCGAAGGTGTGAATGGCGAAGGTATTCAGGCATTCGAGGTGCAAGAGGATTAAATATCGGAATACCCAAAATTTTGATGGTGGTTAGGAATGGTAATTTGCGCATCCTTCTTCTTTTGCAAAGCAATGATGCTTAGAAAAGTTAAAAACTTCCCCTCGATCCTGGTCTTCTACCGAGGAGCTGGTCTCAGTTTCTGAAATAAACTTCCTCTCGATCCTGGCTTCCTACCATGGAACTGGTCTCAGTTTCTGAAATAAACTTCCCCCCGATCCTGGCTTCCAACCAAGGAACTGGTCTAAGTTTCTGATATAAACTTCCCCTCAATCCTGGCTTCCTACCAAGGAACTGGTCTCAGTTTCTTTTGTCAATAAAATTTTTTGACAAGGGACGCTATCTGTAGCGATTTTCCTCAAACTTCTCCCCTAATTTTCCTGGGGAGATGCCATTTGATAGAAAAATTTTGATGTCAGACTTGCTGGGGAACCCAGTTGTCTGAGTTGTAGAGGTGCACAAACTTCTCCGTTTGGAGACGCCATTTGTCGAATCTACTGGGGAAAATGAGTCTCTTGAGAGGCGGTTTCCGCTTGGGGTATTACATCATACTTTTCTCGGGATCTTCTCAGAGAAATTCCATATGATGTGATCCAATTTTGAGGTGCTGATGACCTTTTCGTCAGCGGATATTTCAGAGAAAAACTGTTGTATTGTCGAATTTCTGATTACGATGCTTTCTTTGGGGATTTTCCTTAATTCGGGAAAGCGAGGATATCATCTTCAATGGCGAAGAGTGATGTATGTCGACCGTGCTCTGGTTTTTCAGAGGTTCAAGTTATCAAAGTGGTCAAGGGACCAACTTATATCCATAAATAAACTGGAGGCAAGAGATAGTTTAGACACAACATTTCCTAACGAGGAAAGAACTGACAACTCGATTGAGAGGACGGTTATCACTAGGGGACAAGACCGACTAGAGTGATAATGATGCAATATGAATGTGAATAAATCAATAATGCATGATGTATGTATGTATATGCGGACAAAACTGACGCGACATACAAACTGACGGATAAACACGACTGGATACTCGGCCACTGCGGGGGATGAAAAGGTACCGCTGGTTCACGATAGCAATTCTGCCTTGCTTAGGAGAAGTAGTTCGTGCGGGGACAACCGTTGGTCGGGCTTAGGAGATGAGAACTCGGCCGAGGGGTGTCAGATGAAACACGGTCTCTGACACAGTTGATCCTTCATTCAGGTGCACTGGTTTAGAAGGAGTACTTTGATTATGTACTTTGAAGCTCGCTTACTTCTAGAGAAGCGATCGATGTTCTTTTGATGTTCAACAGTCAAAAGAAATTGCCATCTTTATTTTAAAGCAGAAAAGTTTGACAAGTAAATTTGTTTTTGTTTTATTTCCAGAATCGTTGATCATGTTAAAAATGTCGTTCTGGAAAGCTAAAACGAATAAGAATTGCAAACAAAAGCACAAGGGCTCAAATTTTATTGATAGGATGGAGATCTGCCAAACGCGTCATTCCATAGAGTATTTACAAAGTAAGAAAATGGTAATTTAAGGGAAAAGGGCTACATTAAAACATAACGACTGCTATCCTTTTACCAACTTTGAATGCGGGACATCTTGAGCTTCTGTCGAAGGTGACCTTGACTGGAGTTTTCTGTTGGATGGTGTAACCGCTGCTGGGGGATTTTCCCCTGTTGGACGTAGTTACTTGCCATTATCCCTAATTTTTGCCTGGATTATACTTTGAGATTTCCAATCCACCAGGATGATTTTTGATTATGTCTCTAATTTTTGCCTGGACCGCCCTTTCGGGTTTTCAATCTACCAAGACGGTTTTTTTTTAGGCGAAGTATTTCTTGATTACCTCAACATTCGTGGGGTATGCAAATTCCTCTCTGTCCATGGTTGCAAGTCTCAAGGTGCTGCCTGAGAAAGCTTTCTTGACCATATAGGGGCCGTTATAGTTCGGAGTCCATTTGCCCCGGGAATCAGTGAAAAATGATTGTATCTTCTTGAGCACAAGGTCTCCTTTTTTGAAGACGTGAGGTCGGACCTTTTAGTCAAACGCCCTCTTCATTCTTTGCTGATACAACTGACTGTGGCCTAGTGCCGTTATTCTCTTTTCTTCTATCAGATTCAGTTCATCGTGTCGACTTTGACACCATTCAGCTTCTGTTAGCTTAGCTTCCATCAATACCCGGATTAATGGGATCTCTACTTCTATGGGGAGGACCGCTTCCATGCCATATACTAGAGAGAAAGGGGTTGCCCCTATTAAAGTGCGGACAGATGTACGATAACCGTGAAGAGCAAAGGGTAGTATCTCGTGCCAATCTTTGTAGGTTACAACCATCTTCTGAACAATCCTCTTGATGTTCTTGTTAGCTGCTTCTACCGATCTGTTCATCTTGGGTAGGTAGAGAGATGAGTTATGGTGTTTGATCTTGAAATCAGCGCATAACTCTTTTATCATCTTATTGTTCAAGTTAGATCCATTATCAGTAATAATCTGGCTTGGAACACCATAACGGCATATGAGATTATTTTTGATAAATCGGACCACCACTTGTCGGGTTACATTAGCATATGACGCTGCTTCGACCCACTTGGAGAAGTAGTCAATGGCTACCAGAATGAACCGATGTTCGTTTGAAGTTTTAGGTTCGATCATGTCGATCATGTCGATTCCCCATATAGAAAAAGGCCATGGGGAAGAGAGAACTTTGAGATGTGTTGGTGGTACATGGATTTTGTCAGAGTATATCTGACACTTGTGACACCTCCTCATGTACTTGTAGTAATCGAATTCCATTGTCAACCAATAGTCACCTGCTCTTAGAATTTTTCTCACCATTGTGTGTCCGTTGGCATAGTGCCAAAGGATCCTTCGTGAATTTCTTTTATCAGTATGTCTGCTTCTGGTCTGTCTACACATCGGAGCAAGACCATGTCAAAGTTTCTCTTATAGAGTGTATCACCGCTCAGGAAGAAGCTGCCGGCCAGTCTTCCGAGGGTTTTTCTGTCCTTCCTTAGTGCCCTAGGTGGGTACTCTTGTTTCTGAAGGAAGCATTTGATATCGTGATACCAAGGTTTGTCGTCTACTACTGCTTCAATCGTGAAGATGTAAGCGGGCCTTTCAAGGCGAATTATGTTGATCTTAGGTAGGTCGTTCCATTGACCTACACTAATCATGGAAGAGAGAGTGGCTAACGCATTAGCCATGTGATTCTCATCACGAGGGATGTGATGAAACTCGATTTTGTTGAAGGGTAACAACCTTCTTGCATAATCTTTGTAAGGAATCAATCCTGATTGGTATGTGTTCTAATCTCCTTTGATATGATTGATAACCAAGGTTGAATCTCCATATACATCCAAACTCTTGATCCTCAAATCAATTGGTTCTTCGAGACCCATGATACAAGCTTCGTATTCGGCCTCGTTGTTTGTGCACTTGAACTTAAGTCTGGCGGTGAAAGGAATGTGGGCACCCTGAGGGATAATAATGATTGTCCAAATTTCATTTCCGTAATGATTGATAGCTCCGTCAAATATTAGTCCCCACTGGGAACCTAGTTCTGGCTCTTCACTGGGTAGTGGTTCATCGCAGTCTTTCATTTTAAAATACATGACATCTTTGTCTGGGAATTCAAATCCAACTAATTCCTGATTGTCAATCGGCTGATGAGCCAAATGATCGGCTAAAATACTTCCCTTGACGGCCTTTTGAGCGTGGTATTCGAGTCATATTTTGATGACAACATCTGCCAATGGGAGATTCTTCCCGTGAGAGCGGGTTTTTCAAATACATACTTGATTGGATCCATTTTGGAGACCAACCAAGTAGTGTGACAAATCATGTACTGGCGAAGATGTTTGGCTGCCAAAGCCAGAGTACAACAAGTTTTCTCAAGCATAGTGTACCGAGTCTCGCAGTCGGTGAATTTCTTGCTCAGATAGTAGATGGCAGACTCTTTCCTTTTTGTTTCGTCTTGTTGGCCAAGTACACAGCCCATCGAGTCCTCTAGGACTGTTAAATAGATGATCAGTGGTCTTCCTTCCACCGGAGGTGATAGAATTGGGGGATTCAATAGATATTCCTTGATACTGTCAAAGGCGGTTTGGAAATCTTCTGTCTAAAAGCAATCCTGGTTCTTTTTGAGTAATTTGAAAATCGGCGCGCACGTCGCGATCATGAGGAATATGAATCGGGAAATGTAATTTAAACGTCCCAGGAATCCTCTGACTTGTTTTTCAGTTTTTGGAGAAGGCATTTCTTGAATGGCCTTGACCTTGTCATGATCAACCTCAATTCCTTTCTGGCTGATGATGAACCCTAAGAGTTTCCCCGAACGGACACCAAAGGTGTACTTGTTTGGATTCAAGCGGAGTTTATACTTTCTCAACCGCTCAAATAGTTTTGATAGGTGGGTCACATGCTCCTCCTCTGTTTTAGATTTGGCAATCATGTCATCGACATATACCTTGATTTCTTTGTGTATCATGTCATGAAAGAGAGTAGTCATGGCCCTTTGATTGGTTGCCCCGGCGTTCTTCAAACTGGACAGCATTACCTTATAACAAAAGGTACCCCATAGGCTGATGAACGAAGTTTTCTCCATGTCTTTCGGTGCCATTTTAATCTGATTATAGCCCGAGAATCCATCCATGAAGGAGAAAACTTTGAACTTTGATGTATTGTCTACCAGCATGTCAATGTGTGGTAAAGGAAAGTCGTCCTTCGGACTAGCCTTGTTTAGATCTCTGTAATCTACACACATTCTGACTTTTCCGTCATTTTTTGGAACGGGTACGATGTTGGCTAACCATTGAGGATATTTAATGTGGCGAGGAAGCCTGCGTCAATCTGTTTCTGTACTTCCTCTTTGATTTTGATGGCCATGTCCGGGTGAGTCTGTCTTAACCTTTGTTTTACTGGCGGACATTCTGACCTTAGCGGTAAATGATGCTCCACGATGCTGGTATCCAACCCTGGCATGTCCTGATAGGACCAAGTGAATACATCGAGGAATTCTTTGAGAAGCTTTGTCAAACTCTCTTTGGCAGTTGGACTGAACAGTGCCCCAATCCTGATTTCTTTTCTTTCTTTTTCCGAACCCAAGTTGACCGTTTCCAACGGCTCTTTGTGAGGTTCAATGGACCTTTCCTCTTGTCTGAGTAATCGGGAGATCTCTTTTGGAATTTTGTCGTCAACTTCTTCTTCAGCCCCAAATACCGGGAACTCAAAGTTGGGAGAAGGCATTGGATCGTATGTTTCAACGGGGTTGAAAACAAGCAATCTGCATGATGTGATGATTTGTGTTTAGAAGAGATAGAGAGAATGCAAGAGTGTGTGCAGTGTATTTTCTGAAAACTGCTTGTTTTTATTATTTGTTGTTTTTTAGGATTACCATTTTCTGAAAAACGAAAAGAGAAAACAGCAACTAATGCGGAAATTACAGAACGACGTTATTTTATTAATGAACAAGTCGATTCTTGAAACTACAGCCCTATAAAACAAAACTCTGTCGCTTTGGGCGAAGTGAAGACGGATATTTATAGAAAGCGAGCCCTATCAAAACATCCGTTTCACCTGGGCAGGGTGAAAGGTTAAGATAAAGATGACAATTACTTTGACTTATGAACAATCTTTGGGACATCGACAGCAACCCATTGGCGACGAACTCCTCGGTGAATCACAAAGTCTGGTACCTTCTTTCTTAGCTTGTCCTCAGAAATGACGCTGATTTCTGGCGGAGCAGGATCATTGGAATCTGTCTCCCAGGCAGAGTTGTCATAGGAGGATTCCTCTGTTGTATTTTGCATAGCATTTGTGCTCTCAGGAAAATCTCCCCATCCAGTTGGCTGAATGTCTTCGAGCCAGATACGATAGCTCTCAGGAACTGTGTATTTGACCATATAGTCGTATTTTTCACTCGGTTGTCCCAAGGTGTCCCATACTTCTTTAGAACTGGAGGAGTCATCTCTCTCGATGACATTGACCTCGGGAAAAGCGTAGTTAATGAATTCTAGTCCTGCAAGCTTTGCCAATTCATCGTCGTACTGGATCGTTTCTGAATGACCTTAGTGTTGATCCCATGACATGGTGGGGACGCAGGTATTTTGTTCAATGATGCTCAGCTGATTTTCATTGTTCGGCTGATTTTCTTACCCCAAGTCTCCTGGGTACAGCTTCCAGATAGGCAGGCCATCCATTGGGCCATAATAGTCGTGGTCAAAGTTGTCATTCATCAGAGTGTCCTCCTCTAATGAGTTTGGTGGAGCACGACATCCTTCCAGATCACAATCTCCGTATATCATTTCGACGTCTGATCTGGGTAAAAATCTCAGACTCTGTGCGGGATAGAAAAATGGTGTAGGCACCTCTTCCTGAGAGATATAATTGTCCTTGTTAAGATAGGATTTCCATTCCTCATTTGTGTTGGAGGAATCTTCCTCGTTGATATTATGGACTATTTGAGGCACTGGGTGAAGGAAACCTCCATTGTGGAAGAAGTCCTGAATGGGATGAAAACTTTCATCGTTAGCAGCCGTCTGGGTACAGGTTGAGGAAAACCCAAGACCCTTCTTTGATTTATTATCAGTAGGAATGACAAGATGTCCCTATCCCTTGGTATTATTACTTTCAATTGCCTCAAGAGCATCTTTGTACGAGGAAATTGAGGTTTCTTGCTCTGATTGATTCTCATTGCTCACCGATAGTGCTTGGAACTGAGTACCAATAACCTCCTCAGGTTTTACACAAGTAGATAATGAAAGGTTACTTACGAGCAAGGCTTGTTCTCCACAAACCATGATGAGTTGATCATTTTTGACGAACTTCAGTTTCTGGTGCAGTGTTGAAGTGACTGCCCCAGCCTGGTGTATCCAAGGTCTTCCTAATAAACAGCTGTACGCTGCCCAGATGTCCATGACCTGGAAAGTGATTAGGAAAATGTGAGGACCGATAGTTATGGGAAGGTCGACTTCGCCGATAACTGTTTTCTGAGACCCATCAAATGCTTTGACGATGACCTCACTGCCCCTCATCGGGGGTCTTTTGAATGATAGTCACATTAAAGTGGACTTTGGCATAGTGTTGATGGTCGATCCTGTGTCTACCAGTACGCTGGCTAAAGCATCGTCCTGGCAGTTAACTGTGATATTGAGCGCCATGTTGTGGCGTTTGCCCTCCTCTGGAAAATCCTCATCACTGAATCCTAAGTTGTTGCAGGAAGTGATGTTAGAGACGATACTATCGAACTGTGGTATTGACACATCCTGTTCCACAAAAGCCTGCTCTAAGACTTCCTGTAGAGCCTCTCTGTGGGCTTCGGAACTGATTAAAAGTGATAGCACTGAGATCTTTGAAGGAGTTTGTAACAGTTGATCAACAATGTTGTATTCACTCCTTTGGATGAGCCTCAGCATCTCATCATTGTTTTTCGAAAGGCCGGGATTACTGGATCGACCGACTAGTGGATCAGGAGCTTCTGTCTGAAGTTCCTTTTCTTTGTTAAGTTCTCCAACTCCTCGGTTGAAGATTCGACCGCTCCGTGTTACTCGACTGATGTCTGCAATATTCACGACCGGGGGTAATGGAATTTCCTTTCCATTCTCAATTATCGTTGCACCGTATTTGTAAGGGATTGCCTTAGCTTATTTATACGGTAATGGTCCTGGCAGATAGATCACTACAGGAGCCTTCTAATTTCTATGACTGTCATAAGTAACTTCAATCAGTTCCTGGCTAGGAACTTTTGATTCATCTAGTAGAGGGATGATGGTATAAACATCCTTGTTCCTCTCAGGATTAGAGATTACAACCACATCTTTGATTTGATCAGTGAAGTATTTCGGAGTCCAGTCAACAGACCCCAAAGTTGGGTATTGGTGAATCTCTTTGTGGTCCAACTGACCTTGAAGAGCTGCCCGTACAAGGTAGCATCCTTGGTTATTCTCCGAGCAGACTCTACAACGCTCGTAGTTGTGTGGTGGCACTTGGCCACGCCCGCTTTGAATGCAGTGTAACCTCACTAAGTCAGTATCCATAGATCGGACATCCTGACTTTCACATCTAGTAGGGTTCCCATTAAGCACACTGATTTGTTGGATGTCTTCATCCATATAGATCGGAAGCCACCAGTGGTTTAACAAGTGTTGCAAAGTTCTTTGAATGAGAGCACACCCTTGGTTACTCTCACTGCATACTTTACAGTCCAGATAATCGTGAGAAGTGAGAAAACCGAGTTGGACTTGCCTGGCAGGTAACTCTACCAAGCTGGTATTTATCAGATGAATATCGAAGATTTGGATCATGTTGATCTGATAAGAATTTCTATCATGGTAGTCCTGGATCCACCCAAGATCCATTTGACGCTGGGGGGCCTCTTGTACAAAACAGCATCCCTGTTTGTTTACCGAGCAAGTCATACAGGAATTGTAATCGTATCATGGCAGATTATGGTACTGGCTTTTCCTTGAGTGCATCGCCACTAAGTTGACATTCATTGCACGGATGTCGTGGTTCTGAATGATGTTGGAATTCGTATAGGTCATGTTGACTCCATGAACTCGATGCTCTTGGATCCATCTGAGATCCAATTATTCCTGTAGAGCTTCTTGCACCACAGAACATCCTTGAATGTTTTTAGAGCAGATATCACACTGATGATAATAGTGAGGTGGCACATGGTCGTACCCACTCTGTCTACAATGCATCTTGACCAAGTTGGCCCTTAATAAAGGTACATCATGAATTTGATAGATGTTGTTAGACTCTCCCTCTATCAAATTTACTGCAGCCTTCTCGTGTTGAGGCAGCGGGTTTGTGAGAACGTTTGGATTCGTATCCTTGAAAGATAAGACCCCGCTCCTAACAAGCTTTTGCACATCGAATTTGAAACTGAGACAGTTTTCTATGTTATGCCTTGGTCCTCCTTGATGGTAAGGACAAGTCTGATCTGTTATAAACCAAAAAGGCAGATTTTCCAGTACTGTAAGAGGAGACTTAGTTTGGACGTGCCCCTTGACCAGTAATAATGGAAGCAATTCTGCGTACAACATGGGTATAGGGTCGAACCCTGATGGTCGCGTTGTACGGTTGTTGTTGTACTGAGGACGAGCCTGCTGAAGAGGTTGTTGTGTCCTTTCCTGACATTGCTGTTGATTAGGTTGGTTCCGCGCAACCTGAGGTTGATACGTAGAAACAGGCACAGGGTTAATAGCAGGAGTTACAGCTACTACTGGCTGGTAACATCGCCTTTTCTTTCCGAGAGAGATATTCCTAATATCCTGCTCTTTTTTCTTAGGGAGAGCACTACCGTATCATTTTGTACTACTTGATGATCCAACGTCTTTAACTAGGCGTCCTTCTCGGACTGCTTCCTCAAGATGTACCCCCATACCGACCATCTCGGTGAAGTCACGGGGCGCACTGGCGACCATTCTGTCGTATTAAAATGAGCTTAAGGTTTTCAAGAAGATCTTCGTCATCTCCTTTTCCTCCAGAGGTGGAGAAATCTGAGCGGAAATTTCATGCCATCTCTGAGAATGTTCTTTAATGGTTTCCTTGTCCTTTTGTGACATTGATCTGAGTTAATCTTTGTCTGGTGCCATGTCCAGATTATACTTGTACTGCTGAACGAAGGCAGCGCCCAGATTTCTAAATGTGTCGATCGTGGCGCGGTTTAAACCCATGTACCATTTTAATGCGGCACCGGTTAAACTATCCTAAAAGTAGTGAATGAGCAGCTCCTGGTTCTTTGTCTGAGCTGATATTCGCCGAGCGTACATCACCAAATGGCTCTGACGACAAGAGTTACCCTTGTAGTTTTCAAAGTCGGGTACCTGGAATTTGTACGAAACTTTCACATTGGGGACTAAGTAGAGGTCTGCGGCATCTTTTCCAAATAGATCCTGACTGCGAAGGGCTTGCAGTTCTTTCTGCATTTCCAAGAATTGTTCCTGGAATTCATTCATTCTATCAAACATGTTGTCGTTTCCACCAGAAGGTATCTGTGGAATCTGTCCTTCCGGGATAGTGTGTGCCACGGGCGGTGGTATAGTCATTATGGGCGAGATTATCGATGTCTCCCGAAGTTTGTAACCTTCAGGCCCAACGGTTCCTGCTACGGTTCCGTGGTCCTCAGAGATCGGCAGAACATATCCTTTAAGTGGCATGCCTCAGAGACGATCTTTCGGCATTCTGTACCTAGGATCATACTTTTCCACTATGGGCGTTGATGTGGTCTCTGAGATCACAGTCTGTTGTTGTTGCATCTGAGCTTCTGCTAGAGCTTGTATGTCGTTATGAAGCTTTCTCAGATCCTCTTTCAGAGTGTCGATCTCTTCCCTCAACTCTCTGTTCTCTTCCTAGAGATCATCCATCTTTTCTGATGATTGGCCCGAGTATTGTACGAATGAGACAGTTTGACTCTAGAATCGAGACACAAACTTGAGATTCGTAGGTAAGAAAAATGTGTTTACGCGAGAATGATGAATGATATGCAATGATTATTTTAATTATATGTTTTTGTTTATTCAAAGTAAACTTCGACAATTAGATTGCAAATATCAAACAGTGGAGAAACCCCATTTTATTGAATTCAAAGGATTGCGGAAATGGAAATACAGTAGTTTACAAAGTGTTGTAAAAGGAAATATAAACTAATGGATCCTGAGTCCTCTCTGAGGAGAGCTCAGGTGCTAGTTCTGGTACTTTCCTTTTCTTTGACCAGGGATCTTGGGCCGTTGTTGGGTTGTCATTCCTTTGCCATGTGAAAGGAGCGAGCAAATTCCTTTGGTCATCCTGATTTTCTACAGCATGTTGCTCTAAAATTTCAATCAGAGCATCCTTTTCTCTTAATAGCTGTTGTATTTTCTTACACTCCACATTGAGTATACGGTACTTGTTCCTCTAAGACCTCTTCTCCTGCTGAATTTTGCTGAGAGTAACCTAAAGTTTTTCTGTCCCAGACATAAAATAAAGGGCAGAGTCCCTTAATGGAAAACTTCCTGACGAGGGTAAGGCATCCTCAGCTTGAGAGCTCTAGTTTGTACCTAGTGGAGATAAGGCTCTACCGAGACACAATCTGGTTTTCCTAGAGACTCTCGTCCTTTCCTATGAACGTGTTTCCAGGCATGCACTATTTCTGTCTTTAGTGCTCTGTCATTTTCTCCTTCCTTGAAGAAAAGACCTTCCAGATGAGCATTACGCGGGACATGCCTCATTGGGTATCCAAATTGACGATGAACGAGAATTGGATTATAGTTTATTCCTCCCTTAGTTCCTATAAGGGGTACATTTAGGAAATTTCCACAATGGTCAATGATTCTGATCCCATCATAGATTCGATTGTACCAATCGATGTCAGAGTTGGTAAGAGACATGACTCTCTGTGACCAACGTAAAGTATTCTTTTGATCCCAAAATACAGCAGACTTGGGCAAATGGGAAGTGAACCATTTGTAAAGCAAGGGTACACAGCACGTGATCATTCCTCCGCTGTATAAATTCCTTAAGTGTACCGAATAATACGCATCTACGAGTAAGGTCGGTACAGGGTTTCCAATCAGGAAAATCTTAATGGCGTTGATATCTACAAAGTTATCGATGTTGGGAAACAAAAATAACCCGTAGGTGAGCAAAACAAAGATGCTCTCGAAAGCGGCCATGTTCCCTATACTGGCAAAGTACAGGGCTTTCTTTGTCAAGAACTGGGCTGGCAAACCTTGCATTCCACCCTTAGTGGGCATGTGAGTCCTGACTTCTGACTTGTCCAAATAAATTGCTCTGTCAATGGTCTGATCCTTTGGAATTTCTTCCAGTCCAGAAAAGGGAGCCTGATCAGTGTTATGCAGATCAGTCAAGTGAGAGTACTCCTTTAGTGTTGGTGCTAGCTGATAATCCAGGAATGTGAAATAGTGATAAACTGGATCGCAGAACTGGATTAGCATGGACATGATTCCTTCAATTACGTGGACCCTTAATAAGGACAACAATCCTCCATACTTGGCTCTGAAAGCCTCGTGGTTGGTGATCATTCTCGCCAAACCTCTTAAATCCTCTAACTTTGGAACCTTGAAGGTGTACTTATGAGTTTTCCTTCTACCGAAATCCATTAGCGCGATCTTCTTTCTCTGATATTTGCAATCATTGTCTTAGTTTAATTTGAAAAAGAGAGACTAGAAGAGAAGATTTTTCTTGGTTTTAATGTTTCTTAAATGAATGCATGAATGCAGCACACAAAAACATAGAAAAAACATGGGGTCAAACGGTCGGTGTCATGAAGTCGAGGCTCTACCCCCCCCCCCCCCCCAAAGGTTTATCTCGTGATTTTTTGTACCTGTCCGCAAAATCATTGACCCCTCTGGGATAGCAACATCAAGCGGATCGCCAGCGAGCTGATGCATCCTAGAGTCATCTCAGATGAGGGTAGTATCGCGTGACAACTATTTCCGATAGCTTCCGCACTACAAAATGGCTTAAGTCTGCTAAAAACCTCAGCTTCTCAAATAACCCAGTCGACCACACTACTTTCAACAACCGGAGTCGTATAGGCAATGTATTTGGAAAGGAGTGTCCACTGAGTTTGATGGTTGATCGGGGCCTCTTAACTGGGATTCACTCCCTGCAAGATTACCTACATTGCCATCACCTGTCTTAGGTGTGTACTCAATCTTTCCACATGCGGCATCACACGCATTCCCATTAGCAGAAAAATAAACACAGATATCAATTAGGAAACGCAGTATATATATTTGTCTTAATCATCCTAGACCTCTAGTCTTATGGTCCTAACACACAATGACTCCCCTAGCAGAGTTGCCATTTCCGTGATACCTCGAGAACTTAAGGCTTCCTACCTAAGAGATGGGAAGAGAACAAGATCTCGAATAAATCTCTAGCAGAGTCGCCATTTTTTCTGTAGCGCGAATTTTTGTGTGGTTGGGAAGCACTATCGTTTTAGGGTACTACAGTTCGATTAATTTTTTATCCTGTTGAAGCTGATGAAGGAAGGGAAATAGATGTCTCCAATTAAACCTGCTTGTAAACTGAGTTTAAACAGATGACTATTGGTTTACAGATGCTATTAAGATTGTGGGTCTCTCTTAGGTTATTTTGCTTAAGAACAGTATCTAGGCTATTGGTAGGATGTTAGGAATGATGTGTTTCGATTGAGGTAGGAAGGTATGGGATTTTGGTTTTCTTTTGATTAGTATGCTTGCTAAGATTTTTCAATCTTATGCCTATGTATTCCCGTTTAACGAAACAAGGAAATCAGAGCGATCGTAGTTCCTCCTATTCTATGGGAAGAAAAACTTATTTTAGTGTCTTGTTCAAAGCCCAAGACGTGAAGCTAAACGTGATTTGTATCTTGTTCAAAGCCCAAAATGTGAAGCTGAAGGGTCTATTTGTATCTTGTTCAAAGCCCAAGATGTGAAGCTGAAGGATTTTGACTTTAGAGAGAATTCGTCATCTCTAAAGAGGGTATTTGGTCTGTTTGTCACAACTGTTGGGTGATTGATTATAAAGGAGAATTATTTTAACTGGGATATATGAATCCAGCAATGCCATAATTTCCTTTATAAGGGATTCTTAACCTGAAGGAGAAGACTTTAACTCAGTGTAGAGCAATGTTATCTTTCCTTAGGAATATCTCATGCTAAAAGAGGGACAGTGGCATGGATGTAAATAATCTAGAGGCTTGCCGCTTACAGTAGTTAGATGAAGGAAAAGGAGTTGTTGATGTTTGTATGCTGTGAGCAAGGTACATGTTTGATGCTAAAAGGGTTGATTGACTCAACCGAGTTTCCCATATACAAAGCCTAAGAGGAGGCTATTGACCCAAAAAGAGGGTGTTTTTTATCTGTCTCCTACGAAGCCTGGGATAGAGGCTAAAAGGGTTGACTCCATAAGAGAGTGCTATTATACTCAACATGCGTCTTGTACGAAGCCCGAGACGGAGGCTAAAAGGTTTGTGACCCTAACAAGAGGGTCTTTTATACTCAACAAGAGAGTGTTTTTTATCTCGTACGAAACCCGAGATGGAGGGTAAAGGGTGATTGACTCAACAAGAGAGTCCTTTATACTTAACAAGAGAGTGTTTTGTATCTCGTACGAAGCCCGAGATGGAGGCTAAAAGAAAGGATTGACTCAACATGAGAGTCTTTTATACTCAACAAGAGAGTGATTTGTATCTCGTACGAAGCCCGAGATGGAGGCTAAAAGGGGATTTGACTCACAAGACTGTCTGAAAAGGTTAGCTTCGCTGGAGAGAATCATTTGTACAAAGCCCAAGAGGATGTTGACTGTACTGTTGACTGTTTCAGTTTAGTGACAAGTCCAGTATGTGGGATAAAAGAGAATATCAGTTCTTATGAAGGGAACGATTAAGGGTAAGGCTGTGCTTTGGTACTGATCAGAGGATCAGGGTTATTTCCTGTTCTTTAAGGAAATGGGAAATCCAAAGGGTATTAAGATTACCCAAGTCTACTGGTGTTTTGAGAAATCGATTCTCAGATAGTGAATGATCTTTGTATGATGCCCAAGAGAAGGCTTGTGTGTTAAGGGATGAAGGTCAACCCATTAGCTGGTCTGACACTTGACTCAGAAAGACATCTCTAGAAAATTGATGACTAGGTTCTGTTCCTATACCTGTACAGGTCTCTGGGTCCTTGTACTAAGCCCAAGAGAAGGCATGAGAGCTTTTAAGAAGCCAAAGGGTCCTTGTACAATGCCCAAGAGGAGGCGGGATGCTTTTAAGATGCCTGTGGGTCCCCAAACCCAGAGAAGTTCAAGACATGCTATTCACCGAGAATAGATCAAGCCAGGAAAGTCTGAGAATTTGGAAGAAACTCAAGAGATGCTATTCACGGAGAATAGATCAACTCTGGGGAGTAGAGTTTCTTTGACAATTTCTAAGAGTGACAGTCTGAGAAAGGGTTCACCGAGAATGCTGCCTTTCACGTCTCCATATTGTTTAACCCTAAGAGGAGGGAAGACTGTATCTTGAATCCTACGGGGGATCTAGTTTTGTTTGTATTTAAGAGTGACCAACAGGGCTTTACCTAGTGCTAGACGTAGTTGCCGGGGAAAACTTTAAATAACTATACTAGTATTACACAGTTGATATTTGAAATTTATATAAAAGTTTGTGAAAGAAGACTTACAGTGAGCAGCCCCACAATACAGTTATACATATATATATATATATATATATATATATATATATATATATATATATATATATATATATATATATATATGAAAGCGGATAAAGAAAGCGGGTAAACACTTACTCGGTCGTAGAGCTTCCATGCTGTTTGGTTAGTTGTTCAACAAAGAAAGCTTTGATAACAATATTATATTCTAAACCAAAGGAGAAAGTGCTTTGAAAAGATTGTTGGGGCTTACAACTCAAGGAGAGGCCCAGATGATGATTTTTGAAAAGGCGATCGTGCCGAGGTTTTTGAAAGCACGGTAGGTCTTATACAATGACTGAGGCCCAAATTATTCTGGTTTCAAAGAGGGGTTGGGTCTTACAATGCAATAGAGGCCCAAAGAGTTTTTTATTTTTTAAAAAAAGAGTTGGGACTTATAGTTCGAGGAGAGGCCCAAGGTTTTTGTTAAAAAGGCGACGATCGCGCCGAACTTTTTGATGGTATCGGGACTTATACAATACACTGAGACCCAAATTATTCTGGTTTTCAAAAAGGGTTGGGTCTTACACTCAACTAGAGGCCCATGAGTGTTTGAAAATGATATGTGAGGTTGAGAATCAAAGAAACCCTAATTTTGCTTTCCTTTAAAAGTAAATATTTAAAAAAAATCAAATAAAAATGATAAAAAATACCAAATGAGTTTGAATAAACCACTTGTTATTTTTGTTTAAGGTTTGAAAAATGAGGTTTTAATCACAAGATGATTCAAAACTCATTTGGTTTTGATTTTTAAAGTAAATATTCACTTTTAAATGTTTAAAAATAATTAAAAATGAATTTATTCACAAAAATACTAATTATATTAAATAAATAATATAAATCTAATTTTTTTGTGGAATAAAATATTTCAATATTTTTGTGATTTTTTGCAAAAAGAACCAATAAAAAGTAATTAAAATTGAGGGAGTTATTAACTTTTCAAATCATTAAAAATAATATGAAAAACAATAAAAAGTGGAAAAAAAAAAGCAAAAAGAGGATCTGGGGCGAGGGGGATTCGAACCCCATACCTCTTGTGTATAGGGCGCGCGCCTTACCGCTGGGGTGGTGATACATCCGTTGATTGAAACACAACCACAAATATACAAGGCTTGCCTTGTTTTTGGCCTGACCCAAGGCAAGGCAAGGCAAGATTTTGGTTGAAAACGTGAAGGCCATAACTTTCTCATTTCTCCATGGATTGGGACAAAATTTAGGTCTATCCTGCCTAGAATTTCACAAGGAATCCAATGGTGGTGGTGTTTTTTTTTCAAATCATGCTCCTATTGAAAAACCCGATAGTGGTTTTGAAATAGGCCATGATTTGCATTTTCTGTGCCATCTCTTGGTACAAGCATGGATAACATGATAAATTGGTGCAAACACAACACATATAACATGTATAAGAGATGCATGATCAATGGACATCAAAAGAAAGCATGATTCAAAGAATCCAAGTTGTGATGCTTACCTCTTTTTAGAGCTTTTGTGCAATCTGCCAAGCCACTTGTTCCAGAAATGATTTGATGCTTTGGTCACCCTCAAATGATCTCTTAGAAGCTTTTAGGATGGTTGGAATCAGCTGGAAACCTCAGGAGCATGTTTGAGCTATTTCTTGCAAAAGGGGCAAAAGTGACGAAAATAGCAACTCTCTCAAATGGTGTTCCATATGTGTGGAACCATTTGGGACAGTTCAAGGATGATATTTGGAGTATGTTTGAAGTTTTATCTAGTTTGGAAAGTGACAGTATCAAGACATGGCTTGAAAAATGCACAAAAGTCCTATTTTGAGGTTTTGAGATGTGACTTTGTGATTTTGGTGTTACTGGTCACTTGTGAGAGTTTGGACAGCTTAGATATGACAGATTGGATGTGTTTGGATCATGAGCTGTGGTGGGATTGCTCTCTAACTCAAAAACACAGAGTTACCTTGCTAAAGAAGGCATTTTTGCCTAGAGAAAGAGATTTTGAGGAAAGCAAGTGTTGTATTGCTTTGGTGTACTCAAACTAAACACAATTGAGCTCTACTTATAGTAGAGCAAGTTTGTTTTGGCTGCAATAGTGAATGGCAAATGCAGCAGATGTTTGGCCAATGTTGAGCAATGAGAATCCAAGTCTCCTCTAGCCATTGACTAGAGGTTAGGGCACAGGCTGCTGGTTCCCTTGGTCTTGGATAAGGCTTGACTGAATTCAGTTGGAAATGGCTCAGTCCATGCCACCTTGGTGCATCCATTAAATGCTCCAATCCAAAATTGGAGTCTTGTCCCTCTTTTAGGCATTTCTAGGTTTGGCATGTTACTTTTGGTTCTAAAGACTTGGGAGGCTTGGGATCAAAGTTGGTTCCTCCTTGGTCCCCCCTTGAGGTGTTCAGATGGATAGAGTTGCTTGCCCTTTGAAAATTTTGAGCAAATTGAGCAAAACTCCCAAATCTGCCTTGCCATGACAGTTTACAGCAAGGCATATTGGCATTGTCATATCTCATGGCTCAAGTGGAATTTGATGAAGCTCTTGGCCATTCTGGAAAGCCCACATATGATACAACAACTGTTTGATCATAGTTGGTTTTAATACCTTTTGGATCCAAGTGAAAAATGCCCCTACATTTGGAAAAAAGTGAAGGCAGATTCTGACTTAGTGAAAATTTCACTAAGTGTTGGAAAAAAGTGACATTTTCACTTTTTATGATTTTGATCATTCCATAACTTAAAATCCATGAGGAATTGGAATGAGTTGTGTTTGAAGCTTTTGTAGAGTGCCATGAGAGCTATAAATCCAGCTTTGAATGGGGAAAATGGTCTTGTGTTTTAAGAGTTATGATCCTCCAAAGTTGGTACCCTGGCCACTTTATTTCATAACTTAGAAAATTTCTAAGTTTTTATGGTTACCCCTTTTACAAGTTATCCAACTTTTCTTGACTTTTCTTTGATGAATGATGATTCCAATTAAACATTAACATCATTTTAGGGTCAAAGAGCCATAATTGTGACAAATCTCAAAAAGTCAAAGTTGACTTTTATGCACAGTTGACTTTTTGTCAAATGAATTCCAAATTGTGCAATACTCTATGAAATTAAGTCCTTGACCTAAATCTGACTTAATAGATGGATTCCATTGGTGATATAGGGTGTATTGAATCATGTCCCAAGGTTTGGGAGCATGCCTTGGTCAAAAGTCAAAGGCACAGTTGACTTTTTCCGCGAAACCCTAAATGTGGTTCTGATGAACTTGAAACTTAGGAATCAAGCTTCTTGGATCAATCCATTATTGCAAATGGATCAATGTGGTGTGTTGGAGACCCTTAAATCATGTCTTGAGGTCTTGGCTCATTTTTTTTCCCAAAAGTCAACTTAGGGGTGAATTAGGTCAAGAAACCCTAATTCCTGATTTTTTATGAATGCATCCCCTGGGGCCAAATTGACTTGATGATTGGGTTCATGATGTCACTTGGAGCATCATAGGTTATGCTTTGAAGCATTGGCTCATGCCCAGAGGAAAATTTCCATCTGGAGGCCCTGGTCGACCAAACCCTAATTTGGTGACACTAGCGATCTAGAGGCTTAATCCACCTAGCAGGGAGCAGCCTTGTGCTTAATCCTTGAAGTGGGAGTCCTCTTGATCCTTTGTGGATGTTTGAGAGGTTATACAAGTTGAAGATCATGTCATTCCTTGATTGATCCTTTGTCTCAGAGCTCTGAGAGGGCTTGAAACCCTAATCATTGTTTGTAGTGAATGCTCACCCATCTTTGGGGACTCTGATGAGGCATGACGGTTCATCCATATTGTGATGACGATTTACACAATGACGGGAAAACTTAGTGGTCAAAATTTGGGGTATGACACATGGCTGATGCATTAGCCACTCTCTCTTCCATAATTAGTGTAGGTCAATGGAATGGCATACCTAAGATTGAAATAATGCGCCTTGAAAGGCCCGCTTACATTTTCGCGATTGAAGCAGTCATAGACGACAAACCTTGGTACCACGATATCAAATGATTCCTTCAGAAACAAGAATACCCACCTGGGGTGTCCAGAAAAGACAGAAAGACCCTCAGAAGACTGGCAGTCGGCTTCTTCCTGAGCGGTGATACACTCTATAAGAGAAACTTCGACATGGTCTCGCTCTAATGCATAGACAGACCAGAAGCAAACATGCTGATGAAACAAATTCATGAAGGATCCTTTGGCACTAATGCCAATGGACACACAATGGCGAGAAAAATTCTAAGACCAGGGTACTATTGGTTGACCATGGAATCCGACTGCTACAAGTACATAAGGAGATGTCACAAGTGTCAGATATACTCAGACAAAATCCATGTACCGCCAACACATCTCAAAGTTCTTTATTTCCCATGGCCTTTTTCCATATGGGGAATCGACATGATTGGCATGATTGAACCCAATTCTTTGAACGAACACCAGTTCATCCTGGTGGCCATTGATTACTTCACCAAGTGGGTCGAAGCAGCGTCATATGCTAATGTAACCCGATAGGTAATGGTCTGCTTTATCAAAAACAATCTCATTTGCCGTTATGGTGTTCGTACCCAGATCATTACTGATATTAGATCCAACTTGAACAACAAGATGATGAAGGAGTTGTGTGCTGAGTTCAAGATCAAACACCATAACTCATCTCCCTACCGACCCAAGATGAACGGCGCTGTAGAAGCGGCTAACAAGAATATCAAGAAGATCATTCAAAAGATGGTTGTAACCTACAAAGACTTGCACGAGATGCTACCCTTTGCTCTTCACGGTTATCGCACATCTGTCCGCACTTCAACAGGGGCAACCCCTTTCTCTCTAGTATATGGCATGGAGGCACTGCTCCCCATAGAGGTAGAGATCCCATAAATCAGGGTATTGATGGAAGCTAAGCTAACAGAGGCTGAATGGTGTCAAAGTCGATAGGACAAACTGAATCTGATCGAGGAAAAACGAATAACGGCACTATGACATGGTCAGTTGTATCAGCAAAGAATGAAGAAGGCGTTTGACAAAAAGGTCCGACCTCGCGTCTTCAGAAAATGAGACCTCGTGCTCAAGAAGATTCAATCTTTTCTCACTGATTCCCGAGGCAAATGGACTCCGAATTATGATGGCCCCTATGTGGTCAAGAAAGCTTTCTCAGGCGGCGCCTTGAGACTCGCAACCATGGATGGAAAGGAATTTTCCTACCCTATAAATGTTGATGTAGTCAAGAAATACTTCGCCTAAATAAATAAAAAACGTCTCGGTGGATTGAAAACCCGAAAGGGCGGTCCAGGAAAAAATTAGAGACATATAAAAAAATCATCTCGGTGGATTGGAAATCTCAAAGTACAATCCAGGAAAAAATTAGGGATTCATGGTAAGTAACTACGTCCAACAAAGGGGCAAATCCCTCAGCAGCACTAATGCCATCAGTAAGGAAAACTCCAGTCAAGGCATCCTCGACAGAAGCTCAAGATGTCCAGAATTCAAAGTTGGTAGAAGGATAACAGTCGTTATGTTTCAATGTAGCCATGTTCCCTTAAATTACCATTTTCTAAAATTTGTAAATACTCTATGGAATCATGCACTTGGTTTATTTCCATCCTATCAATAAAATTTGAGCCCTAGTGCTTTTGTTTGTAATTCTTATTTGTTTTAGCTTTACAGAACGACATTTTAACATGATTAACGATTCTTGAAATAAAACAAAAATGAATTTACTTGTCAAATATTTTTCTGCTTTTAAAATAAAGATGGCAATTTCTTTTGACTGTTGAACATCAAAATAACATCGATCACTTCTCCAAAAGAAATTGAGCTTCAAAGTGCAAAATCAAAGTACTCCTTCTAAACCAGTACGCTTGAACGAAGGATCAACTGTATCATATGTGATTTTTCCATTTGATATCCCCGACAGAGTTCTTACCTCCTAAGTCCGACCAACATTTTTCCACCAGGGACTATCTCTCCTAAGCAAGGCAGAAGTGTTATTTTGAACCAAATGGTACTTCTTCGTCCTCAGCAGTGGCCGAGTATCCAGTCGTGTTCATCCATTAGTCTGTATGTCGTGTCAGTTTTGTCAGCATATACATATATACATCATGCATTATTAATTTACACGCATATTCATATTGCATCACTATCACTCTGGTCAGTCTTACCCCTAGTGATAAAAGTCCTCTCAATCGAGTTGTCAGTTCTTTCCTCGTCAGGAAATGTCGCATCTAAGCAATCTCTTCCCCGGTATTTCTGGAATGGGGACGATCCTCGACCACTTTGATAACTTGAACCTCTGAAAAGCAAGAGAACTTTCGATGAACGTCACTCTTCGCCATTGAAGATGATATCTTTGCTTTCCCGGATTAAGGAAAATCCCCGAGAAAGCCTTTTAATCAAAGAATCGGCAATACATCAGTTTTTCTTTGGGAGATTCGCTGACGAAAAGGTCATCAGTACCTCAAAAGTGGATTACATCACAGGGCATTTCTCCGAGAAAATCACGTGGGAAAGTATGATGTAATATCCCCAAACAGGAAATAGTCTCTCAATAAACTCGTTTTCCCCAGTAGAGTCAAGAAATGGCGTCTCCAACAGAGAAGTTTGAACACCTCTACAACTCAGATGAATGGGTTTCCCACTAAGTCTGACATCAAAACTATTTCTCATCAAATAGCATCTACCCAGGAAAATTCGGCGAGAAGTTTGATGGAAACCGCTACAAATAGCGTCCCTTGTCAAGAAAGTTTATTGACAAAAGAAACGGAGACCAGTTCCTTGGTAGAAAACCAGGATCAAGGGGAAGTTTATTTTAGAAACTTAGACCAGTTCCTTGGTAGGAAACTAGGATCGAGAGGAAGTTTATATAGGAAACTGAGACCAGTTCCTTGGTAGGAAACCAGGATCGAGGGGAAGTTTCACCCATTTCTAAGCATTATTGCTTAGCAAAAGAAGATGGATGAGTTAACTACCATTCATAACCACCATCCAAATTTCGGGTATTCCGATATTTAATCCTCTTGCACCTGAATGCCCGAATACCTTCGTCATTCCCACCTTCGGGTCCAAGAAGATTAAATAGGGGCATTTGTCATACCCCAAATTTTGACCATTAAGATTTCCCATCATTGTGCCAATCATCATCACAAGATGGAGATACTTTCATGTCTCATCAATCTCCTTAAGGAATTGTGGAGCATTCACTACAATCAAGGATTAGGGTTTCAAGCCCTCTTAGGGAACTTAGACAAAGGATCAATCAAGAAATGACATGATCTTCAACTGGTCTAACCTCTCAAACACCCATAAGGGGTCAAGAGGACTCCCACATCAAGAATCAAGTACAAGGTTGCAGCATTTCAAGTTGATTAAGCCTCCAGATCGTCAATGTCACCAAATTAGGGTTTGGTCAACTGAGGCCTCCAGATAAAATTTTTCCTCTGGGCATGTGCCAATGCTTCAAAGCATAACTCAAAATACTACAAGGGACCTCATGGACCCACTCATCAAGTCAATTTTACCTCAGGGGATGCATCCACACAAAAAAAATAGGAATTAGGGTTTCTTGACCTAATTCACCCCTAAATTTACTTTTGGGACAAAACATGAGCCAAGACATCAAGGCATGATTTGAGGGTCTCTAACACACTACATCGATCCATTTACAACAATGGATTGATCCAAGAAGCTTGACTCACAAGTTTCAATTTCATCAGGACCACAATTAGGGTTTCGAGGAAAAAAGTTAACTGTACCTTTGACTTTTGACCAAAACATGCTCACAAACCTTACGACATGATTCAATACACCATACAACACCTATGGAATATATCCATTAGGTTTGATTTAGGTCAAGGACTTGATTTCACAAAGGATCGCACAGTTTGGATTCCGTCCGATAAAAAGTCAATTGTGCACAAAAACCAAGTTTGACTTTTTGAGATTTTTCACAATTATGGTTCATTGACCCTAAAATGATGTTAATGTGTGATTGGAATTATCATTCATCAAGAAGAATCAAAGAAAGTGGGATAACTTGTAAAAGGGGTAACCATAAAAACTTAGAATTTTTCTAATTTATGGAACAAAGTGGCTAGGGTACCAACTTCCAAGGACCATAACTTGAGATCCAAGAAACCATTTTGGATGGTCCAAAGCTGGATTTGTAGATCTCATGGCATACTTTAAAAGTTTCAACTACAGCTCATTCCAATTCCTCATGGATTTTTAGTTATGGAGTGATCAAAATGGCTGAAAACACAAAAGTGACATTTTTCCAACACTTCGTGAAATTTTCACTAAGTCAGAATCTGCCTTATTTATTCCCAAATGTAGAGGCATTTTTCATTATAATTCAGGTTGACTCAAAACCAAAGTTGGACATCATGTTGAAATAGGATATGTCAGCTTTCCAAAATGCCCAAGAACTCCATCAAATTCCATCTGAGCTAGGAGGTATGACAGCTGCAACATGCCTTGCTGCAAACTATATTGGCAAGGAAGATTTATGCATTAGTGCTCGAATTGCCCAAATTGTGCAACTTCAAGCATGGTTATCCATCTGCACACCTCAAGGAGGAACAACCAAGGGACAAGCAGTGATCTACCAGCCTCAAAAGTCCCCAAATATACAATAGCCATGCCAAACCTAAAAAGCCTAAAGGAGGCCAAGACTCCAATTTTGTTTTGGAACATTTAATGGATGCTTAGAGGTGGCATGTATCAGAGCAAAGATGAACACTTCAGTCAAGCCTTATCCTTGAATCAGAGAACCATAGGCCCGTGCTCTAATCTCAAGTCAATGGCTAGAGGAGACTTGAGATTCCATTTGATCACCATTGGCAAAAGGCCTGCTGCAGTTGCCATTCTCTATTCCTTGCAAAACAAACTTGACACACCATAAATATACCTCATTTCTGATCAGTTTGAGTGCATCAAAGGCCTCTAACACTTGCCTTTCTCAAAATCACACTCTCACTTCCAAAAATGCCTTCTAATGCAAGCTACTATCGAGTTTTGAATTATAAAGTGTTTCCAACCAAACCAATCACACACACACCTCATAAACATTATATAGAAGTGATCCAAACACTTAAACAATAATTGGAACACTCATTTCACACAATCATCAGCCATCTGCACAAGCTTTTGACAGATTTGCAGTTGAGGTGCCAAACCCAATTCAAGATATAACTTGGAATCATAAAATAAAATATTAAAACATCTTCAAAAATATGACAATGGCGCCATCACCATCTTCATCATCTTCCCTTTTTTTATAATTTCTGGAAAATCTATCTCTCTGAATACTCAATATTTTAGCACGATTTAAACGTGAAAAATGTTCGGGTTTTGATGAGAATCATGATGGTACCATTTGATTCTATTTATTTTTAACACATAACAAATAATCAATACAAAACCAGGAAAAACCCTAATATGAAAATTTAAAGTGAAATCACATACAATGCATATCTAAAACAATTGACATAGGGTAAATGTTCGTCATATCATAGCAAACATGTTGGTAACTCAAATGATCCAAAATGATGCATGAAATATAGAGTTAGGGAAAGAGTCACTTACCTCTAAAAGTGAAAATCAAATTCTTCTTTAAAGCTGTTACGGAAGGAATTTGATGATCCAGACAACTTCCTTGAGCTTTAAGGAATGTGTTAGAAGGGTTGAATTGGTTTGAAACTCTCTAGACCTTCCTACATGAATCCAATCGCAGCTTGAGCAAGTGAATTATGATCTTGTAGATGGAAGATTTACATATGTGTTTTGATTATTTGGATCACTTTTTTAAGTGTTTAGAAAGTGTTTGGATGCGTAGATTGAATGAAAAATGTTTAGAATGACAAATTCGATAGCTCTTGCAAATGATGTAAAAATGGTGATGTGAAGATACACTTTCTGGCTAGGGGTGATTTTATGATGTTTATAGTGTTTCAGAAGTTCATATGTGTTATGTGTGATGCATGTGTTTGAAGAGTTAGAATGGAGGTTTTTGGATTGGTTTGAGAATTGCAAGTTTCCACTTTGGTGGTTTTGATATTTTGCAAGAATGTGTAACCTTGGTATATAGAGGTTTGAGATGTTTTTATGCTTGGTGTGTCCGTTTAAATGATCAGAAATGGCCTCTAGTTATAGGAAAACAAGTTGTTTTTTTCTTGAGGAAACATTTGAATTAGGGAACATCCTATTATCCAATGTATTTTGTCATGTTTCCAAAATTGAATGCAAACGTTTAGTAGCTTAGTTTCTAAGCAAGATCAAATCTTGACCATGTGAATCATCATAATTCAAATGGTGAACTTGGCCTTGATGTTCAAAACCTATTCTTTACTTGGTGATCAAGTTTCTTGACTTTGTGGCATTTCACTTAATGCATCAAAACAAAACTTAAGTTCATGCCTTGGGAAGAGATTTTCTACTATGCCAAGGGATAAAACATCAGCAAATTTGGTACCATCTTAAAGATTTCATTGGATACTACAAGATTCATGTTGACTTTGTGCAGAGATGAGGCTTGTAATGTGATAAAAAAGTGTGTCCAAACTTGTATGCTATCTTGAATTCATCTTCATCAATGCTTCTTGCAAAAATCATAGATTCTTGCTCAAGTAAGATAAATTTTTGTTCTTGGACTCTTTGGAAAGCTTGAAACATCCTCTACAACTTTTATGTTGACAACTTTCTGTAATACCCCAAATTTTGACCACTTAGATTTCCCATCATTGTGAAAATCATCATCACATTATGGGTGAACCATCATGCTTCATCAGTCTCCCCAAAGATGGGTGAGCATCCACTACAATCAAAACTAGGGTTTCAAGCCCTCTCTGAGCTTTAGACAAAGGCTCAATCAAGAAATGACTTGATTTTCAACTTTTCTAATCTCTCAAACATCCTCAAAGGATCAAAAGGACTCCCACTTCAAGGATTAAGCACAAGGTTGCTCCCTTCTAGGTGGATCAAGCCTCAAGATCGCCAGTGTCACCAAATTAGGGTTTTGATCACCCAGGGCCTCCAGATGAAAAGTTTCATCTGGGCACAAGCCATTGATCCAGAACATAACCTAATATAATTCATGGAACCTCATGAACCCATGCATCAAGTCAATTTTGCCTCAAGGGATGCATTCATCAAAAATCAAGAATTAGGGTTTCTTGACCTAATTCACCCCTAAGTTGACTTTTGGGACAAACCATGAGCCAAGACCTCAAGGCATGATTTGAGGGTCTCTAATATACCATATTGATCCATTTGGGACAATGGATTAATCCAAGAAGTTTGAGCAACAAGTCTCAATTCCATCTGCACCACAATTAGGGTTTTAAGGGAAAAGTCAATTGTAACTTTGACTTTTGACCAAGACATGCTCCCAAACCCTAATACATGATTGAATATACCCTATGACACCCATGGAACATGTCCATCAAGTTTGATTTAGGTCAAGGACATGATTTCCTGAAGAATTGCACAGTTTGGAATTCATCTGATAAAAAGTCAACTGTGCACAAAAGTCAACTTTGACTTTTTGAGATTTTTCACCAAAATGGATTTTTAACCCTAAAATGATGTTAATGTATGATTTGAATCATCATTCATCAAGAAAAATCAAGAAAAGTGAGATAACTTGTAAAAGGGGTAACCATAAAACTTAGAAATTTTTCTAAGTTAAAAATAAAGTGGCAAGGGTACTAACTTTGAAGGACCATAACTCCTAAACCACAAGGCCATTTTTTCTCATCCAAAGATGGATTTATAGCCCTCATTATCACCTGCAAAAACTTCAACCACAAGTCATTCCAATTCATTAAGGATTTTGAGTTATGGAGTGATCAAAGTGGCTGAAAAGTGAAAATGTCACTTTTTCCAACACTTAGTGAAATTTTCACTAAGTCAGATTCTGCCTCACTTTTTGCCAAATGTAGGGGAATTTTTCACTTGGAATCAAAAGAGATCAAAACCAAACTTGTTCAAACAGTTGTTGTATCATGTAAGAGCTTTCCAAAATGGCCAAGAACATTGCCAAATTCAACTTACACCATGAGATATGACATTGGCAAGTTGCCTTGCTAAAATCTGTCAAGGCAAGGCAGAATTTGCAACTTTGGTCGATTTGCCAAATTCATCCAAATTCAATTGATCCTATCCACTTGGACACCTCAGAGGATTGAATCTAAAGGGGACAATCACTGAGCCAAGCCTCCAAAGTCCATGGAACAAGAAATAGCATGTTGAACCTAGAATGGCCAAAATAGGGACAAGACTTCAAATTTGGAATGAGGCATTCAATGGAACCATCAAGGTGGCATGGACTGAGCCATTCTCATCTGAAATCAGTCAAGACTTATCCAAGACCAAGGGAACCAAAGCTCTGTGCCCTAACCTCTAGTCAATGGCTAGAGGAGACTTAGATTTTCATTTGCCAACATTGGCCAAACCTACTTACCAGCTGCCATGCACTATTCCTTGCAAAAAAAACTTGCTCTACTATAAATAGAGCTCAATTGTGGTCAGTTTGAGTACACCAAAGCCATCTAATAGATGCTTTCCTCAAAATCTCCTCTTTCACTCCAATTTTGCCTTCTAAGGCAAGTCACTATCGGGTTTTGAGTTTGAGAGCAATTCCAATCAAACCAATCACTCACACACCTCACATACATCACATATGAGCTGATCAAACACTTAGATTACTTCTGAAACATCAATTTCACAAAATCACCAGCTGGTTGCTCAAGGTTTTAACCAAAGTGCAGCTGAGGTACCACAAAATGATCCAGCCAATTTCAATCAAGTCCAACCATCCAAACACAATCCATAGGGGGTAGGGAAGCTGTTCAGATCATCACAACTCATCTGTAACACCTCCAGATCAAAAATCACTTTGAACTTGCTGTCACGGCCTAGAGGTAAGCACATGCTTGGTCATCTCTCAATCTATGCATATTTCCTCGCACAATAATTTGGCCATATGTTCATAATCATGCATGGAATGTTTTCCCTCAATTAATTGCATTGTTTGAATCGTGTATCAAAAATCCTAGTCTTCATGCAGAAATTAGGGTTCTTGAGGTCTCTTCATGATTTCTTGTTGTATTTTTAATTTAAATGAAATTAAAGTACATAGACATGATCGTGAGGTTGAGACGAGCATAATGATATGTGGATTGCATGATATGATTACGTATTCATGGAGATTGGATAGAAAATGCAAATCTGAGAAACCAAGAACACGCGCGTGTTCTTCAGCTTGTTCTTGGCGCCATTTTTAGAAATTCAAATATTTGAATTTTGTGATTTTGTTTAATTGATTCAAAAATTAATTTCTCTCTGAGTTTTAATGATTTTGAGTTGATTCTTTTTTTAATAATTCACAAAAATGTTAAAATATTTTATTTTATCAAAAAATCGAAAAAAATATTATTTATTTCATATAATTGATATTTTTGTAAAGAATTAATATTTTGATTATTTTTGGCATTTTAAATATTTTTTCTACATTGGTTTTGCAACTTTTAATGCTTTCTAATTATTTTGATCATTTTAATTGAATTTTTATTCAATTAAATACATTTTGAAAACAAATTAGGGTCTTGGATTAATTCAACGCTCATAAATCATTTTCAAAACCTTTTTGGGCCTCTTGAGAGAGTGTAAGACCCATCCCCCCTTGTACAAAAACTTTTTGGGCCTCATTCATTGTATAAGTCCCTCTGTACAAGTAAACGGCGCGATCGTCGCCTTTTTTTTAAAATAAACTTGGGCCTACCCTCGAGTAGTAAGACCCATTTCTTTTTCTTAAAACTTTTTGGGCCTCCAATAGAGTGTAAGACCCAATCCTTTTTTTTTGACCAAATCATTTTTGGGCCTCAGTATATTGTATAAGTCCCGATACCGTCAAAAACAAACGGCGCGATCGTCGCCTTTTCAAAAATAACCTTGGGCCTCTCCTTGAGCTATAAGACCCGTTCAAAACACTTTGGGCCTCTATTAGAGTGTAAGACCCAATCCCCTTTTAACCAAAACCTTTTGGGCCTCACTTATTGTATAAGTCCCTCCGCGTTAAAAGAAAACCTCGGCGTGATCGCCATTTTTAAACGAAAAATAATTTGGGCCTTCCCTCGTGTTATAAGCCCCACTCTTTTTCCTTTAAACCTTTTTGGGCCTCTTGAGAGAGTGTAAGACCCATCCCTTTATACAGAAAACCATTTTGGGCCCCAGTCACTTGTATAAGTCCCTCTGTACAAAGTCAAACAGTGCGCTCACTGATAAAACCCTGGGCCTCTCCTTGAGCTGTAAGCCCCAAATCTTTTTCAAAGCACTTTCTCCTTTGATTTTGAATATACTGTTGTTTTCAATCTTTCTTTGTTGAACAACTAACCAAACAGCATGGAAGCACTACAACCGAGTAAGTGGTTATCGCTTTCATTTACTGCTTTCATATTATAAACTGTATTGTGGGGCTGCTCACTGTAAGTCTCCTTTCATAAACTCATATCTACTGTGTAATAATAGTATAGATATTTCGAGTTTCCCCGGCAACTACGTCTAGAACTAGGTGACGCCGTTTCATTTATTCGTAGAAATAGACGCCTAGATCCCCAATAGGAGCACCAGATACAGTCTTCTCTTCGGCTGTCCTCCTTAGGAATCATCAAGAAGCTCTACTCCCCAAGATGAATGTATTCTCCGTGAATGGCATCTTTGAGTTTCTTCCAAATTCTCGAACTTTCCTGACTTGATCTATTCCTTGTGGATAGCTTGCCTTGAATGTCTCGGGGTTTGGGTACCCACTACGGTCATAATCTTGGACCTTAACTAAGGAACCCTCTTTAAAAGCTAAAAGTCGCTGGATAGTAAACCTCGCACGTTTACCAATGGTTTTTATCTTTAAAAGAGTTATCTCTCCTAATGGAAAGGAGATGATAGACCCACAGGCTTCTTAAAAGCATCGGCCTCCTCTTGGGAATTATTCAAGGACCCTACGGCTTCTTAGAAGTATTCACAGCCTCCTCTTAGGCTTCGTATAATGATCTCTTCCTCCGGGAATGATAGCCTCCTCTTGGGCTTCGTACAAGGACCCGTCGGCTTCTTAAAAGTTTCCAGCCTCCTCTTGGGCTTCGTACAAATTGTCCCGACGACCTCCTAGAGGTATAGGAACAGAACTTAGTCATCTGCATAGAACAGTCCTTTCATAGAGTCTACTACTGTTTCTCACAGCATAATACAAAAGATGAAACTCTAGACACGGACAGTCTAACTTCCTTGAGTCTCAAAGACATTCTCAAGCGACCCCTTCGTTAAATAGGAAGGAAACCCGCAGACTCGGACAGTCTCAATACCCTTTGGATTTCCCGTTTCCTCAGAGAGAAGGAAATATCCCTGATCCTCAAATCAAATCCCTGAGTACAGTGTTGCTCATATAAGAACTGATTTTCCTTTTAAAATCAGTATATTGGATCTGTTACTTAACTGAAACAGTTACCATGGCCTCCTCTTGGGCTTTGTACAATGATTCTCCCCAGCGGAGTCAAAAAATGTTTAGCCTCTCTCTCGGGCTTTGTACGAGACACATCAGAGACTCTCCCTAGTTGAGTCAAAACCTTTTAGCCTCTCTCTCAGGCTTTATACGAGACACATAAGAGACTCCCTCGTTGAGTCAATCACCCCTTTCGCCTCCATCTCGGGCTTTATACGAGATACAAAAAGGTTCTTATTGAGCCAAACAAACAAAATAGCCTCCTCTTAGGCTTTGTATAATGATTTTCCTAGCGGAAATTAGCCTCCTCTTAGGCTTTGTATAAGAAAACCACTGGTTGATCATATCAACCTTTTAGCATCAAAGCTGTGCCTCGTTCACAGTATACAAACATCAACAACTCCTTTCCCTTCATCTAATCGCTGTAAGCGGCAAGCCTCTGGATCATCTATATCCACGCCACTGTCCCTCTTTTAGCATGAGAAATTCCTAAGGAAAGATGGCATTGCTCTACACTGAGTTAAAGTCTTCTCCTTCAGGTTAAAACCCTTTCTTCGAAAATTATGGCATTGCTCGGATCCGCGTATCCCAGTTAAAGTAATTCTCCTTCTCCCCTCTTTAGAGATGACAAATTCTCTCTAAAGCCGAGGTCTTTCAACTTCACGTCTTGGGCTTTGAACAAGACACAAATAGACCCTTCAGCTTCACATCTTGGGATTTGAACAAGATACAAACCACCTTTCGCTTCACGTCTTGGGCTTTGAACAAGACACCAAAAACACCCATTTCCTCCCATAGAATAGGAGGAACTACGAACGCTCTGATTTCCTTGTTTCGGTAAACGGGAATACGTAGGCATAAGATCGAAAGAAAAGATCTTAGCGAGCGCAATCAACAAAAAACCCAAATCTCGTATCTCCATCAATCAAAATGCAGTAATTCAAAAGCATCAGTCCTAACATCCTAATCCTTGTTCCCCGCCAGAAACCTTCTGCCTAGATAAAAAGAAAGAAAACCGTATTGGCGAAAATACAAATAACCAGTACAAAGGCCCCCCCACATTGATAGCATTCGTAACCTAACAGACCGCTGTTTAAACTCAGTATGCAAGCAGGGTTAATTGGAGACATCTATTTCCCTTCCTTATTCAGCTCACAATAGGATAAAAAATGAATCGACCTGTAGTCAAAGCTCAAACCATAGAGAGCGACCAGCACTTAAGAACCATGTCCAAAATCGCTCGCTACAGAAAAAGTGGCGCCCACCGTGGGGCACTATCTCTTCAGCTTCTTTCCTTTTTCCTCCTTTTCACCTCTTTGGTTGATACCACAGATTGGGGCTTCCGCCGGGGAACCCATTTTCTGTCAGGAACTTAGGAATCATAGCTTTATAAGTCTAGGATGATTAGGACAAATATATATACTGCTTTTCCTAATTGCTATACGTGTTTATTTTTCTGCTACGGGGAATGCGTGTGATGCCGAATGTGGTGAGAATGAGTATACACTTAAGATAAGTGATGGCGACGGGGTCGACCATCAACCTCAGTGGAGGCTGACCAACGCAACCCATTCACTCTTATAGCCAATGGGCCGGTTGTTAAGTCTGAGAAGCTGAGGAGCCAAACCCTTTCGTAGTGCGGAAACTATCGAAAATAGTTGTTACGCGATACTACCCTCATTTGAGGCTGGTGATCTATTCTCGGTGAATGGCACTTACTCTAAGATTGCTCTACAACTCGCTGGCGATCCGCTTGTTGTTTTGCTTTCCTGGGAGGAGCTGATGATAATGAGTACAGGTACAAAAATCACCCTAGTATAAACCTTTGGGGATGGGTAGAGCCTTGACTTCATGACAACGACCCTTTGACCCCATGTTTTTTCTATGTTTTTGTGTGCTGCATTCATGCATCCATTTAATAAAACATTAAAACATTCAAAAAACTTCTCTTCTAGTCTCTCTGTTTTTCAAATTAAACTAAGACTATGATTGCAAATATCAGAGAAAAAGATTGCATTAATGGATTTCGGTAGAAGGAGAACTCACCAGTATACCTTCAAGGTTCCAAAGCTAGAGGATTTGAGAAAGTTAGCGAGGATGACCGTTAACCCAGAGGCTTTCGGAGCCAAGCACGGTGGTTTGCTACCACTGTTAAGGGTCCATGTGATTAAGGGGATCATGGACGCGCTCATTCAGTTCTACGATCCAGTTTATCATTGTTTCACATTCCCGGATTACCAGCTATCACCAACGCTGGAGGAGTATTCTCATCTGACTGATTTACATATCATTGATCGAGCTCTATTTTCTGGACTGGAAGAAATTCCAAAGAATCAGACTATTGGAATAGCAATTCATTTGGACGAGTCTGAGGTCAGGACTCACATGACCACTAAGGGTGGCATCCAAGGTTTGCCAGCCCAGTTCTTGACAAAGAAATCCATGTACTTCGCTAGTATAGGGAACATGACTGCTTTTGAAAGCATCTTTGTCTTGCTCACCTACGGGTTATTTTTGTTTCCTAACATCAATAACTTCGTCGATATCAACGCTATTAAGGTTTTTCTCATTGGAAACCCTGTGCCGACTTTGCTCGCAGATGCTTATCATTCTGTACACTTGGGAAATTTGTACAGTGGAGGGGAGATCACATGCTGTGTACCTTTGCTCTACAAATGGTTTATCTCTCACTTGCCCAAGTCTGCTGCTTTCTGGGATTGCAAGAGTGTCTTACGTTGGTCGTAGAAGATCATGTCTCTCACCAATTCCGATATAGATTGGTGTAATAGGATTTATGAGGGAATCATAATCATTGACCGTTGTGGAAACTTCCCCAGCGTACCCCTCATAGGAGCTAAAGGAGGAATCAACTATCATCCGACATTGGTTCTTCGTCAATTTGGATACCCGATGAGACACATCCCACTGGGTGTTCATCTGGAAGGTCTTTTCTTCAAAGAAGGAGAAAATGACAGAGCCCTAAAGATGGAAATAGCGCAAGCTTGGAAACATGTTCATAAGAAAGGACGAGAGTCTCTGGGAAAACCGGACTGTGTCTCGGTGGAGCCTTATCTCCATTGGGTACAAACTAGACTTCTCAAGCTAAAGATGCCTTATCCTCGTTACGGAATTCTTCCACCGAGGGAAACTGTCATGTACTTCATGACGGAAACTGAAAAGCTTCAGGTTACTCTCAACAAAGTTCAAAAGGAAAGAAGATCTTGGAAGAACAAGTACCGCACCCTCGACGTAGAGTGTATCCAAATACAGCAACTACTAAAAGAGAAAGATACTCTGATTGAAATTTTGGAGCAGCATGCTGTAGAGAATCAAGATGGCCAAAGGAATTTGCTCGCTCCTTTCACCTGGCAAAGGAATGACAACCCGACAACGGCCCAAGCGCCCCGGTCAAAGAAGAGGACTCGGGACCCATTAGTTTAGGTTTCTGTTTCTGCACTTTGTAATCTACTGTATTTCCATTTCTGTAATCTTTTGGAATTCAATAAAAAGGGGTTTCCCCACTGTTTGATATTTGCAATCTAATTGTCGAAGTTTATTTTGATTAAACAAAAAAAAACAATAATTAATATAATCATTGCATTCATCATTCTCACATCGCGTATTCTTCTTACCTACGAATCTCACGTTTGTGTCTCGATTCTAGAGTCAAACTGTCTCATTCGTATAATACTCGGGCCAATCGTCAGAAAAAGATGGATGATCTTGAGGAAGAAAACAGAGAGTTGAAAGAAGAGATCGACGCTCTGAGAGAGGATATGAGAAAGCTTCGTAACGACATGCAAGCCATGGCAGAAGCTCAGCTACAAAGAACTGTGATCTCAGAGATCACCTCAATGCCCATAGTGGAGAAGTATGATCCTAGGTATCAAATACCGAAAGATCGTCCTTGGGGCATGCCTGTTAACTATATCCCGGAAGGATATGTTCCGCCGATCACTGAAGATCAAGGAATCACAACAGAAGCCGCTGGGCCTGAAGGTTACAAACTTCGGGAAAGCGAAGATGCCAGGGGCATACTCAAGACTCCTGAAGGTTACAAACTTCAGGAGGCGCCAAGACTTACTGCCGTAGTCACGGTACCACCCCCTGTGGTGCACACTGTCCTAGAAGGACAGATTCCACAGACACCTTCTGGTAAGAAGGAAACTATGTTTGACAGAATGGAGGAATTCCAGGAACAGTTATTGGAAATGCAGAAAGAGCTGCAAGCCATTCGCGGTCAGGATTTATTCGGAAAGGACGCCGCAGACCTCTGCTTGGTCCCCAATGTGAAAGTCCCGCACAAGTTCCAAGTGCCCGACTTTGAAAAATACAAGGGTAACTCTTGCCCTCAGAGCCATCTGGTGATGTACGCTCGACGGATGTCAGCTCAGACGGAGAATCAGGACCTGCTGATTCACTACTTCCAAGATAGTTTAACCGGTGCCACACTCAAATGGTACATGGGTTTAAACCGTACTATAATCAGTACATTCAGAGATCTTGGTACTGCCTTCGTCCAACAATACAAGTACAATTTGGACATGGCACCCGACAGAGATCAACTCAGATCAATGTCGCAAAAGGACAAAGAAACCTTTAAGGAGTATGCTCAACGGTGGCGTGAAATTGCCGCTCAAATTTGTCCACCTCTTGAGGAAAAAGAGATGACAAAAATCTTCTTAAAGACCTTAAGCTCATTTTACTATGACCGAATGGTTGCCAGTGCGCCCAGTGATTTCACCGAAATGGTCGGCATGGGTGTACGTCTTGAGGAAGCCGTCCGAGAAGGACGTTTGGTAAAAGACACTGGATCAATGAGCGGTACTAAAAAATACGGTAGTGCTAAAGAGCAAGATATTGGGAATATCTCTCTCGGAAAGCAAAGGCGACTTTATCAGCCAGTAGCAGCTGTAACTCCTGCTATCGGCCCCGCGCCTGTTCCTATGTATCAACCTCAGGTTGCGCAGAGCCAACCTGACCAACAAAGGACACAACAGCCTCTTCAGCAGGCTCGTCCTCCATATAACAACAACCGTACAACACGGCCACTAGGATTTGATCCTATACCCGTATCGTACGCTGAATTATTTCCGTTACTGCTAGCCAAGAGGCACATTCAGACTAAGTCTCGTCTTACAGTTCCGGAAAATCCGCCTTTTTGGTTTAAGGCGGATCAAACATGCCTTTATCATCAAGGAGGTTCAGGGCATAACATTGAGACTTGTCTCAATTTCAAGTCCGACGTGCAAAAGCTTGTTAGGAGCAGGCTCTTATCTTTCAAAGATACGAATCCCAATGTCCTCACGAACCCGCTGCCTCAACATGAGAAAGCTGCAGTTAATCTGATTGAGAAAAGGACTAACAATGTCTATCAAATTCACGATGTACTCTTGTTAAAAACCAATCTGGTCAAGATGCATTGTAGACAGAGTGGATATGGCCATGTGCCACCTCATAACTATCACCAGTGTGATATCTGCTCTAAAGACAACCAAGGATGTTCGGTAGTGCAATCAGCTCTACAGGAACAGATGGATCTCGGATGGATCCAAGACCACCGAGTTCGTGGAGTTAACATGGTCTATACGAATTCTAACGTCATTCAAAACCACGACATCCGTGCGATGAATGTCAACTTGGTGGCGATGCACTCAAGGCAAAGCTAGTATCATAATCTGCCACGACACGATTATAGTTCCTGTCTGATTTGCTCGGTAAACAAACAGGGATGCTCTTTTATACAAGAGGCCCTCCAGTGTCAGATGGATCTTGGATGGATCCAAGACTACCATGATAGGAACTCCTATCAAACCAACATGGTTCAGATCTTCGATATCCGCGTAATGAATACCAACCTGGTAGAGTTACATGCTGAGCAGGTCCGACTTGGGTTCTTAATATCACATGACTATCAAAATTGTAAAGCGGGTTGCGAAAACGATCAAGGTTGTACCCTTGTCCAGGAGGCGCTTCAGCACGTGTTAAATCACTGGTGGATGCCAATCTACATGGATGAAGATACTCAGCAGATTAGTATCAATAACAGGAATCCTACCCGTCGTCAAAGTCAGGATGTCCGATCAATGGAAGGTAACCTAGTGAGGTTACATTGTATTCAAAGTGGGCGTGGCCAGGTGCCTCCACACAACTATGACAGTTGTAGTGTCTGTTCGGAAAGTAACCAAGGGTGTTACCTTGTGAGAGCAGCTCTTCAGGGTCAGGTCGATCATGGAGAAATTCGTCCATATTCAGGTTCTGGACCCATCAACTGGACGCCGAACTACCTTGCCGATCAAGTTGAGGATGTTGTCACAATCTCTGGTCATCATAGGACTAGGGATGTTTTTGCCATCATTCCTCTACTTGACGAATCTAAAGTTCCCAACCAGGAACGGATCGAAATTACTTATGATGGTCAGAAAAATCAGAAGGTTCCCATAGTTATCTATCTACCGGGGCCACTACCGTATGAATCAGCTAAGGCAATCCCTTATAAATACGGTGCAACAATAATCGAGAATGGAAAGGAAATTCCATTACCCTCCGTCGTGAATATTGCAGACATCAGTCGTGTAACACGGAGCGGTCGAATCTTCAACCGAGGGGTTGGAGAATCCAACAAAGAAAAGGAACTTCAGGCAGAAATTCCTGATCTGCCAGTCGGTCAATCTAGTAATCCCGACTTTTCAAAAGACAAAGATGAGATGCTAAAGCTCATCCAAAGGAGTGAATATAACATTGTTGATCAACTATTACAGACTCCTTCAAAGATCTCAGTATTATCACTGTTACTCAGTTCAGAAGCCCACAGGGAGGCTCTACAGAAAGTCTTGGAGCAAGCCTTTGTGGAATAGGATGTAACAATCAGACAATTCGATAGCATTGTCTCTAACATCACTTCCTGCAATAATTTGGGATTTAGTGATGAGGAATTACCCGAAGAGGGTCGCCATCATAACATGGCACTCAACATTACAGTTAACTGCCAGGGCGATGCTTTAGCCAACGTACTGGTAGACACAGGGTCAGCCCTGAATGTTATGCCGAAGTCCACTTTGATGTAATTATCATTCAAGGGCCCTCCGATGAGAGTCAGCGAGGTCGTCGTCAAAGCATTCGACGGATCCAGAAAAATAGTTATCGGCGAAGTTGATCTTCCCATAACTATTGGTCCTCACACTTTCCAAAACACTTTCCAGGTCATGGACATCCGGGCAACATACAGTTGTTTATTAGGAAGACCTTGGATACATCAGGCTGGAGCTGTTTTTTCGACCCTCCACCAAAAGCTAAAGTTCGTCAAGAACGATCAACTTGTCACGGTTTGTGGGGAACAAGCCTTGCTTGTGAGTAACCTATCATCATCTACTTGTGTGGAACCCGAGGAGGTTATTGGAACTCAGTTCCAAGCACTATCGGTGAGCAAGAACAATCAGTTCAAAGAAGGAACTTCAATTTCTTCATACAACGATGCTATCAAAGCGGTCGAGAGTACCGATACAACAGGATGGGGACGGCTTGTCATTCCTATTGACAATAAAACAAAGAAGGGTCTTGGTTTTTCTGCAACCTGTACCCGAACAGCTGCCAACGATGAAAGTCTTCATCCCCTTCAAAACTTCTTCCATATTGGAGGTTTTCTTCACCCAGTGTCTCAGACAGTTCATGCTATCAATGAGGAAGATCCCTCTGACACGGATGAAGACTGGAAGTCCTATCTTAACAGGGACGGTTATATGTCTCAGGAAGAGGTTCCTATGCCTTTTTGCTTTCCTACAGAAAGTCCGAGATTTATACCAAGATCAGATGTCGAAATGATCTACGGAGATTGTGATCCGGAAGGATGCCGTGCTCCGCCAAATTCATTAGAGGAGGACACTCTGATGAAAGACGACTTTGACCACAATTACTATGGCCCGATGGATGGCCTGCCAATGTGGCAGCCTTACCCAGGAAACTTGGGGCAAGAGAGTTAGCCGAACAATGAAACTCAGCTGAGCGTCATTGAACAGAATAGCTATGTCCCCACCATGTCATGGGATCAACACTCAGGTCATTCGGAAATTATTCAACATGACGATGAATTCGCAACATTTGCAGGACTAGAATTCTTCAATTATGCTTTTCCCGAGGTCAACGTCATCGAGAGGGATGACTCCTCCAGTTCCAAAGAAGTTTGGGACACCTTGGGACAACCAAGTGGAAAATACGACTTTATGGTCAAGTACACTGCTCCCGAAAGCTCTCGTATCAAGCTCGAAGATATCCAGCCAACTGGATGGGGAGATACAGCTGAGAGCACCAATGCTATGCAAAATGCAACAGAGGAATCCTCCTATGACAATTCTGCCTGGGAAATAGATTCCAATGATCCTTCTCCGCCAGAAATCAGCGTCATTTCTGAAGACAAATCAAGGAAGGTGCCAGACTTTGTAATTCACCGAGGAGTTCGCCGCCAATGGGTTACTGTCGAGATTCCGAAGGTCGTTCGCCAGTCAAAGTAATTGCCATCTTTAACCTTTCACCCTGCCCAGGTGAAACGAATATTTTGATAGGGCTCGTTTTCTGTAAATTTCCCTCTTCGCTTTGCCAAAAGCGACAGAGTTTTGTTTTATAGGGCTGTAGTTTCAAGATTCGGCTTGTTCATTAATAAAATAACGTCGTTCTGTAATTTCCGCATAAATTGTTGTTTTCTCTTTTTGCTTTTTCAGAAAATGGTAATCCTAAAAAACAATTCAAGAATAAAAACAAGCAGTAAAATAAATACACTGCACACACTTGCATTTTCTCTATCTCTTCTAAACACGAATCATCACGTCATGCAAATGGCTTGTTTTAAACCCAGTTAAAACACACGATCTGATGCCTTCTCCCAACTTTGAGTTCCCGGTATTCGAGGCTAAAGAAGAAAATGACAACGAAATTCCAGAAGAGATCTCCCGACTACTCAGACAAGAGGAAAGGTCCATTGAACCTCATAAAGAACCGTTGGAAACGGTAAACTTGGGTTCAGAGCAAGAGAGAAAAGAAATCAGGATCGGAGCACTGCTCAGTCCAACTGCCAGAGAGGGTCTGATAAATCTTCTCAAAGAATTCCCCGATGTGTTCGCTTGGTCCTATCAGGATATGCCAGGGTTGGATACCAGCATCGTGGAGCATCACTTACCGTTAAGATCAGAATGTCCGCCAGTAAAGCAAAGGTTGAGACGGACTCACCCGGACATGGCCATCAAAATCAAAGAGGAGGTACAGAAACAGATTGACGCGGGTTTCCTTGCTACATCTGAATATCCTCAATGGTTAGCCAACATCGTACCCGTTCCCAAAAAGGATGGAAAGGTTAGAATGTGTGTCGATTACAGAGATCTGAACAGGGCAAGTCCAAAGGACGACTTTCCTTTACCACACATTGACATGTTGGTTGACTGCACAGCAAAGTTCAAACTATTCTCCTTCTTGAATGGATTCTCGGGCTATAACCAGATCAAAATGGCGCCGAAAGACATGGAGAAAACTTCATTCATTACCCCATGGGGTACCTTTTGTTACAAGGTAATGCCGTTCGGTTTGAAGAACGCCGGGGCAACCTATCAAAGGGCCATGACTACTCTGTTTCATGACATGATACACAAGGAAATCGAAGTGTATGTCGATGATATGATTGCAAAATCAAGAACAGAGGATGAGCACGTTGAACATCTGTCAAAATTGTTCGAACGTCTAAGAAAATTCAAGCTCCGCTTGAATCCTAACAAGTGCACCTTCGGTGTCCGTTCAGGGAAACTACTAGGGTTCATCGTCAGCCAGAAAGGGATTGAAGTTGATCCTGACAAGGTCAAGGCCATTCAAGAAATGCCTTCTCCAAAAATTGAAAAACAAGTCATAGGATTCCTGGGACGTTTGAACTACATCTCCAGATTCATATTCCTTATGACCGCGACGTGTGCACCGATTTTCAAATTACTCAAAAAGAATCAGGATTGCATTTGGTCAGATGATTGCCAAACCGCCTTCGACAGTATCAAGGAATATCTGTTGAATCCTCCGATTCTATCACCTCCAGTGGAAGGAAGACCACTGATCATTTACCTCACAGTTCTAGAGAACTCAATGGGATGTGTACTTGGCCAACAAGACGAAACTAGACGGAAAAAGTCTGCCATTTACTATCTAAGCAAGAAATTCACCAACTGCGAGACTCGGTACACAACCTATCAAAGGGCCATGACTACTCTGTTTCATGACATGATACACAAGGAAATCGAAGTGTATGTCGATGATATGATTGCAAAATCAAGAACAGAGGATGAGCACGTTGAACATCTATCAAAATTGTTCGAACGTCTAAGAAATTTCAAGCTCCGCTTGAATCCTAACAAGTGCACCTTCGGTGTCCGTTCAGGGAAACTACTAGGGTTCATCGTCAGCCAGAAAGGGATTGAAGTTGATCCTGACAAGGTCAAGGCCATTCAAGAAATGCCCTCTCCGAAAACTGAAAAACAAGTCATAGGATTCCTGGGACGTTTGAACTACATCTCCAGATTCATATTCCTTATGACCGCGACGTGTGCGCCGATTTTCAAATTACTCAAAAAGAATCAGGATTGTGTTTGGTCAGATGATTGCCAGACCGCCTTTGACAGTATCAAGGAATATCTATTGAATCCTTTGATTCTATCACCTCCAGTGGAAGGAAGACCACTGATCATTTACCTCACAGTTCTAGAGAACTCAATGGGATGTGTACTTGGCCAACAAGACGAAACTAGACGGAAAAAGTCTGCCATTTACTATCTAAGCAAGAAATTCACCGACTGCGAGACTCGGTACACAATGCTTGAGAAAACTTGTTGCGCTTTGGCTTGGGCAGCCAAACGTCTTCGCCAGTACATGATTCGTCATACTACTTGGTTGGTCTCCGAAATGGATCCAATCAAGTACATTTTCGAAAAACCTGCTCTCTCGGGAAGGATTGCCCGTTGGCAGATGCTGTTATTAGAATATGACATAGAGTACCACGCTCAGAAAGTCGTTAAAGGAAGTATTTTAGCCGATCATTTGGCTCATCAACCGATTGACAATCAAGAATCAATCGGGTTTGACTTCCCAGACGAAGATGTCATGTATCTAAAGATGAAAGATTGCGATGAACCGCTACCCAGTGAAGGGCCAGAACCAGGTTCCCAGTGGGGACTTATCTTTGACGGAGCAGTCAATCATTATGGAAACGGAATTGGGGCAATCATTGTTACCCCTCAGGGTTCCCACATTCCTTTCACTGCCAGACTTACGTTCAAATGTACGAACAACGAGGCCGAATACGAAGCATGTATCATGGGTCTCGAAGAAGCGATTGATTTAAGGATCAAAAACTTGGACGTATACGGCGATTCAGCCTTGGTTATTAACCAGATAAAAGGAGATTGGAACACATACCAATCAGGATTGATTCCTTACAAAGACTATGCAAGTAGGTTGTTACCCTTCTTCAACAGAGTCGACTTTCATCACATCCCTCGTGATGAGAATCACATGGCTGATGCATTAGCCACTATCTCTTCCATGATTAGTGTAGGTCGATGGAATGACATACCTAAGATCGACATCATGCGGCTTGAACGGCCCGCTTACATCTTCACAATTGAAGCAGTCATAGATGACAGACCTTGGTATCACGATATCAAATGCTACCTTCAGAAACAAGAGTACCCATCTGGGGCACTCAGAAAAGACAGGAAAACCCTCAGAAGATTGGCTGGAAACTTCTTCCTGAGCGGTGACACTCTTTATAAGAGAAATTTTGACATGGTCTTGCTCCGATGCGTCGACAGACCAGAAGCAGACATGCTCATGAAAGAAATTCATGAAGGATCCTTTGGCACTCATGCCAACAGACACACAATGGGGAGAAAAATTCTGAGGGCCGGGTATTATTGGTTGACTATGGAATCCGACTGCTACAAGTACATGAGGAGGTGTCACAAGTGTCAGATATACTCTGAAAAAATTCATGTACCGCCATCACCTCTCAAAGTTCTTTCTTCCCCATGGCCATTTTCCATATGGGGAATCGATATGATTGGTATGATTGAGCCCAAGGCTTCAAACGGACATCAGTTCATCCTGGTAGCCATTGACTATTTCACCAAGTGGGTCGAAGCAGCGTCATTCGCCAATGTAACCCGACAAGTGGTGGTCCGATTTATCAAAAACAATATCATCTGCCGTTATGGTGTTCCAAGCGAGATCATTACTGATAATGGATCTAACTTGAACAATAAGATGATGAAAGAGTTGTGTGCAGAGTTCAAGATCGAACACCATAACTCATCTCCCTACCGACCCAAGATGAACGGAGCGGTAGAAGCGGCTAACAAGAACATCAAGAAGATCGTTCAAAAGATGGTTGTAACCTATAAAGATTGGCACGAAATGCTACCCTTTGCTCTTCACGGTTATCGAACATCTGTCCGCACTTCAATAGGGGCAACCCCTTTCTCTCTAGTATATGGCATGGAAGCAGTGCTCCCCATAGAAGTAGAGATCCCATCAATCTAGGTATTGATGGAAGCTAAGCTTATCGAAGCTGAATGGTGTCAAAATCGACACGACGAACTGAACCTGATCGAGGAGAAGCGAATCACGGCACTATGCCACGGTCAGTTGTACCAACAGAGAATGAAGAGGGCGTTTGACAAAAAGGTCCGACCTCGTGTCTTCAGAAAAGGAGACCTTGTGCTCAAGAATATACAATCATTTCTCACTGATTCCCGGGGCAAATGGACCCCAAATTATGATGGCCCCTATGTGGTCACGAAAGCTTTCTCAGGCGGCGCCTTGAGACTTGCAACCATGGACGGAGAGGAATTTGCCTACCCCACGAATGTTGATGTAGTCAAGAAATACTTCGCCTAAACTAAAAAAAAAAAACGTCTCGGTGGATTGAAAACCCGAAAGGGCGGTCCAGGCAAAAGTTAGAGACATGGAAAAAAATCATCCCGATGGATTGGAAATCTCATAGTACAATCCAGGCAAAAGTTAGGGATAATGGCAAGTAACTATGTTCAACAGAGGCGAGTACCTCAGCAGCAACAACAGTTGCATCATCCATCGGAGGAAATCTCCAGTCAAAGGTCATCTTCGACAGAAGCTCAGGATGTCCCGAACTCAAAGTTGGTAGAAGGATAGTGGTCGTTATGTTTCAACGTAGCCCTTTTCCCTGTAAATTACCATTTTCTAACTTTGTATATACTCTTTGGAATCACGCGTTTGGCTGATCTCCATCTTATCAATAAAATTTGATCCCTTGTGCTTGTGTTTGTAATTCTTTACTTGTTTAGCTTTACAGAATGACGTTGTTTAAACTTAATCAGCGATTCTTGAAATAAAACAAAAATGAATTTACTTGTTAAACTTTTTCTCCTTTTAAATTAAAGATGGCATTTCTTTTGACTGTTGAACATCAGAAGAACATCAATCGCTTCTCCCGAAGTAAGCGAACTTCAAAGTACAGAATCAAGGTACTCCTTCTAGACCAGTACTCCTGAATGAAGGATCAATAATGTCAGAGACCATGTTTTGTCTGACATCCTCGGCCGAGTTCTCATCTCTTAAGCCCGATCAACAAAGCTCCCAACGGGACCATCTCTCCTAAGCAAGATGGAATTGCTATTTTGAATCAACGGTACTTCTTCGCCCCGCGATGGCCGAGTATCCAATTGTGTTCATCCATTAGTCTGTATGTCGCGTCTGTTTTGTCAGCATATACATACATACATCATGCATTTTTTATTTGCATTCACATTTCATATTGCATCACTATCACTCTAGCCGGTCTTGTTCCCTAGTGGTAGAAGTCCTCTCAATCGAGTTGTCAGTTCTTGCCTCGTCAGGAAATACTGTGTCTGAACAACCTCGCTTCCAGTTTAATTCTGGAAAGAATGTGGTCCTTGACCACTTTGATAACTTGAACCTCTGAAAAGCCAGAGAAAACTTTCAGAAAACATCACTCTTCGCCATTGAAGATGATATCCTTGTTTTCCCGGATTAAGGAAAATCCACAGAGAAAGCCTCTTAAACAGAGATTCAGCAGTACATCAGTATTTCTCCGAAAATCCGCTGATGAAAAGGTCATTGGCACCTCAAAATTGGATCCCATCATATGGCATTTCTCCGGGAAGATCCCGAGAAAAGTATGATGTAACCCCAAACGAAAACAGTCTCTCCAGAGACTCGCTTTCCCCAGTAGAATCGACAAATGGCGTCTCCAAAACAGAGAAGTTTGTGTACCTCTACAATTCAGACGAATGGGTTCCCCAGCAAGTCTGACATCAAAACTTTTTCCACTCAAATGGCATCTCCCCAGGAAAATTCGGCGAGAAGTTTGAAGGAAAGCCGCTACGAATAGCGTCCCTTGTCAGTAAAGTTTATTGACAAAAGAAACTAAGACCAGTTCCTTGGTAAGGAAACCAGGATCGAGGGGAAGTTTAAATCAGAAACTAAGACCAGTTCCTTGGTAGGAAACCAGGATCGAGGGGAAGTTTAAAAAAGAAACTAAGACCAGTTCCTTGGTAGGAAACCAGGATCGAGGGGAAGTTTAAATCGGAAACTAAGACCAGTTCCTTGGTAGGAAACGAAGAACGAGGGGAAGTTGACAAAAGAAACTAAGACCAGTTCCTTGGTAAGGAAACCAGGATCGAGGGGAAGTTTAAATCAGAAACTAAGACCAGTTCCTTGGTAGGAAACCAGGATCGAGGGGAAGTTTAAATCGGAAACTAAGACCAGTTCCTTGGTAGGAAACCAAGAACGAGGGGAAGTTGACAAAAGAAACTAAGACCAGATCCTTGGTAGGAGACCAGGATCGAGGGGAAGTTTACCTTTTCTAAGCATCATCGCTTAGCTAAAGAAGATGAATGCGTAAGCTACCATTCATAACCACCATCAAAATTTCGGGTATTCCGATATTTAATCCTCTTGCACCCCGAATGCCCGAACACCTTCGTCATTCACACCTTCGGGTCCAAGAAGATTAAATAGGGGCATCTGTAATACCCCAAATTTTGACCACTTAGATTTCCCATCATTGTGAAAATCATCATCACAATATGGGTGAACCATCATGCTTCATCAGTCTCCCCAAAGATGGGTGAGCATCCACTACAATCAAAATCAGGGTTTCAAGCCCTCTCTGAGCTTTAGACAAAGGCTCAATCAAGAAATGACTTGATTTTCAACTTGTCTAATCTCTCAAACATCCTCAAAGGATCAAAAGGACTCCCACTTCAAGGATTAAGCACAAGGTTGCTCCCTTCTAGGTGGATCAAGCCTCAAGATCGCCAGTGTCACCAAATTAGGGTTTTGATCACCCAGGGCCTCCAGATGAAAAGTTTCATCTGGGCACAAGCCATGGATCCAAAACATATCCTAATATACTTCATGGAACCTCATGAACCCATGCATCAAGTCAATTTTGCCTCAAGGGATGCATTCATCAAAAATCAAGAATTAGGGTTTCTTGACCTAATTCACCCCTAAGTTGACTTTTGGGACAAACCATGAGCCAAGACCTCAAGGCATGATTTGAGGGTCTCTAATATACCATATTGATCCATTTGGGACAATGGATTAATCCAAGAAGTTTGAGCAACAAGTCTCAATTCCATCTGCACCACAATTAGGGTTTTAAGGGAAAAGTCAATTGTAACTTTGACTTTTGACCAAGACATGCTCCCAAACCCTAATACATGATTGAATATACCCTATGACACCCATGGAACATGTCCATCAAGTTTGATTTAGGTCAAGGACATGATTTCCTGAAGAATTGCACAGTTTGGAATTCATCTGATAAAAAGTCAACTGTGCACAAAAGTCAACTTTGACTTTTTGAGATTTTTCACCAAAATGGATTTTTAACCCTAAAATGATGTTAATGTATGATTTGAATCATCATTCATCAAGAAAAATCAAGAAAAGTGAGATAACTTGTAAAAGGGGTAACCATAAAACTTAGAAATTTTTCTAAGTTAAAAATAAAGTGGCAAGGGTACTAACTTTGAAGGACCATAACTCCTAAACCACAAGGCCATTTTTTCTCATCCAAAGATGGATTTGTAGCCCTCATTATCACCTACAAAAACTTCAACTACAAGTCATTCCAATTCATTAAGGATTTTGAGTTATGGAGTGATCAAAGTGGCTGAAAAGTGAAAATGTCACTTTTTCCAACACTTAGTGAAATTTTCACTAAGTCAGATTCTGCCTCACTTTTTGCCAAATGTAGGGGAATTTTTCACTTGGAATCAAAAGAGATCAAAACCAAACTTGTTCAAACAGTTGTTGTATCATGTAAGAGCTTTCCAAAATGGCCAAGAACATTGCCAAATTCAACTTACACCATGAGATATGACATTGGCAAGTTGCCTTGCTAAAATCTGTCAAGGCAAGGCAGAATTTGCAACTTTGGTCGATTTGCCGAAATCAGCCAAATTCAATTGATCCTATCCACTTGGACACCTCAGAGGATTGAATCTAAAGGGGACAATCACTGAGCCAAGCCTCCAAAGTCCATGGAACAAGAAATAGCATGTTAAACCTAGAATGGGCAAAATAGGGACAAGACTTCAAATTTGGAATGAGGCATTCAATGGAACCATCAAGGTGGCATCGACTGAGCCATTCTCATCTAAAATCAGTCAAGACTTATCCAAGACCAAGGGAACCAAAGCTCTGTGCCCTAACCTCTAGTCAATGGCAAGAGGAGACTTGGATTTTCATTTGCCAACATTGGCCAAACCTACTTACCAGCTGCCATGCACTATTCCTTGCAAAAAAAACTTGCTCTACTATAAATAGAGCTCAATTGTGGTCAGTTTGAGTACACCAAAGCCATCTAACAGATGCTTTCCTCAAAATCTCCTCTTTCACTCCAATTTTGCCTTCTAAGGCAAGTCACTATCGGGTTTTGAGTTTGAGAGCAATTCCAATCAAACCAATCACTCACACACCTCACATACATCACATATGAGCTGATCAAACACTTAGATTACTTCTGAAACATCAATTTCACAAAATCACCAGCTGGTTGCTCAAGGTTTTAACCAAAGTGCAGCTGAGGTACCACAAAATGATCCAGCCAATTTCAATCAAGTCCAACCATCCAAACACAATCCATAGGGGGTAGGGAAGCTGTTCAGATCATCACAACTCATCTGTAACACCTCCAGATCAAAAATCACTTTGAACTTGCTGTCACGGCCTAGAGGTAAGCACATGCTTGGTCATCTCTCAATCTATGCATATTTCCTCGCACAATAATTTGGCCATATGTTCATAATCATGCATGGAATGTTTTCCCTCAATTAATTGCATTGTTTGAATAGTGTATCAAAAATCCTAGCCTTCATGCAGAAATTAGGGTTCTTGAGGTCTCTTCGTGATTTCTTGGCGCCATTTTTAGAAATTCAAATATTTGAACTTTGTGATTTTGTTTAATTGATTCAAAAATTAATTTCTCTCTGAGTTTTAATGATTTTGAGTTGATTCTTTTTTTAATAATTCACAAAAATGTTAAAATATTTTATTTTATCAAAAAATCCCTAAAAATATTATTTATTTCATATAATTGATATTTTGTAAAGAATTAATATTTTGATTGTTTTTGACATTTTAAATATTTTTTATAGATTGGTTTTGCAACTTTTAATGCTTTCTAATTATTTTGTAGGTCAATACTTAATTTTTGAAGCATTAATCCAAGATCAAAATTTTTTTTCCATGTGTTAAACAATTTTTTATCATTTTAATTGAATTTTTATTCAATTAAATACATTTTGAAAACAAATTAGGGTTTTGGATTAATTCAACCCTCATAAATCATTTTCAAAACCTTTTTGGGCCTCTTGAGAGAGTGTAAGACCCATCCCCCCTTGTACAAAAACTTTTTGGGCCTTATTCATTGTATAAGTCCCTCTGTACAAGTAAACGGCGCGATCGTCGCCTTTTTTTTAAAATAAACTTGGGCCTACCCTCGAGTAGTAAGACCCATTTCTTTTTCTTAAAACTTTTTGGGCCTCCAATAGAGTGTAAGACCCAATCCTTTTTTTTTTACCAAATCATTTTTGGGCCTCAGTATATTGTATAAGTCCCGATACCGTAAAAAATAAACGGCGCAATCGTCGCCTTTTCAAAAATAACCTTGGGCCTCTCCTTGAGCTATAAGACCCGTTCAAAACACTTTGGGCCTCTAGTAGAGTGTAAGACCCAATCCCCTTTTAACCAAAACCTTTTGGGCCTCACTTATTGTATAAGTCCCTCCGCGTTAAAAGCAAACCTCGGCGCGATCGCCATTTTTAAACGAAAAATCATTTGGGCCTACCCTCGTGTTATAAGCCCCACTCTTTTTCCTTTAAACCTTTTTGGGCCTCTTGAGAGAGTGTAAGACCCATCCCTTTGTACAGAAAACCATTTTGGGCCCCAGTCACTTGTATAAGTCCCTCTGTACAAAGTCAAACAGTGCGCTCACTGATAAAACCCTGGGCCTCTCCTTGAGCTGTAAGCCCCAAATCTTTTTCAAAGCACTTTCTCCTTTGATTTTGAATATACTGTTGTTTTCAATCTTTCTTTGTTGAACAACTAACCAAACAGCATGGAAGCACTACAACCGAGTAAGTGGTTATCACTTTCATTTACTGCTTTCATATTATAAATTGTATTGTGGGGCTGCTCACTGTAAGTCTCCTTTCATAAACTCATATCTACTGTGTAATAATAGTATATATATTTCGAGTTTCCCCGGCAACTACGTCTAGAACTAGGTGACGCCGTTTCATTTATTCGTAGAAATAGACGCCTAGATCCCCAATAGGAGCACCAGATAGAGTCTTCTCTTCGGCTGTCCTCCTTAGGAATCATCAAGAAGCTCTACTCCCCAAGATGAATGTATTCTCCGTGAATGACATCTTTGAGTTTCTTCCAAATTCTCGAACTTTCCTGACTTGATCTATTCCTTGTGGATAGCTTGCCTTGAATGTCTCGGGGTTTGGGTACCCACTACGGTCATAATCTTGGACCTTAACTAAGGAACCCTCTTTAAAAGCTAAAAGTCGCTGGATAGTAAACCTCGCACGTTTACCAGTGGTTTTTATCTTTAAAAGAGTTATCTCTCCTAATGGAAAGGAGATGATAGACCCAAGGGCTTCTTAAAAGCATCGGCCTCCTCTTGGGCATTATTTAAGGACCCTACGGCTTCTTAGAAGTATTCACAGCCTCCTCTTAGGCTTCGTATAATGATCTCTTCCTCCGGGAATGATAGCCTCCTCTTGGGCTTCGTACAAGGACCCGTCGGCTTCTTAAAAGTTTTCAGCCTCCTCTTGGGCTTCGTACAAATTGTCCCGACGACCTCCTAGAGGTATAGGAACAGAACTTAGTCATCTGCATAGAACAGTCCTTTCATAGAGTCTACTACTGTTTCTCACAGCATAGTACAAAAGATGAAACTCTAGACACGGACAGTCTAACTTCCTTGAGTCTCAAAGACATTCTCAAGCGACCCCTTCGTTAAATAGGAAGGAAACCCGCAGACTCGGACAGTCTCAATACCCTTCGAATTTCCCATTTCCTCAAAGAGAAGGAAATATCCCTGGTCCTCAAATCAAATCCCTGAGTACAGTGTTGCTCATATAAGAACTGATTTTCCTTTTAAAATCAGTATATTGGATCTGTCACTTAACTGAAACAGTTACCATGGCCTCCTCTTGGGCTTTGTACAATGATTCTCCCCAGCGGAGTCAAACAATGTTCAGCCTCTCTCTCGGGCTTTGTACGAGACACATCAGAGACTCTCCCTAGTTGGGTCAAAAGCTTTTAGCCTCTCTCTCGGGCTTTATACGAGACACATAAGAGACTCCCTCGTTGAGTCAATCACCCCTTTCGCCTCCATCTCGGACTTTATACGAGATACAAAAAGGTTCTTATTGAGCCAAACAAACAAAAATAGCCTCCTCTTAGGCTTTGTATAATGATTTTCCTAGCGGAAATTAGCCTCCTCTTAGGCTTTGTATAAGAAAACCACTGGTTGATCCAATCAACCTTTTAGCATCAAAGTTGTGCCTCGTTCACAGTATACAAACAGCAACAACTCCTTTCCCTTCATCTAATCTTTGTAAGCGGCAAGCCTCTGGATCATCTATATCCACGCCACTGTCCCTCTTTTAGCATGAGAAATTCCTAAGAAAAGATGGCATTGCTCTACACTGAGTTAAAGTCTTCTCCTTCAGGTCAAAACCCTTTCTTCGGAAATTATGGCATTGCTCGGATCCGCGTATCCCAGTTAAAGTAATTCTCCTTCTCCCCTCTTTAGAGATGACAAATTCTCTCTAAAGCCGAGGTCTTTCAGCTTCACGTCTTGGGCTTTGAACAAGACACAAATAGACCCTTCAGCTTCACATCTTGGGCTTTGAACAAGATACAAACCACCTTTCGCTTCACGTCTTGGGCTTTGAACAAGACACCAAAAACACCCATTTCCTCCCATAGAATAGGAGGAACTACGAACGCTCTGATTTCCTTGTTTCGGTAAACGGGAATACGTAGGCATAAGATCGAAAGAAAAGATCTTAGCGAGCGCAATCAACAAAAAACCCAAATCCCGTATCTCCATCAATCAAAAAGCAGTAATTCAAAAGCATCAGTCCTAACATCCTAATCCTTATTCCCCGCCAGAAACCTTCTGCCTAGATAAAAAGAAAGAAAACCGTATTGGCGAAAATACAAATAACCAGTACAAAGGCCCCCCCACATTGATAGCATTCGTAACCTAACAGATCGCTGTTTAAACTCAGTATGCAAGCAGGGTTAATTGGAGACATCTATTTCCCTTCCTTATTCAGCTCACAATAGGATAAAAAATGAATCGACCTGTAGTCAAAGCTCAAACCGCAGAGAGCGACCAGCGCTTAAGAACCGCGTCCAAAATCGCTCGCTACACTTTCCTTGATTAAATTGGGATCATGATGTAAAATGCTAGAAAAGTTGGCTTCATAACATAGGTAGATTTGGTTGAAATATTTTCTAAGTGTTTTCGTTCAAAAAGTAGTGAACCCTCCACTTCATTGCCTCATTTCTCTCAATCCATGCATTTTTTGAGAAATCATCCTCTAGGACAAAGTTGTAGTATGGAACAAGCTTTTCAATTTGGTCTTTGGAGCAAATAAATTGGTTGCTTGAGGAGGAAGTTATGGCCTTGGAAAGTAGGGCAAAAATCATAGAATTTCATAACTTAGTGAAATTTTCCAAAACCCTAAGTTTGCAACTTTGATATTTTCTTTGATTTTCTTGATTTATCATTATCAATGCATTCACCAATCATATGTTTATGATATTTTACTCGAGGAAATCATGTTTAACCTAAAAATGCCAAAACTCAGGCTTTGAGTTGACCAGTTGTTTCACTTTGTATCAGATGAATCCTACTTTGTATTTGCTAATGAATCAAGCTTCTTAGGCAACTAGGATCTTATGAATGGCCTTTAAAGATGTATTGGATGTCCTTGAATCATGTTTTAAAGTGTAGGATCATCCTCAGATGAAAAAGTCAATGGTAAGCATCACTCAGTCAAAAACCCTAATTTGGTGCATCTGATGAAATTTGAAGCTTGATGAGTTTGAAATGATGCATTCTTGTACTTGATAGTTTATGAAGGGAAACTATTGATCAATGTTGAATGTATTAGGGCTTGAGAGGTTGAGGATCATACCAATCCTTGGCTAATCATCAGCTTGAACATCTTGAGTTACAACCTAACTTGTAAAGCAAGCAAGCACACATTTCTTGTATTTGTAATGGGTGATTAATGCATAAAACACACCCACATGTAATGCTAAATGATGCAAATGATTTGAGTTTGGTATAATCTTAGGGGTAAAAATTAGGGTATGACAGATGCCCCTATTTAAGTTTCTCCTATCTAGAGATGTGAAGATTGACATCTTAGTCTCGACCAGATAAGAGAGACTTAGATACAAAAATGCACAATTTTGGCCCCTAAGATGCCACTAATGATGTGATATGACATGCAAGACATGGAATATATGGGAAATGATGCCATAGGAGACTAATGATAGACTATACCACTGGGCTGGGGAATAACAAAAGAATGATCCACGGGGGAAAGAAACACTTCCACGGAAAACCCAATTAACAACGGTTAGGAAATATATATAATCACGCGGGCCCAGGTGCTGTAATGTAGAGTATGGTTGTATATATGATACTTACAATCATGTCCCAGTAACCGTTGTATTTAACTGGAAAGCGCGCGCCCTATCACAACTGGTTTTCCAAAAGACCGTTGTGATAAAAATAATGGTCTTATGTTCGATTTCCAACTGCACCATTTTGATATTTATTTATTTTTTAACAGCGCGTGAGTATTATAACGGTTATGATATATAACCATTGTTACATTTTCTGCAGAATTAACAAATATTATCATGTTTTTATAATTAATCCCATTTTTTAACCTATATTATTGTTCACCATATCACAGCAGAAAATACAACTCACATTTGTGATAAAGTTATCATAATAATATTAATTGTATCATATTCATAATATCACATAATTGTATCATATTCAATTGTATCAGAACAAACATCCTACAAATTATCAGAACAAACAACCTACAATTTATACGTTACATAACATCACATAATTATAACTTGGTGTTTTGGTATCTTGTCTCTTGGTGTCTTGACTCTAAAGACCTATGATTTCAAATAATTATACTTGTTAGTAAAAATACTTGGAAACTATAACATATAATTAATATAGGGTTAAATAAGTTTTAAGTCCCTATAAATATAGCGATTTTCAATTTTGGTCCCTCTAAAATTTTTCATTAAGAATTGGTCCCTATAAAATTTTCCGTCTCAATTATGAGTCCCTGACGTCAAATGGGGCTAACGGAAGCTGACGTGTCAATTATTATAAATATAGCGATTTTCAATTTTGGCCCCTATAAAATTTTTCATTAAGAATTGGTCCCTATAACATTATAATTAATTAATTTAATTATATAAGAAATTAATTAACAGAAATTTTAAACTAAAAACTATGAGATCTTGTTATCTGTTAACTAAAAACTATGGTCCCTAAAAACATAAAATTCATAATGGGGGGTTTCTTCAACCTTCGATCAAAGAAATGGTTGAGAGCATTGATCACCCGGAGTTGTGCAATCGTGCCAACTATAATTGTGGCTATAGTTTATAACAGCTCAAAAGCCTCATTAGATGTTTTGAATGAATGGCTTAATGTGTTTCAATCCCTACAAATTCCCTTTGCATTGATTCCCCTCCTCACGTTGGTGTCCAAAGAGTGTATCATGGGGTCCTTTAAGATTGGGTCTGTTCTTCAGGTGAGTTGATCACATTGTTCCTTCATTTTAGTAATTGTAAAGTTTTAGATTTTTGAAGTTTGAATATTTTGTGTGAAATTGAACTTGCTTTTGTCCTTGACTTGTTTTACTGAACAATATGAAATAGACATTGAGTAAACTGATACATTTTTATTAAAACTTAAAATATTATTTGCATGTAAAATAATGCATTATTTTGTTTATTTTGTAGAGGGTGGCGTGGACGGTTGTTGCACTGATAATAGTAATTAATGGTTATTTCTTGGTAGATTTCTTCGTTTCTGAGGTGAACGACGCACTGTTTAATTTTGTAGCCTGCTCTTGCACAGTTTTATACATTACATTCCTTGAATATTTAATTTCACAAAGTGGCGCTCTTCCTTCCGCATTGGTGGATCGACTTCCAAAGGGATTTTCTGTTCCTGAGAACTAAACCAACATAAGTCACAACATTGAATATATGGACATAGCATGGCAAGCCTCAGCTAGACAATTTTGCCTGATATGTTTTACTCATACAATGTGAAGGATGCATTAGAGTTCCTCCAACCCTGCAATGGGGATTAAAGGATGTACAAGGTCAGATAGTGAAGAGAACCTAGGTTTAACCGCACTTGTTTTATCCGATAGGGGTATAGAGGTTACGTACAAAGTTTAAACGAGACGATAATGGAAGATGTGGAGAGAGCATCACGACAATTTACAATTTGCTGGATAGATTACTTTCCTGCTTGTTTTATTATTTTTCTAAGAAGTTGTGAATTGCTACACCATTCTTTGATGTAAACAGTTGTGTTTAAATAAACAGAATAATGTTGATCCAGGTCCTCTACACCAATTCATTCTCTCTACTCTTTACACGAAAATTCATTCTCTCTCTATCTTGATCGTCTCTCTCTTTGCACCATATGTTAGAGATGAATAACACTCATATTTTTGGTGTAGAGAGTAGAGAGGTGTTGAGGATCCATTTTCATAGTTTTTAGTTTAAAATTTATGTTAATTAATTTCACATATAATTAAATTAATTAATTATAATTTTATAGGGACCAATTTTTAATGAAAAATTTTAGAGGGACCAAAATTGAAAATCGATATATTTATAATAATTGACACGTCAACTTCCGTTAGCCCCATTTGACGTCAGGGACTCATAATTGAGACGGAAAATTTTATAGGGACCAATTTTTACTGAAAAAATTTAGAGGGACCAAAATTGAAAATCGCTATATTTATAGGGACTTAAAACTTATTTAACCCATTAATATATTATGAATAAAGAATAAATTATGTACTTGTTAATTTTCCCATATGCCTTCTTCATGATCGATTCGAATAACATGCACAACATCTCCATCAACTTCATCATATGAGGTAGGAACTTGTGTTGTGTAAGAAGGTGTGGACAGAATATCAAGACTTTCATCACTTAAAGGAGTGTGTTTTCCTTGGAGAACGATTGATCATTTTCCCGATATGTCTGATGGGTCGGTAACATAGAAAACTTGTTTTGCATGAGAAGCCATGATGAATGGTTCAGTCATAAAAAGATGCCTTGCCAAGGTCAACCCGGGTGAATCTTAAGTCATTAATGTGGACACCATTGCTATTATTGGGAACCTACTTGTATTTAAATAAAGCCACTTTGAAAATAACATAGTCAATCTCCCAAATCTCATCAATGACCATAAAACGCTGTAGTTGCCAATACAGGATTCTTATTTTTTGAAGTAGAGAAATACATCGATTTGGCTTCAACCATAACCCCATTATTTTTTAATTGTACTACGATCATCTTTTGATTTTGTATAAAAGGTATAATGACCAATGTCGTATGCTTTCCAAGTAATGACACAAAAATTTGGCTTGTAAGATAACCATTTAAGTATCTCGGATGCACTAAGATCATTAGATACACTTTTATTAAACCAATCTATGAATCTCTTGTTATGCTCTATCAACAACTTGTCACTCATTCGGGGATATTTTTTCCTCAAAAGTCTTTTGTGAGTATCTATGAAAGGTTGAACTTCTTCTATATTATTCAATATATAGAAATGTGCTTGAATAACTACATACCGAGCCATTAACTTAACATTTAGACCTTGAATACCTTTTCCGTTTGTGTTAGCATGACGAGACTTATGAATTCCTATAGAATCTGCGTCTAACAAATAGTTTGTACAAAACTCAACAGCTTCTTTTGTGATGTACCTTTCAACAATCGAAGCTTCCGATCGGTGATGATTCTTCGTATATCCTTTAAAGATATTCATATATCGCTTTATTGGATACATCCACCTTAAATAAACTGGACCACAAATTCTGATTTCTCTGACTAGATGAACAAATAAGTGAACCATAATGTCAAAAAATGATGGAGGAAAATACATCTCCAATTGACACAAGATTATGGCAGCCTCATCTTCTAATTCATCTAATTTTTTGAAATCAAGAACTTTATTAAATATGGCATTGAAGAATAAGCACAATATCATTATAGTTACTCTCACATTTTTTGGTAGGATCCCACGGAAAGCCATTGGTAGAAGTTGTTGCATCAATACATGACAATCATGAGATTTTAAACTAATTAACTTGAGATCTTTCATTGATACATGTTCCTTGATGTTTGATGAGTAACCTTGCAGAACTTTAATACGTTCCAAACATTCGCAAAAAAATTTCTTTTCCTTTTTAGATAGAGTGTGACATGCTGGAGGCAGATAAGTTCTTTTTCCTGTCTCTATTGGAGCCAACTGTTTTCGTATACCCATTTTCTCCATATCAAGATAGGAAGTCTTACTATCTTTAGTCTTGCTTGGAATGTTTAGAAATGTGCCAATTAAACTATCACACACATTTTTATCCACGTGTGTCACATCAAGACAATGTCTAACATCAAGACTTGACTAATATGGAAGATCAAACTTTTCCCAGAATATGCATTATGAACTTCAACGCCTTCATCCCACCAAAGTCATAAATCATCAATTAAATGACTTAGATAAACATCTATGTCGTTACCAGGTTGTCATGGTCCAAAAATCATCATACTTAACAGTATATACTTGCGCTTCATGCACAAGCAAGGAGATAGGTTGTAAATAGTGAGAAGAACAGGCCATGAAGTATAATTAGTGCTCATATCACCAAAGGGGTTCATTCCATCAGTGGCAAGCCCAAGCCTAAGGTTTCTTGGCTCAAATCCAAAACCCAGAAACAACAGTTCAATTTTCTTCCATTGCAACGAATCATCTACATGGCGAATGTTTCCATCACGAGTCCTTTCATCTGCATGCCATCTAAGATTATTTGTGTCATTCGAATTAGCAAAAAGTCTCTTAAATCATGAAATTATTGGCAAGTACAATAACACTTTAGTAGGAGGATGCTTCCTACTAATAATGTCATAGTCATTGTCATCACCATTGTTGGCCTTCAACTTGTGATGTGACATACCACATTTCGGACATTGATACAAGTCTTCATACTCTTTCCGATATCATATGGAATTATTAGAGCAAACATGTATGTTTATATACTCTATACCCATTTGTAGCTCCCGAAAGATTCGCATCCAACGGTACAAACGCGAGAGTGGCACAGAAGACACAGAGTCACCAGCAATGTGTATTTATCCCAAGAGAGGGAAAGGAAACACCGACTAAACTTGAGGGGAAGGAAAGAGCATGGTCTTGCGACCAAGAGAAATGGGTACGGGAGTCGGTTACGCGAAGGGAAGATGTTAACACCCAACACGTCCATCGTACTCGATGGGATCCACGCTTGTTGTCTGCATCAAAGGGTGTCGTCATCTGGAGCTCCACTGCTACTGGACCGGAGAAGAAATGGGAACGGAAAGGACAGAGAAATGAAGAAGAAAAAGCAAGAACAAGAAACAAATGTAGGGAAAATAAAAGAAGTGCTCGCATGGGCCCTACCCCACTGCCTACGTATCTCATCGGGAGCATGAGAATCAGAGCGACGTAGTTCCCCTCACTAGGGGTGGATTGTGTTTTTTAGGGAACGACTTACGTTCTAGCTCAGGTGTTGTAGACTCGCTGAGAATGAGTGAGATGAGAAAAGAATTCCCAAAGGAAAGACGTTATTGTTTGTTTAATGTTTTTTTAGCAAGAAGTGTCTTTTACAGTTATTTTTAACTTGCATTGAACCAAAGTCTTAAATACAGGAACGAATACTTCGCTCATAGTCCCCAACAGGACGTACACTAGGTATCCTAGAAGAATGAGAGAAAGCCCCTCGTTCCCCATTTCCCACATAGAAGGCTCAAGCGCAATACACGTTAACCTTTATTAAGTGCTTTGAAGAAGTTTTGAGATGAGAAGAGAGACGACACAAAGGAAACTCTAAAGGGAAACTAAGAGTCCTAATGTTATCATGCATGGATGTCCTATGGTTAGTGAGGCTTAGGAGGAACGACTACCTAAAACCTAATGCTAATCCTACTCCAAGCTTAATAAAAAATTAAGTTGGACTAGTAGCTCTAAAGGGAAAGAATCCAAGACTTGAACAAGTCTTGAGATTCCTGGGATGAGAAAGAGTGAAAGAGAAGAAAAGAGAAGAAGAAGAAGAGAGGTGAGATACGATAAGTGGCAGCAAGCACATCATATCATAAATGTCTAACTAAAATCAACAATCATGTTTCAAAGATCAATGCAAAACAATTTAAGTAAACATGCAAAGATAAACATGAAAGAATGCAAGCATACTTGTATGAAATGCACAATTAAGCATACATGGACTTCATATTAAAATGAAATGAGAAAGGCAAGATGAAAATGAAGACAAGTCAGAACCAATATCATATAATCATCAACAATTCATGTGTGCAAAAGTGATTCAAAACATGAAGCATTGAGATTCAAAGAAGTTCACAAAAGGAAAGGTAATGATATTCACCATACAATCCAAACCAAATGCATTCAACTATGCTCAAGTAACATGAAAACCAAGTATAGAACTCAAGAGGCAGTAGCATATGCATCAATATCATATCAAAACCAAACTCAAGTCATACAAGTCTAAACATCAATCAATAACTTCAAAACATGCACCAAAGCAAACTACAAAAAGAGGACAAAGTTCCAACACTTAGGCATACTCAAACATGATTCAAACATGATCCACAAATTGTAAAAATTAGTCTCAAAGGACCTAAACCAGGGGTAAGCATCATATCAAAAGCTCATTCAAATAATCACAAAGAAAACCTATCAATTAAGCATAGCAAATCATATTGTGTAAAGAGATGTCAAGAGATGATCATGCATAAGTCACTTAAGGACAAATAAGCAAACATGCATCATATAACATTCAACAATTGTGAAATTAAAACTCAAATGATTTAGGTCAGAATACAATCACATGCTAAAAGATCCCACAAAAAATCACAAGATACGCAACTCAAACAATTAAACAAAGATCAAGTAAGCACCATGGTTCAACATGAAAAAGAGGGGGACCAAAATGCAATATGAAAAAGTTTTAAAAATGAAACAAAAATGTTTTTATGCAATTAAATGTGTTGGTGAAACAATGCAAAAAGAATGAGTCAAAAATGTGTTATAGATGAAGAGAAATAAAATCTACAATGCAAAGTATGCACATGTGATACAATTCAAAAAGAAAATCAATTAAACAATTAATTAAGGCATCAAAAAATAAAATTAAATAAGAAAATAAAATTTTACAAAATTTTATAAAATGCTAAACATGCTTCATGATTTTTTTATGATTTTTGGATGCATTAAAATGATTTTAAAAATTAAAATGCAAAACAACAATTAAATGAAAAATAAAAAGAAATAAAAAGCAGGTAAGGTGCAAACAGCAGCAAAATTACGTTGAAGAATGAAGGTGGGCTCATATTGGGGGTGGGAATAACAAAGCCCAAGCCAAAGGTCCATTAGTGAAGTCAAACAATCCCATGGAATTCATTCAAACATTCAGATTCAATAACAACCCCCAGGATCCATCTAACGCTCACCATCAGTCAATCAAAACACAATGTAATCATGATCTAAGGCTCAGATTCACACGCACACAATAAAAAGAGTATACACGCACACACTACATCATCAAAAATTAAAATAAAAAACACGTGACAAGCACACGCATTTGTAATTCGCTGGCATAATCTTAACCACATGATTCATCAGACGTACCACACTAAGTCAACAAATCAAAGATTAATCATGATGAGTGATCAGGATTGAAGGTTCACAATAACAAACATGTGATGACACATATGGAATTAATAAAATGAAATAGATTTTAAAAAGATGTGGCAACGTGTGGACCGTCAGATCAAACAGATCAATGGCTTCTTCCACCAAACCTTGGCTGGCCGAAAAATGCACCAGTCGTCGGAGCTAGGGCTCCGGTCACCCTCTCCGGTGAGCTTCAACATGAAAATCTCCAGAAATTGCTCATGAGTATACCATTTTGATCAGAAAAACAAGAGGATCACAAATATCATGCTCATTTTAACCAACACTCAACATACAATGCAAATCGAGCAAGAGAAAATTTAGATCCAAAACATTAAACTCAAAATACACACAATCTACACGTCCAAACTTCAAACAAACAATAACGTCTTTCCTTTGGGAATTCTTTTCTCATCTCACTCATACTCAACGTACGAACGTGCTCCTACTCGTTCTCATGCAAGACGGTAACACACTCGATTCAGTGAGTCTGCAAAACCTGAGCTAGAACGTAAGTCGTTCCCTAAAAAACACAATCCACCCCTAGTAAGGGGAACTACGGTACAAACGCGAGAGTGGCGCAGAAGACACAGAGTCGCCAGCAATGTGTATTAATCCCAATAGAGGTAAAGGAAACACCGCATAAACCTGAGGGGAAGGAAAGAGCATGGTCTTGCGACCAAGAGAAACGGGTACGGGAGTCGGTTACGCGAAGGGAAGGTGTTAGCACCCAACACGTCCATCGTACTCGATGGGATCCACGCTTGTTGTCTGCATCAAAGGGTGTCGTCATCTGGAGCTCCACTGCTACTGGACCGGAGAAGAAACGGGAACAGAAAGGACGGAGAAATGAAGAAGAAAAAGCAAGAACAAGAAACAAATGTAGGGAAAATAAAAGAAGTGTTCGCATAGGCCCTACCCCACTGCCTACGTATCTCATCGAGAGCATGAGAATCAGAGCGACGTAGTTCCCCTCACTAGGGGTGGATTGTGTTTTTTAGGGAACGAATTACGTTCTAGCTCAGGAGTTGCAGACTCCCTGAATTGAGTGCGTTACCGTCTTGCATGAGAACGAGTAGGAGCACGTTCGTACGTTGAGAGTGAGTGAGATGAGAAAAGAATTCCCAAAGGAAAGACGTTATTGTTTGTTTAAAGTTTTTTAAGCAAGAAGTGTCTTTTACAGTTATTTTTAACTTGCATTGAACCAAAGTCTTAAATACAGGAACGAATACTTCGCGCATAGTCCCCAACAGGACGTACACTAGGTATCCTAGAAGAATGAGAGGAAGCCCCTCGTTCCCCATTTCCCACATAGAAGGCTCAAGCGCAATACACGTTAACCTTTATTAAGTGCTTTGAAGAAGTTTTGAGATGAGAAGAGAGACGACACAAAGGAAACTCTAAAGGGAAACTAAGAGTCCTAATGCTAACATGCATGGATGTCCTATGGTTAGTGAGGCTTAGGAGGAATGACTACCTAAAACCTAATGCTAATCCTACTCCAAGCTTAATCAAAAATTAAGTTGGACTAGGTAGCTCTAAAGGGAAAGAATCCAAGACTTGAACAAGTCTTGAGATTCATGGGATGAGAAAGAGTGAAAGAGAAGAAAAGAGAAGAAGAAGAAGAGAGATGAGATACGATAAGTGGCAGCAAGCACATGATAACATAAATGTCCAACTAAAATCAACAATCATGTTTCAAAGATCAATTCAAAACAATTTAAGTAAACATGCAAAGATAAACATGAAAGAATGCAAGCATACTTGTATGAAATGCACAATTAAGCATACATGGACTTCATATCAAAATGAAATGAGAAAGGCAAGATGAAAATGAAGACAAGTCCGAACCAATATCATATAATCATCAACAATTCATGTGTGCAAAAGTGATTCAAAACATGAAGCATTAAGATTCAAAGAAGTTCACAAAAGGAAAGGTAATGATATTCATCATACAATCCAAACCAAATGCATTCAACTATGCTCAAGTAACATGAAAACCAAGTATAGAACTCAACAGGCAGTAGTATATGCATCAATATCATATCAAAACCAAACTCAAGTCATACAAGTCTAAACATCAATCAATAACTTCAAAACATGCACCAAAGCGAAGTACAAAAAGAGGACAAAGTTCCAACACTTAGGCATACTCAAACATGATTCAAACATGATCCACAAATTCCAAAAATTAGTCTCAAAGGACCTAAACCAGGGGTAAGCATCATATCAAAAGCTCATTCAAATAATCACAAAGAAAACCAATCAATTAAGCATGGCAAATCAACTTGTGTAAAGAGATGTCAAGAGATGATCATGCATAAGTCACTTAAGGACAAATAAGCAAACATGCATCATATGACATTCAACAATTGTGAAATTAAAACTCAAATGATTTAGGTCAGAATACAATCACATGCTAAAAGATCCCACAAAAATTCACAAGATAAGCAACTCAAACAATTAAACAAAGATCAAGTAAGCACCATGGTTTAACATGCAAATGAGGGGGACCAAAATGCAATATGAAAAAGTTTTTAAAATGAAACAAAAATGTTTTTTATGCAATTAAATGTGTTGGTGAAACAATGCAAAAAGAATGAGTTAAAAATGTGTTATAGATGAAGAGAAATAAAATCTACAATGCAAAGTATGCACATGTGATACAATTCAAAAAGAAAATCAATTAAACAATTAATTAAGGCACCAAAAAATAAAATAAAATAAGAAAATAAAATTTTACAAAATTTTATAAAATGCTAAACATGCTTCATGATTTTTTTATGATTTTTGGATGCATTAAAATGATTTTAAAAATTAAAATGCAAAACAACAATTAAATGAAAAATAAAAAGAAATAAAAAGCAGGTAGGGTGCAAACAGCAGCAAAATTACGTTGAAGAATGAAGGTGGGCTTATATTGGGGGTGGGAATAATAAAGCCCAAGCCAAAGGTCCATTAGCGAAGTCAAACAATCCCATGGAATTCATTCAAACATTCAGATTCAATAACAACCCCCAGGATCCATCTAACGCTCACCATCAGTCAATCAAAACACAATGTAATCATGATCTAAGGCTCAGATTCACACGCACACAATAAAAAGAGTATACACGCACACACTACATCATCAAAAATTAAAATAAAAAACACGTGACAAGCACACGCATTTGTAATTCGCTGGCATAATCTTAACCACATGATTCATCAGACGTACCACACTAAGTCAACAAATCAAAGATTAATCATGATGAGTGATCAGGATTGAAGGTTCACAATAACAAACATGTGATGACACATATGGAATTAATAAAATGAAATAGATTTTAAAAAGATGTGGCAACGTGTGGACCGTCAGATCAAACAGATCAATGGCTTCTTCCACCAAACCTTGGCTGGCCGAAAAATGCACCAGTCGTCGGAGCTAGGGCTCCGGTCACCCTCTCCGGTGAGCTTCAACATGAAAATCTCCAGAAATTGCTCATGAGTATACCATTTTGATCAGAAAAACAAGAGGATCACAAATATCATGCTCATTTTAACCAACACTCAACATACAATGCAAATCGAGCAAGAGAAAATTTAGATCCAAAACTTTAAACTCAAAATACACACAATCTACACGTCCAAACTTCAAACAAACAATAACGTCTTTCCTTTGGGAATTCTTTTCTCATCTCACTCATACTCAACGTACGAACGTGCTCCTACTCGTTCTCATGCAAGACGGTAACACACTCGATTCAGTGAGTCTGCAACACCTGAGCTAGAACGTAAGTCGTTCCCTAAAAAACACAATCCACCCCTAGTAAGGGGAACTACGGTACAAACGCGAGAGTGGCGCAGAAGACACAGAGTCGCCAGTAATGTGTATTAACCCCAATAGAGGTAAAGGAAACACCGCATAAACCTGAGGGGAAGGAAAGAGCATGGTCTTGCGACCAAGAGAAACGGGTACGGGAGTCGGTTACGCGAAGGGAAGGTGTTAGCACCCAACACGTCCATCGTACTCGATGGGATCCACGCTTGTTGTCTGCATCAAAGGGTGTCGTCATCTGGAGCTCCACTGCTACTGGACCGGAGAAGAAACGGGAATGGAAAGGACGGAGAAATGAAGAAGAAAAAGCAAGAACAAGAAACAAATGTAGGGAAAATAAAAGAAGTGTTCGCATAGGCCCTACCCCACTGCCTACGTATCTCATCGAGAGCATGAGAATCAGAGCGACGTAGTTCCCCTCACTAGGGGTGGATTGTGTTTTTTAGGGAACGAATTACGTTCTAGCTCAGGAGTTGCAGACTCGCTGAATTGAGTGCGTTACCGTCTTGCATGAGAACGAGTAGGAGCACGTTCGTACGTTGAGAGTGAGTGAGATGAGAAAAGAATTCCCAAAGGAAAGACGTTATTGTTTGTTTAAAGTTTTTTAAGCAATAAGTGTCTTTTACAGTTATTTTTAACTTGCATTGAACCAAAGTCTTAAATACAGGAACGAATACTTCGCGCATAGTCCCCAACAGGACGTACACTAGGTATCCTAGAAGAATGAGAGGAAGCCCCTCGTTCCCCATTTCCCACATAGAAGGCTCAAGCGCAATACACGTTAACCTTTATTAAGTGCTTTGAAGAAGTTTTGAGATGAGAAGAGAGACGACACAAAGGAAACTCTAAAGGGAAACTAAGAGTCCTAATGCTAACATGCATGGATGTCCTATGGTTAGTGAGGCTTAGGAGGAATGACTACCTAAAACCTAATGCTAATCCTACTCCAAGCTTAATCAAAAATTAAGTTGGACTAGGTAGCTCTAAAGGGAAAGAATCCAAGACTTGAACAAGTCTTGAGATTCATGGGATGAGAAAGAGTGAAAGAGAAGAAAAGAGAAGAAGAAGAAGAGAGATGAGATACGATAAGTGGCAGCAAGCACATCATAACATAAATGTCCAACTAAAATCAACAATCATGTTTCAAAGATCAATGCAAAACAATTTAAGTAAACATGCAAAGATAAACATGAAAGAATGCAAGCATACTTGTATGAAATGCACAATTAAGCATACATGGACTTCATATCAAAATGAAATGAGAAAGGCAAGATGAAAATGAAGACAAGTCCGAACCAATATCATATAATCATCAACAATTCATGTGTGCAAAAGTGATTCAAAACATGAAGCATTAAGATTCAAAGAAGTTCACAAAAGGAAAGGTAATGATATTCATCATTCAATCCAAACCAAATGCATTCAACTATGCTCAAGTAACATGAAAACCAAGTATAGAACTCAACAGGTAGTAGCATATGCATCAATATCATATCAAAACCAAACTCAAGTCATACAAGTCTAAACATCAATCAATAACTTCAAAACATGCACCAAAGCGAACTACAAAAAGAGGACAAAGTTCCAACACTTAGGCATACTCAAACATGATTCAAACATGATCCACAAATTCCAAAAATTAGTCTCAAAGGACCTAAACCAGGGGTAAGCATCATATCAAAAGCTCATTCAAATAATCACAAAGAAAACCAATCAATTAAGCATAGCAAATCAACTTGTGTAAAGAGATGTCAAGAGATGATCATGCATAAGTCACTTAAGGACAAATAAGCAAACATGCATCATATGACATTCAACAATTGTGAAATTAAAACTCAAATGATTTAGGTCAGAATACAATCACATGCTAAAAGATCCCACAAAAATTCACAAGATAAGCAACTCAAACAATTAAACAAAGATCAAGTAAGCACCATGGTTCAACATGCAAATGAGGGGGACCAAAATGCAATATGAAAAAGTTTTTAAAATGAAACAAAAATGTTTTTTATGCAATTAAATGTGTTGGTGAAACAATGCAAAAAGAATGAGTTGAAAATGTGTTATAGATGAAGAGAAATAAAATCTACAATGCAAAGTATGCACATGTGAGACAATTCAAAAAGAAAATCAATTAAACATTTAATTAAGGCACCAAAAAATAAAATAAAATAAGAAAATAAAATTTGAAAAAATTTTATAAAATGCTAAACATGCTTCATGATTTTTTTATGATTTTTTGGATGCATTAAAATGATTTTAAAAATTAAAATGCAAAACAACAATTAAATGAAAAATAAAAAGAAATAAAAAGTAGGTAGGGTGCAAACAGCAGCAAAAATACGTTGAAGAATGAAGGTGGGCTCATACTGGGGGTGGGAATAACAAAGCCCAAGCCAAAGGTCCATTAGCGAAGTCAAACAATCCCATGGAATTCATTCAAAGATTCAAATTCAATAACAACCCCCAGGATCCATCTAACGCTCACCATCAGTCAATAAAAACACAATGTAATCATGATCTAAGGCTCAGATTCACACGCACACAATAAAAAGAGTACACACGCACACACTACATCATCAAAAATTAAAATAAAAAACACGTGACAAGCACACGCATTTTTAATTCGCTGGCATAATCTTAACCACATGATTCATCAGACGTACCACACTAAGTCAACAAATCAAAGATTATTCATGATGAGTGATCAGGATAGAAGGTTCACAATAACAAACATGTGATGACACATATGCAATTAATAAAATGAAATAGATTTTAAAAAGATGTGGCAACGTGTGGACCGTCAGATCAAACAGATCAATGGCTGGGAGTTCATCTTCTTCCTCCAAACCTTGGCTGGCCGGAAAATGCACCAGTCGCCGGAGCTAGGGCTTCGGTCACCCTCTCCGGTGAGCTTCAACGTGAAAATCTCCAGAAATTGCTCATGAGTATACCATTTTGATCAGAAAAACAAGAGGATCACAAATATCATGCTCATTTTAACAAACACTCAACATACAATGCAAATCGAGAAAGAGAAAATTTAGATCCAAAACTTTAAACTCAAAATACACACAATCTACACGTCCAAATTTCAAACAAAACATATCATCATGCTCAGTGAACCTCATAGATCATTATGCACACTTAAAATTCAAGTTCTAAGAGCATGAAAAGTTCAATAACCTGAGATTTTGAAGAGCTTAAAATACTCCTAGAAAACTAGAGATAAGCTGCAGATCTAGCCTTAGGAACCTCTAATTGCAAAATAAATGCAATTAGAGCTTGAATATGGTCTAGATCTTGAGTTTTGAACTTGAATCCTCTTGAACTGAACTTGGTGAAAACCTTGGTATGAGCTCAAAATGACAGTTGATTCTTGTTCTACTCTCTTCACTGATCAAGAATATGAAAGAATTTCTCAAGAAAACCTTATGGAGAGGGAGAATCGAAAATGAGAAAGTGAGTTGTGAAAAATGGATTCTGAGCCAAAATGAATGCCTGGCCTAATTTTGGAGGCATGAGTTAGCTTATATACTCTCCATTAGTCCACTGATTGTCATTAGCAAGTGATTAAACCTTTGGTTTGTGAGATTTGGATGAATTTGCAATTTTGCACTTTGTGTTACCACCCTTAATTCTCACGTGCCAACTCATGCTTCTCATGATAAAACACTCATACTTTCCATGTTGATCACAAATGAAATGGAATTGGGCCTTGCAATGACTTGGTTGGTGAGTTTTGAATCAATTTGCAATTTTGAACTTTGTTGAATAAGTGAAAAATAAGTCATGGAATTAATTGAAATAAAGGCCAAAAATGATCCTCTTGACTTGTATTTTGATGTTCTAATGGGACATGAAGCAATTGGGAACATTACAAGTCCTTTTGACTGAAAATGCTAATGGTGGAAAATTTGACATATAAGAAATCCATGAAATGCACCTTGCATTGTTTTGACCATAACTTGAGTTCTACAAATTATATGGAGACAAACTAGTACTTTTTAGAAATGGGAGAGAAATATCTTCAACTTTCAAGTTGGAGGAAAATTCACTTGAAGCTTCCTTGATGATGAAAAGTCAAGTTGAATGTGGTGAAAAAACTGCCAAAAATGGAAAGTTCTCATTACAGGTCATTTTCCAAATTTAGTAATTTTTGCACAAACTCTTGATTCTTGATGAATGACATGAGTCTTGACATTTGAGGACCATATGAGGATATGAGACTTTGAAAATCATGAAGAGAACCTCAAAAATTCCACAGTTGACTTTCTCCTTTTCAATTGACTTTTCTTGGTTCACAAGCAACTGATCCACCGAACATTCTTCACCAAAGAACCATCAACCAAATCTCCATCCATGAACACTTGTGAGCATATGGAACACTAGGAGAACATGCTTGAATCCGCAAATTCCTTCAAGAAGTCCTTTTGATTCACAAACCCTGATTGGTCCCTATGATCAGGAGGAAAAGATCCACTTGAAATCCTTTGCCATGCTTGACCATAAGAAGATATGATGAACCCCATGAGCAACCTTGAAGCTTGAGACTTGAGAATATGGACCAAGTACCTTGATCCCATGCCATATGCTGAATTCCATGCTATGCAATCTATGACCTACTATGGAATGCAAATGAGAAAAGCATAGACCAATTATTGAGAAAACATGAAGGTAAATTTTTGGGTATTACAGCTGCCCCTATTCAATCAACTGTGAATATGAATGGATGAAAGCAACGACTATCAGGAATTCAAGGTACATAGGGATTGAATACAAAAAATACCCGAGAAAAATTTGCACTGTGTGTTTAGAGAAAATGCTGGAAATGAAGTAAGGGTAAGGAAGAAAAGTTTGTGAGGAAGACCTTGGAACCATTGAACCCCATAGGAAACCTGTCGAGAACTGGTGAACAACCTGTCGGGAACTGGTGAGATACCTGTCGGGAACTGGTGCAATACCTGTCGGGAACTGGTGAAATACCTATCGGGAACTGGTGAGCTTGGACCTATTTTGCCTATCGGGAATGGGTAAGTGTACCTGTCGGGAACTGGTAAGGTTCAAACCAAAGGGAGCTGTCGGGAACGGCTGCAGTTTATAACCAAGGCTTACCTATCGGGAATGGGTAAGGGGACCTGTCAGAAACTGGCATGGTTAAAACTCAAAGGGAGCGGTTGGGAACGGCTTCAGTTTATAACCAAGGCTTACCTATCGGGAATGGGTAACGGGGCCTGTCGGGAACTGGCATGGTTAAAACTCAAAGGGAGCGGTCGGGAACGGCTGCAGTTTATAACCAAGGCTTACCTATCGGGAATGGGTAACGGGGCCTATCGGGAACTGGCATGGTTAAAATTCAAAGGGAGCGGTCGGGAACGGCTGCAGGAATCCTATCGGGGATGGTTCCAGGAGACATGTAAGCTGAGAGATACGACTTTGTGGGGAGCAAAACTGATGAAACCCTTTGCGCTGCTTTGAAATGTCTGTTGAGGAATGAACGAGATATTCCTTCTGGCTTTGCCAATGATATAAGGAGCAAAGTCTTAGACTCTCGCACGAGTTATCAAAACTGGCCTATGCTTCACATGCATATGTTTGAATTTTTCCATGGCGTAATGCTCCATCTCAATGGAAATGCTACGCGTTTTGAGGATGCTATGCGAACTATATGCAAAATACAAAGAGGCACTGAGCAAAATAAATGTTGAGGAAAGGAAGACAACTCCGCTGGGGATAACTGGGCTTACAACAAACTCTGCTGGGAAGACGTCCCTTGAGAGGATTTTATAGAATACCACGCCTCTTCAAACTCTACTGGGGACCTAAGCTTACAACAAACTCTGCTGGGGAGAATCATTTCAAAGTGTCTCATGCCAGGGAATATTTCTTAAGAGAATTTTACAGAAGATCCGACATCTTCCAACTCTTAAACCAATACCGAGCCTTGAGCTAGGATGCAGTAGTTAGGAGGCCACTCTGTTGGGGATAATAGATCTGGAATACTCCTGCCGGGGAATTTCATGATGCTCCATGCTTGAGATGGTCAACCACTTGATTTTGTCCCAAGATACAAGTCTGATCTGGAGAAAATGTCCCAAGAGGATTTTACAGAAGATTCGACATCTCCCAACTCCTGGACACTTACTGAGTCTTGAACATTAGCTGCAAGGTGTGTGAACCAACTCTATTGCGGTGTTTACAACCGTTATCGACACAGAAAATCTTGTAGCTGTTGGAAGTACTGAATAAGAGAATCGACTTAATAAGATATAGCGCTACCCAGTTGCACTTGACTTATCAATATCGCACCATCGTGCGCGATCGTCGTCCAGATGATGGATTCAATCAATAAACATTGTGACAAAAGAGTGACTTTGGTACCACCATTTGACAATGCTGCTGGGAATCATGAAGCTCTGTAAATACGTTGGGGATGGCTACCTCCAAGAATAACTCTCTTGCTGAGAAGTCTTCTCTGCCTGGGGAGGAACGATAATTTGCGCTTCGTAAAGGACTTTGGCTTTAAAGACGTCATACATCTTTGCATAGCTATCCAGTGAAATATCCACACCTGCAAACAAAAGAATGCGCATATGTGCCCTCAGGGTATTCAAACTCTCAGAGAGGTTTCTAGATCTTGACATAACTGCCCCAGACTGCATAGTGTACAAAAGAATTTGCCTCGACAAGATTCATAGAGATTTGCAACACTCTGCCCCAGTATACTGTATCTTGAAGAGGTGCTTTTGATTAACCGTCCTTTGAAGTAGGATAACTTCTCGTGCTCTTGAGGTGACCTACCCCAGTACAAGCCCTGTAGTGATTTTGCCCTTGACTGATTGATCTTCAAGAGATTTGAATAATCTCGATGTGATTGCCCCAGTTTACACGCTTGTGGAGAGATTTACCGGATCTCGACATAATTTTCCCAGTTCGAAGAAATATTCTCAACATGAATGCCCTATCTTGGCTACATTTTAAAGAGATTTCCCAGTGTGATTGTCCCAAGTTGGTTACATCTCAACACAAATGGCTGGGAACACCTTTTTCCCACACAACAATCTTTCAACAGTACGTCCTCTGGAATCTCAGGCACCTCAACTTGGCCAGTTTACGCTTCTCGACTGATGTTCATCATGTAACCTTCTTTGATGTCAAACACATGCAAGCAGAAAATGTTTATTATGAGAATGACAAATCTAATGCAACACTCATGTTATCCTTGAAGTCTTTATTGAACATATGTCGTACAACCGAGTTACGACACTTATTTTTGAAAGGAAAGAAATACGCACATGCAACACCAACAAAAATCTTATTAGCACAACTCATGGGAGTCAGGAACGCTGTCTCGTTGAAATACGCCTTCAGACTAAACCCTGTTTCAATTAGGACTTTTAAGGGTTGTAACGTGGCCTGGTTCGCGGTTTGGGAAAAAAGGATTTATGGCTCAAAGTTTATTGGTACCCACCCACTCTTCGTGATATTCTCCAGTCCTATGTTTAGCGGATTTGACACAAGCGCTCGTCTCTCAAAAGGTTTCCCGATTTCTTGGCCACAGGTGATTCGAGGCCTGACGAGGTTTTGGACTAGCAGTCACCCCTTTTGTCTTTTGGTGTCTGCAGTCAAACAACTTTGTTCTTATCGAGGATTTTCTTTGTAATCCTTTTAGCTTTTCGCTTTCTCATTCTTTTGCTTTTTGTTCCCTAATTTTTGCATGGACTGACTCTTTTGAGTTTTCAATTTTGAAGTCCAGCGGGATGCCTTAACTTTTGCCTAAGTCACTTGTTTTCATGTTTTTTTGATTTAGCAGGCTTTTTTCTTTTTCTCTCTCCTTTTTTTTTTTGAACAAGTCGTGTAACCCTGGCTTGTCTTGACTTTGTTGAAAGGGTTGTGACTGTTTCACTCTTCGGTTGGTGAGGAGTAACCATTGTGGTTCTACACCTCTTGACCTCTTGACGATGGAAAGGAAGGTAATGGATCCTTAGATGTACACTCCTTCTGAAAGTTGAACACTTGGTCAAATTAACTGACACCTACCCTGCCCCTGGGTTAAAATTGAGGGTTATTCGTTTTCAGAAAGAAACTCCTACTACTAGGCTCAAAGGGGTTGACAAAGGTCTATCTCCTTATCTCTCCAGTGTTTGTGAATTGGAAATAATTCCTGTACATCCTTAACAGGGTTTTATCTGAAAGCGTACCATTAGATATCTGCATTCTTATTTCGTCAGCCTCCCTCAAAGAGTTTGAGCAATAAAGTTGGTATTGCAGTGTATATAAGCATGACATGAGTGCATAAAAGTAAGATACTTCAAGAACAACACATCATTGCATTAAGATCCACATTCAAACACAAACAAGTTTTTTACATGCAGACAAATGTTTAAATAAACAAAGGAAAGCTACGTATGAAAATGCAATAAAGAAACTAATGATCGCCATTGTTGAGGAGACTTGACTTCGTCTGGACTCATTGCTTCAGGAGATGTATTTGTGGTCTCAAGTGCTAACTTGGGGAACTTCAGTTAATGCAAAACAAAAATTATATGAAAACTAAAAAGAAATAAAAAGCTGGTAGGGTGCAAACAGCAGCAAAAATACGTTGAAGAATGAAGGTGGGATGATACTGGGGGTGGGAATAACAAAGCCCAAGCCAAAGGTCCATTAGCGAAGTCAAACAATCCCATGGAATTCATTTAAACATTCAGATTGAATAACAACCCGAAGATCCATCTAACGCTCACCGTCAGTCAATCAAAACACAATGTAATCATGATCTAAGGCTCAGATTCACACGCGCACAATAAATAGAGTACACACGCACACACTACATCATCAAAAATTAAAATAAAAAACACGTGACAAGCACACGCATTTTTAATTCGCTGGCATAATCTTAACCACATGATTCATCAGACGTACCACACTAAGTCAACAAATCAAAGATTAATCATGATGAGTGATCAGGATTGAAGGTTCACAATAACAAACGTGTGATGACACATATGCAATTAATAAAATGAAATAGATTTTAAAAAGATGTGGCAACGTATGGACCATCAGATCAAACAGATCAATGGTTGGGAGTTCATCTTCTTCATCCAAACCTTGGCTGGCCGGAAAATGCACCAGTCGCCGGAGCTAGGGCTCCGGTCACCCTCTCCGGTGAGCTTCAACTTGAAAATCTCCAGAAATTGCTCATGAGTATACCATTTTGATCAGAAAAACAAGAGGATCACAAATATCATGCTCATTTTAACAAACGTTCAACATACAATGCAAATCGAGCAAGAGAAAATTTAGATCCAAAACTTTAAACTCAAAATACACAGAATCTACATGTCCAAATTTCAAACAAAACATATCATCATGCTCAGTGAACCTCATAGATCATTATGCACACTTAAAATTCAAGTTCTAAGAGCATGAAAAGTTCACTAACTTGAGATCTTGAAGAGCTTAAAATACTCGTAGAAATCCAGAGATAAGTTGCAGATCTAGCCTTAGGAACCTCTAATTGCAAAATAAATGCAATTAGAGCTTGAATATGGTCTGGATCTTGAGTTTTGAACTTGAATCCTCTTGAACTGAACTTGGTGAAAACCTTGGTATGAGCTCAAAATGACAGTTGATTCTTGTTCTACTCTCTTCACTGATCAAGAATATGAAAGAATTTCTCAAGAAAACCTTGTGGAGAAGGAGAATCGAAAATAAGAAAGTGAGGAGTGAAAAATGGATTCTGACCCAAAATGAATGCCTGACCTAATTTTGGAGGCATGAGTTAGCTTATATACTCTCCGTTAGTCCATTGATTGTCATTAGCAAGTGATTAAACCTTTGGTTAGTGAGATTTGGATGAATTTGCAATTTTGCACTTTGTGTTACCACCCTTAATTCTCACGTGCCAACTCATGCTTCTCATGATAAACCACTCACACTATCCATGTTGATCACAAATGAAATGGAATTGGGCCTTGCAATGACTTGGTTGGTGAGTTTTGAATCAATTTGCAATTTTGAACTTTGTTGAATAAGTGAAAAATAAGTCATGGAATGAATTGAAATAAAGGCCAAAAATGATCCTCTTGACTTGTATTTTGATGTTGTAATGGGACGTGAAGCAATTGGGAACATTACAAGTCCTTTTGAGTGAAAATGCCAATGGTGGAAAATTTGACATATAAGAAATCCATGAAATGCACCTTGCATTGTTTTGACCATAACTTGAGTTCTACAAATGATATGGAGACAAACTAGTACTTTTTGGAAATGGGAGAGAAATATATTCAACTTTCATGTTGGAGGAAAATTCATTTGAAGCTTCCTTGATGATTAAAATTCAATTTGAATGTGGTGAAAAAACTGCCAAAAATGGAAAGTTCACATTACAGGTCATTTTCCAAATTTAGTAATTTTTGTATAAACTCTTGATTCTTGATGAATGGCATGAGTCTTGACATTTGAGGACCATATGAGGATATGAGACCTTGAAAATCATGAAGAGAACCTCAAAAATTCCACAGTTGACTTTCTCCTTTACAATTGACTTTTCTTGGTTCACAAGCAACTGATCCACTGAACATTCTTCACCAAAAAACCATCAACCAAATCTCCATCCATGAACACTTGTGAGCATATGGAACACTAGGAGAACATGCTTGAATCCACAAAGTCCTTCAAGAAGTCCTTTTGATTCACAAACCCTGATTGGTCCCTCTGATCAGGAGGAAAATATCCACTTGAAATCCTTTGCCATGCTTGACCTTAAGAAGATATGATGAACCCCATGAGCCACCTTGAAGCTTAAGACTTGAGAATATGGACCAAGTTCCTTGATCTCGTGCCCTATGCTTAATGCCATGCTATGCAATCTATGACCTACTATGGAATGCAAATGAGAAAAGCATAGACCAATTATTGAGAAAACATGAAGGTAAATTTTGGGGTATTACACCATTGGACACATTTTCTTCTTGCCTCATAGCAACGATCTGGAAATTTGTTATCTTCTGGTAACATTTTCTTTATCAATTCAAGTAATTCAGTGAAACTTTTATCCGACCATCAATTTTTTACCTTCAGATTAAACAACTTTAACACCACCGACAGTCGTGTAAAATTTGTGCATCCCTTATATAAAGGGGTGTCTTTATCACTACATAAAGCATCATAAATATGAGCATTCTTAAAAGAAGATTCCCCAATATCACGGAACATATCCTCTAGTTGATCTTCCATATATTCATCTTCATCTACTCTTTGACTTTGTGACGCCCGACTTTCCTCTTTATACACCTCATCATGCCACGTCCATATTGTATAATTTTGACATATACTGTAACACCCTTCTACCCCACAATAAATTTTAAAGAAATAAATCATATTATCAGAGTAAAATCCACAACCAAGGGTGTACATATTAAAAAACATCATATAATTCTTATAGTCATGTCCCGTAACACGGGTTGCTCAAACATCGACAAAAGAAATCATAATCTCGCAGCGGAACCAACTTGTCATATTAAATTCAATTAAACATTTCATAAGAAAATTATCCAATCCAGAACAACATCATCAGTATAAAATTCCAACATGAATCAAAAGAACACGAAGTTCGTAATTCATCCCAACCCGATGTTACATGACACAGAGCAGGACACCGCTAAACTTAAATAACATAAAACGAGACACTCCAACGCTACCTCCTTCGTCACCTCGAAGCTAACTAAACAACACGAGAAAACACCGAGAAACATCAAGAAAATAGCAAAATATAAAACAACCAGTAGTCTGACACGCCCGCCCGTGTCCTGTGACACGGCCCGTGTCAGAAGACCTGAGACACGATTCCAAAAAATAAATAAAAAAGTAGCAAGTCAGCAGCCTGACACGGCCACCTGTGTCCTGTGACACGGCCCGTGTCAGAAAGTCTGGGACCAATTTTCCAAAAATTCAATTTTTATACGAGTTCAGAAAGATGACACGGCCGCCCGTGTCTTGTGACACGGCCCGTGTTAGAGTGCGACAAAACCCACTTTTCCAAAAATCTGATTTTTCTGCAATTTTTATCCCCATATCCCCCAAAACCAGTGTTCTACACGAAATTTGATCAAAATACTCATAAGACACATATATATCAACACATACCAGTGAAGTTCCTCATATTATCATCATATCATACATTTCATATCAACATCATCAAAATCAAACACAATTCCACACAATCCTAATCTATTCAATCCCCAATTTCATAACTATAAGGAATTAGGAATTCTCCCCATACCTTAGAGTAATCAAAAACCTTTCTTTTCCTTCTTCAAGATTCTTCCCGAAATTACTCAGCCCCTTAGGTTTCCTCTTCCTCTTCTCTGCTTCAGTTTCCTTCACCAAAACACGATCAGTTAGAATGATCGTTCCTTTTCTCTTTTAGTCATATGTTCCAGTTTATGAACTTCCCATCCTATCCTTACTTATTCTCCAATAAGACCACCTCGCCCTTTCTTATTTTATTTTAAATAATAATAATAATATAAATAACACATACTCATTTACTTTATTAAATTATTCAAAAGTGCCTTCTTTCTCCAAAATTCTCCAAAATTATCAAAAAGCTCTTAATTCCTTCTAATTCAATTAAACAAATAATTAAATAATTGATTTAGATTTTCGGGTCGTTACAACTCTCCCCTACTTTAAGAATTTTCGTCCTCGAAAATTACCTGGAGTAAACAGAGTCGGATACGACTCCTTCATCTGATCTTCACGTTCCCAAGTCCAACTATCGCCAGCTGGTCCGCCCCACAGTACTTTCACTAAAGCAATCTCTTTACCTCGTAGTTGCTTCAACTCCCGACCATCAATTCTCACAGGCAAAGCTTCCACTGTCAGGTTATTCCTTACCTGCTCATCATCCATTTGAATCACATGCGACAGATCTGGAATATACTTCCTCAACTGCGACACATGAAACACATCATGCAAATTTGCAAGTGACGGTGGTAAAGCCACCCGATAGGCAACTTCTCCTATCCTCTGCATAATCTGATACGGACCAACAAAGTGTGGAGTGAGCTTTCTAAACTTCAAAGCTCGTCCCACACCAGTCATCGGTGTGACTCTTAAGAACACGTGGTCTCCCTCTTGGAATTCCAGTACTTTTCTTCTCTTATCATGGTAGCTCTTCTGACGACTCTGCGACGTCTTCATTTTATCCTGAATCATTTTAATCTTCTCCGTTGTCTCTTGCAGAATCTCAGGTCCAAGTACAGAACTCTCTCCCGACTCATACCAACACAATGGAGTCCGACAACGTCTACCATACAACGCCTAATATGGAGCCATCCCAATACTAGCATGAAAACTGTTATTGTATGTCAACTCGATCAACGACAAGTGACTATCCCAAGATCCTCCTTGATCCAGCACACAAGCTCTCAAAAATTCTTCTAAAGATTGGATTGTTCTTTCCGTCTGACCATCTGTCTGTGGGTGATAAGCAGAACTCATCCTCAACTTAGTACCCAAAGCATCTTGTAGACTCTTCCAAAACCTTGACGTAAACCGCAGATCTCTATCCGATACAATACTCGAAGGTGTTCCATGCAACTTCACAATCTCATCAATATAAATCTCAACTAACTTCTGCATAGAATAATTAATCCTCATTGGCAAGAAATGCGCCAACTTGGTTAACCTATCCACAATCACCCATATCGAGCCATTACCTCTTGCAGTCTTCGGTAACCCAGTCACAAAATCCATGGAAATGCTATCCCATTTCCATTCAGGAATATTCAATGGCTACATCATACCTGAAGGCTTCTGATGTTCAATCTTGGACTTCTAGCAAGTCAAACATGCATACACAAATTCAGCAATGTCTCTTTTCATACCTGGCCACCAAAACAATCTACGCAGGTCTTGATACATCTTCATAGCACCAGGATGAATACTCAATCGACTTCTATGCCCTTCCTCCAAAATACTCTTTTTGATTCCAGAAATATCCGGAATACATACTCTATCTTGAAATCTCAAAACTCCATCTTCACCAATTCGGAACTCGCCCCCATTACCTTGATTAATATTCATTAATTGGTCCACTAACTTCAAATCAGATTTCTGACCTTCCCGAATTTCCTCCAAAATTCCACTAGTCAGCTTTAGCATGCCCAATTTCATACTATCAGCGGTCGCCTCACACAACAAACTCATGTCTCTGAATTGCTCAACCATTTCAAGTTCTTTCACCATAAGCATCGAAATATGCAATGACTTTCTACTCAAAGCATCAGCCACTACATTTGCTTTACCGGGATGATAATTCAAATCAAACTCAAAATCCTTCAACAATTCTAGCCACCTTCTCTGCCTCATGTTCAACTCTTTCTGATCGAATAAGTATTTCAAACTTTTATGATCACTGAACACCTAAAATTTCGAACCAAAAAGATAATGCCTCCAAATCTTCAGCACAAATACTACACCGGCCAACTCTAAGTCGTGTGTAGGGTAATTCCTCTCATGGACTCTTAACTGCCTAGAAGCATAAGCGACCACTTTACCATTCTGCATTAAAACTCCACCAAGGCTCATCTTTGAAGCATCACAATAAACTACAAAGGACTCATTCGGGTCTGGCAAAACCAACACAGGAGCAGTCGTTAACTTTTTCTTTAGTTCCACAAAACTTTCTTCACAAGCGACATCCCATACATACGCTTGTCCTTTTCGAGTCAATTGCGTCAACGGCAAAGCCAACTTAGAAAAACCTTCAATGAATTTACGATAATAACCAGCCAATCCAAGAAAACTACGAATCTCTGCAGCACACTTTAGAGTCTCCCACTGCAACACCGCATCAATCTTTGAGGGATCCACAGAAATTCCACCACTTGAAATTACATGGCCTAGGAAACTCACTTCCTTCAACTAAAACTCACACTTTAACAACTTAGCATACAATTTCTTTTCCCTCAACACTTGTAACACAATCTTCAAATGTTCCGTATGTTCTTCTTCTGATTTAGAATATACCAAGATGTCATCTATGAAAACCACCACAAACTTGTCAAGATATTCATGAAAGATCCTGTTCATATACTCCATGAACACACCAGGCGCATTAGAAACTCCAAATGGCATCACCGTATATTCATAATGACCATACCTCATTCTGAAAGCTGTTTTCGAAATATCATCAGCCTTAACTCTAATCTGATGATAACCAGACCTCAGATCAATCTTACTGAACACACAAGCACCTACGAGTTGATCCATTAAATCGTTGATTCTCGGAAGCGGATACTTATTCTTGATGGTCACCTTATTCAACTGCCGATAATCGACACACAATCTTATACTACCATCTTTCTTCTTAACAAGCAACACTGGAGCACCCCACGGAGAAACACTAGGACGAATAAACTTATTCTCTAACAATTCTTCTAGTTGTTTCTTCAACTCACTCAATTCTGAAGCAGACATCCGATAAGGAGCCATCGACACTGGTCTCATGCCTGGTATTAAGTCCACAGCAAACTCAATTCCACGTTCTGGAGGTAAATCACTTATATCCTCAGGAAACACATCATGAAACTCACAAACCACAGGCAACTCAGCATTGACGGCTTCACCATCCTCGCCCATCTCTGGAAACTCCACAGTCTTGCTATAGCAATTAATATGAACGTAGTTGAACTCCAACCAGTTCATACCAAGGATAACATCGATTTGGTGCAAAGGTAAGCACACCAAATCCATCACAAAATTCTTCTCAAAGATTGTCAAAGGACACTTCAAATAAACAAGCATGGTAGTCACCGAACCATTAGTTAGAGTCTCTATTATCATACTATCATTCATGTTAGACAAATTTAAACCCAATCTAGTAGCACACTCAAGAGAGATAAATGAATGCGTAGCTCTAGTATCAATAATAGCAATCAACTCAACATTGTTAATAAAACAAGTACCTCGAATCAAGTTGTCCTTCTTGGGAACTTCTGAGCCAGCCAAAGCAAACACTCTTCCCGTAGTCTGGGCAGCAGTAGCAGTCTTCTTTAGTTTCTGGCATTGAGTACTGATATGCCCCTATTCACCACAGTTGAAATAGGTCAGACCCTCATTTGGACAATCACCAATTCTATGCCCAGTCTTACCACAACGGTAACATCTCAAAACTTTGTTAGTACACACATCAGCTTTGTGACCTGCCTCTCCACACTTATAGCACTTAGTAGGTGCATTAACGACTCCCCCACTTGACTTCTTCTCATCTGATACCTTCTGTTTCCCTTTATCACCTGGGGTCGCATAAGGTTTTCCTCTGAACTGACCCTTATCTTTCTTTTCACTTAGCTATTTGTAGTGAGCAGATCGAGCTCGACTATCTTCATCATAGATTCTACTCTTATCCACCAGTTCCGCATACCTACGAATCTGTTGGCATCCGATCCCTTGCTTAATCTCTGGTCTTATCCCATTCTCAAACTTGAGACACTTAGAAAGTTCAGCATCTGCACGGTTGTAATGAGGATAAAACTTCACAAGCCTCTCAAATTTGGCAGCATACTCCGCCACAGTCATATTCCCTTGCTTCAATTCAATGAATTCCACTTCCATCTTACCACGAGCATCTTCGGTAAAATACTTGCCCAGAAATTCTTGTTTGAACACATTCCAAGTCACCGCAGTGCCAACATCTTCCAGTCTCTGACGGGTGTTATCCCACCAGTCATCGGCCTCTTCTTCCAGCATATGCGTTCTGAACTGCACTTGTTGTGCATCAGAGCACCCCATCACTCTAAAAATCTTCTCAATCGCCTTGAGCCACTTTTGTGCGCTCGCCGGGTCATGAGTTCCTTCAAACTTCGGTGGGTTGTTCCTTTGAAACTTCTCCAATGCACGAAACTCATCAGGAGCATGGTTCTGAGCAAGGGCTGCAATAGCATCAGCAAGAGCGCGCGTTTTGTTTCCAACCATTTTGTACAACACTCACCACGTCAGAAAACAAATAATTGTTAACAAGTAATGACTGACAACAGACTGACAACACAAAACTTGGCCGGACAGACCGACCTGCTATGATACCACTAATGTAACACCCTTCTACTCCACAATCAATTTTAAAGAAATAAACCATATTATCAGAGTAAAATCCACAACCAAGGGTGTACATATTCAAAAACATCATATAATTCTTATAGTCCTGTCCCGTAACACGGGTTGCTCAAACATCGACAAAAGAAATCATAATCTCGCAGCGGAATCAACTTGTCATATTAAATTCAATTAAACATTTCATAAGAAAATTATCCAATCTAGAACAACATCATCAGTATAAAATTCCAACATGAATCAAAAGAACACGAAGTTCGCAATTCATCCCAACCCGATGTTACATGACACAGAGCAGGACACCGCTAAACTTAAACAACATAAAACGAGACACTCCAACGCTACCTCCTTCGTCACCTTGAAGCTAAGTAAACAACACGAGAAAACACTGAGAAACTTCAAGAAAACAGCAAAATATAAAACAACCAGTAGTCTGAAGCGGCCGCCCGTGTCCTGTGACACGGCCTGTGTCAGAAGACCTGAGACACGATTCCAAAACATCAAAAAAAAAGTAGCAAGTCAGCAGCCTGACACGGCCACCCGTGTCCTGTGACACGGCCCGTGTCAGAAAGTTTGGGACCAATTTTCCAAAAATTCAATTTTTATACGAGATCAGAAAGCTGACACGGTCGCCCGTGTCCTCTGACACGGCCCGTGTCAGAGTGCGACAAAACCCATTTTTCCAAAAATCTGATTTTTCTGCAATTTTTATCCCCATATCCCCCAAAATCAGTGTTCTACACGAAATTTGATCAAAATACTCATAAGACACACATATATCAACACATACCAGTGAAGTTCCTCATATTATCATCATATCATACATTTCACATTAACATCATCAAAATCAAACACAATTCCACACAATCCTAATCTATTCAATCCCCAATTTCATAACTATAAGGAATTAGGAATTCTCCCCATACCTTAGAGTAATCAGAAACCTTTCTTTTCCTTCTTCAAGATTCTTCTCAAAATTCCTCAGCCCCTTAGGTTTCCTCTTCCTCTTCTCTGCTTCAGTTTCCTTCACCAAAACACGATCAGTTAGAATGATCGTTCCTTTTCTCTTTTAGTCATATGTTCCAGTTTATGAACTTCCCGTCCTATCCTTACTTATTCTCCAATAAGACCACCTCACCCTTTCTTATTTTATTTTAAATAATAATAATAATAATATAAATAACACATGCTCATTTACTTTATTAAATTATTCAAAAGTGCCTTCTTTCTCCAAAATTCTCCAAAATTATCAAAAATCTCTTAATTCCTTCTAATTCAATTAAACAAATAATTAAATAATTGATTTAGATTTTTGGGTCGTTACATATACCATCACAACAAAGGTGATGGACTATTTCTTTCTTTGTACACTTTTTGATATTCGTGCAAACAACACAAGGACAATAAAAGATACCATTATTGTCGGGAAGATGTTTATCAATGTATTCAAGGAATTAAAGAAATTTGTTCTCATAAACTAAACTTAATCTATCGGCTTTCATCCAACTACGATCCATAACAACTTTTAAAATTTATACACGTAAAATAATGTGAATGACACACAAAAATCTAATCCAAAAACGTAAGCATATGCATATGCAAATATAAACCTAAAGCATATGAAACATGTACTCTCATATTGACTTGAGCATATACAACATAAACAAAGAAAAAAGGAATGAAGACGTTGAAGACTACCGTACTTCGAAGCTGAAGAATCTTATGTACGTAAGGAATAAAGATGTTGAAGAGTACCGTACTTCGAAGCTGAAGAATCAAATGAATGAATAGGGTGAATATTTGAGCATATACAACATAAACTAAGAAAAAAGGAATGAAGATGTTGAAGAGTACCGTACTTCGAAGCTGAAGAATCAAATGAACGAAGAGGGTGGAGATTTGAGCTCCAAATGAATGGATACGAAGAGGGTAAAGATTACGCCACCACTGTTGTCTCTGGCTCGCTTGTTCGCTTAGGGCGTCATATGAAAGAAATACAGAATAAGTTTTGTTTTAATTTATCAGTAAACCCTTTAATCGCGGTTGGACAACCCAACCGTAGTGGAATTGTAAGTCCTATAACAATGGTTGGTTTACTTCACCATTGTAAAATCGTTTACAATATATTTTTTAAATATTGGACTTAAGTGACACACGCTTAATGTACTTTTAAAAATGGAAAAAATGTAGTTATTGGGAATCAAAGCTTGCTACCATCATTTATTACTGTGGTGTTTTAAGACAACCGCCATTAAATTACTGTTTATAAATCCAGCTACTCACTGGGCGCGAAAATTTTAACCTATTACAACGATGTATATGAATCCGTTGTAAACCTGGCGTTGTTGTTTTCCCGTTTTGTAGTGGTAAAATTTGGGAAAAGGTCGTAACTTTCTTATGAAAAAGATGTCAACTCTAATGAGGAGAGGAACATAATTCTATAGGGGATGGTGTTATAACTCTGATAATTTGAATTTCCACCTTTGGAAAATGATGCAGCATCTTCTTTGACTAAGTAACATTACTTAGAAAGGGTAAAATAAACTTCCCCTCGTTTCTGGACATAAGCCACGAAACTGGTCTTGGTTTCTTCTTATCAAGTATTTCTCTTGAAAAGGTTGTCATAAACTTCCCCTTATTTCTGGACATAAGCCACGAAACTGGTCTCGGTTTCTGAAATAAACTTCCCCTTATTTTTAGACACAAGCCATGAAACCGGTCTCAGTTTCTAAAACAAGGTTCGCCTCGTTTCTAGACATAAGCCATGAAACTGGTCCCGGTTTCTTCTTATCAAGTCTTTCTCTTGAAAAGGTAATCACTTACTGAATCAATAACTTCGTCGGGGATCTTCAAGTAGATGTGAGATAGTTAAATTGTAAAATTTGGATTTCTCAAGTAAAGAGAAAAACTTCTTGTAAAGATCTTCATCAAACTTCTCACAAGGATTCACTAGGGAGATGCCATTTGACGGAAAATAAATTTCATCATACTTCTCTTTGAGACTCTTTCGGAGAGATGCCATGTAATGTAAAATTTTCTCACAATAAACTTTTTTACTGTGGAATTGCCATTGGTTGCGGTTAATGTTTCTTTGAGCAGATAAATTTCTCTTATAATAATTGTTTCAATAAATTTCTCTGACAGAACCTTTCCAGAAAGATAACCATTTTTCATCATACTTCTCTTCGAGACTTTTTCAGAGAGATGCCATGTGATGTAAAATAACTGCACCAAACTTCCCTTAGATACTTTTTCAGAGAGATGCTATTTGATGTAAAGTAATTTATATGATGATCACTTCATTGGGGATAGACAAACTACTCGAAACGAGACTGCCATTTATCATCAGGTATAATTTCCAAGGAAATGTTATAACAAAACGACTTAGGTATATAGTTCATCTTCACTAGGGAACTTTCAATGGATTCCTTCTTAGGAGATAAACCACTTAAAGGGTGCAAAATAAATTCCTTTTTAAATTAGAAGTTCAACTTATCAAAATGGTCAAAGACCAAATTCAATCCAGGAATAAGCCAGAGATAAATGGTCAAAGACCAACTTCCATGAGGATAAAACTCATTGCGGAGTTAGAAAGGATATATACTTTCTGCTTAAGGTTGACAAACTCTACTGGAGAGAGGAAACACATTACTTAGGGATAATCACAACCCATGTAAATGAGATAAACATAATTAATAAGTGCAATAAGAACATGAATATGAATTCAACTATGCGTCATGTATTTATAAATGAATGCATGTTATATTTTATGCCGACAAAACAGGCGAAAAAGATAAATTGATGATGAAATAAACATCACATTATAACCGGATGCTTGGGTAGTCTTAATAGAAATATTACGGGAGATCAGGCAAAGAGAGGTATTTAATGGAACAAAGTTCTGATGCAATGCTCAATTCTCTTATCTGGATGAAGGTAAAGTAATTATGTACTCTACTGGGGAAAACCACATTTAGCTAGAGAAGCTTGAATCAAAGCTTGATTGGGGATACTAGGTTTGATTCTTTACTGAAAAGTATTAAGTCCAAAATTCAGCTGAGGATATCGGAACATACGCCCAACACATCACGACAATTTGGAGTAAAGATTCATCATTTGGAGATGCTTAGCAAGATAAACCATGAGAACATTCGGCTTTGTATTTCGAGTCTTAATCGTTCTCGGAGTAATTGTTGATATTTCCTTCTTATTTTCACAAATTAAAGGAAAGTAAACACATGCATTTAAAACAAAAGTATATATTTTTAACTAATTTTTTTTGTTTCGGGAATTTTTATCAAAAGTAAAATGTCATTTTGCAAGATATGAATAAAACAAGAATTCCAAACAAATGGACAAAAGCTCAAATTTTATTGATAGAATGGTAACCTGCAAATGGCGTGATTCCATGTATCATTACAAAGTTGGAAAATGGTAATTAATGGGAAATGGCTACATTAAAATGCCATGACCACTATTCTTCTCCAACTTTAATTCCCAATGTTCTTGAGCTTCGGTGAAACTGATTTGATTTGAGAGCTCTTTGATAGACGTGGCTGCTTCAGATAATCTAATTTGGTTTGATGCAGTTACTTGCCATATATCCCTGATTTTTGCCTAGATTTCCCTTTCCGGTTTTCAATCTACCAAAACGGTGTATATTTTATGTCTCTAATTTTTTTCCTGGACCGCCCTTTCAGGTTTTCAACTTAGCAAGATATTTTTTTATTCTTTAGCCGAAGTATTTCTTGTTTGCATCAACATTCGTAGGACGAGTGAACTTTTCACCATCCATAGTTGTAAGTATTAAGGCACCTCCTGAGAAGGCTTTCTTAACAATGTATGGGTCATCATAATTAAGAGTCCACTTGCCCCTAGAATCAGTAAAGAAAGATTAGATTTTCTTGAGCACGAGGTCTCCTTCCCTGAATATATGAGGTCGAACCTTTTTGTCAAAAGCATTTTTCCTTCTTTGTTGAATAACTAACCATGGAATAAAGCCATCATTATTTTCTTTTCAATTAGATTCAGTTCATCATATCAACTTTGGCACCATTCAGCCTGTGTTAATTTTGCTTCCATCAAGACTCTCATCTATGATATTTAAACCTCAATGGGGAGCACTTCTTCCATGCCATATACCAAGGAGAAAATGGTTACCACTTTTGAAGTGCGGACAGATGTATGATACCCAGTCCTTGTATGTAACAACCATTTTCTGGATGATTTTCTTTATATTCTTGTCAGCAGCTTCAACAGACTCATTCATCTTAGGTCTGTAAGGAGAAGAGTTATGATGTCTAATTTTGAACTCGGCACACATCTCTTTCATCATATGGTTATTTAAGTTCGATCCATTATCAGTATTGATACTATTTTTTATAAACTGGACCACCACTTGCTTAGTAAAATTGGCGTATCATGCTGCTTCAACCCATTTGGTGAAATAATCAATTGCCACCAGGATGAAACGATGTCTGTTTGAAGCTTTGGGTTTAATCATGCCAATCATGTCAATTCCCCATATAGCGAAAGGCCATGGAGAAGAAAGAACGTTGAGAGGAGTTGGAGGTATATGAATTTTGTCGGCATAAATCTGACATTTGTGATATTTCTTCATATACTTGTAGCAATCAGATTCCATTGACAGCCAATAGTATCCTGCTTTTAATATCCTCTTTGCCATTGCTTGGCCGTAAGTATGAGTACTGAAGGAGCCTTCATGAATTTCTTTCATCAACATGTTTGTTTCGTGTCTATCCATGCATTTGAGTAAGACTATGTTGAAGTTTCTCTTGTATAATATGTCATTATTTAGGAAGAAGTTGCCAGCCAATCTTCTCAAAGTTTTCTTATCTTTTCTTGTTACCCCAAGTGGATATTCCTGATTTTGGAGGAAGTATTTAATGTCGTAATACCATGGTTTATCATCGGCAACCTCCTAAGATGTAAACACGTGAGGGGGCTATCAAGGCGCATACCATTTATTTTAGGCACATCATTCCATCGATTCACAATAATCATGGAGGATAATGTAGCCAGTGCGTCAGCCATATTATTTTCGTCACGGGGAATGTGGTGAAACTCAATTTTATGGAAGAAAGTTGACAATCTCATTGCATAATCTTTATAAAGAATTAAACTAAGTTGACGTGTTTCCCATTCTCCTTTGATCTGATTTATTACCAAACCCGAGTCTCCATATACATCCAGAATTTCGATCCTCAAATCAGTGGCTTCTTGGAGACCTATGATGCAAGCTTCATATTCAGCTTCATTATTTGTACATTTAAATGTCAACCTTGCGGTAAAAAGGATATGGGAGCCTTGAGGCGTAACAATGATTGCCCCAATTCCATTTCCATAAGCCTTGACAGCTTCATCGAATATCAAACCCCAACGGGATCCTGGCTCTTGCCCTTCTTCTGGAAAGGGTTCATCATAGTCCTTCAATTTTAGATACATCACATCTTCATCTAGGAAGTCAAATTTGATTGATTCATAGTCATCAATTGGTTGGTGAGTCAAATGATCAGTTAAAATACTTTCTTTGATGGCTTTCTAAGCGTGGTATTCAATGTCATATTCCGAAAGCAACATCTGCCAACGGGCAATCCCTCTAGTTAAGATGGGTTTTTCAAAGATATACATGATCGGATCTATTTTGGAGATCAACCAAGTGGTATGAAAAATCATATATTGGCGAAGCTGATAGGCAGCCCATGCCAAAGCATAACATGTCTTTTCAAGCATAGTGTAAGGTGTAACACCCATATATACAACTCATACATCAAAGCATAAATGTTATATATGAATCCAAGTGTTTGGTACTGGAACACTATAAGCTCCTAGTTAACACATTATATATATTACATGCCCCAAAATACAACAACTAAAATTTCTAAAGGCATAATATACATAAGATGTTCAAAAGATAAAAACTAAGAACTAGATCAACAATGATCTCAAAATAAACTCCGCTACGGAAGCTAGCCATCAACAAGCAAGGAAAAGATCACACGACCTTATCCTTACCCTTCTCAGAACCTGAAGCACCTGAAATACATCAACAACGTGGGGTAAGATACATCAAATCTCAGTGAGTTCCCTATCTTATGGGTTCTCTCGGATTATCAAGGTTCTAACAATCCTAACTCAAGTCCGGGGAAAAGGGAAAGGACCCTTGAGTTCACACCTTATAATTCTCACACTATATGGAAACATGACATGAGTTCACTAACTCACAACATCACTAATCGATAACCATACCAAGACATCTCGTCTTCCCGTTCGCTTCTACGTCTAGAAGGTGACCCGAGTCATAGATCCTTGTAGTTACCATGCATACGATTTGGATTCGGGATCATCGGCCTGTTAACCGTGAACCGTCACTTCTCATTGCCTGTTAACCATCACAAGTCTCTACCCATAGCATAGGCTCCAATCATACTACACGTAGGGAATCAAACCTACCAAGTAATTGTGTACCCGTTTCAAAGGAGCTCGAGACCCATGAAACTACACTCAAATATACCGGTTACGATTACATGATCACATACAACATTACGATTGTTTTCAACAATCACAAGGCTATAACGCCTTAAGGCCTCTCTTGCCTTTTCACAACCACAAAGGTTAACCACATGTTCCATACTAGTGTTTCACTCTCAACTAGGCCAATACTCGACAAGGATGTATCTTCCAACAACACGTGCCCAAGCATCGCCATCTAGAGTTGTCTACAATTTCAAGTTCCTTACTAGATTCTCCTATAGTTCAAGTTTGAGGTTTCCTCACTCTTCCTATATCATTTTCATATTTGCATAGTAGAACAATATATAACAATTAAAACATAAATATATGGCTTTTGGAACTTTCTCGATTATTTAATCAGTCGATAAATTTGACATATTTCATCTCCATTCCATAGAATATTTCCCCGGCTTTACATCGATATAAAGAATGGTCGAATCCGATAAACGAGTCGAAAGTTATGAATTTTCTCGTTTTGGGAAGAAAACTTTAAGTCCCAGGTCGCGCTAAGCGCACCCCTTCCCGCGCTAAGCGCGCATCTCTCTGCCATCTGGGGTTGCAGGATTTTAAACCGCGCTGAGCGGGCTTCTGCGCGCTCTGCGAAACTCAGAAAAATGCTTCAGTAAAACAGAAGTTTCCTACACCTCCTCCAAACCACAATCAGCCACCAACAGAGGTACAATAACATAGTTTGAGCATGGTTTGAACAACAACATTCTTAAAACCTACATTTTCTCAAGAACACAACATTTTCACAAACCATATAATTTTCCAATCAATCCAAAGTAACCAAAACATCAAAACAAACATCAATATATGTTTCTACAAGTATATTGATCATTCATTTCGATTTATATCAATTTCCAACCGTTAAAACATTACTTTCAACATTCTAAACTAAAAACTCATATTAACCAAAAATCTAAAAAATGAGGTTTCTAACTAGAACCCACCTTGAGATGAGCAAGATAAAGATGATGAGAAGATTGGGTGAAGCTTGATGAATGGATGATGATTTGTTCTTGAAGTTCTTCAAATGTCCTCTTCTCCACTTTTCTCTCCTTCCTTTCCTTTCTTTCCTTCTTTCTCTCTCTTCCTTACTAACTTTTTCTTTTGTTTGGAAAATGGGAGGAAAATGAATTATGTAGTAAACTAGTATTAGAAATAATACTACTAAATGTCCAAAAAGTCTCTTAAGTCCAAATAAATAAAATACCTCAGAGTCAGATAATATTAATTGGATTTATTCTAAGTTCCACAGTTACTCTAATTATTTTGTCAAATGATTTCTCAGAGTACACTGATCTCAGTCGATCACAATATAATATTATCCGGAGGAATAAAATACGGGGTATTACATCCTCCCCCCCCCCCCTTAAATAAAAATTCGCCCTCGAATTTAAAGATTACCTGAACAGATGAGGGTAAGCATCTCGCATTTCCGATTCAAGTTCTCAAGTTCGAGAGAAATGTCCTTGTTCCTTAATACTTTTGTTTCTCTTCCCACAATGCAGCTCGGTTGAGGTTTAAATGTTAAGTCTGCTTCTATTTCGACAGTATCCGGTAGAATCGGCTGAAGAGGATCAGGAACAAACCTCCGAAGTTGAGATATATGGAAAACATCGTGCATTTCCGACAGAGAAGGCGGTAAGACCAATTTGTAAGCTACTTCACTGATCCTTTCCAAAATATGATACGGTCCCACGTATCTCGGGCTTAACTTGCGTGACTTAAACAGTCCTTTCAATCTCAATCTAGGAGTGACTTTCAAAAACACATGGTCACCTTCTTCAAATTCTAAAGGTCTCCTTCGATTGTCCGCGTAACTCTTTTGTCAATCTTGTGCTTGCTTAATTTTCTTGCAGATCGTTCGAATCTTTTTCGTAGTCTCTTGGATGATTTCGGGTCCTAAGATTCTATCTTCCCCAACTTCTGCCCAATGCAAAGGTGTCCTACACTTTCTTCCATACAAAGCTTCATAAGGAGCCATTCCGATGCTCGTATGGTGACTATTGTTATAAGAAAACTCAATCAACGGTAATAGTTCTTTCCAATTACCCTTACTTTCTAGTACACAAGCTCTCAACATATCTTCCATTGTTTGTATTATTCGTTCAGTTTGACCATCCGTCTGAGGATGATTAGATGTGCTCAACCGCAACTCCGTACCCATAGCTTGTTGAAAAACTTTCCAAAACCTTGAAATAAACTTCGGATCTCTATCCGACACAATATTTGAGGGAATACCGTGCAATCTTACAATTTCCGCAATAAACAACCTCGCAAGATGACTTGCCTTGAAAATAGTCTTCACGGCTAAGAAATGCGTAGATTTCGTTAGTCGATCCATAATCACCCGAATCGAATCATAACCACCTTGCGTACGTGGTAAACCTACTACAAAGTCCATAGAAATACCGTCCCACTTCCACACGGGAATGTCTAAAGGTTGCAACAACCCACTCGGTCTTTGATGTTCAATCTTAACTTGTTGGCATACCGTACATTACGACACGAAGACCGCAACATCTCTTTTCTTACCGGACCACCAATAGTCCTTCTTTAAATCTTGATACATCTTTGAAGAACCCGGATGTATAGTGAAGGTGTAGCGAGCGATTTTGGACGCGGTTCTTAAGCGCTGGTCGCTCTCTGTGGTTTGAGCTTAAACTACAGGTCGATTCATTTTTTATCCTATTGTGAGCTGAATAAGGAAGGGAAATAGATGTCTCCAATTAACCCTGCTTTGCATACTGAGTTTAAATAGTGGTCTGTTAGGTTACGAATGCTATCAATGTGGGGGGGCCTTTGTATTGGTTATTTGTATTTTCGCCAATACGGTTTCTTTCTTTCTAGGACTTTTTAGCGGGGACCAAGGATTAGGCTGTTAGGAATTATGCTTTTTTATGGGTATGTGAGAGTATGGGATTTTGGTTTTTTGTTGATTGTGCTCGCTAAGATCTTTTCTTTCGATATTATGCCTACGTATTCCCGTTTACCGAAACAGGGAAATCAGAGCGTTCGTAGTTCCTCCTATTCTATGGGAGGAAATTGGTGTTTTTGTGTCTTGTTCAAAGCCCAAGAGGTGAAGCGAAAGGTAATTTGTGTCTTGTTCAAAGCCCAAGATGTGAAGCTGAAGGGTCTATTTGTATCTTGTTCAAAGCCCAAGATATGAAGCTGAAGGGCCTCGGCTTTAGAGAGAATTTGTCATCTCTAAAGAAGGGTTTGTCTGTCACAACTATTGGGTGACTGGTTATAAAGGAGAATTACTTTAACTGGGATACGCGGATCCTAGCAATGCCATAATTTTCTTTAAAGGGGATTTTAACCTGAAGGAGAAGACTTTAACTCAGTGTAGAGCAATACTATCTTTCCTTAGGAATTTTTCATGCTAAAAGAGGGACAGTGGCATGGATGTAGATGATCCAGAGGCTTGCCGCTTACAGCGATTAGATGAAGGGGAAGGAGTTGTTGATGTTTGTGTACTGTGAACGAGGCACAGTTTTGATGCTAAAAGGTTGATTGGATCAACCAGTGGTTTTCTTATACAAAGCCTAAGAGGAGGCTAGTATGTGTCTCGTAGGAAGCCCGAGAGAGAGGCGAGAAGGTTTTAACTTGACAATGAAGTCTTTTGGTGTCTCGTATAAAGCTCGAGAGAGAGGCTAAAAGGGGTTGATCCTACAAGAGGATCTTTTATACTCAACAAGAGAGTGTTTTTGTATCTCGTACGAAGCCCGAGATGGAGGCTAAAGGTTTGATTGGCTCAACAAGAGAGCCTTTTTTGTATCTCGTACGAAGCCCGAGATGGAGGCTAAAAGTTCGACTCAACAAGAGAGTCTTTGTATCTCGTACGAAGCCCGAGATGGAGGCTACAGGTTTGACTCAACAAGAGAGTCTTTGTATCTCGTACGAAGCCCGAGATGGAGGCGAAATGGGTGATTGACTCAACGAGGGAGTCTCTTATGTGTCTTGTACAAAGCCCGAGAGAGAGGCTAAATGTTGTTTGACTCCGCTGGGGAGAATTTTGGTATCTCGTACGAAGCCCGAGATGGAGGCTAAACATTTGCTTCGCTGGGAAGAATCATTGAACAAAGCCCAAGAGGAGGCTATTGTAACTGTTTCAGTTGAGTGACAGATCCAATACACTGATTTTAAAAGAGAAAATCAGTTCTTATATGAGTAACACTGTACTCAGGGATTTGATTTGAGGATTAGGGATATTTCCTTCTTTTTGAGGAAACGGGAAATCCAAAGGGTATTGAGACTGTCCGAGTCTGCGGGTTTCCTTCCTATTTAACGAAGGGGTCACTTACGAATGTCTTTGAGACTCAAGGAAGTTAGACTGTCCGTGTCTAGAGTTTTACCTTTTGTACTATGCTTTGAGAAACAGTAGTAGACTCTTTGAAAGGATTGTTCTATTAAGATGACTAGGTTCTGTTCCTATACCTTTAGGAGGGCGTCGGGACAATTTGTACGAAGCCCAAGAGGAGGCTGGAAACTTTTAAGAAGCCGACGGGTCCTTGTACGAAGCCCAAGAGGAGGCTATCATTCCCAGAGGAAGAGATCATTATACGAAGCCTAAGAGGAGGCTGTGAATACTTCTAAGAAGTCGTAGGGTCCTTGTACGAAGCCCAAGAGGAGGCGGGGTTGCTTTTAGGAAGCCTGTGGGTCCTTGAACAATGCCCAAGAGGAGGCCAATGCTTTTAAGAAGCCGATGGGTCCCGAAACCCCGAGAAATTCAAGGCAAGCTATTCACAAGGAATAAATCAAGTCAGGAAAGTTCGAGAATTTGGAAGAAACTCAAAGATGCCATTCACGGAGAATACATTCATCTCTGGGAGTAGAGTTTCTTGACAATTCCTAATGAGGACAGCCGAAGAGAAGACTGTATCTGGTGATCCTATTGGGGATCTAGTTGTCTATTTCTACGAATAAACGAAACGGCGTCACCTAGTTCTAGACGTAGTTGCCGGGGAAACTCTAAATATCTATACTATTATTACACAATTGATATGAGTTTATGAAAGAAGACTTACAGCGAAACAGCCCCACAATACAGTTATATATATATGAGTTTGTGAAAGGAGACTTACGGTGAAACAGCCCCACAATACAGTTATATGTATATGAAAGCGGTAAATGAAAGCAATAACCACTTACTCGGTTGTAGAGCTTCCATGCTGTTTGGTTAGTTGTTCAACAAAGAAAGATTGAAAACAACAGTATATTCAAAATCAAAGGAGAAAGTGCTTTGAAAAAGAAAGTTTTGGGGCTTACAGCTCAATGAGAAGCCCAGGGTTTTATCAGTGAGCACACTGTTGAATTTGTACAGAGGGACTTATACAAGTGACTGAGGCCCAAGAAAGGTTTTCTGTACAAAGGGATGGGTCTTACACTCTATTAGAGGCCCAAGTGAGTTTTAAGAAAAGAAATGGGTCTTACTACTCGAGGGTAGGCCCAATGGTTAATTTTGAAAAGGGCGACGGTCGCGTCGTGGTTTTGTAAACACCGTGGGACTTATACAAGTGACTGAGGCCCAAAATTTTGGTATTTACAAAGGGATTGGGTCTTACACTCTATTAGAGGCCCAAAGAGTTTAAAGAAAAGAAATGCGGCTTACAACACGAGGGGAGGCCCATAGTCTTTGTTTTCAAGATGAATATTCACTTTTAAAATGCTTAAAAACAATTAAAAATGAATTTATTCACAAAAATACCAACTATATTAAATAAATAATATAAATTTGGTTTTTTTTGTAGAATAAAATATTTTACTATTTTTGTGATTTTTCAGAAAAAGAACCAATAAAAAATAATCAAAATTGAGGGAGTTATTAATTTTCCAAATCATTAAAAAATAATAAGAAAATAAAAAAGAGGGGTTGGGTCTTACACTCTATTAGAGGCCCAAAGTGTATTTTTGTACAAAAGATGAGGCTTACAACTCAGAGAGAGGCCCAAAATATTTTCAGTTTGAAAATGGCGATCGCGCCGAGATTTTTAACGTATCGGGACTTATACAATAGCTGAGGCCCAAAATTGTTTCGTTAAAAAAAAAGTTGGGTCTTACACTCTAATAGAGGCCCAAGTGTTAAAAAATGAAAAGAAATTTGACTTACAGCTCAAAGAGAAGCCCAGTTGATTTTCGTTTGAAAATGGCGATCGCGCCGAAGTTTTCTTTTAACGCAGAGGGACTTATACAATAAGTGAGGCCCAAAATTTTTTGGTTAAATGGGGATTGGGGCTTACACTCTAATAGAGGCCCAAGTGTTAAAAAATGAAAAGAAATGGGACTTACAACTCAAAGAGAAGCCCAGTTGATTTTCGTTTGAAAATGGCGATCGCGCCGAAGTTTTCTTTTAACGCAGAGGGACTTATACAATAAGTGAGGCCCAAAATTGTTTTGGTTAAAAGGGGATTGGGTCTTACACTCTAATAGAGGCCCAAAGAGTTTAAGAAAGATTTGTTAGGGTGAAAATCAAAGAAAACCCCAATTTCATTTTTTCAAGAAAAATTAAGTAAAAAATGATAAAAATATCAAATAAAATCATTAAATAATGATTAAAGTTTATGAAAAAAAATATTTTATCAACATAAATATTTAAAATCATTTTGGTTTTAAAAATCAAGAAAAAAAAGAAATCATTTTAAAAGCATTTAAAACAATATAAAACACTATTTTTAAATATATTAAAAATAATACTTTTTTTTGTGATTTTTTGTGGATTAAAATATTATGGGGTATGAATTGGAAAATGATGATTTTTTGCTATGTGAAAAAATTGGTTGAGTTTTGAAAATAAAAAGTTAGAAAAAAAGGAAAGATATCAAAATATCATCTCCGACATTTCTTTTGGGGTAAAAACGAGTACCGAAACTTTAATTTTCAACACGTTTTTATCGAATTTCAAACACTCATAACTCTCTCAATTTTTATCGGAATTAAGATCTGGAAGAGCCTATCCTGACCGATTTTTCGCAAGGAATCCGATGGTATTACTCACGCGCACGGAAAATCGACGCACAAAATGCAGAAAAAACTGCTATCGTTTTGAAAATATCGTTCCGCGTCGAATTTCCAACACGCGTAACTCTCTCGATTTTTTACCGAATCAAGATCCGCAAGAGCCTATCCTGACCGATTTTTCGCAAGGAATCCAATGGTATTACTCACGCACACAGAAAATTGATACACAAAACGCAGAAATTAAAAACCAAAAACTGTTATCGATTAAAAACATTGTTCCGCGTTGAATTTTCAACACGCGTAACTCTCTCGATTTTTAACCGAATCAAGATCCGCAAGAGCATATACTGACCAATTTTTCGCAAGGAATCCAATGGTATCACACACGCAGACCGAAACTCAACGTACAAAATGGAGCGATAAAAAAACCAGAGCTGCTACGTTTAAAAAACATCGTTCCGCGTCGAATATCCAAAACGCGTAACTCTCTCGATTTTTAACCGAATCAAGATCCGCAAGAGCCTATCTTGACCGATTTTTCGCAAGGAATCCAATGGTATCACTCACGCACATGGAAAATCAACACACAAAATGCAGAAATTAAAAAACCAAAACTGCACGTTGTTTTCGAAAGGCAGAAATCAACACACAAAATGCAGAAATTTCCAACGCGCGTAACTCTCCCAATTTTCATCGGAATTGAAATCCGTAAAAACCTATCTTGACTGATTTTTCGCAAGGAATCCAATGGTATTATTCACGCACTCGGAAACTTACTATACAAAGCGAAAAAAAACAGAACCGCTATCGTTAATTCGACGTCGTTTCGCCTAAAATTTCCAACGCGCGTAACTCTCTCAATTTTCATCGGAATTGAAATCCGTAAAAACCTATCTTGACCAATTTTTCACAAGGAATCCAATGGTGTTACTCATGCAAACTAAAACTTAATGTATAGAACACACCAATGAAAAAAAAACAGAACTGTACATGGTTTTGAAATAACCAAAATTCCACATAAAAACATGTCAAAATGCAAATAGTGGGAGGATCACAACATACACATTAAGGACTACATTTTTGCCTCAAGAATTGTTCAATATAATGCATGTATATGGACAATAAAGGAAATCATGATTCAAAGAATTCAAGTTGTGACTTTTACCTCTTTTTTGGAGATTTTGGGCAACCTACCAAGTGCTTTGTTCCAGAAATGATTTGATGCTTTGGACAACCTCAAATGACCTCTTAGATGCTTTTAGGATGGTTGGAATCGGCTGGAAACCTCTGGAGCAAGTTTGTGCACTTTCTCGCGAAATGGTCAAAAACGGTCAAAATGCCAACTCTCTCAAATGGTGTTCCAGATGTGTGGCACCATTTGGGATAGTTCAAGGATGATATTTAGAGTGTGTTTGAGATTTTATCTGGCTTGGAAAGTGACTGAATCAAGACATGGCTTGAAAAATGCAAAAAAATGCCATTTTGAGGTTTTGAGAGGTGACTTTGTGATGTTGTGATTACAGGTCACTTTTGATGGTTTGCACAGCTTACATATGATATATATGAGGTGTGTGTGTGTGATTAGTTTGAGTGGAATTGCTCTCTAGCTCAAAAACTCAGAATTTCCTTACTAAAGAAGGCATTTTGGAGTGAAAGAGAGAATTTGAGGAAAGCATCTGTTTGATGGCTTTGGTGTACTCAAACTGAACACAAATGAGCTCTATTTATAGTGGAGTAAGTTTGTTTTGGGATCCACAGTGAATGGTGGCTGCAGCAGAGGTTTGGCCAATGTTGGCCAATGGAAATGCAAGTCTCCTCTAGCCATTGACTAGAGGTTAGGGCTCAGAGCTTTGGTTCCCTAGTTGTTGGATAAGTCTTGACTGATTTCAGATGAGAATGGCTCATTCCATGCCACCTCTAAGCATCCATTAAATGCTCCAAACCAAAATTGGAGTTTTGTCCCTCTTTTAGGGGTTTCTAGGCTTTGGCATGCTTTTCTTTGTTCCTTGGACTTGGGAGGTTCATGGATCAGATCATCCCACTTGGATTTGATCCTTAGATGTGTCCAAGCTGATGACAAGGCTTGAAAATTTGTGTGGCACACAAAATGTGCAAATCTGCCCCTGAAAAATTCAGCTTCAGCAATGCCTTTTGTAAGATCCATAACTCCCGGCTCGAGTATGCTACATGGACGTTCTAGGACTTTTCGGAAAGCTTAGATGACGTACTTCAACTTTTATGTTTGGCCATAGACCTGGTTCAACTTGGATAATGGAGAAAAACAGCCTTGAAGTTGGGACATTGTGCTGAAATTACAAGGCAGATTTTGGCTAAGTGCTGAAAAATGTCAATTTTAAGTTTTTAGCCATTTTGATCCAAGCATAACTCAAAATCCTTAATGAATTGGACTTAGGTCTAGTTGAAGTTTTTGTAGAGGGTAATGAGGGCTACAAATCAAGCTTTGGATGGGGGAAAATGGCTTTGTGGTTTAGGAGTTATGATCCTCCAAAGTTGGTACCCTTGCCACTTTTTTTCATAACTTAGAAAAATTTCTATGTTTTTATGGTTACCCCTTTTACAAGTTATCCCACTTTCTTTGATTTTTCTTGATGAATGATGATTCCAATCACACATTAACATCATTTTAGGGTTAAAAAACCATTTTTATGAAAAATCTCAAAAAGTCAATTTGACTTTTGTGCACAGTTGACTTTTTATCAGATGAATTCCAAACTGTGCGATCCTTTAGGAAATCATGTCCTTGACCTAAATAAAAATTGATGGACATGTTCCATGGGTGTTATAGGGTGTATTTAATCGTGTCCCACGGCTTGGGAGCATGTCCTGGTCAAAAGTCAAAGCTACAGTTGACTTTTCCTGCGAAACCCCAACTGTGGTTCAGATGAAATTGAAACTTGTTGCTCAAGCTTCTTGGGTCAATCCATTGTTACAAATGGATCAACGTGGTATGTTGGAGACCCTCAAATCATGTCTTGAGGTCTTGGCTCATGATTTGTCCCAAAAGTCAACTTAGGGGTGAATTAGGTCAAGAAACCCTAATTCCTGATTTTTGATGTATGCATCCCCTAAGGCTAAATTGACTTGATGATGGGGTTTATGATGTTCCATGGAGCATTTTAGGTTATTCTTTGAAGCATTGACTCATGCCCAAAGGAAAATTTCCATCTGGAGGCCCAAGTCGACCAAACCCTAATTTGGTGACACTGGCGATCCTGAGGCTTGATCCACCTAGAAGGGAGCAAACTTGTGCTTAATCCTTGAAGTGGGAGTCCTCTTGATCCATTGTGGATTTTTGAGAGGCTAGAAAAGTTGAAGATCATGTCATTCCTTGATTGATCCTTTATCTAAGAGCTCTGCGAGGGCTTGAAACCCTAAATCCTGTTTGTAGTGAATGCTCACCCACCTTTGGGGAGACTAATGAGGTACAAAGGTACATCCATATTGTACTGATGATTTGCACAATGATGGGAAATCTTAGTGGTCAAAATTTGGGGTATGACAGATGCCCCTATTTAATCTTCTTGGACCCGAAGGTGTGAATGACGAAGGTATTCGGGCATTCGGGGTGCAAGAGGATTAAATATCGGAATACTCGAAATTTTGATGGTGGTTATGAATGGTAGCTTACGCATTCATCTTCTTTAGCTAAGCGAAGATGCTTAAAAAAGGTAAACTTCCCCTCGATCCTGGTCTTCAGCCAAGGAGCTGGTCTCAATTTTCTTTTGAAATAAACTTCCCCTCGATCCTGGTTTCCTACCAAGGAACTGGTCTTAGTTTCTTTTGTAAACTTCCCCTCGATCCTGGTTTCCTACCAAGGATCTGGTCTCGGTTTCTGATATAAACTTCCCCTCGATCCTGGTTTCGTACCAAGGACCTGGTCTTAGTTACTGAAATAAACTTCCCCTCGATCTTGGTTTCCTACCAAGGAACTGGTCTCAGTTTCTTTTGTCAATAAACTTTCTTGACAAGGAACGCTATTAGTAGCGGTTTTCCTTCAAACTTCTCGCCGAATTTTCCTGGGGAGATGCCATTTGAGTGGAAAAAGTTTCGATGTCAGACTTGCTGGGGAACCCATTCGTCTGAATTATAGAGGTGCACAAACTTCTCTATTTTGGAGACGCCATTTGTCGATTCTACTGTGGAAAGCGAGTCTCTTGAGAGACTGTTTTCGTTTGGGGTCTTACATCATACTTTTCTCGGGATCTTTTCGGAGAAATGCCATATGATGAAATCCAATTTTGAGGTGCCGATGACCTTTTCATCAGTGGTCTTTTCGGAGAAAAACTGCCGTACCGCCGAATCTCTGATTAAGAGGCTTTCTCTGGGGATTTTCCTTAATCCGGGAAAGCAAGGATATCATCTTCAATGGTGAAGAGTGATATTTGTTGAAAGTTTTCTGGTTTCTCAGAGGTTCAAGTTATCAAAGTGGTCAAGGACCGTCTCTAATCCAGAGATAAACGGGAGAGAGATTGCTTAGATGATTCACTTCCTAACGAGGAAAGGTCTGACAACTCGATTGAGAGGACTTTTACCACTAGGGGATAAGACCGACTAGAGTGATAGTGATGCATTATGAATGTGAATGCAAATCAATAATGCATGATGTATGTATGCATATGCGGACAAAACTGACGCAACATACAGACTAAAGGATGAACACGACTGGATACTCGGCCACAGTGGGGCATGTAGAAATATCGTTGGTTCAAGAGTAATTCTGCCTTGCTTAGGAGAAACGGTCCTTGTTGGGGGCAACGCTGGTCGGGCTTAGGGGATGAGAACTCGGCCGAGGATGTCAGACGAAACATGGTCTCTGACATTGTTGATCCTTCATTTAGGCGTACTGGTCTAGAAGGAGTACTTTGATTATGCACTTTGAGGTTCGAACACCTTTGGAGACGCGATTGATGTTCTTTCGATGTTTAACAGTCAAAAGAAATTGCCATCTCTATTTTAAAAAAGCAGAAAAAATTTGACAAGTAAATTCATTTTTGTTTCATTTCAAGAATAGTTGAGCATGTTATAAACGTCGTTCTGTAAAGCTAAAACAAATAAGAATTACAAAAATAAAGCACAAGGGCTCAAATTTTATTGATAAGATGAAAATCAGCCAAATGCGTGATTCCAAAGAGTATTTACAAAGTTTGAAAATGGTAATTTACAGGGAAAAGTGCTACGTTGAAACATAACGACCACTATCCTTCTATCAACTTTGAATTCGGGACATCCTAAGCTTCTGTCGAAGATGACCTTGACTGGAGTTTTCCTCCGATGGATGCTGTAACTGCTGCTGAGGGACTTGCCTCTGTTGAACATAGTTACTTGCCATTATCCCTAATTTTTGCCTGGATTGTTATATGAGATTTCCAATCCATCGGGATGATTTTTTTCATGTCTCTAACTTTTGCCAGGACCGCCCTTTCGGGTTTTCAATCCACCGAGACGGTTTTTTTTTTAGGCGAAGTATTTCTTGACTACATCAACATTTGTGGGGTAGGCAAATTCCTCTCCGTCCATGGTTGCAAGTCTCAAGGCACCGCCTGAGAAAGCTTTCGTGACCACATAGGGGCCATCATAATTCGGAGTCCACTTGCCCCGGGAATCAGTGAGAAAAGATTGTATCTTCTTGAGCACGAGGTCTCCTTTTCTGAAGATACGAGGTCAGACCTTTTTGTCGAACGCCCTTTTCATTCTCTGTTGATACAACTGACCGTGGCATATTGCCGTGATTCGCTTCTCTTCGATCAGGTTCAGTTCGTCGTGTCGACTTTGACACCATTCAGCTTCTGAAAGCTTCGTTTCCATCAATACTCGGATTGACGGGATCTCTACTTCTATGGGGAACACTGCCTCCATGCCATATACTAGAGAGAAAGGGGTTGCCCCTGTAGAAGTGCGAACAGATGTTTGATAACCGTGAAGAGCAAAGGGTAGCATCTCGTGCCAGTCTTTGTAGGTTACAACCATCTTTTGAACGATCTTCTTGATGTTCCTTTTAGCCACTTCTACCGCTCCGTTCATCTTGGGTCGGTAGGGAGATGAGTTATGGTGTTCGATCTTGAACTCTGCACACAACTCTTTCATCATCTTATTGTTCAAGTTAGATCCATTATCAGTAATGATCTCACTTGGAACACCATAACGACAGATGATATTGTTTTTGATAAATCGGACCACCACTTGTCGGGTTACATTGGCGTATGACGCTGCTTCGACCCACTTGGTGAAATAATCAATGGCTACAAGGATGAACCGATATCCGTTTGAAGCCTTGGGCTCAATCATACCAATCATGTCGATTCCCCATATGGAAAAAGGCCACGGGGAAGAAAGAACTTTGAGATGTGATGGCGGTACATGAATTTTGTCGGAGTTTATCTGACACTTGTGACACCTCCTCATGTACTTGTAGCAGCCGGATTCCATGGTCAACCAGTAATACCCTGCTCTCAGAATTTTTCTCGCCATTGTGTGTCCGTTGGCATGAGTGCCAAAGGATCCTTCATGAATTTCTTTCATAAGCATGTCTGCTTCTGGTCTGTCGACGCATCGGAGCAAGACCATGTCAAAATTTCTCTTATAGAGAGTGTCACCGCTCAGGAAGAAGCTACCTGCTAGTCTTCTGAGGGTCTTTCTGTCTTTTCTGAGTGCCCCAGATGGGTACTCTTGTTTCTGAAGGAAGCATTTGATATCGTGATACCAAGGTCTGCCGTCTATGACTGCTTCAATCGTGAAGATGTAAGCGGGCCGTTCAAGGCGCATGATGTCGATCTTAGGTATGTCATTCCATTGACCTACACTAATCATGGAAGAGATAGTGGCTAATGCATCAGCCATGTGATTCTCATCACGAGGGATGTGACGAAAGTCGACTCTGTTGAAGAAAGGTAACAACCTTCTTGCATAGTCTTTGTAAGGAATCAATCCTGATTGGTATGTGTTCCAATCTCCTTTTATCTGATTGATAACCAGGGCTGAGTCGCCATATACGTCCAAGTTTTTTATCCTTAAATCAATCGCTTCTTCGAGACCCATAATACAAACTTCGTATTCTCCCTTGTTGTTCGTACACTTGAACGTAAGTCGAGCGGTGAAAGGAATGTGGGTACCCTGAGGGGTAACAATGATTGCCCCAATTCCATTTCCGTAATAATTAACTGCTCCGTCAAAGATAAGTCCCCATTGGGAACCTGGTTCTGGCCCTTCACTGGGTAGCGGTTCATCGCAGTCTTTCATTTTTAGATACATGACATCTTCGTCTGGGAAGTCAAACCCGATTGATTCTTGATCGTCAATCGGTTGATGAGCCAAATGATCGGCTAAAATACTTCCCTTAACGGCTTTCTGAGCGTGGTACTCTATGTCATATTCTGATAACAGCATCTGCCAACGGGCAATTCTTCCCGTGAGAGTAGGCTTTTTGAAAACGTATTTGATTGGATCCATTTCGGAGACCAACCAAGTAGTATGACGAATCATGTACTGGCGAAGACGTTTGGCTGCCCAAGCCAAAGCACAACATGTTTTCTCGAGCATCGTGTACCGAGTTTCGCAGTTGGTGAATTTCTTGCTTAGATAGTAAATGGCAGACTCTTTCCTTTTGGTTTCGTCTTGTTGGCCAAGTACACATCCCATTGAGTCCTCTAGGAATGTGAGGTAAATGATCAGTGGTCTTCCTTCCACTAGAGGTGATAGAATCGGAGGATTCAACAGATATTCCTTGATACTGTCGAAGGCGGTTTGGCAATCTTCTGACCAAACGCAATCCTGGTTCTTTTTGAGTAACTTGAAGATCGGCGCGCAAGTGACAGTCATAAGGAATATAAATTTGGAGATGTAGTTCAAACGTCCCAGGAATCCTCTGACTTGTTTTTCAGTTTTCGGAGAAGGCATTTCTTGAATGGCCTTGACCTTGTCAGGATCAACTTCAATTCCTTTCTGGCTGACGATGAACCCTAGGAGTTTCCCTGAACGGACACCGAAGGTGCATTTGTTGGGATTCAAGCGGAGTTTGTACTTTCTCAACCGCTCGAATAGTTTTGACAGGTGGGTCACATGCTCCTCTTCTGTTCTAGATTTAGCAATCATATCATCGACATATACCTCGATTTCTTTGTGTATCATGTCATGAAACAGCGTAGTCATGGCCCTTTGATAGGTTGCCCCGGCATTCTTCAAACCGAACGGCATTACCTTGTAACAAAAGGTGCCCCATGGGGTAATGAACGAAGTTTTCTCCATGTCTTTCGGCGCCATTTTGATTTGATTATAGCCCGAGAATCCATCCATGAAGGAGAAAACTTTGAACTTTGCTGTACTGTCAACCAACATGTCAATGTGTGGTAAAGGAAAGTCGTCCTTTGGACTTGCCTTGTTTAGATCCCTGTAATCAACACACATTCTGACCTTTCCGTCCTTTTTAGGAACGGGTACGATGTTGGCTAACCATTGAGGATATTCTGATGTGGCGAGGAAACCCGCGTCAATCTGTTTCTGTATCTCGTCTTTGATTTTGATGGCCATGTCTGGGTGAGTGCGTCTCAACCTTTGCTTTACTGGCGGACATTCCGATCTCAACGGTAAATGATGTTCCACGATGCTGGTATCCAACCCTGGCATATCCTGATAGGACCAAGCGAATACATCGGGGAATTCTTTGAGAAGCTTTATCAAACTTTCTTTGACAGTTGGATTGAGTAGTGCCCCAATCCTGATTTCTTTTCTCTCTTTTTCCGACCCCAAGTTTATCGTTTCCAACAGCTCTTTGTGAGGTTCAATGGACCTTTCCTCTTGTCTGAGTAGTCGGGAGATCTCTTCTGGAATTTCGTTGTCAACTTCTTCTTCAGCCTCGAATACCGAGAATTCAAAGTCGGGAGAAGGCATCGGATCGTATGTTTCAACGGGGTGTAAAACAAGCAATCTGCACGACGTGATGATTCGTGTTTAGAAGAGATAGAGAAAATGCAAGTGTGTGCAGTGTTTTATTTTACTGCTTGTTTTTATTTTTAATTATTTTTTAGGATTACCATTTTCTGAAAAAGCAAAAAGAGAAAATAGCAATAAATGCGAAAATTACAGAACGACATTATTTTATTTATGAACAAGTCGACTCTTGAAACTACAGTCCTATAAAACAAAACTCGGTCGCTTTGGGCAAAGCGAAGAGGGAAATTTACAGAAAGCGAGCCCTATCAAAACATCTGTTTCACCTGGGCAGGGTGAAAGGTTAAAGATGGCAATTACTTTGACTGGTGAACGGCCTTCGGAACATCGACAGCAACCCACTTGGTTGTCCCAAGGTGTCCCATACTTCTTTGGAACTGGAGGAGTCATCCCTCTCGATGACGTTGACCTCGGGAAAAGTATAGTTGATGAATTCAAGTCCTGCAAACGTTGTAAATTCATCGTTATGTTGATTGGTTTCTGAATGACCTGAGTGTTGATCCCATGACATGGTGGGGACGCAGGTATTCTGTTTAATGATGCTCAGCTGATTTTCATTGTTCGGCTGACTTTCTGGCCCCACGTTTCCTGGGTAAGGCTGCCATATTGGCAGACCATCCATTGGGCCATAGTAGTTGTAGTCAAAATTGTCTTTCATCGGAGTGTCTTCCTCTAATGAATTTGGCGGAGCACGACATCCTTTCGGATCACAATCCCCGTATATCATTTCGACATCTGACCTTGGTATAAATCTCGGACTTTGGGCGGGATAGCAAAATGGTATAGGCACCTTTTCCTGAGACATATAACCATCCTCGTTGAGGTAGGACTTCCAGTCTTCATCCGTGTCAGAGGGATCTTCCTCATTGATAGCATGCACTGTCTGAGACACTGGGTGAAGGAAACCTCCACTGTGGAAGAAGTTTTGAAGGGGATGAAGACTTTCGCCGTTGGCAGCTGTTTGGGTACAGGTTGCAGAAAAACAAAGACCCTTCTTTGTTGTATTGTCAGTGGGAATGACAAGCTGTCCCCATCCTATCGTATCAGTACTCTCGACCGCTTTGATAGCATCTTTGTATGAGGAAATCGATGTTCCTCCTTCAGATTAATCATTCTTGCTCACCGATAGTGCTTGGAACTGAGTTCTAATAACCTCCTCGGGTTCCACTCAAGTAGATGATGATAAGTTACTCACAAGCAAGGCCTGTTCTCCACAGACTGTGATGAGTTAGCCGTTCTGGACGAACTTTAGCTTTTGGTGGAGGGTCGAAGTGACCGCTCCAGTCTGATGTATCCAAGGTCTTCCTAATAAACAACTGTATGTTGCCCGGATGTCCATGACCTGGAAAGTGACTTGGAAAGTGTGAGGACCGATAGTTATGGGAAGATCAACTTCACCAATAACTGTTTTTCTGGATCCGTCGAATGCTTTGACGACGACCTCGCTGACTCTCATCGGAGGGCCTTTGAATGATAATTGCATCAAAGTGGACTTTGGCATAACATTCAGGGCTGACCCTGTGTCTACCAGTACGCTGGCTAAAGCATCGTCCTGGTAGTTAACTGTAATGTTGAGCGCCATGTTATGACGGCGACCCTCTTCGGGTAATTCCTCATCACTAAATCCCAAATTATTACAGGAAGTGATGTTAGAGACAATGCTATCGAACTGTCTGCTTGTTACATCCTATTCCACAAAGGCTTGCTCCAAGACTTTTGTAGAGCCTCTTTGTGTGCTTCTGAACTGAGTAATAGTGATAATACCGAGATCTTTGAAGGAGTATGTGACAGTTGATCAACAATGTTGTATTCACTCCTTTGGATGAACTTCAGCATCTCATCATTATTATTCGAAAGGTCGGGATTACTGGATTGACCGACTGGTGGATCAGGAGCTTCCGTCTGAAGTTCCTTTTCTTTGTTAAGTTCCCCAACCCCTCGGTTGAAGATTCTACCGCTCCGTATTACTCGACTGATGTCTGCAATGTTCACAACGGAGGGTAATGGAATTTCTTTTCCATTCTCGACTATTGTTGCACCGTATTTGTAAGGGATAGCCTTAGTTGATTCATACAGTAGTGATCCCGGTAGATAGATGACTATGGGAACCTTCTAATTTTTCTAACCATCATAAGTAATCTCGATCCATTCCCGGTTGGGAACTCTAGATTCGTCAAGTAGAGGGATGATGGCAAAAACATCCCTGGTATGGTGATGACCAGAGATCGTGACAACATCCTCAACTTGCTCAGCAAGGTAATTCGGCGTCCAGTTGATGGGTCCAGAACCCGAATATGGGAGAATCTCTCCACGATCCACCTGACCCTGAAGTGCTGCTCTCACAAGGTAACACCCTTGGTTACTTTCTGAACAGATGCTACAATGATCGTAATTGTGTGGTGGCACCTGGCCATGCCCACTTTGAATACAATGTAACCTTACTAGGTTAGCTTCCACAGATCGGACATCCTGACTTTGACGACGAGTAGGATTCCTGTTATTGATACTAATTTGCTGTGTATCTTCATCCATGTAGATTGGCATCCACCAGTGATTTAACAAGTGCTGAAGTGCCTCCTGGACTAGGGTACAACCTCGATCGTTTTCGCAACCTGCTTTACAGTTTTGATAATCATGTGATATTAAGAATCCGAGTCGGACCTGCTCAGCATGTAACTCTACCAGGTTGGTATTCATCACGCGAATATCGAAGATCTAAACCATATTGATCTGATAAGGGTTCCTATCATGGTAGTCTTGGATCCATCCAAGATCCATCTGACGCTGGAGGGCCTCTTGTATGAAAGAGTATCCCTGTTTGTTTACCGAGCAAATCAGACAGGAACTGTAATCGTGTCGTGGAAGATTATGATACTGGCTTTGCCTTGAGTGCATTTCCACCAAGTTGACATTCATTGCACGGATGTCATGGTTCTGAATGACGTTAGAATTCATGTAAACCATGTTAACTCCACGAACTCGGTGCTCTTGGATCCATCCGAGATCCATCTGTTCCTGTAGGGCTGCTTGCACCACAGAACATCCCTGGTTGTCTTTAGAGCAGATATCACACTGGTGATAGTTATGAGGTGGCACATGGCCATATCCACTCTGTCTACAATGCATCTTGACCAGATTGGTTTTCAACAAGAGTACATCGTGAATTTGATAGACATTGTTAGTCTCTTTCTCAATCAGATTGACTGCAGCTTTCTCATGTTGAGGCAGCGGGTTCATGAGAACATTAGGATTTGTATCCTTGAAGGATAAGTCCCCACTCCTAACAAGTTTTTGCACGTCGGACTTGAAATTAAGGCAAGTCTCTAGGTTATGCCCTGAACCTCCTTGATGATAAGGGTAAGTTTGATCCACCTTAAACCAAAAAGGCAGATTTTCCGGTACTGGAAGAGGAGACTTAGTCTGGATGTGCCCCTTAGCCAGTAGTAACGGAAATAATTCTGCGTACAACATAGGTATAGGATCAAACCCTGATGGCCGTGTTGTACGGTTGTTGTTATATAGAGGACGAGCCTGCTGAAGAGGCTGTTGTGTCCTTTGTTGGTCAGGTTGGCTCTGCGCAACCTGAGGTTGATACGTAGGAATAGGCGCAAGGTTGATAGCAGGAGTCACAGCTGCTACCGGCTGATAACGTCGCCTTTGCTTTCCAAGAGAGATATTCCCAATATGTTGCTCTTTTTTCTTAGGGAGAGCACTACCGTATTTTTTAGTACCGCTCGTCGATCCAGTGTCTTTTACCAAACGTCCTTCTCGGACGGCTTCCACAAGACGTACGCCCATGCCGACCATCTCGGTGAAATCACTGGGCGCACTGGCAACCATTCGGTCATAGTAAAATGAGCTTAAGGTTTTTAAGAAGATTTTTGTCGTCTCTTTTTCCTCAAGAGGCAGATAAATTTGAGCGGCAATTTCACGCCACCTTTGAGCATACTCCTTAAAGATTTCCTTGTCCTTTTGAGACATTGATCTGAGTTGATCTCTGTCGGGTGCCATGTCCAAATTGTATTTGTATTGTTGGACGAAGGCAGTGCCAAGATCTCTGAATGTGCTGATCGTAGCACGGTTTAAACCCATGTACCATTTTAATGCGGCACCGGTTAAACTATCCTAGAAGTAGTGAATCAAGAGGTCCTGATTCTCCGTCTGAGCTGACATCCGTCGAGCATACATCACTAGATGGCTCTGAGGGAAAAAGTTACTCTTGTACTTTTCAAAGTCGGGCACTTGAAATTTGTGCGGGACTTTCACATTGGGGACCAAGTAGAGGTCTGCGGCGTCCTTTCCGAATAGATCCTGACCGCAAATGGCTTGTAGTTCCTTTTACATTTCCAAGAACTGTTCCTGGAATTCATCCATTCGGTCAAACATAGTTTCCTTTTTACCAGCAGGTATTGGCGGAATCTGTCCTTCCGGGACAGTGTGCACCACAGGGGGTGGTACCGTAACTACGGCAGTGAGTCTTGGCGTTTCCCGAAGTTTGCAACCTTCAAGAGTCTTCAGTATGCCCCTGGAATCTTCGTTTTCCCGAAGTTTGTAACCTTCAGGCCCAGCGGCTTCTGTTGTGATTCCCTGATCTTCAGTGATCGGCGGAACATATCCTTCCGGGATATAGTTAACAGGCATGCCCCAAGGACAATCTTTCAGTATATGATACCTAGGATCATACCTCTCCACTATGGGCGTTGAGGTGATCTCTGAGATCACAGTTCTTTGTAGCTGAGCTTCTGCCATGGCGTGCATGTCGTTACGAAGCTTTCTCATATCCTCTCTCAAAGCGTCGATCTCTTCCTTCAACTCTCTGTTTTCTTCCTCAAGATCATCCATCTTTTTCTGACGATTGGCCCGAGTATTGTACGAATGAGACAGTTTGACTCTAGAATCGAGACACAAACGTGAGATTCGTAGGTAAGGAGAATACGCGGTGTGAGAATAATGAATGCAATGATTATATTAATTGTTCTTTTTGGTTTAATCAAAATAAACTTCGACAATTAGATTGCAAATATCAAACAGTGGGGAAACCCCGTTTTATTGAATTCAAAGGATTACAGAAATGGAAATACAGTAGATTGCAAAGTGCAGAAACAGAAACCTAAGCTAATGGGTCCCGAGTCCTCTCTGAGGAGAACTCGGGTGCTGATTCTGGTATCTTCCTTTTCTTTTACCGGGGCTCTTGGGCCGTTGTCGGGTTGTCGTTCCTTTGCCAAGTGAAAGGAACGAGCAAATTCCTTTGGTCATCTTGATTCTCTACAGCATGTTGCTCCAAAAATTCAATCAGAGCATCTTTCTCTCTCAGTAATTGCTGTATTCTGATGCACTCTATGTCGAGGGTGCGATACTTGTTCTTCCAAGACCTTCTCTCATTTTGAACTTTGTTGAGAGTATCCTTAAGCTTTTCAGTTTCCGTCATGAAGTACATGACAGATTCCCTCAGCAGAAGAATTCTGTAACGAGGATAAGGGATCTTTAGCTTGAAAGCTCTAGTTTGTACCCAATGGAGATAAGGCCCCACCGAGACACAGTCTGGTTTTCCTAGAGACTCCCGTCCTTTCTTATGAACGTGTTTCCAAGCATGCACTATTTCCCTTTTTAGTGCTCTGTCACTTTCTCCTTCCTTGAAGAAAAGACCTTCCAGATAAGCGTTGCGCGGAACAAGCCTCATCGGGTATCCAAATTGACGACGAACCAATACCGGGTGATAGTTGATTCCTCCTTTAGTTCCTATGAGGGGTACGTTGGGGAAGTTTCCACAACGGTCAATGATCCTGATTCCCTCATAAATCCTATTGCACCAATCTATATCAGAGTTGGTAAGAGACATGATTTTCTGCGACCAACGTAAGGCACTCTTGCAATCCCAAAAAGTAGCAGACTTGGGCAAGTGGGAAATAAACCATTTATAAAGCAGAGGTACACAGCGTGTGATCTCCCCTTCACTGTACAAATTTCCCAAGTGTACAGAATGATACGCATCTGCGAGCAAAGTCGGCACAGGGTTTCCAATGAGAAAAACCTTAATGGCGTTGATATCGACGAAGTTATTGATGTTGGGAAACAAAAATAATCCGTAGGTGAGTAAAACAAAGATGCTTTCAAAAGCAGTCATGTTTCCTATACTAGCAAAGTACAGAACTTTCTTTGTTAAGAACTGGACTGGCAAACCTTGGATGCCACCCTTAGCGGTCATGTGAGTTCTGACCTCAGACTCGTCCAAATAAATTGCTCTTGCAATGGTCTGATTCTTTGGAATTTCTTCCAGTCCAGAAAATGGAGCTCGATCTGTAATGTGTAGATCGATCAGGTGAGAATACTCCTCCAGCGTTGGTGCGAGCTGGTAATCCGGGAATGTGAAACTGTGATAAACCGGATCGTAGAATTGAATGAGCACATCCATGATTCCCTCAATCACATGGACTCTTAACAGTGGTAGCAAATCTCCGTACTTGGCTCTGAAAGCCTCAGGGTTAGTGATCATCCTTGCTAACCTTCTCAAATCCTCTAGCTTTGGAACCTTGAAGGTGTACGTATGAGTTCTCCTTCTACCGAAATCCATTAGCGTAATCCTCTTCTCTGATATTTGCAATCACAGTCTTAGTTTAACTTGAAAAACAGAGAGACTAGAAGAGAAGTTTTTTTAATGTTTTAATGTTTTTTTAAATGAATGCATGAATGCAGCACACAAAAACATAGAAAAAACATGGGGTCAAAGGGTCGTTGTCATGAAGTCAAGGCTCTACCCATCCCCATAGGTTTATACTAAGGTGATTTTTGTACCTGTACTCATTATCATCAGCTCCTCCCAGGAAAGCAAAACAATAAGCGGATCGCCAGCGAGTTGTAGAGCAATCTTAGAGTAAGTTCCATTCACCGAGAATAGATCACCAGCCTCAAATGAGGGTAGTATCGCGTAACAACTATTTCCGATAGTTTCCGCACTACGAAAGGGTTTGGCTCCTCAGCTTCTCAGACTTAACAACCGGCCCATTGGCTAGAAGAGTGAATGGGTTGCGTTGGTCAGCCTCCACTGAGGTTAATGGTCGACCCCGTCGCCATCACTTATCTTAAGTGTCTACTCAATCTTTCCACATACGGCATCACCCGCATTCCCATTAGCAGAAAAATAAACACGTATAGCAATTAGGAAAAGCAATATATATATATATATATATATATATTTGTCCTAAACATCCTAGACCTTTAAAGCTATGAATCTTAAGTTCCTAACAGAAAATGGGTTCCCCGGCGGAAGCCCCAATCTGTGGTTTTTCACACAAGAGGTGAAAAGGAAGAAAGAAAACAGAGACGAACAGGGCCCCACGGTGGGCGCCATTTTTCTGTAGCGAGCGATTTTGGACGCGGTTCTTAAGCGCTGGTCTCTCTCTGTGGTTTGAGCTTAAACTATAGGTCGATTCATTTTTTATCCTATTGTGAGCTGAATAAGGAAGGGAAATAGATGTCTCCAATTAACCCTGCTTTGCATACTGAGTTTAAACAGCAGTCTGCTAGGTTACAAATGCTATCAATGTGGGGGGGCCTTTGTATTGGTTATTTGTATTTTCGCCAATACGGTTTCTTTCTTTCTAGGACTTTCTAGCGGGGAACAAGGATTAGGATGTTAGGACTGATGCTTTTTGATGGGTATGTGAGAGTATGGGATTTTGGTTTTTTGTTGATTGTGCTCGCTAAGATCTTTTCTTTCGATCTTATGCCTACGTATTCCCGTTTACCGAAACAGGGAAATCAGAGCGTTCGTAGTTCCTCCTATTCTATGGGAGGAAATTGGTGTTTTGGTGTCTTGTTCAAAGCCCAAGACGTGAAGCGAAAGGTGATTTGTATCTTGTTCAAAGCACAAGATGTGAAGCTGAAGGGTCTATTTGTATCTTGTTCAAAGCCCAAGATATGAAGCTTAAGGGCCTCGGCTTTAGAGATAATTTGTCATCTCTAAAGAAGGGTTTGTCTGTCACAACTATTGGGTGACTGGTTATAAAGGAGAATTACTTTAACTGGGATACGCGGATCCTAGCAATGCCATAATTTCCTTTAAAGGGGATTTTAACCTGAAGGAGAAGACTTTAACTCAGTGTAGAGCAATGCTATCTTTCCTTAGGAATTTCTCATGCTAAAAGAGGGACAGTGGCATGGATGTAGATGATCCAGAGGCTTGCCGCTTACAGCGATTAGATGAAGGGGAAGGAGTTGTTGATGTTTGTGTACTGTGAACGAGGCACAGTTTTGATGCTAAAAGTTTGATTGGATCAACTAGTGGTTTTCTTATACAAAGCCTAAGAGAAGGCTAGTATGTGTCTCGTACGAAGCCCGAGAGAGAGGCGAGAAGGTTTTAACTTGACGATGAAGACTTTTGGTGTCTCGTATAAAGCCCGAGAGAGAGGCTAAAAGGGGTTGATCCTACAAGAGGATCTTTTATACTCAACAAGAGAGTGTTTTTGTATCTCGTACGAAGCCCGAGATGGAGGCTAAAAGTTTGATTGGCTCAACAAGAGAGCCTTTTTTGTATCTCGTACGAAGCCCGAGATGGAGGCTAAAAGTTCGACTCAACAAGAGAGTCTTTGTATCTCGTACGAAGCCCGAGATGGAGGCTACAGGTTTGACTCAACAAGAGAGTCTTTGTATCTCGTACGAAGCCCGAGATGGAGGCAAAATGGGTGATTGACTCAACGAGGGAGTCTCTTATGTGTCTCGTACAAAGCCCGGGAGAGAGGCTAAATGTTGTTTGACTCCGCTGGGGAGAATTTTGGTATCTCTTACGAAGCCCGAGATGGAGGCTAAACATTTGCTTCGCTGGGAAGAATCATTGAACAAAGCCCAAGAGGAGGCTATTGTAACTGTTTCAGTTGAGTGACAAATCCAATACACTGATTTTAAAAGAGAAAATCAGTTCTTATATGAGTAACATTGTACTCAGGGATTTGATTTGAGGATCAGGTATATTTCCTTCATTTTGAGGAAACGGGAAATCCAAAGGGTATTGAGACTGTCCGAGTCTGCGGGTTTCCTTCCTATGTAACGAAGGGGTCACTTGAGAATGTCTTTGAGACTCAAGGAAGTTAGATTGTCCGTGTCTAGAGTTTTACCTTTTGTACTATGCTTTGAGAAACAATAGTAGACTCTTTGAAAGGACTGTTCTATTAAGATGACTAGGTTCTGTTCCTATAACTTTAGGAGGTCGTCGGGACAATTTGTACGAAGCCCAAGAGGAGGCTGGAAACATTTAAGAAGCCGACGGGTCCTTGTACGAAGCCCAAGAGGAGGCTATCATTCCCGGAGGAAGAGATCATTATACGAAGCCTAAGAGGAGGTTGTGAATACTTCTAAGAAGTCGTAGGGTCCTTGTACGAAGCCCAAGAGGAGGCGGGGTTGCTTTTTGGAAGCCTGTGGGTCCTTGAACAATGCCCAAGAGGAGGCCGATGCTTTTAAGAAGCCGATGGGTCCCCAAACCCCGAGAAATTCAAGGCAAGCTATTCACAAGGAATAGATCAAGTCAGGAAAGTTTGAGAATTTGGAAGAAACTCAAAGATGCCATTCACGGAGAATACATTCGTCTCTGGGAGTAGATTTTCTTGACAATTCCTAATGAGGACAGCCGAAGAGAAGACTGTATCTGGTGATCCTATTGGGGATCTAGTTGTCTATTTCTACGAATAAACGAAACGGCGTCACCTAGTTCTAGACGTAGTTGCCGGGGAAACTCTAAATATTTATACTATTATTACATAGTTGATATGAGTTTATGAAAGAAGACTTATAGCGAAACAGCCCCACAATACAGTTATATATATATATGAGTTTGTGAAAGGAGACTTACAGTGAAACAGCCCCACAATACAGTTATATGTATATGAAAGCGGTAAATGAAAGCAATAACCACTTACTCGGTTGTAGAGCTTCCATGCTGTTTGGTTAGTTGTTCAACAAAGAAAGATTGAAAACAACAGTATATTCAAAATCAAAGGAGAAAGTGCTTTGAAAAAGAAAGTTTTGGGGCTTATAGCTCAATGAGAGGCCCAGGGTTTTATCAGTGAGCGCACTGTTGAATTTGTACAGATGGACTTATACAAGTGACTGAGGCCCAAGAAAGGTTTTCTGTACAAAGGGATGGGTCTTACACTCTATTAGAGGCCCAAGTGAGTTTTAAGAAAAGAAATGAGTCTTACTACTCGAGGGTAGGCCCAATGGTTAATTTTGAAAAGGGCGACGGTCGCGTCGTGGTTTTGTAAACACCGTGGGACTTATACAAGTGACTGGGGCCCAAAATTTTGGTATTTACAAAGGGATTGGGTCTTACACTCTATTAGAGGCCCAAAGAGTTTAAAGAAAAGAAATGGGGCTTACAACACGAGGGGAGGCCCATAGTCTTTGTTTTCAAGATGAATATTCACTTTTAAAATGCTTAAAAACAATTAAAAATGAATTTATTCACAAAAATACAAACTATATTAAATAAATAATATAATTTTTTTTTTGTAGAATAAAATATTTTACTATTTTTGTGATTTTTCAGAAAAAGAACCAATAAAAAATAATCAAAATTGAGGGAGTTATTAATTTTCCAAATCATTAAAAAATAATGAGAAAATAAAAAAGAGGGGTTGGGTCTTACACTCTATTAGAGGCCCAAAGTGTATTTTTGTACAAAAGATGGGGCTTACAACTCAGGGAGAGACCCAAAATATTTTCAGTTTGAAAATGGCGATCGCGCCGAGATTTTTAACGTATCGGGACTTATACAATAGCTGAGGCCCAAAATTGTTTCGTTAAAAAAAAAAGGTTGGGTCTTACACTCTAATAGAGACCCAAGTGTTAAAAAATGAAAATAAATGGGACTTACAGCTCAAAGAGAAGCCCAGTTGATTTTCGTTTGAAAATGGCGATCGCGCCGAAGTTTTCTTTTAACGCAGAGGGACTTATACAGTAAGTGAGGCCCAAAATTTTTTGGTTAAAAGGGGATTGGGTCTTACACTCTAATAGAGGCCCAAGTGTTAAAAAATGAAAAGAAATGGGACTTACAGCTCAAAGAGAAGCCCAGTTGATTTTCGTTTGAAAATGGCGATCGCGCCGAAGTTTTCTTTTAACGTAGAGGGACTTATACAATAAGTGAGGCCCAAAATTGTTTTGGTTAAAAGGGGATTGGGTCTTACACTCTAATAGAGGCCCAAATAGTTTAAAAAAGATTTGTTATGGTGAAAATCAAAGAAAACCCCAATTTCATTTTTTAGGCATTTTTTCAAGAAAAATTAAGTAAAAAATGATAAAAATATCAAATAAAATCATTAAATAATGATTAAAGTTTATTAAAAAAAATATTTTATCAACATAAATATTTAAAATTATTTTGGTTTTAAAAACCAAGAAAAAAAAGTAATCATTTTAAAAGCATTTAAAACAATATAAAACACTATTTTTAAATATATTAAAAATAATACTTTTTTTTGTGATTTTTTGTGGATTAAAGTATTATGGGGTATGAATTGGAAAATGATGATTTTTTGCTATGTGAAAAAATTGGTTGAGTTTTGAAAATAAAAAGTAAGAAAAAGAGGAAAGATATCAAAATATCATCTCCGACATTTCTTTTGGGGTAAAAACGAGTACCGAAACTTTAATTTTCAACACGTTTTTATCGAATTTCAAACACTCATAACTCTCTCAATTTTTATCGGAATTAAGATCCGGAAGAGCCTATCCTGACCGATTTTTCGCAAGGAATCCGATGGTATTACTCACGTGCACGGAAAATCGACGCATAAAACGCAGAAAAAACTGCTATCGTTTTGAAAATATCGTTCCGCGTCGAATTTCCAACACGCGTAACTCTCTCGATTTTTTACCGAATCAAGATCCGCAAGAGCCTATCCTGACCAATTTTTCGCAAGGAATCCAATGGTATTACTCATGTATACGGAAAATCGACACACAAAATGCAAAAATTAAAAAACAAAAACTGCTATCGATTAAAAACATCGTTCCGCGTTGAATTTCCAACACGTGTAACTCTCTCGATTTTTAACCGAATCAAGATCCGCAAGAGCCTATCCTGACTGATTTTTCGCAAGGAATCCAATGGTATCATACACGCACGCCGAAACTCAACGTACAAAACGCAGCGATAAAAAAACCAGAGCTGCTACGTTTAAAAAACATCGTTCCGCGTCGAATTTCCAAAACGCGTAACTCTCTCGATTTTTAACCGAATCAAGATCCTCAAGAGCCTATCTTGACCTATTTTTTGCAAGGAATCCAATGGTATCACTCATGCACACGGAAACTCAACACATAAAATGCAGAAATTAAAAAACCAAAACTGCACGTTGTTTTCGACGCCGTTTCGCGTAAAATTTCCAACGCGCGTAACTCTCCCAATTTTCATCGGAATTGAAATCCGTTAAAACCTATCTTGACTTATTTTTCACAAGGAATCCAATGGTATTATTCACGCACTCAGAAACTCACTGTACAAAGCGAAAAAAACAGAACCGCTATCATTAATTCGACGTCGTTTCGCGTAAAATTTCCAACGCGCGTAACTCTCTCAATTTTCATCGGAATTGAAATCCGTAAAAACCTATCTTGACCGATTTTTCACAAGGAATCCAATGGTATTACTCATGCAAACTAAAACTTAATGTATAGAACACACCAATGAAAAAAAAACAGAACTGTACATGGTTTTGAAATAACCAAAATTCCACATAAAAACATGTCAAAATGCAAACAGTGGGAGGATCACAACATACACATTAAGGACTACATTTTTGCCTCAAGAATTGTTCAATATGATGCATGTATATGGAAAACAAAGGAAAGCATGATTCAAAGAATTCAAGTTGTGAATTTTACCTCTTTTTTAGAGATTTTGGGCAACCTACCAAGTGCTTTGTTCCAGAAATGATTTGATGCTTTGGACAACCTCAAATGACCTCTTAGAAGTTTTTAGGATGGTTGGAATCGGCTGGAAACCTCTGGAGCAAGTTTGTGCACTTTCTCGCGAAATGGTCAAAAACGGCCAAAATGCCAACTCTCTCAAATGGTGTTCCAGATGTGTGGCACCATTTGGGACAGTTCAAGGATGATATTTAGAGTGTGTTTGAGGTTTTATCTGGCTTGGAAAGTGACTGAATCAAGACATGGCTTGAAAAATGCAAAAAAGTGCCATTTTGAGGTTTTGAGAGGTGACTTTGTGATGTTGTGATTACAGGTCACTTTTGATGGTTTGCACAGCTTACATATGATATATATGAGGTGTGTGTGTGTGATTAGTTTGAGTGGAATTGCTCTCTAGCTCAAAAATTCAGAATTTCCTTACTAAAGAATGCATTTTGGAGTGAAAGAGAGAATTTGAGGAAAGCATCTGTTTGATGGCTTTGGTGTACTCAAACTGAACACAAATGAGCTCTATTTATAGTGGAGCATGTTTGTTTTGGGATCCACAGTGAATGGTGGCTGCAGCAGAGGTTTGGCCAATGTTGGCCAATGGAAATGCAAGTCTCCTCTAGCCATTCACTAGAGGTTAGGGCTCATAGCTTTGGTTCCCTAGTTGTTGGATAAGTCTTGACTGATTTCAGATGAGAATGGCTCAGTCCATGCCACCTCTAAGCATCCATTAAATGCTCCAAACCAAAATTGGAGTTTTGTCCCTCTTTTAGGGATTTCTAGGCTTTGGCATGCTTTTCTTTGTTCCTTGGACTTGGGAGGTTCATGGATCAGATCATCCCACTTGGATTTGATCCTTAGATGTGTCCAACCTAATGACAAGGCATGAAAATTCGTGTGGCACACAAAATGTGCAAATCTGCCCCTGAAAAATTCAGCTTCAGCAAGGCCTTTTGTAAGATCCATAACTCCCGGCTCGAGTATGCTACATGGACGTTCTAGGACTTTTCGGAAAGCTTAGATGACGTACTTCAACTTTGATGTTTGACCCTAGACCTGGTTCAACTTGGATCATGGAGAAAAACAACCTTGAAGTTGGGACATTGTGCTGAAATTACAAGGCAGATTTTGGCTAAGTGCTGAAAAATGTCAATTTTAAGTTTTTAGCCATTTTGATCCAAGCATAACTCAAAATCCTTAATGAATTGGACTTAGGTCTAGTTGAAGTTTTTGTAGAGGGTAATGAGGGCTACAAATCAAGCTTTGGATGGGGGGAAATGGCTTTGTGGTTTAGGAGTTATGATCCTGCAAAGTTGGTACCCTTGCCACTTTTTTTCATAACTTAGAAAAATTTCTAAGTTTTTATGGTTACCCCTTTTACAAGTTATCCCATTTTCTTTGATTTTTCTTGATGAATGATGATTCCAATCACACATTAACATCATTTTAGGGTTAAAAAACCATTTTTATGAAAAATCTCAAAAAGTCAAAGTTTGACTTTTGTGCACAGTTGACTTTTTATCAGATGAATTCCAAACTGTGCGATCCTTTAGGAAATCATGTCCTTGACCTAAATCAAAATTGATGGACATGTTCCATGGGTGTTATAGGGTGTATTTAATCGTGTCCCACGGCTTGGGAGCATGTCGTGGTCAAAAGTCAAAGCTACAGTTGACTTTTCCTGCGAAACCCCAACTGTGGTTCAGATGAAATTGAAACTTGTTGCTCAAGCTTCTTGGGTCAATCCATTGTTGCAAATGGATCAACGTGGTATGTTGGAAACCCTCAAATCATGTCTTGAGGTCTTGGCTCATGATTTGTCCCAAAAGTCAACTTAGGGGTGAATTAGGTCAAGAAACCTTAATTCCTGATTTTTGATGTATGCATCCCCTGAGGCTAAATTGACTTGATGATGGGGTTTATGATGTTCCATGGAGCATTTTAGGTTATGCTTTGAAGCATTGGCTCATGCCCAGAGGAAAATTTCCATCTGGAGGCCCTAGTCGACCAAACCCTAATTTGGTGACACTGGCGATCCTGAGGCTTGATCCACCTAGAAGGGAGCAAACTTGTGCTTAATCCTTGAAGTGGGAGTCCTCTTGATCCATTGTGGATATTTGAGAGGCTAGACAAGTTGAAGATCATGTCATTCCTTGATTGATCCTTTGTCTAAGAGCTCTGCGAGGGCTTGAAACCCTAAATCCTGTTTGTAGTGAATGCTTACCCACCTTTGGGGAGACTAATGAGGTACAAAGGTACATCCATATTGTGCTGATGATTTTCACAATGATGGTAAATATTAGTGGTCAAAATTTGGGGTATGACCGAAGGCACCCTTATGCGCTTCCTCTAAAATCCTTCTTTTCAAAGTCGCATTATTCGGAACGCAAATTCTTTGGTTAAACATAATCTTTCCATCGCTAGCATGCACAAAACCCGATTCACTTAGCATCTCTTGCAACTTCTCATCCAATAATTGTCCTTGTTGAATTTCAACTCTTAACATAGAATTGACATTCAAATTCCCCATAATCACTCCATTGGGAGTCCATACAAATTGAAGATTTAAATCTCTAAACTTTTCCAACAACGAATATTCTAACATCATGAATTCGGCCTTTCTCAAAACTTTCCTACTCAAGACATCAACCACTTTGTTCACTTTACTCGGATGGTATTTTAGCTCTAGATCATAATCCTTTAAATATTCCATCCACCTCCTTTGACGCATATTCAACTCTTTTTGGTCAAAGAGGTACTTTAAACTCTTGTGGTCACTAAACATTTCAAAATGTACTCCATATAAATAGTGACGCCACACTTTCAAAGTAAACACCACCGCTGCTAATTCCAAATCGTGGGTTGGATAATTCTTTTCGTGAATTTTCAATTGTCGAGAAGCATAAGCCACCACGTGACTTTCTTGCATTAAAACGCCTCCTAATCCCATCTTAGATGCATCACAAAATACCTCATACGACTTGCTAGGATCGGGAATACTCAGAACAGGAGCTATAGTCAATCTTTCTTTCAAACTCATAAAACTTTGTTCACACGCTGAATCCCACTCAAAGGGGCAATCCTTCCGAGTAAGCTTAGTCATTGGCAATGCTAATTGCAAAAAGCCTTTGATAAATCTTCTATAGTAGCCTGCTAGACCCAAGAAACTTCTAATTTCCGATACATTCTTTGGTCTCTTCCAATTTATCACTGCTTCTACCTTTGACGGATCCACTGCTACACCACCTTGTGATATAACGTGACCAAGAAAACTAACTTCGGACATCTAGAACTCGCACTTACTTAGCTTGGCAAAAAGCTGCTTCTCTTGTAAGATCGATAAGATGATTCTCAAATGTCCTTCGTGTTCTTGCGGAGTGCGGAAATAGATAAGAATGTCATCAATGAAGATCACAACGAATTGATCCAAGTAAGTTTGAAATAACTGATTCATATAATCCATAAAAACAGTTGGAGCATTAGTCACACCGAAAGGCATCACTAAGAATTTGTAATGACCATAACGGGTCCTAAATACAGTCTTAGGTACATCGGAACTCTTCACTCGGATTTGGTGATAACCCGACCTCAAATCAATCTTCGAGAACACACAGGCTCCTTTCAATTGATCTAACAGGTCGTCTATCCTGGGTAAGGGATACTTGTTCTTAATTGTGACTTTATTCAGCTGACGATAGTCGATACACAACCGCATCCCACCGTCCTTCTTCTTTACAAACAATACTGGAGCTCCCCACGGTGAGACACTAGGTGTAACAAAATGCTTAGCCATAAGCTCTTCCAATTGTTCCTTCATTTCTCTCAATTCAAATGGTGCCATCCGATACGGAGAAACGGATATAGGAGTCGTTCCCAGTACCAGGTCAATAGAAAATTCCACATCCCTCTCCGGAGGAAGAGAAGTGACATCTTCGGGGAAAACTTCGGAAAACTCGCAAACTACTGGAATATCCAAAACTTGAAGGTCGCTACTCCCTTCCTTAGTGAGAACCAAAAGAACAGATTTCTCTTCTTCGAACAAGAAATTTATCATTCCAACCGTACCTTCTAGAATAGTTGTTAAGACATCTTTCGGGGTAGCATCATTAGATGGAATGATGATGAGCTTTTCTTCACACCCAATAAACACCGAATTAGCAGAAAGCCAATCCATTCCCAAAACGACATCAACTTTCTTAAGCGGTGTAGCGAGCAATTTTTGGATGTGGTTGTGAAGCACAATCACTCTAGTACTACAGCTCGATTCATTTTTTATCCTATTAAAGCTGATGAAGGAAAGGAAATAGATGTCTCAAATTAACCCTGCTTGCAAATTGAGGTTAAATAGTCAAAACTGTTGGTTTACAGATGCTACAAAGATTCGGGGTCTCTATTGGGTTTATTTTGTTAAAAGTGGCGTTCGGTCGATTGGTGGGAGGTTAACATGTTAGGACGGATGTATGAAAGTATGGGATTTTGGGTTTTTGTTTAGTGTGCTCGCTAAGATCTTTTCTTTCAATCTTATGCCTACGTATTCCCGTTTACCGAAACATGGAAATCAGAGTGTTCGTAGTTCCTCCTATTCTATGGGAGGAAATTGGTGTTTTGGTGTCTTGTTCAAAGCTCAAGACGTGAAGCGAAAGGTGATTTGTATCTTGTTCAAACCCCAAGATGTGAAACTAAAGAGTCTATTTGTATCTTGTTCAAAGCCCAAGATATGAAGCTAAAAGGGTGTTGACTTTAGAGAGAATTTGTCATCTCTAAAGAGGGGGTTATATGTCGCAACTGTTTATAAAGGAGAATTACTTTAACCGGGATGTGTGAATCCGGCAATGCCATAATTTCCTTTATAGGAGATTTTTAACCTGAAGGAGAAGACTTTAACTCAGTGTAGAGCAATGCTATCTTTCCTTAGGAATTTCGCATCCTAAAAGAGGGACAGTGGCATGGATGTAGATGATCCAGAGGCTTGCCGCTTACAGCAATTAGATGAAGGGAAAGGAGTTATTGATGTTTGTGTAATATGAACGAGGCACAACTTTGATGCTAAAAGGTTGATTGGATCAACCAGTGGTTTTCTTATACAAAGCCTAAGAGGAGGCTATGGGAACAACAAGAGGGTGTTTTTGTGTCTCGTACAAAGCCCGGGAGAGACGCTAAAAGGGGTTGATCCTACAAGAGGATCTTTTATACTCAATAAGAGAGTGTTTTTGTATCTCGTACAAAGCCCGAGATGGAGGCGAAAGGGGTGATTGACTCAACGAGGGAGTCTCTTATGTGTCTCGTACAAAGCCTGAGAGAGAGGCTAAACGTTGTTTGACTCCACGAGGGAGTCTTTTGTGTCTCGTACGAAGCCCGAGAGAGAGGCTAAACGTTTGCTTCGCTGGGAAGAATCATTGTACAAAGCCCAAGAGGAGGCTATTATAACTGTTTTAGTTTAGTGACAGATCCAATATGCTGATTTTAAAAGAGAAAATCAGTTCTTATATGAGTAACATTGTACTCAAGGATTTGATTCGAGGATCAGGGTTATTCCCTGTTCTTTAAGGAAATGGGAAATCCAAAGGGTATTGAGACTGTCCGAGTCTACGGGTTTCTTTCCTATTTAAAGAATGGGTCACTTGAGAATGTCTTTGAGACTCAAGGATATTAGACTGTCCGTGTCTAGAGTTTCATCTTTTGTACTATGCTTTTGAGAAACAGTAGTAGACTCTTGGAAAGGACCGTTCTATGAAGATGACTAAGTTCTGTTCCTATACCTCTAGGAGGTCGTCAGGACAATTTGTACGAAGCCCAAGAGGAGGCTGAAAGCTTTTAAGAAGCCGACGGGTCCTTGTACGAAGCCCATGAGGAGGCTATCATTCCCGGAGGAAGAGATCATTATACGAAGCCTAAGAGGAGGCCGTGAATACTTCTAAGAAGCCGACGGGTCCTTGTACTAAGCCCAAGAGGAGGCGGGGTTGCTTTTAGGAAGCCTGTGGGTCCTTGTACAATGCCCAAGAGGAGGCCGATGCTTTTAAGAAGCCCGTGGGTCCCTAAACCCCGAGAAATTCAAGACATGTTATTCACAAGGAATAGATCAAGCCAGGAAAGTTCGAGAATTTGGAAGAAACTCAAAGATGCCATTCATGGAGAATACATTCATCTCTTGGGAGTAGAGTTTCTTGACAATTCCTAATGAGGACAGCCGAAGAGAAGACTGTATCTGGTGATCCTATTGGGAATCTAGCTGTCTATTTCTACGAATAAACGAAACGGCTTTACCTAGTTCTAGACGTAGTTGCCGGGGAAACTCAAAATATCTATACTATTATTACACAGTTGATATGAGTTTATGAAAGAAGACTTACAGCGAAACAGCCCCACAATACAGTTATATGTATATGAAAGCGGTAAATGAAAGTGTATAAACACTTACTCGGTTGTAGAGCTTCCATGCTGTTTGGTTAGTTGTTCAACAAAGACAGATTGAAAACAACAGTATATTCAAAATCAAAGGAGAAAGTGCTTTGAAAAAGAAAGATTTGGGGCTTACAGCTCAAGGAGAGGCCCAGGGTTTTACCAGTGATTGCACTGTTGAATTTGTACAGAGGGACTTATACAAGTGACTGGGGCCCAAAAAGGTTTTCTGTACAAAGGGATAGGTCTTACACTCTCTCAAGAGGCCCAAAAAGTTTTAAAGAAAAAGAGTGGGGCTTATAACATGAGGGTAGGCCCAATTGATTTTTCCGTTTAAAATGGCGATCGCGCCGAGGTTTTCTTTTAACGCAGAGGGACTTATACAATAAGTGAGGCCCAAAATTGTTTTGGTTAAAAGGGGGTTGGGTCTTACACTCTATTAGAGGCCCAAAAGTTTTGAATGGGTCTTATAGCTCGAGGAGAGGCCCAAAAGGTTATTTTTCAAAAGGCGACGATCGCGCCGTTTATTTTTTATGGAATCGGGACTTATACAATACACTGAGCCCTAAAAATGATTTGGTCAAAAAAAGATTGGGTCTTACACTCTATTAGAGGCCCAAAAGGTTTAAAGAAAAATAGTGCGGCTTATAACACGAGGGTAGGCCCAGATGACTTTTCGTTAAAAATGGCGATCGCGCCGAGATTTTCTTTTAACGCAAAGGGGCTTATACAATATCTGAGGCCCAAAATTGTTTTGGCTAAAAGAGGATTGGGTCTTACACTCTATTAGAGGCCCAAAGTGTTTTGAAAATGATTTATGAGGGTTGAATTAATCCAAAAACCCTAATTTGTTTTCAAAATGTGTTTTAATTGAATAAAAATTCAATTAAAATGATCAAAATTGTTTAACATATGGAAATAAAATTGTGATCTTGGATTAATGCTTCAAAAATTAAGTATTGACCTACAAAATAATTAGAAAGCATTAAAAATTGCAAAATCAAGGTGGAAAAAATATTCAAAATGTCAAAAACAATTAAAATATTAATTCTTTGCAAAAATATCAATTATATGAAATAAATAATATTTTTGGGATTTTTTGGGAAAATAAAATATTTTAACATTTTTGTGAATTATTAAAAAAGGAATCAACTCAAAATCATTAAAACTCAGAGAGAAATTAATTTTTGAATCAATTAAATAAAAATCACAAAATTCAAATATTCAAATGTTGGAAAATGGCGCCAAGAACAAAGGCAAGAACACGCGCGTGTTCTGAGTTTCCCAGATTTGCATTTTCTATCCAAGCTCACTGAATACTTGATCATATCATGCAATCCACATACCAATCAACTCGCTTCAACCTCACGATCATGTTTATGACAATTAATTTCATTTAAATTAAGCATAAAACAAGAAATCACGAAAAATCCTCAAGAACCCTAAATTCTGCATGAAGGCTGGGATTTTTTATACACGATTTAAACAAAGCAATTACTTGAGGGGAAACATTCCATGCATGATTATGAACATTTGGCAAAAGTATTGTGCGAGGAAATATGCATAGATTGAGAGATGACCAAGTTTAGGCTTACCTCTAGGTCGTGACAGCAAGAGCAAATTGATTTCTGAGTAGGAGGTGTTACAGATGAATTGTGATGATCTGAACAGCTTCCCTACACCCTATGGAGTGTGTTTGAATGCTTGGACTTGATGGAAATTGGCTGGATCACTTCATGGCATCGCAATTGCAACTTGGTTAAAACCTTGAGCAATTGACTGGTGATTCTGAGAAATCAGTGTTCCAGATGTTGTTTAAGTGTTTGATCAGCTCACATATGATGTATATGAGGTGTGTGTATGATTGGTTTGAGTAGAATTTCTCTCTAATGAAAAACCCGATAGTGACTTGCTAAGAAAGGAATTTTTTAGAGTGAGAAGTGGTTTTTGAGAAAGGCAAGTGTTGTAGGCCTTTGGTGTACTTAAACTGATTACAATTGAGCTCTATTTATAGTAGAGCAAGTTTGTTTTGCAAGGAATAATGAATGGCAACTACTGAGTAGGTTTGGCCAATGTTGGCAAATGAAATCCAAGTCTCCTCTAGCCATTGACTAGAGGTTATGGCACAGGCTGCTGGTCCCCTTGGTCTTGGATAAGTCTTGACTGAATTCAGTTGCTAAGAGCTCAGCCCATGCCACCTTGATGCTTCCATTGAATGCTCCAATCCGAAATTGGAGTCTTGTCCCTATTTTGGCAATTCTAGGTTCAACATGCTATTTCTTGTTCTAAAGACTTTGGAGGATTGGCTCAGTTATTGTCCCCTTTAGATTCAATCCTCAGAGGTGTCCAAAGTGATGACAAGTCTTGGAATTGGCTGATTTTGGCAAATCGACCAAAAGTGCAAAATTCTGCCTTGCCTTGGCAGATTTCAGCAAGGCAACTTGCCAATGTCATATCTCATGGCTCAAATTGAATTTGGTAATGTTCTTGGTCATTTTGGAAAGCCCTTAGATGATACAACAACTGTTTGAACTTGTTTGGTTTTGATCTCTTTTGAATTCAAGTGAAAAATTCCCCTACATTTGGAAAAAAGTAAAGGCAGATTCTGACTTAGTGAAATTTTCACTAAGTGTTGGAACAAAGTGACTTTTCTTGATTTTGATCACTCCATAACTCAAAATCCATGAGGAATTTGGACATAGGTCAGTATGAAGCTTTTGTAGAGGGCAATGTGATCTACAAATCAAGCTTTGAATGGGGAACAATGACCTTGTGGTTTAGGAGTTATGGTCCTCCAAAGTTGGCACATTAGTGTCACTTTTTCCATAACTTAGAAATTTTTCTAAGTTTTTATGGTTACCCCTTTTACAAGTTATCCCACTTTCTTTGATTTTTTTGGATGAATGATGATTCAAATCATAAATTAACATCATTTAAGGGTTAAAAATCCATTTTGGTGAAAAATCTCAAAAAGTCAAAGTTGACTTTTGTGCACAGTTGACTTTTTATCAGATGAATTCCAAACTGTGCAATTCTTCAGGAAATCATGTCCTTGACCTAAATCAAACTTGATGGACATGTTCCATGGATGTCATAGGGTATATTGAATCATGTCTTAGGGCTTGGGAGCATGTCCTGGTCAAAAGTCAAAGTTACAGTTGACTTTTCTCGCGAAACCCTAATTGTGGTGCAGATGAAATTGAGACTTGTTGCTCAAGCTTCTTGGATTAATCCATTGTTGCAAATGGATCAATATAGTATATTAAAGCCCCCCAAATCATGTCTTTAGGTCTTAGTTCATGATTTGTCCCAAAAGTCAACTTAGGGGTGAATTAGGTCAAGAAACCCTAATTCCTGATTTTTTATAAATGCATCCCCTGAGGCAAAATTGACTTGATGATTGGGTTCATGAGGTTCCATGGAGTATATTAGGTTATGTTTTGGATCATTGGCTTGTGCCCAGATGAAAAATTTCCATCTGGAGACCCTGGTCGACCAAAACCCTAATTTGGTGACACTGTCGATCTTGAGACTTGATCCACCTAAAAGGTAGCACCCTTGTGCTTAATCCTTGAAGTGGGAGTCCTTTTGATCTATTGTGGATATTTTAGAGGCTATACAAGTTGAAGATCAAGTCATTCCTTGATTGATCCTTTGTCTAAGGCTCTGAGAGGGCTTAAAACCCTAATTTTGATTGTAGTGAAAGCTCAACCATCTTTGGGGAGACTGATGAAGCATGATGGTTCACCCATATTGTGATGATGATTTTCACAATGATGGGAAATCTAAGTGGTCAAAATTTGGGGTATGACAGATGCCCCTATTTAATCTTCTTGGACCCGAAGGTATGAATGACGAAGGTATTCGGGCATTCGGGGTGCAAGAGGATTAAATATCCGAATACCCGAAATTTTGATGGCTATGAATGGCAGCTTACGCATTTATCTTCTTTTGCTAAGCAATGATGCTTAGAAAATGTAGACTTCCCCTCGATCCTGGTTTCCTACTAAGGAACTGGTCTCAGTTTTCTTTTAAAATAAACCTCCCCTCAATCCTGGTTTCCTACCAAGGAACTGGTCTAAGTTTCTGATTTAAACTTCCCCTTGATCCTGGTTTCCTACCAAGGAACTAGTCTAAGTTGCTGTTGTAAACTTCCCCTCGATCCTGGTTTCCTACCAAGGAATTGGTCTCAGTTTCTTCCGTCAATAAACTTTATTGACAAGGGACGCTATTTGTAGCGGTTTTCCTCAAACTTCTCGCCGAATTTTCCTGGGGAGATGCCATTTGAGGGAAAAAAAATGACGTCAGACTTGCTGGGGAGCCCAATCGTCTGATTCGTAGAGGTGCACAAACTTCTCTGTTGGAGACGCCATTTGTCGACTCTATCTGGGGAAAATAAGTCTCTTGAGAGACTGCTTCCGCTTGGGGTCTTACATCATACTTTTCTCAGGATCTTCCCAGAGAAATTCCATATGATGGGCTCTAATTTTGAGGTGCCGATGACCTTTTCATCAACGGTCTTTCGGAGAAAGGCAGCTGTACTGCCAAATCTCTGCTTAGGAGGCTTTCTCTGGGGATTTTTCTTTAATCCGGGAAAGCAAGGATATCATCTTCAATGGCGAAGAGTGACATTTATAGAAAGCTTCTCTGGCTTTTCAGAGGTTCAAGCTATCAAAGTGGTCGAGTGCCGACTCTAATCCAGAGATACACTGGAGGCGAGATTGTTCAAAGGCAGCATTTCCTGACGAGGCAAGAACTGATAACTCGATTGAGAATACTATTATCACTAGGGGACAAGACCGACTAGAGTGATAGTGATGCAATATGAATATGAATGCAAATCAAATGCATGATGTATGTATGTATATGCTGACAAAACTGACGCGACATACAGACTGACGAGTGAACACGACTGGATACTCGGCCATCGCGGGGCGAAGAAGTACCGTTGGTCAAAAAGTAGCAATTCTACCTTGCTTAGGAGAGATAGTCCCTGCGGGGAATACCGTTGATCGGGCTTAGGAGATAAGAACTCTGCCGAGGGTATCATATGAGAAAGCCGTATCTCATACAGTTGATCCTTCGTTCAGGCATACTAGCCTAGAAGGAGTACTTTGATTCTGCACTTTGAAATTCAAACGCCTTTGGAGACGCAATCGACGTTCTTTCGATGTTCAACAGTCAAAAGCAATTGCCATTTTTAATTTATAAGTAGAAAAAGTTTTAACAAGTAAATTCATTTTTATTTCATTTCAAGAATCGCTAATCATGTTAAAACACCATTCTGTAAGGTTAAAACAAATAAGAATTACAAACAAAAGAACAAGGGCTCAAATTTTATTGATAAGATGGAGATCAGCCAAACGCGTGATTCCAAAGAGTATACACAAAGTTTAAAAATGGTAATTTACAGGGAAAAGGGCTACGTTGAAACATAACGACCACTATCCTTCTACCAACTTTGAATTCGGGACATCCTGAGCTTCTGTCAAAGATGACCTTGACTGGCGTTTTCCTGCGATGGATGATGTAACTGCTGCTGAGGGACTTGCCTCTGTTGAACACAATTACTTGCCATTATCCCTAATTTTTGCCTGGATTGTACTATGAGATTTCCAATCCATCGGGATGATTTTTTTCATGTCTCTAACTTTTGCCTGGACCGCCCTTTCGGGTTTTCAATCCACCGAGACGTTTTTTTTTTAGTTTAGGCGAAGTATTTCTTGACTACATCAACATTCGTGGGGTAGGAAAATTCCTCTCCGTCCATGGTTGCAAGTCTCAAGGCACCGCCTGAGAAAGCTTTCGTGACCACATAGGGGCCATCATAATTTGGGGTCCATTTACCTCGCGAATTAGTGAGAAATTATTGTATCTTCTTGAGCACGAGGTCTCATTTTCTGAAGACACGAGGTCGGACCTTTTTGTCGAACGCCTTCTTCATTCTATACTGATACAACTGACTGTGGCATAGTACCATGATTAGCTTCTCTTCGATCAGGTTTAATTCGTCGTGTCGACTTTGACACCATTCAGCTTCTGAAAACTTAGCTTCCATCAATACCCGAATTGATGGGATCTCTACTTCTATGGGGAGAACTGCCTCCATGCCATATACTAGAGAGAAAGGGGTTGCCCCTGTTGAAGTGCGGACAGATGTTCGATAACCGTGAAGAGCAAAGGGTAGCATCTCGTGCCAATCTTTATAGGTTACAACCATCTTTTGAACGATCCTCTTGATGTTCTTGTTAGCCGCTTCTACCGCTCCGTTCATCTTGGGTCGGTAGGGAGACGAGTTATGGTGTTCGATCTTGAACTCAATGCACAACTCTTTCATCATCTTGCTATTCAAGTTAGATCCATTATCTGTAATGATCTAGCTCGGAACACCATAACGGCAGATGATATTGTTTTTGATAAATCGGACCACCACTTGTCGGGTTACATTAGCGTACGACGCTGCTTCGACCCACTTGGTGAAATAGTCAATGGCTACCAGGATGAACCGATGTCCGTTTAAAGCCTTAGGTTCGATCAAGCTAATCATGTCAATTCCCCATATGGAATAAGGCAACTGGGAAGAAATAACTTTGAGATGTGATGGCGGTACATGAATTTTGTCGGAGTATATCTGACACTTGTGACACCTCCTCATGTACTTGTAGCAGTCGGATTCCATGGTCAACCAGTAATACCCTGCTCTCAGAATTTTTCTCACTATTGTGTGTCCGTTGGCATGAGTTCCAAAGGATTCTTCATGAATTTCTTTCATAAGCATGTCTGCTTCTGGTCTGTCTACGCATCGGAGCAAGACCAAGTCAAAATTCCTCTTATAAAGAGTGTCACCGCTCAGGAAGATGCTTCCAGCCAATCTTCTGAGGGTTTTCCTGTCTTTTCTGAGTGCCCCAGATGGGTACTCTTGTTTCTGAAGTAAGCATTTGATATCGTGATACCAAGGTTTGTTGTCTATGACTGCTTCGATCGTGAAGACGTAGGCGGGCCGTTCAAGGCGCATTATGTCGATCTTAGGTAGGTCATTCCGTTGACCTACACTAATCATGGAAGAGAGAGTGGCTAAGGTATCAGCCATGTGATTCTCTCTACGAGGGACGTGATGAAACTCTATTCTGTTAAAGAAGGGTAACAACCTTCTTGCATAGTCTTTGTAAGGAATCAGTCCTGATTGGTATGTGTTCCAATCTCCTTTTATCTGATTGATAACCAAGGCTGAATTGCCATATACGTCCAAGTTTTTGATCCTTAAATCAATCGCTTCTTCAAGACCCATAATACAAGCTTCGTATTCGGCCTCGTTGTTCGTACATTTGAACGTAAGTCTGGCAGTGAAAGGAATGTGGGTACCCTGAGGGGTAACAATGATTGCCCCAATTCTGTTTCCATAGTGATTAACTGCTCCGTCAAAGATAAGTCCCCATTCGGAACCTAGTTCTGGCCCTTCATTGGGTAATGGTTCATCGCAATCTTTCATTTTTAGATACATGACATCTTCGTCTTGGAAGTCAAACCCGGTTGATTCTTGATCGTCAATCAGTTGATGAGCTAAATGATCGGCTAAAATACTTCCTTTAACGGCTTTCTGAGCGTGGTACTCTATGTCATATTCTGATAATAACATCTGCCAACGGGCAATTCTTCCCGTGATAGCAGGCTTTTCGAAGACATACTTGATTGGATCCATCTCAGAAACCAACCAAGTAGTATGATGAATCATGTATTGGCGAAGACGTTTGGCTGCCCAAGCCAAAGCGCAACAAGTTTTCTCAAGCATCGTGTACCGAGTCTCGCAGTCGGTGAATTTCTTGCTCAGATAGTAGATGGAAGACTCTTTCCGTTTGGTTTCGTCTTGTTGGCCAAGTACACATCCCATTGAGTCCTCTAGAACTGTGACGTAAATGATCAGTCGTCTTCCTTCCACTGGAGGTGATAGAATCGACGGATTCAATAGGTATTCCTTAATACTGTCGAAGACGGTTTGGCAATCTTCTAACCAAACGCAATCCTGGTTCTTTTTGAGTAATTTGAAAATCGGCGCACACGTGGCGGTCATAAGGAATATGAATTTGGAGATGTAGTTCAAACGTCCCAAGAATCCTCTGACTTGTTTTTCAGTTTTCAGAGAAGGCATTTCTCTAATGGCCTTGACCTTGTCAGGATCGACCTCAATCCTTTTTTGGCTGACGATGAACCCTAAGAGTTTCCCCGAATAGACACCGAAGGTGCACTTGTTAGGATTCAAGCGGAGTTAGTACTTCCTCAAACGCTCGAATAGTTTCGACGGGTGGGTCACATGCTCCTCTTCTGTCTTAGATTTTGCAATCATGTCATCAACATACACCTCTATCTCTTTGTGTATCATGTCATGAAACAGAGTAGTCATGGCCCTTTGATAGGTTGCCCCGGCGTTCTTAAAACCGAACGGCATTACCTTGTAACAAAAGGTACCCCATAGGGTAATGATCGAAGTTTTCTCCATGTCTTTCGGCGCCATTTTTATCTGATTATAGCCCGAGAATCCATCCATGAAGGAGAAAACTTTGAACTTTGTTGTACTGTCTACCAGTATGTAAATGTGTGGTAAAGGAAAGTCGTCCTTTGGACTTGCCTTGTTCAGATCCCTGTAATCAACACACATTCTGACCTTTCCTTCCTTTTTGGGAACGGGTACGATGTTGGCTAACCATTGAGGATATTCAGATGTAGGGAGGAAACCTGCGTCGATCTGTTTCTGTACCTCCTCTTTGATTTTGATGGCCATGTCCGGGTGAGTCCGTCTCAACCTTTGCTTTACTGGCGAACATTTCGATCTTAACGGTAAGTGATGTTCCACGATGCTGGTATCCAACCCTAGCATGTCCTGATAGGAACAAGCGAATACATCAGGAAATTCTCTGAGAAGCTTTATCAAACCCTCTCTGGCAGTTGGACTGAGTAGTGCCCCAATCCTGATTTGTTTTCTCTCTTTTTCTGAACCCACATTGATCGTTTCCAGCGGCTCTTTGTGAGGTTCAATGGACCTTTCCTCATGTCTGAGTAGTCGAGAGATCTCTTCTGGAATTTCGTTGTCAACTTCTTCTTCAGCCCCAAATATCGGAAACCCAAAGTCAGGAGAAGGCATCGGATCGTATGTTTCAACTGGGTTTAAAACACGCAATCTGCATGATGTAAAGATTTGTGTTTAGAAGAGATAAAGAAAATGCGAGTGTGTGCAGTGTATTTATTTTACTGCTTGTTTTTATTTTTAAGTGTTTCTTTAGGATTACCATTTTCTGAAAAAGCAAAAAGAGAAAACAGCGAATAGTGCGGGAATTACATAACGACGTTATTTTATTTATGAACAAGTCGACCCTTGAAACTACAGCCCTATAAAACAAAACTCTGTCGCTTTGGGCGAAGCGAAGAGGGAAAATTTACAGAAAGCGAGCCCTATTAAAACATTTGTTTCACCTGGGCAGGGTGAAAGGTTAAAGATGGCAATTACTTTGAGTGATGAATGATCTTCGGAACCTCGACGGCAACACATTGGCGGCTAACTCCTCAGTGAATCACAAAGTCTGGCACCTTCCTCGATTTGTCTTTAGAAATAACACTGATTTCTGGTGGAGTAGGATCGTTGGAATCTGTCTCCCAGGCAGAGTTGTCGTAGGAGGATTCCTCTGTTGTATTTTACATAGCATTTGTGCTCTCAGCTGTATCTCCCCATCCAGTTGGCTGGATATCTTCGAGCCTGATACGAGAGCTTTCGGGAGCGGTGTACTTGACCATATAGTCCAATTTTCCACTTGGTTGTCCCAAGGTGTCCCATACTTCTTTGGAACTGGAGGAGTCATCCCTCTCGATGACGTTGACCTCGGGAAAAGTATAGTTGATGAATTCAAGTCCTGCAAACGTTGTAAATTCATCGTTATGTTGATTGGTTTCTGAATGACCTGAGTGTTGATCCCATGACATGGTGGGGACACAGGTATTCTGTTTAATGACGGTCAGTTGATTTTCATTGTTTGGCTGACTCTCTTGCCCCAAGTCTCCTGGATAAGGTTGCCACATTGGCAGACCATCCATTGGGCCATAGTAGGTGTAGTCAAAATTGTCTTTCATCGGAGTGTCCTCCTCTAATGAATTTGGCAGAGCACGGCATCCTTCCGGATCACAATCCCCGTATATCATTTCGATGTCTGACCTGGGTATAAATCTTGGACTCTCTGTAGGAAAGCAAAAAGGAGTTTTCGTTTCGTCCTGAGACATATAATCGTCCTTGTTAAGATAGGACTTCCACTCTTCCTCTGTGTCAGAGGGATCTTCCTCATTTATAGTATGGACTGCTTGAGGGACTGGGTGAAGAAAACCTCCACTGTGGAAGAAGTTCTGAATGGGATGAAGACTTCCATCGCTGGCAGCTGGCTGGGTACAGGTTGCAGAAAAACCAAGACCCTTCTTTGTTTTATTGTAAGTAGGAATGACAAGTTGTCCCCATCCGGTTGTATCGGTACTCTCGACCGCTTTGATAGCATCTTTGTATGAGGAAATCGAGGTTCCTCCTTGGGATTGATTGTCCTTGCCCACCGACAGCGCTTGGAACTGCGTCCCAATAACCTCCTCGGGTTCTGCACAAGTAGATGATGATAAGTTACTCACGAGCAAGGCCTGTTCTCCACAGACTGTGACAAGTTGATCGTTCTGAATGAACTTTAGCTTTTGGTGGAGGGTCGAAGTGACCGCTCCAGCCTGATGTATCCAAGGTCTTCCTAATAAATAACTGTATGTTGCCTGGATGTCCATGACCTGGAAAGTGACTTGGAAAGTGTGAGGACCGATAGTTATGGGAAGCTCAACTTCGTCGTTAACTGTTTTTCTGGATCCGTCGAACGCTTTGACGACGACCTCGCTGATTCTCATCGGAGGGCCTTTGAATGATAATTACATCAAATTGGACTTCGGCATAACATTCAGGGCTGACCCTGTGTCTACCAGTACGCTGGCTAAAGCATCGTCCTGGCAGTTAACTATAATGTTGAGCGCCATGTTATGACGGCGACCCTCTTCAGGTGATTCCTTATCACTAAATCCCAAATTATTGCAGGAAGTGATGTTAGATACAATGATATCGAACTGTCTGATTGTTACATCCTGTTCCAAAAAGGCTTGCTCCTAGACTTTCTGTAGAGCCTCCCTGTGGGCTTCTGAACTGAGTAACAGTGATAATACTGAGATCTTTGAAGGAGTCTATAACAGCTGATCAACAATGTTATATTCACTCCTTTGGATGAGCTTCAGCATCTCATCATTATTTTTTGAAAGGTCGGGATTACTGGATTGACCGACTGATGGATCAGGAGCTTCTATCTGAAGTTCCTTTTCCTTGTTAGGTTCTCCAACTCCTCGGTTGAAGATTCGACCGCTCCGTGTTACACGACTGATGTCTGCAATATTCACGACGGAGGGTAATGGAATTTCCTTTCCATTTTCAACTGTCGTTGCACCGTATTTGTAAGGGATAGCCCTAGTTGATTCATACAGTAGTGGTCCCAGCAGATAGATGACTATGGGAACCTTCTGGTTTTTCTGACCATCATAAGTAATCTCGATCCGTTCCTAGTTGGGAATTCTAGATTCGTCAAGTAGAGGGATGATGGCAAAAACATCCCTGGTCTGGTGACGACTAGAGATTGTGACAACATCCTCAACTTGATTGGCAAGGTAGTTCGGCGTCCAGTTGATGGGTCCAGAACTCGGATATGGGAGAATCTCTCCACGATCCACCTGACCCTGAAGAGCTGCTCTCACAAGGTAACACCCTTGGTTACTTTCCGAATAGACACTACAACGGTCATAGTTGTGTGGTGGCACCTGGCCATGCCTACTTTGAATACAATGTAACCTCACTAGGTTAGCTTCAACAGATCGGACATCCTGACTTTGACGCCGAGTGGGATTCCTGTTATTGATACTAAGCTACTGAGTATCTTCATCCATATAGATTGGCATCCACCAGTGATTTAACAAGTGCTGAAGTGCCTCCTGGACAAGGGTATAACCTCGATCGTTTTCGCAACCTGCTTTACAGCTTTGATAGTCGTGTGATATTAAGAATACGAGTCGGACCTACTCAGCATGTAACTCTACCAGGTTGGTATTCATCACGTGAATATCGAAGATCTGAACCATGTTGATCTGATAAGGGTTCCTATCATGGTAGTCTTGGATCCATCCAAGATCCATCTGACGCTGGAGGGCCTCTTGTATGAAAGAGCATCCCTGTTTGTTTACCGAGCAAGTCAGACAGGAATTGTAATCGTGTCGTGGCAGATTATGATACTGGCTTTGCCTTGAGTGCATCGCCACCAAGTTGACATTCATTGCACAGATGTCGTGGTTCTGAATAACGTTGGAGTTCGTATAGACCATGTTAACTCCACGAACTCGGTGCTCTTGGATCCATCCGAGATCCATCTGTTCCTGTAGAGCTGATTGCACTACCGAACATCCTCTATTACTTTTAGAGCAGACATCACATTGATGATAATTATGAGGTGACACATGGCCATATCCACTCTGTCTACAATGCATCTTGACCAAACTGGTCCCCAATAAGAGTACATTGTGAATTTGATAGACATTGTTAGACTCTCTCTCAATCAGGTTGACTGCAGCTTTCTCGTGTTGAGGCAGTGGGTTCGTGAGAACATTGGGATTCATATCTTTGAAAGATAAGAGCCTGCTCCTAACAAGCTTTTGCACGTCAGATTTGAAATTGAGACAGTTCTCTATGTTATGCCCTGATCCTCCTTAATGATAAGGGCATGTTTGATCCACCTTAAACCAAAAAGGAGGATTTTCCGGTACTGTAAGAGGAAACTTAGTCTGGATGTGCCCCTTAGCCAGTAGTAATGGAAATAGTTATGCGTACAACACGGGTATAGGATCAAACCCTAATGGTCGTGTTGTACGGTTGTTGTTATACGAAGGACGAGCCTGCTGAAGAGGTTATTGTATCCTTTGCTGATTAGGTTGGCTCTGCGCAACCTGAGGTTGATACGTAGGAATAGGCGCAGGGCTGATAGCATGAGTTACAGCTGCTACTGGCTGATAACGTCGCCTTTGCTTTCTGAGAGAGATATTCCCAATATCCTGCTATTTTTTCTTAGGGAGAGCACTACCGTATCGTTTTGTACTGCTTGATGGTCCAACGTCTTTTGCCAAACGTCCTTCTCGGACGGCTTCCTCAAGACGAACTCCTATGCCCACCATCTCGGTGAAGTCACTGGGCGCACTGGCAACCATTCTGTCATAGTAAAATAAGCTTAAGGTCTTTAAGAAGATCTTTGTCATCTCTTTTTCATCAAGAGGTGGACAAATTTGAGCGGCAATTTCGCGCCATCTCTGGGCGTACTCCTTAAAGGTTTCCTTGTCCTTTTGTGACATTGATCTGAGTTAATCTCTATCCGGTGCCATGTCCAAATTGTATTTGTATTATTGGACGAAGGCAGTACCAAGATCTCTGAATGTACTAATCGTAGTACGGTTTAAACCCATGTACCATTTTAATGCGGCACCGGTTAAACTATCCTGAAAGTAGTGAATCAGTAGGTCCTGATTCTCCGTCTGAGCTGACATTCACCGAGCGTTCATCACCAGATGGCTCTGAGGGCAAGAATTACCCTTGTATTTTTCAAAGTCGGGCACTTGGAATTTATGCGGAACTTTCACATTAGGGACCAGACAGAGGTCTGCGGCGTCCTTTCCAAATAAATCCTGACCGCGAATAGCTTGCAGTTCCTTCTGCATTTCTAAGAATTGTTCCTGGAATTCATCCATTCTGTCGAAAATAGTTTCCTTCTTACCAGAAGGTATTAGCGGAATCTGTCCTTCCGGGACAGTGTGCACCACATGGGGTGGTACCATGACTACGACATTGAATCTTGGCGTTTCCCGAAGTTTGTAACCTTCAGGAGTCTTCAATATGCCTCTGGCATCTTCGTTTTCCCAAAGTTTGTAACCTTCAGGCCTAGCGGCATCTGTCGCGATTCTCTGATCTTCAACGATCGGCAGAACATATCCTTCCGGGATATAGTTTGCAGGCATGCCCCAGGGACGATCTTTTGGAATCTGATACCTAGGATCAAACTTCTCCACTATGGGCGCTGAGGTGATCTCTGAGATCACAGTCCTTTGTAGCTGAGCTTCTGCCATGGTTTGCATGTCGTTATGAAGCTTTCTCATATCCTCTCTTAGAGCTTCGATCTCTTCTTTCAACTCTCTGTTCTCTTCCTCAAGATCATCCATCTTTTTCTGATGATTAGCCCAAGTATTGTACGAATGAGACAGTTTGACTCTAGAACCGAGACACAAACGTGAGATTCGTAGGTAAGAAGAATACACGATGTGAGAATGATGAATGCAATGATTATATTAATTGTTTTTTGGTTTAATCAAAATAAACTTCGACAATTAGATTGCAAATATCAAACAGTGGGGAAACCCCTTTTTATTGAAATTCAAAGGATTGCGGAAACAAAAATACAGTAGATTACAAAGTGCAGAAACAGAAACCTAAGCTAAGGGGTCCCGAGAGAACTCGGGTGCTGATTCTGGTATCTTCCTTTTCTTTGACCGGGGCTCTTGATCCATTGTCGGGTTGTCATTCCTTTGCCAATTGAAAGGAGCGAGCAAATTCCTTTGGTCATCCTGATTATCCACAACATGTTGCTCTAAAATCTCGATCAGAGCATCCTTATCTTTCAGCAGTTGCTGTATTTTGATGCACTCCACATTGAGGGTGCGGAACTTGTTCTTCCAAGACCTTTTCTCCCGTTGAACTTTGTTGAGAGTAACCTGAAGCTTTTCAGTTTCCTTCATGAAGTACATGACAGATTCCCTCGGCGGAAGAATTCTGTAACGAGGATAAGGCATCTTTAGCTTGAGAGCTCTAGTTTGTACCCAGTGGAGATAAGGCTCCACTGAGACACAGTCCGGTTTTCCTAGAGACTCTCGTCCTTTCTTATGAACATGTTTCTAAGCGTGCACTATTTCCGTCTTTAGTGCTCTGTCCTTTTCTCCTTCCTTGAAGAAAAGACCTTCCAGATGAGCATTCCGAGGAACATGCCTCATCGGGTATCCAAACTGACGGCGAACTAATATCGGATGATAGTTGATTCCTCCCTTAGTTCCTATAAGGGGTACGTTGGGGAAGTTTCCACAAAGGTCGATGATCCTGATTCCATCATAAATCCTATTACACCAATCAATGTCAGAGTTGGTGAGAGACATGATCTTCTGCAACCAGCGCAAGGCACTCTTATGATCCCAGAAAGCAGCAGACTTAGGTAAATGGGAGATAAACCATTTGTAAAGCAAAGGTACACAACATGTGATCTCCCCTCCGTTGTACAAATTCCCTAAGTGTACAGAATGATACACATCTGGGAGCAAAGTCGGCACAGGGTTTCCAATGAGAAAAACCTTAATAGCGTTGATATCGACGAAATTATTAATGTTGGGCAACAAAAATAATCCGTAGGTGAGTAAAACAAAGATGCTTTCAAAAGCAGTCTCGTTCCCTATACTAGCGAAGTACCGAGCTTTCTTTGTCAGAAACTGGGCTGGAAAACCTTGTATGCCACCCTTGGTAGTCATGTGAATCCTGACTTCTGACTCATCCAAATGAATTGCTCTTGCAATGGTCTGATCCTTGAAGGTGTACTTATGAGTTCTCCTTCAACCGAAATCCATTAGCACAATCCTTTTCTCTGATATTTGCAATCACAGTCTTAGTTTAATTTGAAAAACGGAGAGACTAGGAGAGAAATTTTTTTTTGAATGTTTTAATGTTTTTTAAATGAATGCATGAATGCAGCACACAAAAACATAGAAAAAACATGGGGTCAAAGGGTCGTTGTCATGAAGTCAAGGCTCTACCCATCCCAAAGGTTTACTAGTGACTTTTGTAACTGTCTTTCATCATCATCAACTCTTGTCAAGAAAACACCAGCGGGCTAGGAACCGTGCTAGGTGATGTTTTTTTAAGAGTCCTCAGAAGAGGGTGGCATCGCATGACAACTATTTTCGATAGCCTCTGCGCCACTAATTTGCTCCTCAGCTTCTCAGACACCACAATCGACCCATTGCCTGTGAGAGGGAATGGGTTGCATTGGGAAGCCTCCACTGAGGTTGATGGTCGACCTCGTCGCCATCACCTATCTTAAGTGTATACTTAATCTTTCCACATGCGGCATCACACGCATTCCCATTAGCAGAAAAATAAACACATATATCACTTAGGAAAAGCAGTATATATATTTGTCCTAATCATCCTAGACCTTTAAAGCTATGAATCCTATCTTCCTGACAGAAAATGGGTTCCCCGGCGGAAGCCCCAATCTGTGGTTTTCACACAAGAAAAGAGAAAAAAGGTTAGAAGAGCCCCACGGTGGGCGCCACTTTTAAAGTTTCCACCTAATAGATGGGAAGAGAACAAGATCTCGCTACAAAGTTGAGATAGATCCTAATGACACTTCCCCAGCAGAGTCGCCATTTTTCTGTGGAAAATGGGGACGATGATGACTAAGGTAAAACAGATCCTCATGTGACTCCCCAGCATAATCACCATTTTTCTGTAGCGAGCGATTTTTGGATGTGGTTGCGAAGCACAATCGCTCTAGTACTACAACTCGATTAATTTTTTATCCTATTAAAGCTGATGAAGGAAGGGAAATAGATGTCTCAAATTAACCCTGCTTGCAAACTGAGGTTAAACAGTCAAAATTGTTGGTTTACAGATGCTACAAAGATTCGGGGTCTCTATTGGGTTTATTTTGTTAAAAGTGGCATTCGGTCGATTGGTGGGAGGTTAAGATGTTAGGACGGATGTATGAAAGTATGGGATTTTGGGTTTTTGTTTAGTGTATCCTCGACAAAAATCCGGCCGAAGGAATTTCGCATAGGAGATCGACCTCCTCGGTTCCTCTCTTAGCGTATCCTCGACATACAATAACCCTTAAGTCATTACTCTGCCACCTCAGAGCAACGACTTGGGGGGCTCCTATTCTGGACTGGGCCGAGGCTGCCCAACAGTCGAGCAGGCCCAACCCATATAGCATGGGGAGGCCCAATAAGACCCCTCTGCGGGGCACTTGACTGCTGCAAGCATACCAACGTTTCCCCCTGAGCACTTTACAGTGTCGGACACTTGGACCAACAGGGCAGGAAGACCTCGCATCCCGGCGGATAGGTATCTCCCCGACATACCAGCTTCTTCTCCCCGCGAGAATACCGCACATCATCCTCGACAGACATGGCTCCTCCCCGCGAGGCCATGTCCGTCGTACGCTTGGCAGGTCCTCGACACAGAAGGCTCCTCCCCAGCGAGGAGTGTCTAACGGTCCGTACCACGTAGACACGTTCCAAGTAACCACTCCACTCCCAAAGGATTCGGTCTGCCCTAATCCCGGAAATCAAGGAGCGGTTACCCCAGGGCGAAGACCAGGGCGAAGACCACGCGCTGGTCTTCACTACGCCACGTAAGCCCTGGCAGTTACTTGGATTGGGCCTGACAATCCAGCCCAGTGCAAGTAACCGTTGGCCCCGCGCTGGGGGCTCTCTATAAATACCCTCTCACTTGAGAGGGTCAGGTTAAGTCATTTTTCTCACTCTTCTTGTATTTGCTGTTACTCTGTGCACTCCCTAACTTGAGCGTCGGAGTACCTTGTAGGTACACCCCCCCCCCCCCCCCCCCCCCCCCCCCCCCCGCCGTCCTTCAACCTCACCGGAGCCGGAGCTCAACGGACGTCATTGGCCACCAGTAACTGTCTGATCCAGGTACGATCACTATACAATTCTGATTACAAGAATAATTACAATTATGATTATTTTTTGTTACATATTATTATTTATTGTAGTTTAAATCAATTTATTATCTCATTATATGATTTTTAATAAATAAATTATGTCACATATGTAGTTAATTTGAGTAAATTTTTTATGGTTAAATATTTTAATTTATAGTAACTTTTCTGTTACATTTTATTTATTATGATTTAATTGATTAATTAATTTATTAAATTTTTTGTTACATTTTATTTATTTATTATAGTTAGATTAATCAATTTATTATCTCAATTATATGTTTTTAAATAAATAAGTAAATTTATTCTAATTATAACACCGAAAAAATATGTTAATACAAAATGATTGCATAAATATTTTTATAAATAATGTCAAAAAGAATTTAATATTTACATACGAAAAAATATATGGTTGATTCAAATATTTATATATACAGGAAAACAATACTTTTAAAAATAATAAACTTTCTTGATTAAATAATTTTGTCTTTCTCTTTTTTTCCTCATTCTTATTACATTTTAAAAATAAATGTGTGTAACACACCATTATACATACGAACGCACGAGTATCTAGATCATAATTTGTGTTAACACATGGGTTATTACATTTTTTGTAGAAATAAAGAAAATAAAAATAAATATATCTTAAATAACGTATGAATCTAAATACGGGGTAAATGTATTAATTTACGTTACTAATATTTATTCATATAATTAAAATAATATTTTTAATTATATGTTATTAGTTGATATTTATAAAATTAAATGATTGTATAAATATTTTTATAAATAATGCAAAATAAATTTAATTTTTACATACGATAAAATATACGGTTGATCCAAAGTATATGTATATTTATATATGAAATAATTATATTTATACTACAAATATAAATAAAAATTTTTTTTTTTTAATGGGAGAAAGGGCGTAATACAACAACACGCATCCGAATGTACAAGTTTTCTATGCCCTCAGTTCCTTTTTAAGTGTTACTTTTTTATTTTTCACACATACCACGAAAGTTAATCAATATTGTTACTTTTCATACAATTATTTTTCTTTTACCTATAATATCTCTAATTACTTATTACATTCATTTTACTTTTTTTCTCTATATAATAATTATTTAGGGGTGATTTTGGCAAAACTATACTACCTTGAACTTTACAAGTGACACTTAAAAAGAAACAAAAAATTATTCCAAAAGTGTCACTTATAAAGAAACGGAGGAAGTACTAGTTGTTTTTAATGGGAGAAGGCTTGCGCGTTTCTCATTTTGGAAGGTTAATGGTGGCATCGAAGTGATGGGTCTGGTTTAGAATAGCGTGATTAGGGGTGGACACAAATCCACCGTCCGTTACTAACCGACCGGCCCATGCAATCCGAATTCATTCGGTCGGGTCAAAGTCGGGTCTTCGGGTCAAACGGGTGGAGCTTCCGGTTTATAGTGGATAGTATCGGTTCGATTCGGGTGATAAAATTGAATCAAAAAATAACCGAACCCGACCACATTTATAGTATTATTTTTATTTAATTTTTATATTGGGCTGGACTGAATGTTTATGAAGCCCACATATTTACTATATAAACATAACTTCAGTGAAGAAATATTGGAAAAGAGAGAAAAATTTGTATGGAAACACAATTAAATCTCTATTGTTAAGAACAATCAATGAAAAGAGAGAAATTTTTTAATTTATTCTAAATTTAATTTTGTTTTTAATTGGAATCATGGGGTGGTAATTATTATACATGAGAGAGAAAATATTATTTTTTTATTTTTAATTAATAAAAAATATTATTGATTGTTTGTGTTATGTTTGTTTTATGCAAGTATTTTTCTAAAAAAGATTTGGAGTGGATAAGATAGGATTTTTTTAAATGAATATGATTGGTTGGGTGCAAACTAAGGGAGCACGCGTGGGAGAGCGGTGAGATGAACGCCACGTAACAACTGGGTAAATTTTTTTCTTTTTCAATTTTTTGTCACAGTGTCACTTTTATTTTTCTTTTCTTTTTTTCAATTCTTTTTTCTCTCTCAATCTTTTGCTTTTCTTTTTTTACTTCTCTTTTTTCTTTCATCTTTTTCTCCATCTCTTTTTTAGTATTGGTACCTTTATCTAATTAAATAATGATATTAAATCAATGTCACCTTTTTCTTTATTTTATATTTTAAAACTATTATAAATTAAATTAATTTATCCAAATGATGGAAAAGAGTATTCATCATCACGAGTTTGAAAACCAAAATGTGACAAATGTCGTAGGCAATTGGGTGTTTGTCAATGTTAGATTCAAAAATTAAACTGCAAAATATTGTCATTTGTTTATGTATTTCTGCATTTACTATGATTGTATCTCCTCCGGCGCTAAAAGTGAGCCGAGGCGTTGCTCTGTTAGACCGCACCGGAGGAAGAGTTTCCACTCTGTTTGGTTGTTGACGATGTATGCTTTGTGTTTTCGGATTTATAAAGATGGAAGCAAAGAAATCATATATGTATTGACGAATGCAACCATATACTTTCATTTTAATTTAGGTCTAGTAGCCATTCAAAGTTCAAAGTGCGTTATTAGAAAAGTATTTGATTTTATTAAAACACATTGAAATAATTTAAATAAGAGACTAAACTAAATAATTTCAAAGGAAAAATCATTAAACACAAACACTTGAACCCTACAGTTTGGTTAATACCAAACTGCATATATGGGCGCCAGTAGGTTAGTTTTTTTTAAAACATAGCCATCTTGATAATTAATTTGAATCTCTTGTTTTTTTTAGAATAACATAGTTATTCTTAAAAAAAATTCCCAATTAAGCACAAGAAGACCGAAATTAAGATATATAAAAAAAATGACACGCATGGCATCTTATCTCTTTGATTTAGTACTAAATATTTGAAAACCACAAAACCCAGTATTTGAGATTTACAGAAATGGAAACAAAGAAACCTTATATCTATTGAAGGCTTGCAACCACTTACTTTCATTTTAATTTAGGTCTAGTGGCCATTCAAAGTGTGTTATATTAGATAAGTATTTGATTTTATTAAAACACATTGCAATAATTTAAATAAGAGAAAGCTTGGAATAAGGCAACTCCATTGAAAGTGTCATGTTTTGTTTGGAGAATGCTGCAAAACAGAATCCCAACGAAGGACAACTTAATTAGGAGGGGCGTTTTTTGCTCGGGGCAGGCAGACTGCCCAGGAGGCTGCGGGCGTGAAGAGATGGTTTCTCACATTTTTTTTTAGTGTCCGGTTCTCGCAGGCGTATGGGGGTCCATTTGTAAGTGGATTGGAGTTAAATCGGTGTTTCACAACGAAGGGTGGAGTCACATGGATCAGTTCGAAAGCCTTCTAGGTTGAGACAAATCCCTAACAAAGAGAATGTCGGTAATCTGGAGCGCGTGCATTTGGAGATCAAGGAACCATAGAGTTTTCCGGAATGAAGAGATTTACACTGATAAAATTGCAGAAGAGGCAATTATCCTGGCTTGGAAGTGGCTCAGACTAAAAGCAAACTTGATATCGGATAATATTGGTGTTTGGTTCGCGAATCCCGCAGCTTGCCTTGGATTCTCGACAGCTTAACAGGTTTTTGTAGGTGTCTCGCAGGGGAGGTTTGTTGGAGAGTTTGGGATGGCTACTCTTGAGTTAGGAGTTGCTGTGATATTGTTGGCTATTGCTTTAGAGTTATTGCTTGGTTAGTTAGGTTTTGTGTCTCTCTGCAATTTGTCACTGGTGCGGCTGAAGAATTCTGGCGTTTGTTGGAGCTCAGCTGATTTTCTAGGGGTTTTCTCAGCAGCTGCATTCTCGGTTTTTTCCGCCTTCTTTTTGTTAGGGGGCTCGAGCTTAGTTCTGTTTCCAAGCCTGTTGGGTGCTTGGATTGATTTCTTCTTTCATCAGTCTCACTTTGGGTGGTTCTGTTTTGCGGCAGTTCGCGTTTTCATGCGCATTTTAGGGCAGATTGAATCGTTTAGTGTTGTGTCTCCTTCGGTTGTACCTTAGAGCATTGTGCTGGCTTTGTGCTATTCTCTTGGGCTGTTTTCGTTTTTCAATTGGGGGCCTGTTTTAAATCTTGTGGTGTTTTGCTGCATGTTTAGTCTTGTTCTAGGTGCTGGGATTGTAGTTTTGCAGTTAGAGCTTCTGGTGCTGCTGTTCTTAGCCTTGTACTGCAGTTGTTGCTGTGGCTTTGGGTGTGCATAATTTTAGCAGACAGGGGTTTGGTGTTGTACTTTGCCTGGCATAGCTTATGCCATTGGCCTTTTAATAATTCTATTTGGTTTTGCTGCTTCAAAAAAAATAAAAATAAATAAGAGACTAAACTAAATAATTTCAAATTAAAGGCAAAATCATTAAACACAAACACTTAGACCCTACAGCTTGGCTAAAACCAAACTGCATATATGGGCAAGTAGTAATTTTTATTTCATTAATTATTTCCATACACGTGATTAAGAACAGAGCCTAGTGGTCTTTGTTTCATCACATGCATGGTATACTAACATAGTTAGTTACAACTTTCATAACAGAAATCAGTGATATCAGCGCAACGACACTGTGGAGGAATAGACTTTGTACAATAGCATCTTTTGCAAGCTGAGTGACATGTTTCTCCAATATCAGTACAACGACACTGAGGAGGGATTGATCTTGTGCAAGGGCAGGAATCACAGCATGCTGAAGTTGTTGATTTGATAGTATAACCTGCATCACCATTGAAGAGCACTTGAGTGATGAAGGAAGTTGAATCGAAACGAGCGTCAACAACAGTTGCGGTGAAGCCCAAGAGGAAAAGCATCAAAGCCAACTTCATCATTGCCTTCTTGTTCATCAACGCCATTATTACTATTCTGTTTCTCTCACTTTCTCTTTTTCTATTATGATTTCTATATCTCTCTTTGCATCTACATAGGTCTATTTATAAAGAGGTTTTTTTTCTTCTTTTTCTTATTTAATTTTTTTTCTAAGAAATGAACTCATCGCGTGATCCTCGTGTTCTATATAGGACCACTTTTTGTTTTGTTGGTTTCCATTTCCTTTCCTTTTCAATTTGAATATGAAATTATTATGTTTTTGTTTTTGTCTTAAAAACTGATAAATCTTCACTTGTAATGGTCCCTATGGTGTGTTGTCTGTAACTCTCTCTGTACATTAAAGCACCACGTTGTTAGACATTCTTGGATATTTGCTAGTGAAATGCCGTTCTTTAATTTAGAACCATACTAATATTTTTTTTTAATTCTTTTAAAATCTTGGTATCCGGCTTTACGACCGATTAATTCAAGAGGGACCAATATCCACCATCTATTAGCGGGGTCCCGTTTCAAACCAGAGCAAAGCTCCGTATGGACTGGGGCCCATTTCAAGCCAGAGTAAAACTCCGTATGAACTGACCCACACAAGAATTGATTACACTTAGTAGGATTCGAATCTAAAACTTTGAGAGGAGCGCAATCTCAAAACCCAAACCTCCACCATTAGACCAACGCTTGAGTTAGAACCGTACTAATATTAAACAACGTTGTTTTCACATGAGTTGAAACCAAAAAATATAAAGAATTAAATGTGTACTGTATTCTATTATACTAGTATTTAGTGGAATTTAATTTAGAGATTTGTAAATTGTATAAATATTTAAAATTTATGGTTAAGTTGTTTAAATAATTGAGTTCTTTAAAGAAATTTTATTTAAAAAATTAAAAAAATATTTATTTAAAGAAATCAATTGAGGATAATAAATGTGGATGTTTTTAGTGAACAAATTTGGAATACTTATTGGCTCTTTCAAATTCTTTATAAATATGTAGAAATGCGCATAAAATTAATAGTGTTTAAAAATAAATGTATTCTCCCAAATTTTTTTTAACTTTTTTTTTTTGTATTTAAGAACCTGACTAAATCATCGGTTCAATCGGATGGACTGAGAATTAGAGTTGAATTTTGTCCGGTTAATTCTTTAAAATATTTTTGACGTAATATAAATTAAATATAATTTTTTTAAGCGCCGAATGCAACTATTGGCATATGATTGAATTTTGAGCTAATACTTTGCAAAGACCTGTCTCATAACACATACAAAGGATATGCAAATTTTTATGACATTCTGAATAAGTCTCGATTTAATTTTTTTTCCGATCGAAACACGGATATATGTGTTGCGATCGAAAAATCAAAATAAATCGAGACTTAATTGGAATCACTACAACAAAAGTAAGTTATAACATCGCACCTTAGACAGCGCTTTAATACAAAAGCGCTGCTATAAGTTAAAAACAAGGAAACTAGTCATTTAAAAAAAGAAAAGCGCAAAAAAATATAAGACCTTAGACAGCGCTTTGGTCAAAAGCGCTTTATAAGGTCTTATAAATTTTAAAAATAAATTTAATGGAAAATATTAGACAACGCTTTATTTAAAAGCGCTTTCTAAGGTCTTATAAATTTAAAAAAAATATAAGACCTTAGACAGCGCTTCGGTAAAAAGCGCTTTCTAAAGTTTTATTAATTTTTAAAAAAAAATTAAAGAAAAATATTAGACAGTGCTTCCCTTTAAAGCGCTTTCTAAGGTCTTAAAAATTAAAAAAAAAATAAAATCAAAAGTGCTGTCTAAGGCCAACCTTAGAAAGCGCCTTTAAAAGCGTTGTCTAAGATCCACCTTAGAAAGCGCTTTTATGAAAAGCGCTGTCTAAGGTCTAATTAAATTAAAATATATGAATAGTCAGTATTCATTTTCATATTTCCGCTCTTTCTTCTCCCCTTGCGAACTGAGCTCAAAACCCTTGCGAACTGAGCTCAAAACCCTTGCGAACTCAAACCTTCACCGTCAACCGTCCTCCACCGTGCCGCCGTTCGTTGTTGCCGTCGTTGCATTGCCGTCCGTTCGTTGTCGTCGTTGTATTGCCGTCTGTTGCGAACTCATTGTCGTCGTTCGTTTCTGCTCTTTGTAACTGATACATTTCGTTCTTGCATTGTCGTTGTTACCGTCGTTAAAGGTACGTCGTTGTTGTGAAGAATAGGGTTTTGTTGCTTTACATTGTTGTTGTAGGATTTTGTTGCTTTACAATGTTGTAGTGAATGAGTATGTTTGATGAGTTTTGTTAATGAAATTTTGTTGCTTTACACTATTTCTTTACAACGATTTCAACACAACTTTTCTTTCTACTCCATATTCTGTTGCTTCAATTTCACGTCCACTATTCCGTACGGATAACATGAAATGAAGAAGAAAACCAATAGTTTCTTTGCTCAAAATATAAAGTATGTGAATATATTATTCACATGAAGCTCTGATTACTGGTATCGCCTGCACTGTTATCATAAAAAAAATAAAACTTTAGGATTTTGATAAAAACCATTTAACTATATTTCATTTACAATTTTGCTTTTAAATCAATGTATCATTTATGCAATATATGCTCATAAATTGGTAATACCTCTTGCGCTTGGTTTTGGAGTTACTAGATGATGGAGAGTTAGCATGCCAATTCCTTTTCCTTTGATTGATGAACCAATTGTTTATCTGCTTTAATTGCAAGCCTGTTTCCTGAACTAGTCTAGCTTTGTCTTCCTCCTATATATACAAAACAACACAAAGCATGAGAAGAGGCAGCATAGAGATATATCATATATGTATGGATATTAACATTGATGAGAGCATACAGTAGGATAGGGCCATTTTGGTTTGACTTTGATTTGACTGTGGTCTGATTTCTCTATAAAGACTTTAATGATGTACTTTAGGATCATATATTAAACAATATTATTTACTCGTTTTGAAACTGATGATGCTAGCGGTATGTAAACGCTCTTTCTTCTTTAGGAGGATTATTTATATATTCTTCTTTGTCATTAAAACATAAGAAATTCAACCAGTTACATATCAAACACTATCAAACTTGTTCATTTCTTGATTAATATGGTTGAATTAATGTTATTTTGTTGACCTTATTAAGTAGGAAAACCATGGATAAAAAATGGATGGATGCCGATCAATTGTCCAAAGAGTACGAGAATGGGGTATTGGATTTCGTTAAGTTTGCTGTTCAACACGCTGACGCTGAAGAGCTCAATCGAATAAAATGTCCTTGCTTGGGTTGTTGTTATGTGGGTAGGGTTGACGCAGATGGATTGAAATCGCATTTACTGATGAATGGAATTGATCGAAGTTATAAGTGTTGGATACATCATGGTGAGAAAATTAACGAGAATGTTGAACCGACAGGGAAAAGTAATACGACCTATGCTTCAGATGACAAAGACACGGAAACATACGATTGTGATCGAGTCGAAGAGATTGCAGAAGCAGTTGTAGAAGATCTTCATGATTGTCCCGAAATGTTTGAGAGGTTGGTAAGCGATGCAGAGAAACCGCTCTATCAAGGTTGCACTAAATTCACAAGACTGTCTGCGGTATTGAAGTTGTACAACTTAAAGGCGGGCAATGGATGGTCGGATAAAAGTTTCACAGAGTTGTTGGCCCTTTTGAGAGAAATGCTACCGGAGGATAATGTTCTTCCCAATCGAACCTATGAGGCCAAAAAAATGTTGTGCTCTATTGCCATGAGCTATGATAAGATACATGCTTGTCCATAACTAATTTGTGTTTTTTCTTTAGGTCAATTTATAGTAAGGTAATCGATCCCGATATCTTACCAACACTACAAAAAGAGATAGTTATTACCTTGTGTGAGCTTGAAATGTATTTTCCTCCCTCTTTTTTTGACATAATGGTACATCTAGTTGTTCATCTTGTGAAAGAGACACAGTTGTGTGGACCAGCTTATATGAGATGGATGTACTCTGTTGAACGTTATATGAAAATATTAAAAGGGTACGTGAAAAGCCGAAGTCGACCAGAGGGGTGTATTGTTGAACGATACATTGTTGAAGAAGCGGTTGAGTTTTGTACTGAATATTTGTCCAATGTTCAGTCGATTGGACTCCCCAAAGCTCATATTTTTGAAAAAAAGGATGGTAAAAAATTAATTGGAAATAAAATTGTGACAGTGTCAAGGGATGAACGGGATCAAGTGCATTTGTATGTTCTGCACAATGATAATGAGGTTGAGCCATATGTTGAGATGCACAAGGATGTACTCCGAAGGTTAAATCAGAACAGAAATGAAAATTGGATAGTATGAGAGCACAATCAAAGTTTCATACGATGGTTAAAGGATCATATTTATTCGAAGCGCTCTTCAGATCCTGCTTCAGTAACAGAAAGGTTGATATGTTTGGCATATGGTCCAAGTTTGCATGTGTATTCTCATAGCGCATACGCAATTAATGGATACACATTTTATACCAAAGAACAAGACGATAAAAGTACTATGCAAAATAGTGGTGTCACCGTCCTAACTGAAGCAATGCACATATCAAGTATGAAGGACTTAAACCCCAAATATGCAAATCTGTCTTATTTTGGAGTTATTGAGCACATTTGGGTGCTTGATTATGAGAAGTTTCAGATTCCAATCTTTGGTTGCAAGTGGGTAAATAGTAGTGGCATACGAATGGATAAGTCTGGATTTTTGCAAGTGGATCTTAATAGGGTGGGGTACAAAGATGAGCCTTTTATTCTAGCATCTCAAGCTAGACAAGTGTTCTATGTCACTGACCCGACGAGTACGATATGGTCTATAGTTCTTCTATCTAACAAAGTGGTTGATGATAGCGGTGTAGATCAATGTGATATTGATGTTGAGAATGAGTCATGCATTAGACGGAATGAGTTGAATAGAAATGATCAAGATGAGGATCTTATAGCGGATGAGTCATATATCAGAAATGACCATAACGAGGGAATTTGGATCCATTCATCCGTCCGCATTGCTAAGAAACAAGTAATTCATATTCCAACCAAGAAAAGAAAGAGATGTTAGTGAAAGAGGTAAAATTTGTTATATACTTGATTTCTTTATTATATTTCTATTCAACTTATGAGTTATTTTAATATTAACACATATCTCTCATGTCTAATGAAATAGTTAAAACTAAATCAAACTATGTTATATTATTATGTAGTACTTTGAAGAATGCAAGTGTGCTCATTACTCAATTTCTCAATTGGATGAAATTAAAGAGGATTGATGTCAATACATTATGGAGATCGGAATTTTACAAGGTATAATATTGTACTCTTACTTTAATTGATGAGAATTTAAATATGTGTAACTTTGTTTATGTATTCTTTTAATTGAATTACAATCTTTGTGTTTTCAGGACCTATAATGTAGATTTGAATATAATTGAATTACAATCTTTGCATATCCATTATATGCATTATTAGATAAGTCTATGCAAAATATTATCTCAAAATTCAATCATATGCCAACGTTTGCGTTGTTTCCATTTCATGGAAAATCGGCATTAAAATATTCAAATTTAGTTCATTTTAGTAAAAAAAATTAATTTTTCTGTGAGAGATCCTTATAAGGTCATAAACTTTCATACAACAAATCATGAAAAAAAACCGAATTTTAGGTAATAAGAATGACGTGTTTAAATTAGATAGGAATTAGTTAGGAATTTACTATCGATTAGCTATAAATTTCGGGTTTAATTATGATGTTCATCTTAGCGACGGACATTCCATCTCTATAATTTTAATTAATATAAAAAAAAAATTTTAAAAATGGAAGAAATTGCCATGTGACATCCACGTCAGTATTTTTTGCCACATTGGCGTTCTCATTTGTGTGCCTAGTCATCAAAAAAGTTTCACGTGCCATGTCACGTCAGCTTTTGCTAACAACCTTTAGCAGGATAGGCTAAAAGTGGATGGAAAATATTAGGAAGACCATTCTTTGAAGTAAATTTTTAGAACGATTAAAAGTAAAAGTGGCCATATTTAAAGGGACTAAGAACATATTCAACCATAAAAAAAAATAAAGTTTAAAAATAAATTTGTTCTACGAAATTTTTGGGAAGATTAGCTTGGAGATGGAGGAAGGTGTGATGAGGTTGAACGAAGGGGATGATTCGGAGGGGGAGTATGATGAGGTTTTTAGGAATTCGATTTTGGAGGATAAAAGGAAGGTGTGTAGTAAATGTTGGTTGAACCTTAAAATTAAGGAGAATATGTTAATTCAAAAATCTAGATTAAAGTGGCTTAATGATGGCGATAACAATAGTAGGTACTTCCACGAAATCATGAAAGAGAGAAGGAGACGGAATTTCATAGGCTCTTTGAATACGGATAGAGGTACGGTTGAAAAGGTGGAGGATGTGAAGGATGAGGTTAGGCCTTTTTTTGCTTCTAAAATTGTGGAACCGAACCACGAGAGGCCGGTTCTTGACGATTCTCTTTTCAATTTTCTTGATTTTAATGAAAGGTTTTCGCTTGAAGCTCCTTTTTCGGAGAGTGAGATCAAGGAGGCGGTTTAGGGATGCGACGGATCGAAGAGTCCGGGTCCGGACGATTATTCTTTCCTTTTCATTAAAAAGTGTTGGTTCTTTATGAAGTATGATTTCATTAAGTGTTTTGAAGATTTCCACTCCGGAGCTCTCTTATCCAAAGCTTTTACTTCTTCCTTCTTGACTTTGATCCCTAAATCTTATAATCCCTTGGACTTGGGTGATTATAGACCCATTTGCCTAGTGGGATGTGTGAACAAAGCGCTTTCCAAACTCTTAGCGGCTAGATTGAAAGTGGTTTTAAACACTATTATTTCAAAGTCCCAAAATGTTTTCGTGCCGGGAAGACAATTGCTTGATGGGGTTATTGTGGCAAATGAAATGGTGGACTTTTCTAGAAAGGAAGGGAAGGAGTGTTTGTTTTTCAAGGTGGACTTTGAGAAGGCATACGACAAAGTTTCGTGCGGATTTCTTAGTTTTATGCTTAAAGAGATGGGGTTTGGAGAAACATGGAGGAGTTGGATGGAAGCTTTGGTTTTCACTAGTAGTATGCCAGTTTTCCTTAACGGTAGTCCGACTAAGGAGTTTTTGGTAGAGAGGGGGTTGAGATAAGGAGATCCGCTTTCTCCGTTCCTTTTTGCCATGGTGGCGGAAGCGTTGAGAGAGTTGGTGAGAAATTCGGTGGAGAATGGCAACTTTGCGGGGTTCAAGTTTAACGATAATTGTTTCATGGACATCCTCCAATTTGCGGATGATACTTTAATAATTGGAGATGGGAGTTGGAAGCACATTTGGGCGATTAAAGCGGTGTTGAGAGGTTTTGAGCTTGTGTCGGGATTCGGAATTAATTTCAATAAAAGCAAGCTCATAGGGGTGAATATTATATCTAACTTTTTGGACGTGGCTTCTTGGTTTTTATCTTGTAGGAAGGAGGATAACAAATTCGCTTTTCTCGGCATTCCGATTGGTTGTTATTCTAATGGCACTTCTTTATGGACGGGGGTGATTTCAAAAATGAAGAAGAGATTATCCCATTGGGAGAATCGGATGCTTAGTTTTGGTGGTAGATTCACGCTTTTGAAGTCGGTTTTGTCTAGCCTTTTCATCTTTATGCTATCTTTTATAAGGCTCCTAGAAAGGTAGTAAATGAATTAACGTCTATTCAAAGTAACTTCCTTTAGGGTAGCTCAGAACGGAAAAGGAAAATTCATTGGGTTAGTTGGAAGGTGGTTTGTCTTCCGGTAGATAAAAGTGGCCTCAGATTAAGGAGGATCGATGATTCCAATATTGCTCTTCTCCACAATGGAGGTGGAGGATATTGGCGGATCCTAATTCTTTATGGTTCGATGTTTTGAAGGCCCGTTATGGGGATATCAAGTTGATGATGGTGAGAATGGAAGGCTTTAGAAAATCAAGAATCACATGTCAATGTGGTGGAGAGATATTGTTAGTCTTGGAAAGTACTTCCCGGAAGACTTATTCATTTCATATTGTCAATTTAAGGTTGGTAATGGTTATTCTACCTCTTTTTGGCATTCTTATTAGCTTGATAATTTTTTTCTTAGAGAGAGTTTCCCTTCGATCTTTAATTCTTCTAGTCTTAAAAATGTGGCGGTGGCTTGTATGGGAGGTTGGAAGGATGTGATTTGGTCGTGGAGGGAGTGCGGCTTGGCTGCTCTGCGGGAGGGTGCTGCTGCCGATTAGTTCCAGCAGCTGTGGAACCTGCTCCAGTTGGCGCAGCTGGTTATGGAAGAGGAGGACTCCGTGTCGTGGCTGCCGGGTGTTTTGGAGGGCTTTTCGGTGGCTAATTTTCGGCGACTCTCTAGTAAGTTCCGGATCCCCTACGATCCCTCTTGTAAGTTTGATGAAGCTTTAAATTTTGTTGTCACGTGGCTTCATCGACATTCTTCGTCAAAAGCTAGTCTTATACACTTCTCCAATGGAATGTTATCCACCCACCTTAATGCATATGCATTTGACAATCTAATTTCCTTGCGGTAGTATCAAAACGATGGTTGAGTTAAAGCATACCCTGCATTCACAAATTTTTTCGAAGGTTCTTATCTTATATAAATCTGAGTGTCATAAATGAAGTAACCGTCGTGATCATGTTTTAATTGATCTTATGATTCAAACCCCGTCTAGACCAACTAATACTTATATGGCTTGGTAGAGATTGGTTGCAACTAGTTTTTTTTTTCCGAAGACATGTATCTACACGACCCACAACAAACCACTTACACACAAGAAGCTTCAACGTCTAACCCCCTAGCCAACAAAATTAATGACCCACAAACTGTAACGCCCCGGTTTTGTCTTATTTAATTAATCGAGTCATTTTGATTATTTTATTATTATATTATTTTATTTTCGACTTTTATTTAGAAAAATGTTATTTTTCATCGTGATTATGTTTCATCGCGTTGTGAGAGCGTTTGCGAGATTTTGAGTGTAGGGGTATTTTGGTCTTTTTCGTGTGTTAAGATATTTTTCTTTATATAAGAAATAGATATTTGAGAGAGAAAAGATAGTAGAGAATGAGAAAGAGAGAAAAGAAAGAAAAACAGAAAAAATAGAGAGAAAGAGGAGAAGAAAAGAAAAGAAGAGAAAGAGAAGAAGAAAAAGAGGAAAGCTAGGAATCAAAGAAAACAACTTCTAGGAATCGGTTTAATCGGGTAAGGGTGTGAAATATTGTTATCCTAATTTTGTGTATGATTATGTATGTGTTTTGTGTGGATGTTTTGGTTGTTCTCCATATGTTTTCGTTTATGCCGTATTTAACGAAATCGATATAAACCGATGTTTCTACGGTCGGAAAGTCGTATAAGTACATGTGTTGGTTGGTTAGATGTATGTGAGCTGCTGTTTGAAGTTTCACGAAGTTTGGTTATGTTTCGGTTAGTTTTCGGTATGTTTCCGTTGTTGTTTCCGTTTAGGTCGAATTATGGGAAATTGATAGAAAACGATGTTTTCACGGTTAGAATTCGAAATAAATTACGTAGTTGTATCGAGGAAGGTTAGGTCGTCGTATGTCGTGCTTTTTATTCGATTTGGTGAAGTTTAAAAATTCTGGTTTTTGAAAGGTTGAAATTTAATCGAAAAATCGAACGTCGTAGAAATTTCGTTTAAGTGTTCTAAATTGTTCTTATGTATTTGGTGTTTATGAGTATATGTTTGTTTCGGTGAAAATGTTCGATTTAGTCGAGTTTTTGGGTGTTTCGGAAAAGGACAGCATAGGTGTAATGGAGAAAATCTGGTTTTTTGTGAAAAACAGGGTTAGGGATCGATACATAATCCCAGGGATCGATCCCTACTGTGAAAATTGGGAAAAATGGAATTTTTACTACAGCAGGGATCGATACATGCGAGTTAGGGATCGATACCTACTGTGCTGAAACATAAATTCTGGTTTGTCGGGGAAACTTCGGAAATTCATATCTCTTGAACCGTAAGTCGGTTTTGACCCCCGTTCGAAGCGTTGGGAAGCTAATGAGATGTTCTTTCTAGGAAAAATGGTTTTGAGGTCTGAACATGGTCCAATTGGTACAGTATTTTCGAATCGTATCGTAGTGTCGATTCTCCGGTTTATGTTTTTGCGTTATTTTGAAATATCCATATCTTTTTACTCGGTTATCCGATTGAGGTGTTCTTTATATGGATGTGAAGCTAAAAATATGTGCTATTATGTGGTGATGAGAAATATTATTTTTAGCCGACTTTTGGCCAACTTTTCCGATTAAATGTAAAGTGCGGTTTGTTGTCGTTTGGCTTGATTGAAGTGAATGTGTATGGATTGTATGGGATATGTATGAGATAAATGCATGACTATATTGTGAATATGTATGCATTTCAAGAGTGTCATGAGTCATGTTGTATGTGAAACATCATGATGTGCATTCTTGCATTGAGGGGTTCTAAGATGAATCCGTTGTAACGTCGTGAGCCTATGTGAAAGGTGTGAGCGATGATTACAAACGATTGTGAGCCTATGTGATAGGTGTGAGCAGTCGGGTTGTGAGCCTATGTGATAGGTGTGAGCAATCCATAAACCTTGTGAGCCTATGTGATAGGTGTGAGCAAGGGGTGAACGTCGTGAGCCTATGTGATAGGTGTGAGCGAATGGTTCCAACAAGTTCTTCAATTGAACTTGAGATAATGAGTCGGTACCGCATTGCATCTGCATAGAGTCGTGAGTCGGTCTCTATGAGTTGCATTTGTCATCATTGTATTTGTGCTTTGATGAATGAACATATATATGTATATGTGAAGTGGAATGAATAGAATTGTACATGTGTGCATTGTTGGATAAGCATAATATGTATGTTTATGTGAAATGATGATAATTGTATCTTTGTAATGATACATTGGTGAATAAACCTGTATGGTGTTTATGTTGGATAAATGGTGATGAATCGATATGTATTGGTGATACATGTATTTGAGCATGAATGGATATGCCTAGGTGATAGATGCGTTAATTACGGATTGTTATGCCGTGTATTTGATTTATGGTATATGCTTGGTGTTATATGTATATATACATGCATAGTGACGAGTTGTGGTGAGAATGTGGTATATGTGTATTATATGTTGAGATATATAATTATATGCAACGTTATTATGATAATATTTCTCACCCTTCTGCTGTTTTATGATGCTCTATGAGGCATTGCAGATTAGGTATCTGGTGGTCTTTTGTGAAGCGTGTCTTCATTTTCCTTGTTGGTCGGTTGGCTCTGATATGTAGCACCGGGTAGCTAGGATGTTTTGATCTTTTTGTGATACATTTGCATATGTATCTTGCTGATGAATTTGTGTATATAAACATGATGTTGTTTGTGATTCATACTGGATGATGTATATATATGTTCATGTATATATGTGGTTGTTATTCAATATTTTAGATGTTTCCGCTTTTATTCTAAATATTGAGATGTGGGTATAAGGACTGAGATCCTTTGTTGTTTGAAAGTTACCCCACTGTTGCATATCATTTTGAGCAGGTGTTGTATGTGTTTTAATTTCAAGCATAATGTGACATACCTTTTTATGCCGTGTTTGCAATTATACTCTGATAAAATTTTCAATACGTGCCTAAATGATTTAATAGTTTATTTGGGGGTATAGAAAGGGGTGTTACACAAACACACAAACCCATAATCAAAACATGCCAGACACCTAAACATAATGCCAAGAGTGTCCCCCATACCATCTCCAACAAAATGACTATTATCAAGACACCCAAAATGCATATGCCCCCAACACAACATCAAGATATAGCGAAAACACCCAAGGAACATATAACACCAACCTTTCCTCACACCATAGCCAAAATTCCCAAACATCATACCATAGTCAAAACGACCAAACATCACACCATAGCCAAAATACACAAGCATCAAAACAATCATATGGCTTACAAACACCACAACAACCATTTCAACCTTTCTCCATTGAATCGTTAACACCAATGCCCTCTTCAATTGTCCATGCCGCACACCAATGACCTCTTCAACACATCCCAACTACTCTGCCATAGGTCGCGAACTGAGCTACAACAGTGGGTCACTCCATAAATAAGACTTTATAGAAATAAAAGAACTTCTTAGGGATTCTGGTGATGTTCTTGAGACCTCGAATCCTCAAACACATGAAGTAAATTAACAACGAGGGAAAGGAGTAAGGGTAGCTAGGGGGTGTGGAACCGGTGGCCGGTATGACCAACTCGGTCGTCATCATTAGTTTATGTAAAAGTAATTTTAATTAAATATTAATGTTTACTATTTATGCTCAAAACAATTATGCTCGCACATTGGTGCCAGACCAATTGGCGCAACCTTTATGCACTTGTACAAAGGAGCCAATTGAATTGGAAACATAATATGATGTCTCCAATCCAATTGGCGCCTCAACTTAAATTTATAATGCTGATGTCAATTCAACTAGAAACAACACTTTATCCTCATCTGAAAATGGAGTATTTTGAGAAATATTTTAAAACATGAGTTATTTGAGAAATTAATGTGAAAAACAGGGTTACTTCGATAAAAAAATTCATTTTCCTAAGGCTACATAAAATATCCACGACCTTTAAGAATGTGTGGCTTAGAATATATTTGAATTTATTTAATTAACTAAATTAAAAAATTGTTTCTTTACATACAATATCACTAACACCTAATTTTAATTTTTTTATGTCATGGGAATTTTAGAGAAGTAAAGAAACATAAATGGTATTTGAAGGTTTGGAAAATTGTTTGTTTGCAAAAGGGTAAAATTAAGACGAATTTAATAGCGTATAAAATAATATGAGAAAAGCATGATAACAATGAGAGTTTGAACGTGAACTCGTTTGATAACCTAAATTGACTGTGTACCACATGTTTTATCCCTAGTGATGACTGGTTCGTAATGATAATTATTCCTAATTCTTTAGTGAATAAAACTTTAACTATTCAAATTAATTTCTATGGCCATAGTAAATTGTAGATGAACCCAATCATTTAATTATCAAGAATAAAAACAATTTCTATAAGGTATTCTTAGTAATAGGAGATATGTAATATAAAATAGGCTTAAATGCATTTTGGTCCCTGAAAGTTAGCGGGTTTTTGCGTTTGGTCCCTGTAAATTTTTTTTGAGTCTGAGTCCCTATATCTCACTTTTTGCTTGCGGTTTAGTCCCTAAAGCCAAAATCCGCAGGAAAATCTGAAGAAAATTTCATAGGAAACTTGGGGATTTTGGCTTTAGGGACTAAATCGCACGCAAAATGTCAGATATAGGGACTCAGACCAAAAAAAAATTTTTACAGGGACCAAACGCAAAAACTCACTAACTTACAGGACCCAAAAGACTATTTAAGCCTGTAAAATATTTCAATCAAGCGTTTTTGTTAAAAATCCTTTCTAACAAGTATTTATAAATCTATTTTTAATTTGTCAAAAAGAATAAAACATTAAAAACAAAAAGAAAGAAAACATTTAGGCATAAAGTATCAATAATTATAAATGAAAATTCAGAAAATCAAATTTAATCAAGAATGTGACTCATTCTTAAGAAATTTTTTTAAATAACTAATTTTTTCAAATTAAATACGAAAATAACCATTGTTATAAATTTATTACCAAAGTGACCATGTTTCAAAAGGATAGAAAGAGGTGTAGCCATTGTGGTTGGCGCATGCATTAAAATTTTGCACATAGGCGCCATTGTGGTTGGCGCATGCATTAAAATTTTGCACATAGGCGCCATTGTGGTTGGCGCATGCATTAAAATTTTACACATAGGCGCCATTGTGGTTGGCGCATGCTTGTATGTGTCGCCACTGCAAGTGGCGCATACATGCATCCATTAGAAGCATGCGCCACTTGTAGTGACAACTTCTTTATTTCCAAAATATATAAATACAACATCCCTCCACATCATTTTTCACACATCTTCTTACTATTTCCTTCCATTTTTCATCAACCTCCTTCCATTTTTTTTGAAAATGTATTCATATATGTGTCCTTATAATCACAAGAGAAATGCCGATTTAATTTATTCGACAGTAATTCCTCCAATGATGATCAAACTCTGGAATACATAGACGTTCGAATATCTTAACAGGAGCTTGATCCATTGGTTAGATGGAGACATTGAAGAGGGTGAAAAGATCAAAAGAATTCAAAGGCTTGTTACCACCTTTGACCAAAATGGAGAAATTTGTTTATGGGAGAACGTTAAAACTGACAGAGATGTTCACATGATGATGTATAGTTCTCAGGAAATAGTCTTGTTGGCTATAATCACATAGTTATGATGATTAGTCATTGTATTTGTTTGTTTTGTTGTATAGTTTTATTTAAATTATTGTTTAGTTGTTGTTTTAAAATTATTGTAACCAAATGTTATGATATTTATGAAATGAATGACTTTTTTAATATAAAGCAAAACAGTTACATTTAAAATTATTTTGATGTGCTTGGTCCAACATTGGGACAGTATATACGATTGCGTCCGGGCTGACGAGATGAACTACATAATCTCACTATTTTGTTCGTTGTATCCATTTTAGTTCGAATACGTGTGCTGTTAGGGCGGCCCTTTTTCTTTCTTCGCATTATTTCATTGTGCCAGACTATCTCCCCTTAATATGCAGGCCAATAGTCTTCTTTTGCTACCACCGGAAAGCTATTATTGTAGACATTTCATATGTTTATGAATTTGTAAATGGTGGATAGTAAGCTGAAGGGTCCTAGCGAGCCTTTGAACATGCCTCTATGATATGGGAGCAAGGCATACAAAAGGCTTAGAACTTTCCGCAGTCGCACCAACCTCTATCTAGTTCCACTCAATAGTATCCCTTCAGCCTCCCTTCATTGTGATCCATTGACTCACACTACTACAAAACTCGCAAACAACAACGCCTAAGTCACCGCGTTTCTTCCAAACACCGTGGTGACATCTCTAAACTCAGGCGCTAACATTTTATTTTATTTTTTAATTATAAAATTTTATGGTATAATAACGGTTGACGTTATAACCGATATGATACAATCTATCTTTCATGGGTTCGAACCTCAGCGCTCTAAAAAATTTCATTCATTTAACGTTAAGGCGCTCCTTTCTCTATTATTTATTTTAAAATAAAATAATAAAAGGGATATCACTACGATTATTATGAGTAACCATTGTGATATAAAATTTTATTCATTTAACGTTAAGGCGCTCTTTTCTTTTTAATTTATTTTTAAATAAATAATAAAAGGGATATCACTGCGGTTATTATGAGTAACCGTTGTGATATAATTTTATATTATTTAAAATATAATTACGATTATTTTTGTAAACCGTGAAGAAAAGTGATATTTTTTAATATATAAACGAAAGTATCTGCTGCCCAGTTCATAACAGTCGTTTCTCTTTAAAGAAAACCCTAACATAACCCTCTCCTCTCATGAATCTTAACCAATACTATAATAAGTGAATGGCGAAAAGAAGCTTAAAGGATATCTGACGGGAGAAACGTCCGGCGCAAACTCTTACGACGACGAAGATGGTATGTTCTCTTGCTATCTTCTTTCTACTCTTCTTCTGGATGTTGTTGGTGTTTAGAATTTAGGATTATTGTTTTAGGGTTTGTTTTTAGGTTGCTATGGAAGCATTATGTTGTTGATGTATTAGGGTTAAGTTTGAAGTTTGTTGTGTTTCCTTGTAGATACATGGTTATGATGGTGGTAGCAAGCGTATAGTATTGTGATGGTTCATATGGTTTTTGTTGCCATGGAAAAAAATATAATAAGTATGAAGTTATTGTATAAACTTCATCCACCTTATATTTTTTCTTTATAGCATCACAAACTAGATGAACTTGATATATCTTGATTTGTTACAGTTCCATGATTATTTTCAATAATAGGTGCCTTATTGACTCATTTGTATATTGATTTGTTACAGTCCCACTTAGGGTTTTGTTTGAACTATATATGAATTTGTTTTGAATACTAACAATTTTATTTTATTTGAAATAGCTGAAGCTGTATAGTAAAGATGATACATGGTGATGATGATGGTGGTAGCAAGCGTATAGTATGAGTTGATAAGGTACATATGGTTTGTGCTAAAATAATGTATGTTTTTTTATTGTGTTGCATGGATCTTTTGTGTTGTTGTTGTTGTATGTTGTTATTGTTGAAAACTGTTCTCAAAACAAGAACAAAACATTGCTAACTCACAAGAAAGAGGCTTCTTGTGACTTAGCAATGTTTTGTTCTTTATATTCTTATACAAGTTGACATGAGATTAGGTTTAGTTTATTATATACTATGTATATTGTTTGTTCCACTAACCTTTTAATGAAAATGCAATCATTTAAATTGACATAGAAACTGATAATCTGAAAATTAAGATGTATTTAAAAACCAACCTATATCAATCAATGTTTTCCGAATTGCAACAACGGTACCAGGATCGTGATTATAAGTAGCCCATTTACGACAAAACTCTACATAACAACGCCTTGATCTGCGTGATTATATGTATTTTCCAACCGTTGTTAAATGGGTTTTCTGTAGTACTGTCAGCAACACTAAACCAACCTTTATTACGGTCAAACACTGTGACCACATGTGTGTTAGATTTGGTATCCTCCTCTTTAATGTATTTCACTGAACTATCACTGAACTCCATTTTGAATGTCTGGTCTCAAAAAGTTACCTGGGCCTAAAATAGGTTGCTCTCACCAACGCGATTATTAGTAGGTTTCAGATGCTTTTGAAGACAAAGTTCATTGATTCCGCGAGATTTGTTGTCATGTGGCCCCATCGTTGTCCATTGTCATATGCCCTGGTCCACTTCTCTAGTGGAATATTGAGTATCCACCTTCTTGCATCTGCATTTGTCAATCTGATGTCTTCACGGTAGTGTTTGAAGGAAGGTTCTATTAATGCATACCCTGCCTTCACAACCTTCTTCCATAGCGTCTTGTCTTTGATCTTCCGCAAGAAGTTTTTAGCGTTGTGTCTAGTGCAATAGTCATGCATTGAAAGAGGATCCTGTCAGCCATTATCAAGGTTTTTATACGAACTCTCAATTGATACATGTGAGTCCAAAATCAATTATAAGTTAGGATGAGGAGCAACGTGTAATCAAATATTTTATAGGAAAAACTCTATCCACCAGTAGTCTCCCCTTCAACTAGATGGAAGGCAATTGGAAAAATGTTGTTGTTTCCATTTTGTGCCACTGCCATGACTAGATTTCCTATATATTTCCCGTATAACCATGTTCCATCAATTTGTATAATAGATTTACAAAAAGCAAAACCTTTAATGCATGATTTATACGCCCAAAAGAGTTGGTGGAATATGCCATTTCCACTAACACAAGTCTCGTATGGGGTATATGCTGACAAGGTCTCTAAAATGACAACAGTCCCTAGAGAATAATGCTTAAGTTCCACCAGATATTTTGGAAGTCCTTGGCACTAGTCCTCCCAATTTTTGAACACTGTTTCAACTTCCTTAGTCCTAGCTATCCATACATTCATGTACGGGGGAGTATAACTATATCGCGTAACGATATACGAGATTATTGTACTCACCTTTAACGATGGATTGTCGCTAATGACAGGCAAAATTTCATCGCATATTAACTGAGAGCTGATTTTAGGATGATCCTACATTAGATGGGTGATAATGCAATTGTGAGCTGAACCCATAGAACATATATTCCAAGAATCACTCCTCTTCTGGTAAGATGTTGTCAATTGGAACAGGTATAGCTCATAATGACAGAAGATCTTGTACCTCATCACATTAGTTCGATCGACCCTATAATCACGTAATAATTCCATGTGATAGTTTTTAATAGCTCTGACACAGTCTTCTTTTGTGCGAAATTTGTCTCCCTCTTTTAAGGATCCTTATGTTTGCATATATGGATTGTGAAATATATATGACGATGGTTCATTTGCACCCAAGTTCAAGGTTGTCATGTCTTGAGGTGGACAATAAACATGACTAGTAGGAAATGGCTCTTGCTCGTGGTTGACAATGTCATTGTTCACCATTTGATCAACCAATATCTCATCTTCTTCTTCTTCTTCCTCATCAAAAACATCGACTTCATCTTGTTCATCATCGACTTCAGCTTATTCTTCGTCGTCAGTATCACAAAAAACTTGTGAAGAATCAACAATCTGAGACAACTGATTTTGTTGCTGTAAAATATATATCTCAATATCGTTGAACCCGGAATGTTCGTGACTGAGAAACATAGTATGAACATCTTCATCATCTCAGATCTTTAGTTAATAAAAATTGACTTGGTTGTCGGCAAAAAAGACTGGATTTTTGTAGATGATTTGTGCCACCGGACTACACTGCAATTTCTTTTCTATTCTCTCTTTCAAATGTGAAAAATTTGATCATAAATTAATTGTACACCAAGTAACTTTGGTATTAAAAAATTAAAACCGATTAAGTTACATTCAAATATCTCACTATTGATATGTGCATTGATCATGTATTGTGATGATGGAGCCATGCATGCAATGTATTTTAGTGTAATGGTTGTGACAATATACTGTGAGTTATCTTTGAAACGTATTATTATTCACTTAAATAAGGATGAGGATGGAATATTTAAAAGCAACAAATGCGCCATACCCAATGGAGCATGCTCCTTATTTTCAATGTATGCGCCATTTACATTGGATTGTACTCTTGTTGAATGCATGACCCTATTAATCATACTACATGAATCTTGCATGCATACACAACCTGCATGGAATCTCTACCACGATTCCTTTATTAGAAGGCTCCATATTGACTAGTGAATGCTTTTAAAAGACAGCCAATGCGCCATACCCAATGACGCATACATTGGAGTTCAAATGCAACACAATCTTCACATGAATGCAAAACCCCATCTATAAATATTCCTATCTCTTTCACCATTTCCATCAAACACACCCAATTTGATCACTTTTTTAGCAATAAACACTTAAATCAACCCACTTTGTGAGCAAAAAATGTATCTACTAACCATGGGTGATGAACATCGAGGAACTATCAACAACATTCTCGAGTTTGTAAGTTACTATTTTCGTTAATACAATAGCTTATTTAATTTACTTAATATTATAGCTTATTTGTTTTCATTTCTTTTTATTTGTTAGGACCCAAAAAGGTTTGGATGTCGCATACATGAATATGTACCACACGACCCATTGATATAACCATACTACGAGTAGGCGGTTTTGGTAATGTACTCAACATGGTTTCATACTCTGCTGACTACAAATTTATTCTTGATTTGTTAGAAAGATGGAGACTCGATACCCACACATTTCACCTTTCATTTGGTGAATGTACCGTCACACTAGAGGATGTGTACATGTTGTTGGGTCTACCTATTGATGGTAAGAGTGTTAATGGTGGAGTTAACCAAGATAACTCTATATTCGAAGAATTTTTGGGTGCCTCTCTGTGTGAAGACACAAATACAGGACAAACTTTAGGTCAACCTAGGGGTTAAGATATTAATTTAAAATATCTTAAACAATATTATTCAAGTATAACTTAAAAGATAGAATTGACTAAGTATGAAAAGATATTGAAAGATCGGTGTTATATTATGATTCTATTTCGTCATTTTTTTATTTCCCGAAAGTACTGGTAATGCAGTAAATACTATGTATTTTCCGTTGTTATGAAACATAAATAAAGTAGGCACATATAGTTGGGGTTCGGTTGTTTTGTCCCATCTATATAGTTTGTTGTGTAAAAATACAAAAAAGAGTACTTGTACATTTTATTCTTGCGCCTTTTTGCTACAAGCATGGGGTTGGTCGAGAATATCGTCACTCGCCCCGATCAACGAGAAGCCATTCACATTCCCTTTCGTAACAAAGTAAGTTTATCTTAAATATTTGAATTTGTTAGGCTTTATACTACAACTAGATGGAACTAATATATTTTCAATCTTTTCATTTTAGATTATCAGTTATAGGGATGAATTACAACCGATGTCCCAAACACGCTATAGTAGCGTATCTCAATCTTTTAGACCACCTTGGACCAGATGATGTATTAAAACCTAACTACTCTAAATTTGGTTTAAATATTATCAAATTACAAATCTTCTAATTATGTATTTTTCTTATGCAGTTTATTTGGAGGTTATATCTGGGTATCGACCATGACGTTAACCCCGAGGATGCTGCAGTTTGGACAACAAAAACACCCATCATCAGGTTCACTTGTGTAGAGATGCACCAGAGTGACCATGTGAAATTGCAGTTCGGCATGTAACAACAGATTCCAGTCCCTCTGACGTGTTTCAGACACTAGCATCAAGAAAGAGTCGATGCCCAATGGGGTTATTCCGATTGGAGAAACTCTATTAAAGAGATGTGTCGTCAATGGAGTAATCGGTGTCGATACATCTTAAATGAACCTATCATACAAGGTTTTTGTACCTCGAAAAATGAGAAATACCTCGCAAAGAGCAATCGCACGCTCGCAGGATGGACTTAACAGAGTCGCCACCGATCTTTATTTATTCCCATAGAGGTAAAGGGAAAATATCGAATAAAACCCCTAAAAGAAAAGACAAGGATATGGTCATCCCAACCCATATCAGAGTTTGGGAGTCGGTTACGCAAGGGGAATGTGTTAGCACCCCCCACGTCTGTTGTACTCAACTGGAACCATTAAATTAGTTGTACGTGTTAGTGTTTGTTTAAAAGTTAGGTTTCTCAACTTATTAAAAGGTAAATGAAATGACAAAAGGGTTTATTTTTTATTAGGGTAATGAAGAAAGGGACCTAAAACGATTTTTATTATTAAGGGGCCTGACAGATTTCACAATCCTGCTCCTACGTATCTCAAAAGAGAAATCAAGTCACACATAGTTTTAGGTAAAAAAAGTTTGTTTGTTGGTCGATTTTAGCGAAATCTATCTTGTACTAATCGACGTAAAACATTGTTTTACCCAAAACAGGTGAGGAGTGGACGTTTGCATCATATTGAATGGATTTACAAATCACATCCACGCCACTTATCTCAACTCAATGGTTGGGGATGAAGCATTGCTTTGCATCATCTTAAGACAAAATGTCTTTCGTTTTTTAAAAGGTTTTAGGTCGTGCCAAGAGGCAAAAAGGTTTGAATGGGTTTGATGTGTTTTAGGGTTCAAAAGACGAGTATTTGTGACCTGCAAGCTCTTACAATTTGGGTCTAATACTCGAGACTACATCTAGACCTTTCACACAGGTAATCTTTTTCTTTCAATTTTATTATGAAAATGGTATGAATATTTACAAGCTTTTTGAAAGGAAGATGAACACTTATTACCTGCAAGCTCTTACAACTTAGGCCTAGCGTTCGGGACTACGTATAGACCTTTCACCCAGGTAGTCTTTTTCTTCAAATTTTATTAAAGAATATGATTTGAAGAAATAAAAGGTGAGATCTTCGAAAAAGCGTATGAAAATTGTTTTGAAAGTAATGAAACATTAGTGAAGTTAGTGAACATGGCTAATTACATTACATGATATGAACATGGATAGAAACAAATTAATCAAATCAAATAAACATATGAAAATCAATCAAACCAATCGTCGAGCAATTTACTAAATAATCGAAATTTAAACAACTTCATCACATAAACTTCTAACTAAATAATTAACTACTAAAAAATAAATAAGATCAAGAGAATAAAAAATAAAATAGCTAACATTTGAAGGGTGAAAATATGAACATGAGGTGTCAATAGTAAAATATGGGCCTAAGCCCAATATGAAAACAAAACTTAATTTAAAACATAATTAAAATTTACAAAAAATATATATAAATGATAAAATGTAAGAGAAAAAAAAAACATTTATCTGCAAAGGGGGGTAGCGCCCCACTTGGTGAATAAAGTATTTTTTTTAAAATTTTAAAACTAAATAGTGCACCATTGACATGTGTCACAATTATTATAAAAATAAAATAATGGCAATGCAATAATAAAGGAAAGAAGAAAAAAACCACTGAAACCCTACATCCTCCTTACTGCATCATGCAAAAACAAAAAATAAAGGAAGAGAAACAAAACAAACCCTTTTTTCACTTGCCCTCTTGATTTCACCTATCTCTCATGAGTTCCTTTTTGAACAAAGCAACACAACATGAATGAAACATAACATCTCTCTTGCGACGACGAAGAGAGTTAGAATGATAGGGAGGTGGAGGAGACATGATGGGATGAGAAGGTTGTTCGTGGAAGGTGTTAAGGTGGCTAGTTGCTCGGTTGCTTTTGTAGCGGTAAAAATTGTGAGTGTAAGCTATCGATTAACTTAACTCATAAAGAAAGAGTCGCCACCGCACTTTTATTTTATCCAAAAGGAAAGGAAAAAGAGCGAACAAAACCTAAACAAGTTCTAAAACAAGAACAAACAGAGAATGGGTAAGGGGGTTGGTTACGCAATGGGAAGGTGTTAGCACCCAAAACGTCTATAGTACTCTATAGGAACCCTTTGAGATATCTACGCTTTTTGGTTTGAAAATGTTTGTTTGAAAAGAGATTGAGGAGGTGAGAAGAGAAATATTTTTTAATATTTTTGTGCTTGGAGAGACTTATCATCTCATGCCTACGTACCCACAAAGTGCAATATAGGATCAAAACCTCGTAGTTCGTGGTACAAATAACAAAAATTATTGGTTATGATTCATTTTATCTTGAAAAGACAACTCGTCATTCTCAAGAGATAATACTTAACTAATTACCCAAAGGTATGGGAATGAGGCATTTGCATCACATTAAGATGGAGGATTTGCTTGGATTACAATCAACAAGACTATCTCTTTAACATCCAAGTGGAAAATGACCATACTTTACACAAAATACCATGGTTAGGAGCTTTACATCTCATCAAACAAGATGACTCATGTCTAATCTTTTTGAAAAGTTTAAAAGAAAAAAGTGCACAAAGCACAAAAAGAGTTTGAATGAGTTTTGTATTTTTTGATGTCTTTTTGAAATGGTCAAACTATGATTAACATTGATTGACATTTATTAAAGAAAAAATAAAGTTTGAAAATCACTTGATCAAAGTCAAGGTTTTATTATGAAAGTGGTTTTGAGTTTGAAAATAAGAAGATTTTGAAAAAGGGAGAAGATTTTGAAAATTTAAGAAGGGGTGGAGAAGAAGTGACTACCCTATTGCATAAAATAAAAGCTAATATAAGAAATATCTAACCACATGGAGGCACTCTTTAAAGCATAATAAGAAACGAATTTCATCCTCTTGAGCCAATAAGGAAGCCAAATAAAGACTAGAATACTAACTCCATAATGATCCAAAGCACAAGGGAGAGAATCCTAATTCTAAGTCGATAAGTCCATAATCTAGCCAAGCAGTCTAAGAGTAGAGATCCTCCAATGCAAGGGATAATGTGACCATAGTCCAAAAATTAAGAGCGCAAGTCTTTTAGTAGTTTAAGCCTTTATTAATGTTTTTGGGTCCAAATGGACAGAAGAAAGACAAAAGCACAAGATAATATGGTCCAAGTGGACAAAAGAAAAATGACATAAACATAAACATGGTATGATATAATGAGAAATGAGCAATAAAAAATAAAATAAAGAGAGATAGGGAGAAAGAAGGAAACATAAACAATATAGTAATATAATATAATAGTATATACATAATAGTAGCACAAAGGCCATAGTGCCACAAGCCTTCAAAAAAGTAACACTGATTTGAGTATTTTCCTTCTCGCATCATGAACTATAATGGATGAACAATGTACTTAGGCCAAGTTTAATGAAGACTTGTTAGAAGATTGATAGAATCAAAGCCTCTACACAACAAGCTTCATAGATTTTGAACATAATACAAAAGATCAACCATCCTTGGGCTTACAATCATAAGTTTGGGCCACGAAAGTTCATGTTCTGATTCGGAGAGGGACAAATGTAGCGCTATGTTAAGCAATCGCCAAGTGACTTATATAGAAGTCACCTTACAACAAGGTCGTCAAAATGATCTTTGTGCTAATGCATGCTAAATGAACGATATGTAGATCATCATCTGAAAGCAATACCGTACGAAAAGAAAATAGGTAGCGATCTAGTCTTGATCAAGAATTCACCAAAGAAATTATAAGATCCATAAGACTTTCATCGATCAAAATAAAAAGAAATAGAGGGAGAGGTGAAGAGAAAAACCAAATTGAGTTACACTTTCAAGATCCTTTCATCTTCAAGTTTAATCACCTTTAATTGATAAGTTTCAGTGTGAAAACATATCACTAATTCAAAGCACCTCAAATGAATTTAATAATTCATTTAAAGATAGATTTGAACTAATGAAGGTTTCATTACTTTAACCATATCCAAAGTCCATTGAAATTGAAGAGAAATTAATCTCAACAATGCACTTCAAGGACAAAACAACAAGAAAGTGGAAGAAAAAGGAGGAAAAACCAAAACAATACCAATAACAAGTGAAAATCACATTCTGGACACTGGTTAACCGGTAAACCAAAATGAACTGCATTTGTTAACTGGTTACCACTAGCAGGACAACAACAAAATTTTGAAAAAAATTCAGCATTCATGATCCAATCATTTCTTCAAACACCTCATGGTCATGGATGCAAATTAGCACGAAAATTCAAGTAAAACAACAACAAATAACACCAATAAAACACAATTTGCAAGATCCAAAGATCAAGGCAACAAGATCAACAATAGATCACATTGTGAAGGATGTTTCAAGAACAACTATGGTGCAAAATGAGATTACCACTCCAAATCAGAAAATTGCTTCAAATTGCTCCAAGATCTAAACTCCAAAGCCTTAATCTACAAGAATTGATGAAGAAAACAAGTTTGGATGAAGGTTTAGCTCAAAGTTGAACAAGATTCAAAGTGAAAACTTGTTAACTTTCAAAAGAAGAAAACTGAGCTTTGAGTGAATTTTTGTGGTTGGGGATAGAATTGGCAAGAGATTTTTTGGCTATCAAATGCGTGTGAAATGAATGAAATGGGGCCTATGTTTATAGGATTTAGGCTTGGATAATTTGGTTGGCTAGAATTTGGTTTAGAATCAAAATTAGGATTGGAATTTGAATTTTAGAGGTAAAATAAAAAATAAGTGGTAATTAGTGAGGGTGTATGGTGGGAATTAATTATAATGAGGTAGAGGAATTAAAATGAGGTGATCTAGAATATTCTCATGATGAAACAAAGTGCGTTTGGTGCCAAAACGCTGCAAAATTTGAATTTGGCTCATTTTCTCAAAACACGCACTAGTTAACCGGTTAACCAAAATGAATTGCATTTGGTTAACCGATTAACATAACAAAAATTGAGAAAAAAATTGCTTTTTGATGTGTTGTCTTGGCTTTGGCTCAATTCGTTTTTCTTGTCAAAGAAGGAATGGAAATAAATACATGAACCTTGGAGTCTCTTGAATAATAATCAAATAAATCTTGGAAAGTCTTGATCAGTTGAATTTTGAATTGTTTGCAGATCAACTTTGACTTTGTTCGGATGAAATTCATTCGAGCTGTGGGACTGATATTGATATCCTTGATCCAAATTCTTCCTGAAAAAGTTAGTAAAAGAAAAAAAAACATAATTTTGGATTTTAATTATAAATAAAAGCAAACATCAAACAAACAAAAGAACAGAGGTGCCTGGCGATCTCACTCAAGAATAAAACTTCAGAGGAGGGCAAAAGAACCAAAGTTTGTGATCTTGTTTTTGGTTTGAGATGCAAATGACATATGGGATATTAGGGGTAAAAATTAGGGCATTACAGCTGCCCCTATTTATGTTTCTTCTAGCCGGAGATACGAAGATGGGCATCTTTGTCTCGACGAGATAGAAGAGACTTAAGTATAACAACAACCCAATTTTTGGCCCTAAGAGACCACAAAATGATATGATCGCGCAGATGATATGCAGACACAAGAAAGAAAATTGGCTAATAAAGAAAATATTTTTGGACCGATCCACTTCATAATCAATTAGAGTGCATCTCTAATAGATTATGACCTAGAAAATTAAAAAATAATTTTTTCAATTATGCAGCTTCATTGATTAGAAAACTTCTCAATAGAATATTGATCTAGTTTGCTCCATAATCGATTATACAAGTGTCTTAATTGATTAGTGAGCCGATTTTCACTTCCTAATTAACTAACTAAGATAATTAATCAATTAAGACAATGGAAAGAAGTAGTCTTAAGAAAATTTTGAAATTAATTGGCATCAAAATCAAATAACAAATGTGTAATCCTTAGAAGAATTAAATTTGCTATTTGAAATGTGTTATTTGAAACGTTTTATTTGAAATGTGTTATTTGAATGGGCAAACCGTCGAAATTGTAATGAAAATGGTCGAAAATGGGTCTCTGTTTAGCATCCATGGATTGGACCGAATTCAAAGTTTGAGCCAAAAGTTTGACCAACCCACTCGTTAGTCCAATCCCATTTCTATTATAATTTGTGTATTTTTCTTTGAAACTGCTTAAGTCTATTACTCATTCTGTCTCATAAAAAGTATAATATTCGAGCAATGTGCGGTTCTTAAAAAAATTAGATGTGTTGATTTTTATGATAAAATTAATATCATTTACTAGAATAGCCTTAATAATTATAGTTAATAGAGTAGTTGAATAAAGTGAAAGTTAATAAATAAGGGCATAATAGTGGAAAAATAACAATAAATGTTATATTGATATTGTAAAAAGACAATTATTTTGAGACAGAGAAAAAAATACAAATGAGATACTTTTTATTAGACAGAGGAGTAATAAAAAAGTATTTTTATTTTTTTTATTATTTCATTTTTTTAAATTTAAGAAATGCACTCATCACGGCATCCTCATGTTTTACGTAAGAGTACTTATTATGATTTGACGTTAAGTTAAGTGGGTGTGAAAGTTTTTGCTTTTGTTTCAAAAAGTGATACAACTTCTCTAGTATGGGTGTTAGGTGCTAAATTGTGTAAATATTTAATTTAGTTTTTAGCACTTTTTTGTGATCTTTATTTGATAATCGATGCTTTTTCCCATTATTTTTGGTAAATAACCGTAGTATAGTTAATTGCATTAGTAGACTTATTTATTTAACTTTTGTGTATTTAATTGTAGGTTTTTACATTGAAATGTAAAGCTTCGAGCAAGGAAAACTCCTTAGAAGCAGTTTTTGAAGAAAACAATTTTTGGAGCATGCTTGAAGCGCGCTTAGCGCGCTCCTAGCGCGAGGAAGAAGTGAATTCCAGTGGGTAGCCCGCTTAGCGCGGTCTGGAGCTCGCTAGGCAGGGTTCTAAGGCGGTTTAGCAATAAATGAGAACGCGCTTAGCGCGCTTTGCGATTCTCAGTCCCTTATAAATAGAATTGATCAGATTTTTCTTGGGATCCTATTCATTTTCTTAGAGCAAAACCATTGTAAACACTGTAACATCCTATTTTGGAAGATTGGAAGCATCATTCGTCGAGAGATCGTTATTGATGCTTAATATTCTTCTTCATCTTCTTGTTTGTTTAGCTTCCATGACAATGGAGAGCTAATTTCTATTTTGTGTCAAGGTTAGAAGGTAGACAACCCTTTCTTTTGTATGTATACACTACTACAAAACGCGCAAACAACAACGCCAGGCTTACAACGGATTGCCTATTCACCATTGTAATAGATGCGCGCTTTTTTTTTATTTTGTTAAAAGGCTTTTAATGATTGTTAATATTCAAACCGTGGTGAAATGTGAGGCCTTTCACCACGGGTATGTTTTCAACCGTCATTATAGGTAGCACATGGTCACGGGTTCAAGTCCCAGCACCAACATTTATGGTTTTTTTACATATTTTTTCAAAATACCCACAACCTTTCACCACAGCTATGTTTTCAACCGTTATTATAGGTAGCACATGGTCATGGGTTCAAGTCCCAACACCAAAATTTATGGTTTTTTTACATATTTTTTCAAAATACCCACAGCCTTTCACCACTGGTATGTTTTCAACCATCATTATAGCCAATAATTTAGTTTTAGGTCTTGCACTTCAAAAAATCGGTTTTAGGGAAAATCGTCTCGTTTTAAAGATCTGTTTCCTGCATCTAAAGCAGAAAAATCGTGCGGTCATTAGTCCATTACTCTAAAAGAGTAAAGGGACTTCACCCTCAAAACCCCAAATTCATCTTTTTTCTATTTTTAATGATTTTTTTACTGTTTTCAAAGTCTCAAAAAATTCTAAAAAAATTCTCAAAATTCTTATTTTACCTAAGTAGATTAAATTTTGTGTTTTTAAATTTTTCTGAATTTATTTTAATCATTTTTTCCTATTTTTTCAAAATGCTGACAGACCCTTTCACAACGGGTATTTAAACCAACCGTTGTAATAGGTAGCTTTTTTTACTTATTTTTTCAAAATGATGACAGACCTTTCACCACGGGTAATTTAAACCAACCGTCATTATATGTAGCGTCTTTTCATGGGTTCAAGTCCCAGCACCAGCATTTTTGGTTTTTTACTTATTTTTTCAATTCACATTACCAACATTATAGGTTGCGTGCATATTGAGTTTATTCACTATCCTTAAACAAATCTTGGTCGTCCATTTAGTGATTATAAATGGCCAAGACACTACTATTAGTGATCCGCGTGAAACCTAAGTTTGACGAACTACATCTTCTACCTCCAAACATCATTTTACAGTTACGATACTCTATTTCTCCACTAAACCATATTTTAGAACAAATTTCAGAACTCGTGTTAGCAATGTTAGTTATTGGTGTTCTTTTTTAATTATTGTTGTTCTTTTTTATAATTGTTGTTCTTGTTGTTATTATTCTTATCATTGTCATTATTGTTGTTGTTGTTGATGTTGTTGAAGTTGTTGTTCTTGTTGGTATTATTGTTATTATTATTGTTGTTGTTGTTGTTCTTCTTCTTGTTCTTGTTCTTGTTCTTGTTCTTGTTCTTGTTCTTGTTCTTGTTCTTGTTCTTATTCTTGTTCTTGTTCTTGTTGTTGTTCTTGTTCTTGTTGTTGTTGTTGTTGTTGTTGTTGTTGTTGTTCTTATTGTTGTTCTTGATGTTCTTACTGTTGTTGTTGTTCTTGATGTTCTTACTGTTGGTTTTGTTCTTATTGTTGTTCTTGATGTTCTTGCTGTTGTTCTTGTTCTAATGCTGCAATTTTTTTATTTTATTTTATTAAAAGACATACAACAAAGGTCATTTTAAAATAACCGTCATTATAGGTAGTTCTAATGTTGTATTTTATTTTATTTTATTAAAAGACATACAACAACGGGTATTTAAAATAACCGTCATTATAGGTAGCGGGTTTTCCATTTTATTACAACGGTTACTGGGCCGTCGTTATACGTACCGCGTATACAACAACACTCTACATAACAACGCCTTCGCCCGCGTCATTATATGCCATTTCTAACCGTTGTTAAATGGGTTTTTAGTAGTAGTGATACATATTGATTCTAGCTTATGAACTCTTGGATGATGAACGTATAATGAAAAACTTTCTTTCTATGGTTTATTCTTTGTGTTGGTTCATAATTGAGAAATGTGTTCTTACTCTTTACCTAGGTTTTTCATCCATCAATGCACATTGGCTAGAGATAGTTATGAGTGTTGATGTTCATAAATATTGAACTTGAGTGTTGTCATTTTGATAGTTTGAGTGAGAGATCATCAAAAGATCAAAATGGTAAAACTCACAATATGTCACTACTACACAACGCGCAAACAACAACGCCAGGCTTACAACGAATTGCCTATTCACTAATGTAATAGATGTGTACTTTTTTTTAATATCTATAAAAAGCTTTTAATGACGGTTAATATTCAAACCGTGGTGAAATATGAGGCCTTTCACCACAAGTGTGTTTTCAACCGTCATTATAGGTAGCACATGGTCATGGGTTCAAGTCCCAGCACCAACATCTATGGTTTTGTTAAATATTTTTTCAAAATACCCACAACCTTTCACCACAGGTATGTTTTCAAACGTCATTATAGGTAGCGCATGGTCATGGGTTCAAGTCCCCGCACCAACATTAAGGGTTTTTTTGACATATTTTTTCAAAATACCCACAACCTTTCACCACTGGTATGTTTTCAACCGTCATTATAGCCAATAATTTAGTTTTAGGTATTGCACTTCAAAAAATCAGTTTTAGGGAAAATCGTCTCCTTTTTAAGATCTGTTTCGTGCATCTGAAGCAGAAAAATCGTGCGGTCACTATTTAGGGAAAATCGTCTCCTTTTTAAGATCTGTTTTGTGCATATGAAGAAGAAAAATCGTGCGGTCATTAGTCCCATACTCTAGAAGAGTTATGGGACTTCGCCCTTAAAACCCCAAATTAATCTTTTTTCTATTTTTAATGAATTTTTTACTGTTTTCATAGTCTCAAAAAATTATAAAAAAATTCTAAAAATTCTTATTTTACCTAATTAGATTAAATTTCGCGTTTTTCGATTTTTCTGAATTTATTTTAATAATTTTTTCCTACTTTTTCAAAATGCTGACAGACCCTTTCAGAACGGGTATTTAAACCAACCGTTGTAATAGGTAGCTTTTTTTACTTATTTTTTCAAAATGATGACAGACCTTTCATCACGGGTAATTTAAACTAACCGTCATTATAGGTAGCATCTTTTCATGGGTTCAAGTCCCAGCACTAGCATTTTTGGTTTTTTACTTATTTTTTCAATTCACATTACCAACATTATAGGTTGCATGCATATTGTGTTTATTCACTATCCTTAAACAAGTCTTGGTCGTCCATTTAGTGATTATCAACGGCCAAGACACTACTATTAGTGATCCACGTGAAACCTAAAACTTAGACAAACTACATCTTCTACCTCCAAACATCATATTTCAGTTACGATACTCTATTTCTCCACTAAACCATATTTCAGAACAAATTTCAGAACTCGAGTTAGCATTGTTAGTTGTTGGTGTTCTTTTTGAATTATTGTTGTTCTTTTTTATTATTGATGTTCTTGTTGTTATTATTGTTATCATTGTTATTATTGTTGTTGTTGTTGATGTTGTTGTTCTTGTTGGTATTATTGTTATTATTATTGTTGTTGTTGTTATTCTTCTTCTTCTTCTTCTTCTTCTTCTTGTTCTTGTTCTTGTTCTTGTTCTTATTCTTGTTCTTGTTCTTGTTCTTGTTCTTGTTATTGTTGTTGTTCTTATTGTTGTTCTTGATGTTCTTACTGTTGTTGTTGTTCTTATTGTTGTTCTTGTAGTTGTTGGTGTTCTTTTTCAATTATTGTTGTTCTTTTTTATTATTGTTGTTCTTGTTGTTATTATTGTTATCATTGTTATTATTGTTGTTGTTGTTGATGTTGTTGATGTTGTTGTTCTTGTTGGTATTATTGTTATTATTATTGTTCTTCTTCTTCTTCTTCTTCTTCTTCTTCATCTTCTTGTTCTTCTTGTTCTTGTTCCTGTTCTTATTCTTGTTCTTGTTCTTGTTGTTTTTCTTGTTGTTGTTGTTGTTGTTGTTGTTCTTATTGTTGTTCTTGATGTTCTTACTATTGTTGTTGTTGTTCTTATTGTTGTTCTTGATGTTCTTACTGCTGTTGTTGTTCTTATTGTTGTTCTTGATGTTTTTACTGTTGTTTTTGTTCTTATTGTTGTTCTTGATGTTGTTGCTGTTGTTCTTGTTCTAATGCTGCAATTTTTTTATTTTATTTTATTAAAAGACATACAACAACAGTCTTTTTAAAATAACCATCATTATAGGTAATTCTAATGCTGCATTTTTTTATTATATTAAAAGACATACAACAACGGGTATTTAAAATAACCGTCATTATAGGTAGCGGGTTTTCCATTTTATTACAACGGTTACTGGGTCGTCATTGTACGTACCGCGTATACAACAACACTCTACATAACAACGCCTTCGCCCGCGTCATTATATGTAATTTCCAACCGTTGTTAAATGGGTTTTTTGTAGTAGTGATAGGTATTGATTCTAGCTTATGAATTCTCGGATGATGAATGTATGATGAAATACTTTCTTTCTATGGTTTATTCTTTGTGTTGGTTCATGATTGAGAAATGTGTTCTTACTCTTTACCTAGGTTTTTCATCCATCAATGCACATTGGCTAGAGATAGTTATGAGTGTTGATGTTCATAAATATTAAACTTGAGTGTTGTCATTTTGATAGTTTGAGTGAGAGATCATCAAAGGATCAAAATGGTAAAACTCACAATATGTCACTACTACAAAACGCGCAAACAACAACGCCAGGCTTACAAGGGATTGCCTATTCACTAATGTAATAGATGCGTACTTTTTTTTAATATCTATAAAAAGATTTTAATGACGGTTAATATTCAAACCGTGGTGAAATGTGAGGCCTTTCACCACAAGTGTGTTTTCAACCGTCATTATAGGTAGCACATGGTCATGGGTTCAAGTCCCAGCACCAACATCTATGGTTTTGTTAAATATTTTTTCAAAATACCCACAACCTTTCACCACAGGTATGTTTTCAAACGTCATTATAGGTAGCGCATGGTCATGGGTTCAAGTCCCCGCACCAACATTAATGGTTTTTTTGACATATTTTTTCAAAATACCCACAACCTTTCACCACTGGTATGTTTTCAACCGTCATTATAGCCAATAATTTAGTTTTAGGTATTGCACTTCAAAAAATCAGTTTTAGGGAAAATCGTCTCCTTTTTAAGACCTGTTTCGTGCATCTGAAGCAGAAAAATCGTGCGGTCATTATTTAGGGAAAATCGTCTCCTTTTTAAGATCTGTTTTGTGCATATGAAGAAGAAAAATCGTGCGGTCATTAGTCCCATAATCTAAAAGAGTTATGGGACTTCGCCCTTAAAACCCCAAATTCATCTTTTTTCTATTTTTAATGAATTTTTTACTGTTTTCATAGTCTCAAAAAATTATAAAAAAATTCTCAAAATTCTTATTTTACCTAATTAGATTAAATTTCTCGTTTTTCGATTTTTCTGAATTTATTTTAATAATTTTTTCCTACTTTTTCAAAATGCTGACAGACCCTTTCACAACGGGTATTTAAACCAACCGTTGTAATAGGTAGCTTTTTTTACTTATTTTTTCAAAATGATGATAGACCTTTCATCACGGGTAATTTAAACTAACCGTCATTATAGGTAGCATCTTTTCATGGGTTCAAGTCCCAGCACTAGCATTTTTGGTTTTTTACTTATTTTTTCAATTCACATTACCAACATTATAGGTTGCATGCATATTGAGTTTATTCACTATCCTTAAACAAGTCTTGGTCGTCCATTTAGTGATTATCAACGGCCAAGACACTACTATTAGTGATCCACGTGAAACCTAAAACTTAGACAAACTACATCTTCTACCTCCAAACATCGTATTTCAGTTACGATACTCTATTTCTCCACTAAACCATATTTCAGAACAAATTTCAGAACTCGAGTTAGCGTTGTTAGTTGTTGGTGTTCTTTTTGAATTATTGTTGTTCTTTTTTATTATTGATGTTCTTGTTGTTATTATTGTTATCATTGTTATTATTGTTGTTGTTGTTGATGTTGTTGTTCTTGTTGGTATTATTGTTATTATTATTGTTGTTGTTGTTATTCTTCTTCTTCTTCTTCTTCTTCTTCTTCTTCTTCTTGTTCTTGTTCTTGTTCTTGTTCTTATTCTTGTTCTTGTTCTTGTTCTTGTTCTTGTTATTGTTGTTGTTCTTATTGTTGTTCTTGATGTTCTTACTGTTTTTGTTGTTCTTATTGTTGTTCTTGTAGTTGTTGGTGTTCTTTTTTAATTATTGTTGTTCTTTTTTATTATTGTTGTTCTTGTTGTTATTATTGTTATCATTGTTATTATTGTTGTTGTTGTTGATGTTGTTGATGTTGTTGTTCTTGTTGGTATTATTGTTATTATTATTGTTCTTCTTCTTCTTCTTCTTCTTCTTCTTCTTCATCTTCTTGTTCTTCTTGTTCTTGTTCCTGTTCTTATTCTTGTTCTTGTTCTTGTTGTTTTTCTTGTTGTTGTTGTTGTTGTTGTTGTTGTTGTTGTTGTTGTTGTTGTTCTTATTGTTGTTCTTGATGTTCTTACTGTTGTTGTTGTTGTTCTTATTGTTGTTCTTGATGTTCTTACTGCTGTTGTTGTTCTTATTGTTGTTCTTGATGTTTTTACTGTTGTTTTTGTTCTTATTGTTGTTCTTGATGTTCTTGCTGTTGTTCTTGTTCTAATGCTGCAATTTTTTTATTTTATTTTATTAAAAGACATACAACAACAGTCTTTTTAAAATAACCATCATTATAGGTAATTCTAATGCTGTATTTTTTTATTTTATTAAAAGACATACAACAACGGGTATTTAAAATAACCGTCATTATAGGTAGCGCATTTTCCATTTTATTACAGCGGTTACTGGGCCGTCGTTATACGTACCGCGTATACAACAACACTCTACATAACAACGCCTTCGCCCGCGTCATTATATGTAATTTCCAACCGTTGTTAAATGGGTTTTTTGTAGTAGTGATAGGTATTGATTCTAGCTTATGAATTCTCGGATGATGAATGTATGATGAAATACTTTCTTTCTATGGTTTATTCTTTGTGTTGGTTCATGATTGAGAAATGTGTTCTTACTCTTTACCTAGGTTTTTCATCCATCAATGCACATTGGCTAGACATAGTTATGAGTGTTGATGTTCATAAATATTGAACTTGAATGTTGACATTTTGATAGTTTGAGTGAGAGATCATCATAGGATCAAAATGGTAAAACTCATAATATGTCACTACTACAAAACGACCAAACAACAACGCCAGGCTTACAACGGATAGCCTACTCACCATTGTAATAGATGCGCGCTTTTTTTTTAATATTATTAAAAGGCTTTTAATGACGGCTAATATTCAAACCGTGGTGAAATGTTAGGCCTTTCACCACAAGTATGTTTTCAACCGTCATTATAGGTAGCGCATGGTCATGGGTTCAAGTCCCAGCACCAACATTTATGGTTTTTTTACATATTTTTTCAAAATACCCATAACCTTTCACCACTGGTATGTTTTCAACCGTCATTATAGCCAATAATTTAGTTTTAGGTATTGCACTTCAAAAAATCGGTTTTAGGGAAAGTCGTCTCCTTTTTAAGATCTGTTTCGTGCATCTGAAGCAGAAAAATCGTGCGGTCATTAGTCCCTTACTCTCGAAGAGTTACAGGACTTCACCCTCAAAATCCCAAATTCATCTTTTTTCTATTTTTAATGAATTTTTTACTGTTTTCATATTCTCAAAAAATTCTAAAAAAATTCTCAAAATTCTTATTTTACCTAATTAGATTAAATTTCGTGTTTTTAGATTTTTCTGAATTTATTTTAATCATTTTTTCCTATTTTTTCAAAATGCTGACAGGCCCTTTCACAACGGGTATATAAACAAACCGTTGTAATAGGTTTCTTTTTTTACTTATTTTTTCAAAATGATGATAGACCTTTCACCACGGGTAATTTAAACCAACCGTCATTATAGGTAGCGTCTTTTCATGGGTTCAAGTCCCAGCACCAACATTTTTGGTTTTTTACTTATTTTTTCAATTCACATTACCAACATTATAGGTTGCGTGCATATTGAGTTTATTCACTATCCTTAAACAAATCGTGGTCGTCCATTTAGTGATTATCAACATCCAAGACACTACAATTAGTGATACGCGTGAAACCTAAAACTTAGACGAACTACATCTTCTACCTCCAAACATCATCTTTCAGTTACGATACTCTATTTCTCCACTAAACCATATTTCAGAACTCGAGTTAGCAAAGTTAGTGGTTGGTGTTGTTTTTTAATTATTGTTGTTCATTTTTATTATTTTTGTTCTTGTTGTTATTATTGTTATCATTGTTATTATTGTTGTTGTTGTTGATGTTGTTGTTCTTGATGGTATCATTGTTATTATTATTGTTGTTGTTGTTGTTCTTCTTGTTCTTGTTCTTGTTCTTGTTCTTTTTCTTGTTCATGTTCTTATTCTTGTTCTTTTTCTTGTTGTTGTTATTGTTGTTGTTGTTGTTCTTGTTGTTGTTCTTATTGTTGTTCTTGATGTTCTTACTGTTGTTGTTGTTGGTCTTATTGTTGTTCTTGTAGTTGTTGGTGTTCTTTTTTAATTATTGTTGTTCTTTTTTATTATTGTTGTTCTTGTTGTTATTATTGTTAACAATTTTATTATTGTTGTTGTTGTTGATGTTGTTGATGTTGTTGTTCTTGTTGGTATTATTGTTATTATTATTGTTCTTCTTCTTCTTCTTCTTCTTCTTCTTCTTCTTCTTCTTGTTCTTGTTCTGATTCTTGTTCTTGTTCTTGTTGTTTTTCTTGTTGTTGTTGTTATTGTTGTTCTTGATGTTTTTACTGTTGTTGTTGTTCTTATTGTGGTTCTTGATGTTTTTACTGTTGTTTTTGTTCTTATTGTTGTTCTTGATGTTCTTGGTGTTGTTCTTGTTCTAATACTATAATTTTTTTATTTTATTTTATTAAAAGACATACAACAACGGTCTTTTTAAAATAATCGTCATTATAGGTAGTTCCAATGCTGTATTTTGTTTTATTTTATTAAAAGACATACAACAACGGGTATTTAAAATAACCTTCATTATAGCTAGCGCGTTTTCCATTTTATTACAACGTTTACTGGACCGTCATTGTACATACCGCGTATACAACGGCACTCTACATAACAACGCCTTCGACCGCGTCATTATATATCATTTCCAACCGTTACTAAATGGGTTTTTTGTAGTAGTGATAGGTATTGATTCTAGTTTATGAACTCTTGGATGATGAATGTATGATGAAAAACTTTCTTTCTATGGTTTATTCTTTGTGTTGGTTCATGATTGAGAAATGTGTTCTTACTCTCTACCTAGGTTTTTCATCCATCAATGCACATTGGCTAGAGATAGTTATGAGTGTTGATGTTCATAAATATTGAACTTGAATGTTGACATTTTGATAGTTTGAGTGAGAGATCATCAAAGGATCAAAATGGTAAAACTCAGAATATGTCACTACTACAAAACGACCAGACAACAACGCCAGGCTTACAACGGATAGCCTACTCACCATTGTAATAGATGCACGCTTTTTTTTTTAATATCGTTAAAAGGATTTTATTGACGGATAATATTCAAACCGTGGTGAAATGTAAGGCCTTTCACCACAAGTATGTTTTCAACCGTCATTATAGGTAGCGCATGGTCATGGGTTCAAGTCCCAGCACCAACATTTATGGTTTTTTTACATATTTTTTCAAAATACCCATAACCTTTCACCACTGGTATGTTTTCAACCGTCATTATAGCCAATAATTTAGTTTTAGGTATTGCACTTCAAAAAATCGGTTTTAGGGAAAGTCGTCTCCTTTTTAAGATCTGTTTCGTGCATCTGAAGCAGAAAAATCGTGCGGTCATTAGTCCCTTACTCTCGAAGAGTTACAGGACTTCACCCTCAAAATCCCAAATTCATCTTTTTTCTATTTTTAATGAATTTTTTACTGTTTTCATATTCTCAAAAAATTCTAAAAAAATTCTCAAAATTCTTATTTTACCTAATTAGATTAAATTTCGTGTTTTTAGATTTTTCTGAATTTATTTTAATCATTTTTTCCTAGTTTTTAAAATGCTGACAGACCCTTTCACAACGGGTATTTAAACAAACCGTTGTAATAGGTTTCTTTTTTTACTTATTTTTTCAAAATGATGATAGACCTTTCACCACGGGTAATTTAAACCAACCGTCATTATAGGTAGCGTCTTTTCAAGGGTTCAAGTCCCAGCACCAGCATTTTTGGTTTTTTACTTATTTTTTCAATTCACATTACCAACATTATAGGTTGCGTGCATATTGAGTTTATTCACTATCCTTAAACAAATCGTGGTCGTCCATTTAGTGATTATCAACATCCAAGACACTACAATTAGTGATACGCGTGAAACCTAAAACTTAGACGAACTACATCTTCTACCTCCAAACATCATCTTTCAGTTACGATACTCTATTTCTCCACTAAACCATATTTCAGAACTCGAGTTAGCAAAGTTAGTGTTTGGTGTTGTTTTTTAATTATTGTTGTTCATTTTTATTATTTTTGTTCTTGTTGTTATTATTGTTATCATTGTTATTATTGTTGTTGTTGTTGATGTTGTTGTTCTTGATGGTATCATTGTTATTATTATTGTTGTTGTTGTTGTTCTTCTTGTTCTTGTTCTTGTTCTTGTTATTTTCTTGTTCTTGTTCTTATTCTTGTTCTTTTTCTTGTTGTTGTTATTGTTGTTGTTGTTGTTCTTGTTGTTGTTCTTATTGTTGTTCTTGATGTTCTTACTGTTGTTGTTGTTGGTCTTATTGTTGTTCTTGTAGTTGTTGGTGTTCTTTTTTAATTATTGTTGTTCTTTTTTATTATTGTTGTTCTTGTTGTTATTATTGTTAACAATTTTATTATTGTTGTTGTTGTTGATGTTGTTGATGTTGTTGTTCTTGTTGGTATTATTGTTATTATTATTGTTCTTCTTCTTCTTCTTCTTCTTCTTCTTCTTCTTGTTCTTGTTCTTGTTCTTGTTCTGATTCTTGTTCTTGTTCTTGTTGTTTTTCTTGTTGTTGTTGTTATTGTTGTTCTTGATGTTTTTACTGTTGTTGTTGTTCTTATTGTGGTTCTTGATGTTTTTACTGTTGTTTTTGTTCTTATTGTTGTTCTTGATGTTCTTGGTGTTGTTCTTGTTCTAATACTGTAATTTTTTTATTTTATTTTATTAAAAGACATACAACAACGGTCTTTTTAAAATAATCGTCATTATAGGTAGTTCCAATGCTGTATTTTGTTTTATTTTATTAAAAGACATACAACAACGGGTATTTAAAATAACCTTCATTATAGCTAGCGCGTTTTCCATTTTATTACAACGTTTACTGGGCCGTCATTGTACATACCGCGTATACAACGGCACTCTACATAACAACGCCTTCGACCGCGTAATTATATGTCATTTCCAACCGTTACTAAATGGGTTTTTTGTAGTAGTGATAGGTATTGATTCTAGTTTATGAACTCTTGGATGATGAATGTATGATGAAAAACTTTCTTTCTATGGTTTATTCTTTGTGTTGGTTCATGATTGAGAAATGTGTTCTTACTCTCTATCTAGGTTTTTCATCCATCAATGCACATTGGCTAGAGATAGTTATGAGTGTTGATGTTCATAAATATTGAACTTGAATGTTGACATTTTGATAGTTTGAGTGAGAGATCATCAAAGGATCAAAATGGTAAAACTCAGAATATGTCACTACTACAAAACGACCAGACAACAACGCCAGGCTTACAACGGATAGCCTACTCACCATTGTAATAGATGCACGCTTTTTTTTTTAATATCGTTAAAAGGATTTTATTGACGGATAATATTCAAACCGTGGTGAAATGTGAGGCCTTTCACCAAAAGTATGTTTTCAACCATCATTATAGGTAGCGCATGGTCATGGGTTCAAGTCCCAGCACTAACATTTATGGTTTTCTTACATATTTTTTCAAAACACCCACAACCTTTCACCACAAGTATGTTTTCAACCGTCATTATAGGTAGCGCATGGTCATGGGTTCAAGTCCCAGCACCAACATTTATGGTTTTTTTACATATTTTTTCAAAATACCCATAACCTTTCACCACAGGTATGTTTTCAACCGTCATTATAGCCAATAATTTAGTTTTAGGTATTGCACTTCAAAAAATCGGTTTTAGGGAAAGTCGTCTCCTTTTTAAGATCTGTTTCGTGCATCTGAAGCAGAAAAATCGTGCGGTCATTAGTCCCTTACTCTCGAAGAGTTACAGGACTTCACCCTCAAAATCCCAAATTCATCTTTTTTCTAATTTTAATGAATTTTTTACTGTTTTCATATTCTCAAAAAATTCTAAAAAAATTCTCAAAATTCATATTTTACCTAATTAGATTAAATTTCGTGTTTTTAGATTTTTCTGAATTTATTTTAATCATTTTTTCCTATTTTTTAAAATGCTGACAGACCCTTTCACAACGGGTATTTAAACAAACCGTTGTAATAGGTTTCTTTTTTTACTTATTTTTTCAAAATGATGATAGACCTTTCACCACGGGTAATTTAAACCAACCGTCATTATAGGTAGCGTCTTTTCATGGGTTCAAGTCCCAGCACCAGCATTTTTGGTTTTTTACTTATTTTTTCAATTCACATTACCAACATTATAGGTTGCGTGCATATTGAGTTTATTCACTATCCTTAAACAAATCGTGGTCGTCCATTTAGTGATTATCAACATCCAAGACACTACAATTAGTGATACGCGTGAAACCTAAAACTTAGACGAACTACATCTTCTACCTCCAAACATCATCTTTCAGTTACGATACTCTATTTCTCCACTAAACCATATTTCAGAACTCGAGTTAGCAAAGTTAGTGTTTGGTGTTGTTTTTTAATTATTGTTGTTCATTTTTATTATTTTTGTTCTTGTTGTTATTATTGTTATCATTGTTATTATTGTTGTTGTTGTTGATGTTGTTGTTCTTGATGGTATCATTGTTATTATTATTGTTGTTGTTGTTGTTCTTCTTGTTCTTGTTCTTGTTCTTGTTTTTTTCTTGTTCTTGTTCTTATTCTTGTTCTTTTTCTTGTTGTTGTTATTGTTGTTGTTGTTGTTCTTGTTGTTGTTCTTATTGTTGTTCTTGATGTTCTTACTGTTGTTGTTGTTGGTCTTATTGTTGTTCTTGTAGTTGTTGGTGTTCTTTTTTAATTATTGTTGTTCTTTTTTATTATTGTTGTTCTTGTTGTTATTATTGTTAACAATTTTATTATTGTTGTTGTTGTTGATGTTGTTGATGTTGTTGTTCTTGTTGGTATTATTGTTATTATTATTGTTCTTCTTCTTCTTCTTCTTCTTCTTCTTCTTCTTGTTCTTGTTCTTGTTCTTGTTCTGATTCTTGTTCTTGTTCTTGTTGTTTTTCTTGTTGTTGTTGTTATTGTTGTTCTTGATGTTTTTACTGTTGTTGTTGTTCTTATTGTGGTTATTGATGTTTTTACTGTTGTTTTTGTTCTTATTGTTGTTCTTGATGTTCTTGGTGTTGTTCTTGTTCAAATACTGTAATTTTTTTATTTTATTTTATTAAAAGACATACAACAACGGTCTTTTTAAAATAATCGTCATTATAGGTAGTTCCAATGCTGTATTTTGTTTTATTTTATTAAAAGACATACAACAACGGGTATTTAAAATAACCTTCATTATAGCTAGCGCGTTTTCCATTTTATTACAACGTTTACTGGGCCGTCATTGTACATACCGCGTATACAACGGCACTCTACATAACAACGCCTTCGACCGCGTCATTATATGTCATTTCCAACCGTTACTAAATGGGTTTTTTGTAGTAGTGATAGGTATTGATTCTAGTTTATGAACTCTTGGATGATGAATGTATGATGAAAAACTTTCTTTCTATGGTTTATTCTTTGTGTTGGTTCATGATTGAGAAATGTGTTCTTACTCTCTACCTAGGTTTTTCATCCATCAATGCACATTGGCTAGAGATAGTTATGAGTGTTGATGTTCATAAATATTGAACTTGAATGTTGACATTTTGATAGTTTGAGTGAGAGATCATCAAAGGATCAAAATGGTAAAACTCAGAATATGTCACTACTACAAAACGACCAGACAACAACGCCAGGCTTACAACGGATAGCCTACTCACCATTGTAATAGATGCACGCTTTTTTTTTTAATATCGTTAAAAGGATTTTATTGACGGATAATATTCAAACCGTGGTGAAATGTGAGGCCTTTCACCAAAAGTATGTTTTCAACCATCATTATAGGTAGCGCATGGTCATGGGTTCAAGTCCCAGCACTAACATTTATGGTTTTCTTACATATTTTTTCAAAACACCCACAACCTTTCACCACAAGTATGTTTGCAACCGTCATTATAGGTAGCGCATGGTCATGGGTTCAAGTCCCAGCACCAACATTTATGGTTTTTTTACATATTTTTTCAAAATACCCATAACCTTTCACCACTGGTATGTTTTCAACCGTCATTATAGCCAATAATTTAGTTTTAGGTATTGCACTTCAAAAAATCGGTTTTAGGGAAAGTCGTCTCCTTTTTAAGATCTGTTTCGTGCATCTGAAGCAGAAAAATCGTGCGGTCATTAGTCCCTTACTCTCGAAGAGTTACAGGACTTCACCCTCAAAATCCCAAATTCATCTTTTTTCTATTTTTAATGAATTTTTTACTGTTTTCATATTCTCAAAAAATTCTAAAAAAATTCTCAAAACTCTTATTTTACCTAATTAGATTAAATTTCGTGTTTTTAGATTTTTCTGAATTTATTTTAATCATTTTTTCCTATTTTTTCAAAATGCTGACAGACCCTTTCACAACGGGTATTTAAACAAACCGTTGTAATAGGTTTCTTTTTTTACTTATTTTTTCAAAATGATGATAGACCTTTCACCACGGGTAATTTAAACCAACCGTCATTATAGGTAGCGTCTTTTCATGGGTTCAAGTCCCAGCACCAACATTTTTGGTTTTTTACTTATTTTTTCAATTCACATTACCAACATTATAGGTTGCGTGCATATTGAGTTTATTCACTATCCTTAAACAAATCGTGGTCGTCCATTTAGTGATTATCAACATCCAAGACACTACAATTAGTGATACGCGTGAAACCTAAAACTTAGACGAACTACATCTTCTACCTCCAAACATCATCTTTCAGTTACGATACTCTATTTCTCCACTAAACCATATTTCAGAACTCGAGTTAGCAAAGTTAGTGGTTGGTGTTGTTTTTTAATTATTGTTGTTCATTTTTATTATTTTTGTTCTTGTTGTTATTATTGTTATCATTGTTATTATTGTTGTTGTTGTTGATGTTGTTGTTCTTGATGGTATCATTGTTATTATTATTGTTGTTGTTGTTGTTCTTCTTGTTCTTGTTCTTGTTCTTGTTCTTTTTCTTGTTCATGTTCTTATTCTTGTTCTTTTTCTTGTTGTTGTTATTGTTGTTGTTGTTGTTCTTGTTGTTGTTCTTATTGTTGTTCTTGATGTTCTTACTGTTGTTGTTGTTGGTCTTATTGTTGTTCTTGTAGTTGTTGGTGTTCTTTTTTAATTATTGTTGTTCTTTTTTATTATTGTTGTTCTTGTTGTTATTATTGTTAACAATTTTATTATTGTTGTTGTTGTTGATGTTGTTGATGTTGTTGTTCTTGTTGGTATTATTGTTATTATTATTGTTCTTCTTCTTCTTCTTCTTCTTCTTCTTCTTCTTATTCTTGTTCTTGTTCTGATTCTTGTTCTTGTTCTTGTTGTTTTTCTTGTTGTTGTTGTTATTGTTGTTCTTGATGTTTTTACTGTTGTTGTTGTTCTTATTGTGGTTCTTGATGTTTTTACTGTTGTTTTTGTTCTTATTGTTGTTCTTGATGTTCTTGGTGTTGTTCTTGTTCTAATACTATAATTTTTTTATTTTATTTTATTAAAAGACATACAACAACGGTCTTTTTAAAATAATCGTCATTATAGGTAGTTCCAATGCTGTATTTTGTTTTATTTTATTAAAAGACATACAACAACGGGTATTTAAAATAACCTTCATTATAGCTAGCGCGTTTTCCATTTTATTACAACGTTTACTGGACCGTCATTGTACATACCGCGTATACAACGGCACTCTACATAACAACGCCTTCGACCGCGTCATTATATATCATTTCCAACCGTTACTAAATGGGTTTTTTGTAGTAGTGATAGGTATTGATTCTAGTTTATGAACTCTTGGATGATGAATGTATGATGAAAAACTTTCTTTCTATGGTTTATTCTTTGTGTTGGTTCATGATTGAGAAATGTGTTCTTACTCTCTACCTAGGTTTTTCATCCATCAATGCACATTGGCTAGAGATAGTTATGAGTGTTGATGTTCATAAATATTGAACTTGAATGTTGACATTTTGATAGTTTGAGTGAGAGATCATCAAAGGATCAAAATGGTAAAACTCAGAATATGTCACTACTACAAAACGACCAGACAACAACGCCAGGCTTACAACGGATAGCCTACTCACCATTGTAATAGATGCACGCTTTTTTTTTTAATATCGTTAAAAGGATTTTATTGACGGATAATATTCAAACCGTGGTGAAATGTAAGGCCTTTCACCACAAGTATGTTTTCAACCGTCATTATAGGTAGCGCATGGTCATGGGTTCAAGTCCCAGCACCAACATTTATGGTTTTTTTACATATTTTTTCAAAATACCCATAACCTTTCACCACTGGTATGTTTTCAACCGTCATTATAGCCAATAATTTAGTTTTAGGTATTGCACTTCAAAAAATCGGTTTTAGGGAAAGTCGTCTCCTTTTTAAGATCTGTTTCGTGCATCTGAAGCAGAAAAATCGTGCGGTCATTAGTCCCTTACTCTCGAAGAGTTACAGGACTTCACCCTCAAAATCCCAAATTCATCTTTTTTCTATTTTTAATGAATTTTTTACTGTTTTCATATTCTCAAAAAATTCTAAAAAAATTCTCAAAATTCTTATTTTACCTAATTAGATTAAATTTCGTGTTTTTAGATTTTTCTGAATTTATTTTAATCATTTTTTCCTAGTTTTTAAAATGCTGACAGACCCTTTCACAACGGGTATTTAAACAAACCGTTGTAATAGGTTTCTTTTTTTACTTATTTTTTCAAAATGATGATAGACCTTTCACCACGGGTAATTTAAACCAACCGTCATTATAGGTAGCGTCTTTTCAAGGGTTCAAGTCCCAGCACCAGCATTTTTGGTTTTTTACTTATTTTTTCAATTCACATTACCAACATTATAGGTTGCGTGCATATTGAGTTTATTCACTATCCTTAAACAAATCGTGGTCGTCCATTTAGTGATTATCAACATCCAAGACACTACAATTAGTGATACGCGTGAAACCTAAAACTTAGACGAACTACATCTTCTACCTCCAAACATCATCTTTCAGTTACGATACTCTATTTCTCCACTAAACCATATTTCAGAACTCGAGTTAGCAAAGTTAGTGTTTGGTGTTGTTTTTTAATTATTGTTGTTCATTTTTATTATTTTTGTTCTTGTTGTTATTATTGTTATCATTGTTATTATTGTTGTTGTTGTTGATGTTGTTGTTCTTGATGGTATCATTGTTATTATTATTGTTGTTGTTGTTGTTCTTCTTGTTCTTGTTCTTGTTCTTGTTATTTTCTTGTTCTTGTTCTTATTCTTGTTCTTTTTCTTGTTGTTGTTATTGTTGTTGTTGTTGTTCTTGTTGTTGTTCTTATTGTTGTTCTTGATGTTCTTACTGTTGTTGTTGTTGGTCTTATTGTTGTTCTTGTAGTTGTTGGTGTTCTTTTTTAATTATTGTTGTTCTTTTTTATTATTGTTGTTCTTGTTGTTATTATTGTTAACAATTTTATTATTGTTGTTGTTGTTGATGTTGTTGATGTTGTTGTTCTTGTTGGTATTATTGTTATTATTATTGTTCTTCTTCTTCTTCTTCTTCTTCTTCTTCTTCTTGTTCTTGTTCTTGTTCTTGTTCTGATTCTTGTTCTTGTTCTTGTTGTTTTTCTTGTTGTTGTTGTTATTGTTGTTCTTGATGTTTTTACTGTTGTTGTTGTTCTTATTGTGGTTCTTGATGTTTTTACTGTTGTTTTTGTTCTTATTGTTGTTCTTGATGTTCTTGGTGTTGTTCTTGTTCTAATACTGTAATTTTTTTATTTTATTTTATTAAAAGACATACAACAACGGTCTTTTTAAAATAATCGTCATTATAGGTAGTTCCAATGCTGTATTTTGTTTTATTTTATTAAAAGACATACAACAACGGGTATTTAAAATAACCTTCATTATAGCTAGCGCGTTTTCCATTTTATTACAACGTTTACTGGGCCGTCATTGTACATACCGCGTATACAACGGCACTCTACATAACAACGCCTTCGACCGCGTAATTATATGTCATTTCCAACCGTTACTAAATGGGTTTTTTGTAGTAGTGATAGGTATTGATTCTAGTTTATGAACTCTTGGATGATGAATGTATGATGAAAAACTTTCTTTCTATGGTTTATTCTTTGTGTTGGTTCATGATTGAGAAATGTGTTCTTACTCTCTATCTAGGTTTTTCATCCATCAATGCACATTGGCTAGAGATAGTTATGAGTGTTGATGTTCATAAATATTGAACTTGAATGTTGACATTTTGATAGTTTGAGTGAGAGATCATCAAAGGATCAAAATGGTAAAACTCAGAATATGTCACTACTACAAAACGACCAGACAACAACGCCAGGCTTACAACGGATAGCCTACTCACCATTGTAATAGATGCACGCTTTTTTTTTTAATATCGTTAAAAGGATTTTATTGACGGATAATATTCAAACCGTGGTGAAATGTGAGGCCTTTCACCAAAAGTATGTTTTCAACCATCATTATAGGTAGCGCATGGTCATGGGTTCAAGTCCCAGCACTAACATTTATGGTTTTCTTACATATTTTTTCAAAACACCCACAACCTTTCACCACAAGTATGTTTTCAACCGTCATTATAGGTAGCGCATGGTCATGGGTTCAAGTCCCAGCACCAACATTTATGGTTTTTTTTACATATTTTTTCAAAATACCCATAACCTTTCACCACAGGTATGTTTTCAACCGTCATTATAGCCAATAATTTAGTTTTAGGTATTGCACTTCAAAAAATCGGTTTTAGGGAAAGTCGTCTCCTTTTTAAGATCTGTTTCGTGCATCTGAAGCAGAAAAATCGTGCGGTCATTAGTCCCTTACTCTCGAAGAGTTACAGGACTTCACCCTCAAAATCCCAAATTCATCTTTTTTCTAATTTTAATGAATTTTTTACTGTTTTCATATTCTCAAAAAATTCTAAAAAAATTCTCAAAATTCATATTTTACCTAATTAGATTAAATTTCGTGTTTTTAGATTTTTCTGAATTTATTTTAATCATTTTTTCCTATTTTTTAAAATGCTGACAGACCCTTTCACAACGGGTATTTAAACAAACCGTTGTAATAGGTTTCTTTTTTTACTTATTTTTTCAAAATGATGATAGACCTTTCACCACGGGTAATTTAAACCAACCGTCATTATAGGTAGCGTCTTTTCATGGGTTCAAGTCCCAGCACCAGCATTTTTGGTTTTTTACTTATTTTTTCAATTCACATTACCAACATTATAGGTTGCGTGCATATTGAGTTTATTCACTATCCTTAAACAAATCGTGGTCGTCCATTTAGTGATTATCAACATCCAAGACACTACAATTAGTGATACGCGTGAAACCTAAAACTTAGACGAACTACATCTTCTACCTCCAAACATCATCTTTCAGTTACGATACTCTATTTCTCCACTAAACCATATTTCAGAACTCGAGTTAGCAAAGTTAGTGTTTGGTGTTGTTTTTTAATTATTGTTGTTCATTTTTATTATTTTTGTTCTTGTTGTTATTATTGTTATCATTGTTATTATTGTTGTTGTTGTTGATGTTGTTGTTCTTGATGGTATCATTGTTATTATTATTGTTGTTGTTGTTGTTCTTCTTGTTCTTGTTCTTGTTCTTGTTTTTTTCTTGTTCTTGTTCTTATTCTTGTTCTTTTTCTTGTTGTTGTTATTGTTGTTGTTGTTGTTCTTGTTGTTGTTCTTATTGTTGTTCTTGATGTTCTTACTGTTGTTGTTGTTGGTCTTATTGTTGTTCTTGTAGTTGTTGGTGTTCTTTTTTAATTATTGTTGTTCTTTTTTATTATTGTTGTTCTTGTTGTTATTATTGTTAACAATTTTATTATTGTTGTTGTTGTTGATGTTGTTGATGTTGTTGTTCTTGTTGGTATTATTGTTATTATTATTGTTCTTCTTCTTCTTCTTCTTCTTCTTCTTCTTCTTGTTCTTGTTCTTGTTCTTGTTCTGATTCTTGTTCTTGTTCTTGTTGTTTTTCTTGTTGTTGTTGTTATTGTTGTTCTTGATGTTTTTACTGTTGTTGTTGTTCTTATTGTGGTTATTGATGTTTTTACTGTTGTTTTTGTTCTTATTGTTGTTCTTGATGTTCTTGGTGTTGTTCTTGTTCAAATACTGTAATTTTTTTATTTTATTTTATTAAAAGACATACAACAACGGTCTTTTTAAAATAATCGTCATTATAGGTAGTTCCAATGCTGTATTTTGTTTTATTTTATTAAAAGACATACAACAACGGGTATTTAAAATAACCTTCATTATAGCTAGCGCGTTTTCCATTTTATTACAACGTTTACTGGGCCGTCATTGTACATACCGCGTATACAACGGCACTCTACATAACAACGCCTTCGACCGCGTCATTATATGTCATTTCCAACCGTTATTAATGGGTTTTTTGTAGTAGTGATAGGTATTGATTCTAGTTTATGAACTCTTGGATGATGAATGTATGATGAAAAACTTTCTTTCTATGGTTTATTCTTTGTGTTGGTTCATGATTGAGAAATGTGTTCTTACTCTCTACCTAGGTTTTTCATCCATCAATGCACATTGGCTAGAGATAGTTATGAGTGTTGATGTTCATAAATATTGAACTTGAATGTTGACATTTTGATAGTTTGAGTGAGAGATCATCAAAGGATCAAAATGGTAAAACTCAGAATATGTCACTACTACAAAACGACCAGACAACAACGCCAGGCTTACAACGGATAGCCTACTCACCATTGTAATAGATGCACGCTTTTTTTTTTAATATCGTTAAAAGGATTTTATTGACGGATAATATTCAAACCGTGGTGAAATGTGAGGCCTTTCACCAAAAGTATGTTTTCAACCATCATTATAGGTAGCGCATGGTCATGGGTTCAAGTCCCAGCACTAACATTTATGGTTTTCTTACATATTTTTTCAAAACACCCACAACCTTTCACCACAAGTATGTTTGCAACCGTCATTATAGGTAGCGCATGGTCATGGGTTCAAGTCACAGCACCAACATTTATGGTGTTTTTACATATTTTTTCAAAATACCCATAACCTTTCACCACTGGTATGTTTTCAACCGTCATTATAGCCAATAATTTAGTTTTAGGTATTGCACTTCAAAAAATTGGTTTTAGGGAAAGTCGCCTCCTTTTTAAGATCTGTTTCATGCATCTGAAGCAGAAAAATCGTGCGGTCATTAGTCCCTTACTCTCGAAGAGTTACAGGACTTCACCCTCAAAATCCCAAATTCATCTTTTTTCTATTTTTAATGAATTTTTTACTGTTTTCATATTCTCAAAAAATTCTAAAAAAATTCTCAAAACTCTTATTTTACCTAATTAGATTAAATTTCGTGTTTTTAGATTTTTCTGAATTTATTTTAATCATTTTTTCCTATTTTTTCAAAATGCTGACAGACCCTTTCACAACGGGTATTTAAACAAACCGTTGTAATAGGTTTCTTTTTTTACTTATTTTTTCAAAATGATGATAGACCTTTCACCATGGGTAATTTAAACCAACCGTCATTATAGGTAGCGTCTTTTCATGGGTTCAAGTCCCAGCACCAGCATTTTTGGTTTTTTACTTATTTTTTCAATTCACATTACCAACATTATAGGTTGCGTGCATATTGAGTTTATTCACTATCCTTAAACAAATCGTGGTCGTCCATTTAGTGATTATCAACATCCAAGACACTACAATTAGTGATACGCGTGAAACCTAAAACTTAGACGAACTACATCTTCTACCTCCAAACATCATCTTTCAGTTACGATACTCTATTTCTCCACTAAACCATATTTCAGAACTCGAGTTAGCAAAGTTAGTGTTTGGTGTTGTTTTTTAATTATTGTTGTTCATTTTTATTATTTTTGTTGTTGTTGTTATTATTGTTATCATTGATATTATTGTTGTTGTTGTTGATGTTGTTGTTCTTGATGGTATCATTGTTATTATTATTGTTGTTGTTGTTGTTCTTCTTGTTCTTGTTCTTGTTCTTGTTTTTTTCTTGTTCTTGTTCTTATTCTTGTTCTTTTTCTTGTTGTTGTTATTGTTGTTGTTGTTGTTCTTGTTGTTGTTCTTATTGTTGTTCTTGATGTTCTTACTGTTGTTGTTGTTGGTCTTATTGTTGTTCTTGTAGTTGTTGGTGTTCTTTTTTAATTATTGTTGTTCTTTTTTATTATTGTTGTTCTTGTTGTTATTATTGTTAACAATTTTATTATTGTTGTTGTTGTTGATGTTGTTGATGTTGTTGTTCTTGTTGGTATTATTGTTATTATTATTGTTCTTCTTCTTCTTCTTCTTCTTCTTCTTCTTCTTATTCTTGTTCTTGTTCTGATTCTTGTTCTTGTTCTTGTTGTTTTTCTTGTTGTTGTTGTTATTGTTGTTCTTGATGTTTTTACTGTTGTTTTTGTTCTTATTGTTGTTCTTGATGTTCTTGGTGTTGTTCTTGTTCTAATACTGTAATTTTATTATTTTATTTTATTAAAAGACATACAACAACGGTCTTTTTAAAATAATCGTCATTATAGGTAGTTCCAATGCTGTATTTTGTTTTATTTTATTAAAAGACATACAACAACGGGTATTTAAAATAACCTTCATTATAGCTAGCGCGTTTTCCATTTTATTACAACGTTTACTGGGCCGTCATTGTACATACCGCGTATACAACGGCACTCTACATAACAACGCCTTCGACCGCGTCATTATATGTCATTTCCAACCGTTACTAAATGGGTTTTTTGTAGTAGTGATAGGTATTGATTCTAGTTTATGAACTCTTGGATGATGAATGTATGATGAAAAACTTTCTTTCTATGGTTTATTCTTTGTGTTGGTTCATGATTGAGAAATGTGTTCTTACTCTCTACCTAGGTTTTTCATCCATCAATGCACATTGGCTAGAGATAGTTATGAGTGTTGATGTTCATAAATATTGAACTTGAATGTTGACATTTTGATAGTTTGAGTGAGAGATCATCAAAGGATCAAAATGGTAAAACTCAGAATATGTCACTACTACAAAACGACCAGACAACAACGCCAGGCTTACAACGGATAACCTACTCACCATTGTAATAGATGCACGCTTTTTTTTTAATATCGTTAAAAGGATTTTATTGACGGATAATATTCAAACCGTGGTGAAATGTGAGGCCTTTCACCAAAAGTATGTTTTCAACCATCATTATAGGTAGCGCATGGTCATGGGTTCAAGTCCCAGCACTAACATTTATGGTTTTCTTACATATTTTTTCAAAACACCCACAACCTTTCACCACAAGTATGTTTTCAACCGTCATTATAGGTAGCGCATGGTCATGGGTTCAAGTCCCAGCACCAACATTTATGGTTTTTTTACATATTTTTTCAAAATACCCATAACCTTTCACCACTGGTATGTTTTCAACCGTCATTATAGCCAATAATTTAGTTTTAGGTATTGCACTTCAAAAAATCGGTTTTAGGGAAAGTCGTCTCCTTTTTAAGATCTGTTTCGTGCATCTGAAGCAGAAAAATCGTGCGGTCATTAGTCCCTTACTCTCGAAGAGTTACAGGACTTCACCCTCAAAATCACAAATTCATCTTTTTTCTATTTTTAATGAATTTTTTACTGTTTTCATATTCTCAAAAAATTCTAAAAAAATTCTCAAAATTCTTATTTTACCTAATTAGATTAAATTTCGTGTTTTTAGATTTTTCTGAATTTATTTTAATCATTTTTTCCTAGTTTTTAAAATGCTGACAGACCCTTTCACAACGGGTATTTAAACAAACCGTTGTAATAGGTTTCTTTTTTTACTTATTTTTTCAAAATGATGATAGACCTTTCACCACGGGTAATTTAAACCAACCGTCATTATAGGTAGCGTCTTTTCATGGGTTCAAGTCCCAGCACCAGCATTTTTGGTTTTTTACTTATTTTTTCAATTCACATTACCAACATTATAGGTTGCGTGCATATTGAGTTTATTCACTATCCTTAAACAAATCGTGGTCGTCCATTTAGTGATTATCAACATCCAAGACACTACAATTAGTGATACGCGTGAAACCTAAAACTTAGACGAACTACATCTTCTACCTCCAAACATCATCTTTCAGTTACGATACTCTATTTCTTCACTAAACCATATTTCAGAACTCGAGTTAGCAAAGTTAGTGTTTGGTGTTGTTTTTTAATTATTGTTGTTCATTTTTATTATTTTTGTTCTTGTTGTTATTATTGTTATCATTGTTATTATTGTTGTTGTTGTTGATGTTGTTGTTCTTGATGGTATCATTGTTATTATTATTATTGTTGTTGTTGTTGTTCTTCTTGTTCTTGTTCTTGTTCTTGTTTTTTTCTTGTTCTTGTTCTTATTCTTGTTCTTTTTCTTGTTGTTGATATTGTTGTTGTTGTTGTTCTTGTTGTTGTTCTTATTGTTGTTCTTGATGTTCTTACTGTTGTTGTTGTTGGTCTTATTTTTGTTCTTGTAGTTGTTGGTGTTCTTTTTTAATTATTGTTGTTCTTTTTTATTATTGTTGTTCTTGTTGTTATTATTGTTAACAATTTTATTATTGTTGTTGTTGTTGATGTTGTTGATGTTGTTGTTCTTGTTGGTATTATTGTTATTATTATTGTTCTTCTTCTTCTTCTTCTTCTTCTTCTTCTTCTTGTTCTTGTTCTTGTTCTGATTCTTGTTCTTGTTCTTGTTGTTTTTCTTGTTGTTGTTGTTATTGTTGTTCTTGATGTTTTTACTGTTGTTGTTGTTCTTATTGTGGTTCTTGATGTTTTTACTGTTGTTTTTGTTCTTATTGTTGTTCTTGATGTTCTTGGTGTTGTTCTTGTTCTAATACTGTAATTTTTTTATTTTATTTTATTAAAAGACATACAACAACGGTCTTTTTAAAATAATCGTCATTATAGGTAGTTCCAATGCTGTATTTTGTTTTATTTTATTAAAAGACATACAACAACGGGTATTTAAAATAACCTTCATTATAGCTAGCGTGTTTTCCATTTTATTACAACGTTTACTGGGCCGTCATTGTACATACCGCGTATACAACGGCACTCTACATAACAACGCCTTCGACCGCGTCATTATATGTCATTTCCAACCGTTACTAAATGGGTTTTTTGTAGTAGTGATAGGTATTGATTCTAGTTTATGAACTCTTGGATGATGAATGTATGATGAAAAACTTTCTTTCTATGGTTTATTCTTTGTGTTGGTTCATGATTGAGAAATGTGTTCTTACTCTCTACCTAGGTTTTTCATCCATCAATGCACATTGGCTAGAGATAGTTATGAGTGTTGATGTTCATAAATATTGAAGTTGAATGTTGACATTTTGATAGTTTGAGTGAGAGATCATCAAAGGATCAAAATGGTAAAACTCAGAATATGTCACTACTACAAAACGACCAGACAACAACGCCAGGCTTACAACGGATAGCCTACTCACCATTGTAATAGATGCACGCTTTTTTTTTTAATATCGTTAAAAGGATTTTATTGACGGATAATATTCAAACCGTGGTGAAATGTGAGGCCTTTCACCAAAAGTATGTTTTCAACCATCATTATAGGTAGCGCATGGTCATGGGTTCAAGTCCCAGCACTAACATTTATGGTTTTCTTACATATTTTTTCAAAACACCCACAACCTTTCACCACAAGTATGTTTTCAACCGTCATTATAGGTAGCGCATGGTCATGGGTTCAAGTCCCAGCACCAACATTTATGGTTTTTTTACATATTTTTTCAAAATACCCATAACCTTTCACCACTGGTATGTTTTCAACCGTCATTATAGCCAATAATTTAGTTTTAGGTATTGCACTTCAAAAAATCGGTTTTAGGGAAAGTCGTCTCCTTTTTAAGATCTGTTTCGTGCATCTGAAGCAGAAAAATCGTGCGGTCATTAGTCCCTTACTCTCGAAGAGTTACAGGACTTCACCCTCAAAATCCCAAATTCATCTTTTTTCTATTTTTAATGAATTTTTTACTGTTTTCATATTCTCAAAAAATTCTAAAAAAATTCTCAAAATTCTTATTTTACCTAATTAGATTAAATTTCGTGTTTTTAGTTTTTTCTGAATTTATTTTAATCATTTTTTCCTATTTTTTAAAATGCTGACAGACCCTTTCACAACGGGTATTTTAACAAACCGTTGTAATAGGTTTCTTTTTTTACTTATTTTTTCAAAATGATGATAGACCTTTCACCACGGGTAATTTAAACCAACCGTCATTATAGGTAGCGTCTTTTCATGGGTTCAAGTCCCAGCACCAGCATTTTTGGTTTTTTACTTATTTTTTCAATTCACATTACCAACATTATAGCTTGCGTGCATATTGAGTTTATTCACTATCCTTAAACAAATCGTGGTCGTCCATTTAGTGATTATCAACATCCAAGACACTACAATTAGTGATACGCGTGAAACCTAAAACTTAGACGAACTACATCTTCTACCTCCAAACAGCATCTTTCAGTTACGATACTCTATTTCTCCACTAAACCATATTTCAGAACTCGAGTTAGCAAAGTTAGTGTTTGGTGTTGTTTTTTAATTATTGTTGTTCATTTTTATTATTTTTGTTCTTGTTGTTATTATTGTTATCATTGTTATTATTATTGTTGTTGTTGATGTTGTTGTTCTTGATGGTATCATTGTTATTATTATTGTTGTTGTTGTTGTTCTTCTTGTTCTTGTTCTTGTTCTTGGTTTTTTCTTGTTCTTGTTCTTATTCTTGTTCTTGTTGTTGTTGTTGTTATTGTTGTTGTTGTTGTTCTCATTGTTGTTCTTGATGTTCTTACTGTTGTTGTTGTTGTTGTTGTTCTTATTGTTGTTCTTGTAGTTGTTGGTGTTCTTTTTTAATTATTGTTGTTCTTTTTTATTATTGTTGTTCTTGTTGTTATTATTGTTAACAATTTTATTATTGTTGTTGTTGTTGATGTTGTTGATGTTGTTGTTCTTGTTGGTATTATTGTTATTATTATTGTTCTTCTTCTTCTTCTTCTTCTTCTTCTTCTTCTTGTTCTTGTTCTTGTTCTGATTCTTGTTCTTGTTCTTGTTGTTTTTCTTGTTGTTGTTGTTATTGTTGTTCTTGATGTTTTTACTGTTGTTGTTGTTCTTATTGTGGTTCTTGATGTTTTTACTGTTGTTTTTGTTCTTATTGTTGTTCTTGATGTTCTTGGTGTTGTTCTTGTTCTAATACTGTAATTTTTTTATTTTATTTTAGTAAAAGACATACAACAACGATCTTTTTAAAATAATCGTCATTATAGGTAGTTCCAATGCTGTATTTTGTTTTATTTTATTAAAAGACATACAACAACGGGTATTTAAAATAACCTTCATTATAGCTAGCGCGTTTTCCATTTTATTACAACGTTTACTGGGCCGTCATTGTACATACCGCGTATACAACGACACTCTACATAACAACGCCTTCGACCGCGTCATTATATGTCATTTCCAACCGTTACTAAATGGGTTTTTTGTAGTAGTGATAGGTATTGATTCTAGTTTATGAACTCTTGGATGATGAATGTATGATGAAAAACTTTCTTTCTATGGTTTATTCTTTGTGTTGGTTCATGATTGAGAAATGTGTTCTTACTCTCTACCTAGGTTTTTCATCCATCAATGCACATTGGCTAGAGATAGTTATGAGTGTTGATGTTCATAAATATTGAAGTTGAATGTTGACATTTTGATAGTTTGAGTGAGAGATCATCAAAGGATCAAAATGGTAAAACTCAGAATATGTCACTACTACAAAACGACCAGACAACAACGCCAGGCTTACAACGGATAGCCTACTCACCATTGTAATAGATGCACGCTTTTTTTTTTAATATCGTTAAAAGGATTTTATTGACGGATAATATTCAAACCGTGGTGAAATGTGAGGCCTTTCACCAAAAGTATGTTTTCAACCATCATTATAGGTAGCGCATGGTCATGGGTTCAAGTCCCAGCACTAACATTTATGGTTTTCTTACATATTTTTTCAAAACACCCACAACCTTTCACCACAAGTATGTTTTCAACCGTCATTATAGGTAGCGCATGGTCATGGGTTCAAGTCCCAGCACCAACATTTATGGTTTTTTTACATATTTTTTCAAAATACCCATAACCTTTCACCACTGGTATGTTTTCAACCGTCATTATAGCCAATAATTTAGTTTTAGGTATTGCACTTCAAAAAATCGGTTTTAGGGAAAGTCGTCTCCTTTTTAAGATCTGTTTCGTGCATCTGAAGCAGAAAAATCGTGCGGTCATTAGTCCCTTACTCTCGAAGAGTTACAGGACTTCACCCTCAAAATCCCAAATTCATCTTTTTTCTATTTTTAATGAATTTTTTACTGTTTTCATATTCTCAAAAAATTCTAAAAAAATTCTCAAAATTCTTATTTTACCTAATTAGATTAAATTTCGTGTTTTTAGTTTTTTCTGAATTTATTTTAATCATTTTTTCCTATTTTTTAAAATGCTGACAGACCCTTTCACAACGGGTATTTAAACAAACCGTTGTAATAGGTTTCTTTTTTTACTTATTTTTTCAAAATGATGATAGACCTTTCACCACGGGTAATTTAAACCAACCGTCATTATAGGTAGCGTCTTTTCATGGGTTCAAGTCCCAGCACCAGCATTTTTGGTTTTTTACTTATTTTTTCAATTCACATTACCAACATTATAGCTTGCGTGCATATTGAGTTTATTCACTATCCTTAAACAAATCGTGGTCGTCCATTTAGTGATTATCAACATCCAAGACACTACAATTAGTGATACGCGTGAAACCTAAAACTTAGACGAACTACATCTTCTACCTCCAAACAGCATCTTTCAGTTACGATACTCTATTTCTCCACTAAACCATATTTCAGAACTCGAGTTAGCAAAGTTAGTGTTTGGTGTTGTTTTTTAATTATTGTTGTTCATTTTTATTATTTTTGTTCTTGTTGTTATTATTGTTATCATTGTTATTATTATTGTTGTTGTTGATGTTGTTGTTCTTGATGGTATCATTGTTATTATTATTGTTGTTGTTGTTGTTCTTCTTGTTCTTGTTCTTGTTCTTGGTTTTTTCTTGTTCTTGTTCTTATTCTTGTTCTTTTTCTTGTTGTTGTTATTGTTGTTGTTGTTGTTCTTGTTGTTGTTCTTATTGTTGTTCTTGATGTTCTTACTGTTGTTGTTGTTGGTCTTATTGTTGTTCTTGTAGTTGTTGGTGTTCTTTTTTAATTATTGTTGTTCTTTTTTATTATTGTTGTTCTTGTTGTTATTATTGTTAACAATTTTATTATTGTTGTTGTTGTTGATGTTGTTGATGTTGTTGTTCTTGTTGGTATTATTGTTATCATTATTGTTCTTCTTCTTCTTCTTCTTCTTCTTCTTCTTCTTCTTCTTCTTGTTCTTGTTCTGATTCTTGTTCTTGTTCTTGTTGTTTTTCTTCTTGTTGTTGTTATTGTTGTTCTTGATGTTTTTACTGTTGTTGTTGTTCTTATTGTGGTTCTTGATGTTTTTACTGTTGTTTTTGTTCTTATTGTTGTTCTTGATGTTCTTGGTGTTGTTCTTGTTCTAATACTGTAATTTTTTTATTTTATTTTATTAAAAGACATACAACAACGGTCTTTTTAAAATAATCGTCATTATAGGTAGTTCCAATGCTGTATTTTGTTTTATTTTATTAAAAGACATACAACAACGGGTATTTAAAATAACCTTCATTATAGCTAGCGCGTTTTCCATTTTATTACAACGTTTACTGGGCCGTCATTGTACATACCGCGTATACAACGGCACTCTACATAACAACGCCTTCGACCGCGTCATTATATGTCATTTCCAACCGTTACTAAATGGGTTTTTTGTAGTAGTGATAGGTATTGATTCTAGTTTATGAACTCTTGGATGATGAATGTATGATGAAAAACTTTCTTTCTATGGTTTATTCTTTGTGTTGGTTCATGATTGAGAAATGTGTTCTTACTCTCTACCTAGGTTTTTCATCCATCAATGCACATTGGCTAGAGATAGTTATGAGTGTTGATGTTCATAAATATTGAACTTGAATGTTGACATTTTGATAGTTTGAGTGAGAGATCATCAAAGGATCAAAATGGTAAAACTCAGAATATGTCACTACTACAAAACGACCAGACAACAACGCCAGGCTTACAACGGATAGCCTACTCACCATTGTAATAGATGCACGCTATTTTTTTTAATATCGTTAAAAGGATTTTATTGACGGATAATATTCAAACCGTGGTGAAATGTGAGGCCTTTCACCAAAAGTATGTTTTCAACCATCATTATAGGTAGCGCATGGTCATGGGTTCAAGTCCCAGCACTAACATTTATGGTTTTCTTACATATTTTTTCAAAACACCCACAACCTTTCACCACAAGTATGTTTTCAACCGTCATTATAGGTAGCGCATGGTCATGGGTTCAAGTCCGAGCACCAACATTTATGGTTTTTTTACATATTTTTTCAAAATACCCATAACCTTTCACCACTGGTATGTTTTCAACCGTCATTATAGCCAATAATTTAGTTTTAGGTATTGCACTTCAAAAAATCGGATTTAGGGAAAGTCGTCTCCTTTTTAAGATCTGTTTCGTGCATCTGAAGCAGAAAAATCGTGCGGTCATTAGTCCCTTACTCTCGAAGAGTTACAGGCCTTCACCCTCAAAACCCCAAATTCATCTTTTTTCTATTTTTAATGAATTTTTTACTATTTTCATAGTCTCAAAAAATTCTAAAAAAATTCTCAAAATTCTTATTTTACCTAATTAGATTAAATTTCGTGTTTTTAGATTTTTCTGAATTTATTTTAATCATTTTTTCCTATTTTTTCAAAATGCTGACAGACCCTTTCACAACGGGTATTTAAACAAACCGTTGTAATAGGTTGCTTTTTTTACTTATTTTTTCAAAATGATGATAGACCTTTCACCACTGGTAATTTAAACCAACCGTCATTATAAGTAGCATCTTTTCATGGGTTCAAGTCCCAGCACCAGCATTTTTGTTTTTTACTTATTTTTTCAATTCACATTACCAACATTATAGGTTGCGTGCATATTGAGTTTATTCACTATCCTTAAACAAATCGTGGTCGTCCATTTAGTGTTTATCAACGTCCAAGACACTACAATTAGTGATACGCGTGAAACCTAAAACTTAGACGAACTACATCTTCTACCTCCAAACATCATCTTTCAGTTACGATACTCTATTTCTCCACTAAACCATATTTCAGAACAAATTTCAGAACTCGAGTTAGCAATGTTAGTTGTTGGTGTTCTTTTTTAATTATTGTTGTTCATTTTTATTATTTTTGTTCTTGTTGTTATTATTGTTATCATTGTTATTATTGTTGTTGTTGTTGATGTTGTTGTTCTTGTTGGTATCATTGTTATTATTATTGTTGTTGTTGTTGTTGTTCTTCTTCTTGTTCTTGTTCTTGTTCTTTTTCTTGTTCTTGTTCTTATTCTTGTTCTTGTTCTTGTTGTTGTTATTGTTGTTGTTGTTGTTCTTGTTGTTGTTCTTATTGTTGTTCTTGATGTTCTTACTGTTGTTGTTGTTGGTCTTATTGTTGTCCTTGTAGTTGTTGGTGTTCTTTTTTAATTATTGTTGTTCTTTTTTATTATTGTTGTTCTTGTTGTTATTATTGTTAACATTGTTATTATTGTTGTTGTTGTTGATGTTGTTGATGTTGTTGTTCTTGTTGGTATTATTGTTATTATTATTGTTCTTCTTCTTCTTCTTCTTCTTCTTGTTCTTGTTCTGATTCTTGTTCTTGTTCATGTTGTTTTTCTTGTTGTTGTTGTTATTGTTGTTCTTGATGTTTTTACTGTTGTTGTTGTTCTTATTGTTGTTCTTGATGTTTTTACTGTTGTTTTTGTTCTTATGGTTGTTCTTGATGTTCTTGGTGTTGTTCTTGTTCTTATACTGTAATTTTTTTTATTTTATTTTATTAAAAGACATACAACAACGGTCTTTTTAAAATAACCGTCATTATAGGTAGTTCTAATGCTGTATTTTGTTTTATTTTATTAAAAGACATACAACAACGGGTATTTAAAATAACCGTCATTATAGCTAGTGCGTTTTCCATTTTATTACAACGTTTACTGGGCCGTCATTGTACATACCGCGTATACAACGCCACTCTACATAACAACGCCTTCGCCCGCGTCATTATATGTCATTTCCAACCGTTACTAAATGGGTTTTTTGTAGTAGTGATAGGTATTGATTCTAGTTTATGAACTCTTGGATGATGAATGTATAATGAAAAACTTTCTTTCTATGGTTTATTCTTTGTGTTGGTTCATGATTGAGAAATGTGTTCTTACTCTCTACCTAGGTTTTTCATCCATCAATGCACATTGGCTTGAGATAGTTATGAGTGTTGATGTTCGTAAATATTGGGGTTAAATATACAAAACCCCCCTGCAATGTTAGCGAATTTTGTTTTACCCCCCTCCCTGCCTTTAGGCAACCGTTTTTTCAAAAAAACCGTTGCCAAAACCTACCTTTGGCAACAGTGCGGGGTAAAGCAAAATTCGCTAACATTGCAGGGGGGTTTTGTATACTTTACCCTAAATATTGAACATGAATGTTGACATTTTGATAGTTTGAGTGAGAGATCATCAAAGGATCAAAATGGTAAAACTCACAATATGTCACTACTACAAAACGACCAAACAACAACGCCAGGCTTACAACGGATAGCCTACTCACCATTGTAATAGATGCATGCTTTTTTTTAATACCGTTAAAAGGATTTTAATGACGGATAATATTCAAACCGTGGTGAAATGTGAGGCCTTTCACCACAAGTATGTTTTCAACCATCATTATAGGTAGCGCATGATCATGGTTCAAGTCCCAGCACCAACATTTATGGTTTTCTTACATATTTTTTCAAAATACCCACAACCTTTCACCACAAGTATGTTTTCAACCGTCATTATAGGTAGCGTATGGTCATGGGTTGAAGTCCCAGCACCAACATTTATGGTTTTTTTACATATTTTTTCAAAATACCCATAACCTTTCACCACTGGTATGTTTTCAACCGTCATTATAGCCAATAATTTAGTTATAGGTATTGCACTTCAAAAAATCAGTTTTAGGGAAAGTGGTCTCCTTTTTAAGATCTGTTTCGTGCATCTGAAGCCGAAAAATCGTGCAGTCATTAGTCCCTTACTCTCGAAGAGTTACAGGACTTCACCCTCAAAACCCCAAATTCATCTTTTTTCTATTTTTAATGAATTTTTTACTGTTTTCATAGTCTCAAAAAATTCTAAAAAAATTCTCAAAATTCTTATTTTACCTAATTAGATTAAATTTCGTGTTTTTAGATTTTTCTGAATTTATTTTAATCATTTTTTCCTATTTTTTCAAAATGCTGACAAACGCTTTCACAACGGGTATTTAAACAAACCGTTGTAATAGGTTGCTTTTTTTACTTATTTTTTCAAAATGATGATAGACCTTTCACCACGGGTAATTTAAACCAACCGTCATTATAGGTAGCGTCTTTTCATGGGTTCAAGTCCCAGCACCAGCATTTTTGGTTTTTTACTTATTTTTTCAATTCACATTACCAACATTATAGGTTGCGTGCATATTGAGTTTATTCACTATCCTTAAACAAATCGTGGTCGTCCATTTAGTGATTATCAACGTCCAAGACACTACAATTAGTGATACGCGTGAAACCTAAAACTTAGACGAATTACATCTTCTACCTCCAAACATCATCTTTCAGTTACGATACTCTATTTCTCCACTAAACCATATTTCAGAACAAATTTCAGAACTCGAGTTAGCAATGTTAGTTGTTGGTGTTCTTTTTTAATTATTGTTGTTCATTTTTATTATTGTTGTTCTTGTTGTTTTTATTGTTATCATTGTTATTATTGTTGTTGTTGTTGATGTTGTTGTTCTTGTTGGTATCATTGTTATTATTATTGTTGTTGTTGTTGTTCTTCTTCTTCTTGTTCTTGTTCTTGTTCTTTTTCTTGTTCTTGTTCTTATTCTTGTTCTTGTTCTTGTTGTTGTTATTGTTGTTGTTGTTGTTCTTGTTGTTGTTCTTATTGTTGTTCTTGATGTTCTTACTGTTGTTGTTGTTGGTCTTATTGTTGTTCTTGTAGTTGTTGGTGTTCTTTTTTAATTATTGTTGTTCTTTTTTATTATTGTTGTTCTTGTTGTTATTATTGTTAACATTGTTATTATTGTTGTTGTTGTTGATGTTGTTGATGCTGTTGTTCTTGTTGGTATTATTGTTATTATTATTGTTCTTCTTCTTCTTCTTCTTCTTCTTCTTCTTCTTCTTCTTCTTGTTCTTGTTCTGATTCTTGTTCTTGTTCTTGTTGTTTTTCTTGTTGTTGTTGTTATTGTTGTTCTTGATGTTTTTACTGTTGTTGTTGTTCTTATTGTTGTTCTTGATGTTTTTACTGTTGTTTTTGTTCTTATGGTTGTTCTTGATGTTCTTGGTGTTGTTCTTGTTCTTATACTGTAATTTTTTTTATTTTTTTTTATTAAAAGACATACAACAACGGTCTTTTTAAAATAACCGTCATTATAGGTAGTTCTAATGCTGTATTTTGTTTTATTTTATTAAAAGACATACAACAACGGGTATTTAAAATAACCGCCATTATAGCTAGTGCGTTTTCCATTTTATTACAACGTTTACTGGGCCGTCATTGTACATACCGCGTATACAACGACACTCTACATAACAAAGCCTTCGCCCGCGTCATTATATTTGTTATTTCCAACCGTTACTAAATGGGTTTTTTGTAGTAGTGATAGGTATTGATTCTAGTTTATGAACTCTTGGATGATGAATGTATGATGAAAAACTTTCTTTCTATGGTTTATTCTTTGTGTTGGTTCATGATTGAGAAATGTGTTCTTACTCTCTACCTAGGTTTTTTATCCATCAATGCACATTGGCTAGAGATAGTTATGAGTGTTGATGTTCATAAATATTGGGGTTAAATATACAAACCCCCCTGCAATGTTAGCGAATTTTGTTTTACCCCCCTCCCTGCCTTTAGGCAACGGTTTTTTCAAAAAAACCGTTGCCAAAACCTACCTTTGGCAACAGTGGGGGGGTAAAGCAAAATTCGCTAACATTGCAGGGGGGTTTTGTATACTTTACCCTAAATATTGAACTTGAATGTTGACATTTTGATAGTTTGAGTGAGAGATCATCAAAGGATCAAAATGGTAAAACTCACAATATGTCACTACTACAAAACGACCAAACAACAACGCCAGGCTTACAACGGATAGCCTACTCACCATTGTAATAGATGCATGCTTTTTTTTTAATACCGTTAAAAGGATTTTAATGACGGATAATATTTAAACCGTGGTGAAATGTGAGGCCTTTCACCACAAGTATGTTTTCAACCATCATTATAGGTAGCGCATGGTCATGGGTTCAAGTCCCAGCACCAACATTTATGGTTTTTTTACATATTTTTTCAAAATACCCATAATCTTTCACCAATGGTATGTTTTCAACCGTCATTATAGCCAATAATTTAGTTTTAGGTATTGCACTTCAAAAAATCGGTTTTAGGGAAAGTCGTCTCCTTTTTAAGATCTGTTTCGTGCATCTGAAGCAGAAAAATCGTGCGGTCATTAGTCCCTTACTCTCGAAGAGTTACAGGACTTCACCCTCAAAACCCCAAATTCATCTTTTTTCTATTTTTAATGAATTTTTTACTGTTTTCATAGTCTCAAAAAATTCTAAAAAAATTCTCAAAATTCTTTTTTTACCTAATTAGATTAAATTTCGTGTTTTTAGATTTTTCTGAATTTATTTTAATCATTTTTTCCTATTTTTTCAAAATGCTGACAGACGCTTTCACAACGGGTATTTAAACAAACCGTTGTAATAGGTTGCTTTTTTTACTTATTTTTTCAAAATGATGATAGACCTTTCACCACGGGTAATTTAAACCAACCGTCATTATAGGTAGCGTCTTTTCATGGGTTCAAGTCCCAGCACCAGCATTTTTGGTTTTTTACTTATTTTTTCAATTCACATTACCAACATTATAGGTTGCGTGCATATTGAGTTTATTCACTATCCTTAAACAAATCGTGGTCGTCCATTTAGTGATTATCAACGTCCAAGACACTACAATTAGTGATACGCGTGAAACCTAAAACTTAGACGAACTACATCTTCTACCTCCAAACATCATCTTTCAGTTATGATACTCTATTTCTCCACTAAACCATATTTCAGAACAAATTTCAGAACTCGAGTTAGCAATGTTAGTTGTTGGTGTTCTTTTTTAATTATTGTTGTTCATTTTTATTATTGTTGTTCTTGTTGTTTTTATTGTTATCATTGTTATTATTGTTGTTGTTGTTGATGTTGTTGTTCTTGTTGGTATCATTGTTATTATTATTGTTGTTGTTGTTCTTCTTCTTCTTCTTGTTCTTGTTCTTGTTCTTTTTCTTGTTCTTGTTCTTATTCTTGTTCTTGTTCTTGTTGTTGTTATTGTTGTTGTTGTTGTTCTTGTTGTTGTTCTTATTGTTGTTCTTGATGTTCTTACTGTTGTTGTTGTTGGTCTTATTGTTGTTCTTGTAGTTGTTGGTGTTCTTTTTTAATTATTGTTGTTCTTTTTTATTATTGTTGTTCTTGTTGTTATTATTGTTAACATTGTTATTATTGTTGTTGTTGTTGATGTTGTTGATGCTGTTGTTCTTGTTGGTATTATTGTTATTATTATTGTTCTTCTTCTTCTTCTTCTTCTTCTTCTTCTTCTTCTTCTTGTTCTTGTTCTGATTCTTGTTCTTGTTCTTGTTGTTTTTCTTGTTGTTGTTGTTATTGTTGTTCTTGATGTTTTTACTGTTGTTGTTGTTCTTATTGTTGTTCTTGATGTTTTTACTGTTGTTTTTGTTCTTATGGTTGTTCTTGATGTTCTTGGTGTTGTTCTTGTTCTTATACTGTAATTTTTTTTATTTTATTTTATTAAAAGACATACAACAACGGTCTTTTTAAAATAACCGTCATTATAGGTAGTTCTAATGCTGTATTTTGTTTTATTTTATTAAAAGACATACAACAACGGGTATTTAAAATAACCGCCATTATAGCTAGTGCGTTTTCCATTTTATTACAACGTTTACTGGGCCGTCATTGTACATACCGCGTATACAACGACACTCTACATAACAAAGCCTTCGCCCGCGTCATTATATTTGTTATTTCCAACCGTTACTAAATGGGTTTTTTGTAGTAGTGATAGGTATTGATTCTAGTTTATGAACTCTTGGATGATGAATGTATGATGAAAAACTTTCTTTCTATGGTTTATTCTTTGTGTTGGTTCATGATTGAGAAATGTGTTCTTACTCTCTACCTAGGTTTTTTATCCATCAATGCACATTGGCTAGAGATAGTTATGAGTGTTGATGTTCATAAATATTGGGGTTAAATATACAAACCCCCCTGCAATGTTAGCGAATTTTGTTTTACCCCCCTCCCTGCCTTTAGGCAACGGTTTTTTCAAAAAAACCGTTGCCAAAACCTACCTTTGGCAACAGTGGGGGGGGGGGTAAAGCAAAATTCGCTAACATTGCAGGGGGGTTTTGTATACTTTACCCTAAATATTGAACTTGAATGTTGACATTTTGATAGTTTGAGTGAGAGATCATCAAAGGATCAAAATGGTAAAACTCACAATATGTCACTACTACAAAACGACCAAACAACAACGCCAGGCTTACAACGGATAGCCTACTCACCATTGTAATAGATTCATGCTTTTTTTTTAATACCGTTAAAAGGATTTTAATGACGGATAATATTCAAACCGTGGTGAAATGTGAGGCCTTTCACCACAAGTATGTTTTCAACCATCATTATAGGTAGCGCATGGTCATGGGTTCAAGTCCCAGCACCAACATTTATGGTTTTTTTACATATTTTTTCAAAATACCCATAATCTTTCACCAATGGTATGTTTTCAACCGTCATTATAGCCAATAATTTAGTTTTAGGTATTGCACTTCAAAAAATCGGTTTTAGGGAAAGTCGTCTCCTTTTTAAGATCTGTTTCGTGCATCTGAAGCAGAAAAATCGTGCGGTCATTAGTCCCTTACTCTCGAAGAGTTACAGGACTTCACCCTCAAAACCCCAAATTCATCTTTTTTCTATTTTTAATGAATTTTTTACTGTTTTCATAGTCTCAAAAAATTCTAAAAAAATTCTCAAAATTCTTTTTTTACCTAATTAGATTAAATTTCGTGTTTTTAGATTTTTCTGAATTTATTTTAATCATTTTTTCCTATTTTTTCAAAATGCTGACAGACGCTTTCACAACGGGTATTTAAACAAACCGTTGTAATAGGTTGCTTTTTTTACTTATTTTTTCAAAATGATGATAGACCTTTCACCACGGGTAATTTAAACCAACCGTCATTATAGGTAGCGTCTTTTCATGGGTTCAAGTCCCAGCACCAGCATTTTTGGTTTTTTACTTATTTTTTCAATTCACATTACCAACATTATAGGTTGCGTGCATATTGAGTTTATTCACTATCCTTAAACAAATCGTGGTCGTCCATTTAGTGATTATCAACGTCCAAGACACTACAATTAGTGATACGCTTGAAACCTAAAACTTAGACGAACTACATCTTCTACCTCCAAACATCATCTTTCAGTTATGATACTCTATTTCTCCACTAAACCATATTTTAGAACAAATTTCAGAACTCGAGTTAGCAATGTTAGTTGTTGGTGTTCTTTTTTAATTATTGTTGTTCATTTTTATTATTGTTGTTCTTGTTGTTTTTATTGTTATCATTGTTATTATTGTTGTTGTTGTTGATGTTGTTGTTCTTGTTGGTATCATTGTTATTATTATTGTTGTTGTTGTTCTTCTTCTTCTTCTTGTTCTTGTTCTTGTTCTTTTTCTTGTTCTTGTTCTTATTCTTGTTCTTGTTCTTGTTGTTGTTATTGTTGTTGTTGTTGTTCTTGTTGTTGTTCTTATTGTTGTTCTTGATGTTCTTACTGTTGTTGTTGTTGGTCTTATTGTTGTTCTTGTAGTTGTTGGTGTTCTTTTTTAATTATTGTTGTTCTTTTTTATTATTGTTGTTCTTGTTGTTATTATTGTTAACATTGTTATTATTGTTGTTGTTGTTGATGTTGTTGATGCTGTTGTTCTTGTTGGTATTATTGTTATTATTATTGTTCTTCTTCTTCTTCTTCTTCTTCTTCTTCTTCTTCTTCTTGTTCTTGTTCTGATTCTTGTTCTTGTTCTTGTTGTTTTTCTTGTTGTTGTTGTTATTGTTGTTCTTGATGTTTTTACTGTTGTTGTTGTTCTTATTGTTGTTCTTGATGTTTTTACTGTTGTTTTTGTTCTTATGGTTGTTCTTGATGTTCTTGGTGTTGTTCTTGTTCTTATACTGTAATTTTTTTTATTCTATTTTATTAAAAGACATACAACAACGGTCTTTTTAAAATAACCGTCATTATAGGTAGTTCTAATGCTGTATTTTGTTTTATTTTATTAAAAGACATACAACAACGGGTATTTAAAATAACCGTCATTATAGCTAGTGCGTTTTCCATTTTATTACAACGTTTACTGGGCCGTCATTGTACATACCGCGTATACAACGACACTCTACATAACAACGCCTTCGCCCGCGTCATTATATTTGTTATTTCCAACCGTTACTAAATGGGTTTTTTGTAGTAGTGATAGGTATTGATTCTAGTTTATGAACTTTTGGATGATGAATGTATGATGAAAAACTTTCTTTCTATGGTTTATTCTTTGTGTTGGTTCATGATTGAGAAATGTGTTCTTACTCTCTACCTAGGTTTTTTATCCATCAATGCACATTGGCTAGAGATAGTTATGAGTGTTGATGTTCATAAATATTGGGGTTAAATATACAAAACCCCCCTGCAATGTTAGCGAATTTTGTTTTACCCCCCTCCCTGCCTTTAGGCAACGGTTTTTTCAAAAAAACCGTTGCCAAAACCTACCTTTGGCAACAGTGGGGGGGGGGGGGGTAAAGCAAAATTCGCTAACATTGCAGGGGGGTTTTGTATACTTTACCCTAAATATTGAACTTGAATGTTGACATTTTGATAGTTTGAGTGAGAGATCATCAAAGGATCAAAATGGTAAAACTCACAATATGTCACTACTACAAAACGACCAAACAACAACGCCAGGCTTACAACGGATAGCCTACTCACCATTGTAATAGATGCATGCTTTTTTTTTAATACCATTAAAAGGATTTTAATGACGGATAATATTCAAACCGTGGTGAAATGTGAGGCCTTTCACCAAAAGTATGTTTTCAACCATCATTATAGGTAGCGCATGGTCATGGGTTCAAGTCCCAGCACTAACATTTATGGTTTTCTTACATATTTTTTCAAAACACCCACAACCTTTCACCACAAGTATGTTTTCAACCGTCATTATAGGTAGCGCATGGTCATGGGTTCAAGTCCGAGCACCAACATTTATGGTTTTTTTACATATTTTTTCAAAATACCCATAACCTTTCACCACTGGTATGTTTTCAACCGTCATTATAGCCAATAATTTAGTTTTAGGTATTGCACTTCAAAAAATCGGATTTAGGGAAAGTCGTCTCCTTTTTAAGATCTGTTTCGTGCATCTGAAGCAGAAAAATTGTGCGGTCATTAGTCCCTTACTCTCGAAGAGTTACAGGCCTTCACCCTCAAAACCCCAAATTCATCTTTTTTCTATTTTTAATGAATTTTTTACTGTTTTCATAGTCTCAAAAAATTCTAAAAAAATTCTCAAAATTCTTATTTTACCTAATTAGATTAAATTTCGTGTTTTTAGATTTTTCTGAATTTATTTTAATCATTTTTTCCTATTTTTTCAAAATGCTGACAGACCCTTTCACAACGGGTATTTAAACAAACCGTTGTAATAGGTTGCTTTTTTTACTTATTTTTTCAAAATGATGATAGACCTTTCACCACTGGTAATTTAAACCAACCGTCATTATAAGTAGCATCTTTTCATGGGTTCAAGTCCCAGCACCAGCATTTTTGTTTTTTACTTATTTTTTCAATTCACATTACCAACATTATAGGTTGCGTGCATATTGAGTTTATTCACTATCCTTAAACAAATCGTGGTCGTCCATTTAGTGTTTATCAACGTCCAAGACACTACAATTAGTGATACGCGTGAAACCTAAAACTTAGACGAACTACATCTTCTACCTCCAAACATCATCTTTCAGTTACGATACTCTATTTCTCCACTAAACCATATTTCAGAACAAATTTCAGAACTCGAGTTAGCAATGTTAGTTGTTGGTGTTCTTTTTTAATTATTGTTGTTCATTTTTATTATTTTTGTTCTTGTTGTTATTATTGTTATCATTGTTATTATTGTTGTTGTTGTTGATGTTGTTGTTCTTGTTGGTATCATTGTTATTATTATTGTTGTTGTTGTTGTTCTTCTTCTCCTTGTTCTTGTTCTTGTTCTTTTTCTTGTTCTTGTTCTTATTCTTGTTCTTGTTCTTGTTGTTGTTATTGTTGTTGTTGTTGTTCTTGTTGTTGTTCTTATTGTTGTTCTTGATGTTCTTACTGTTGTTGTTGTTGGTCTTATTGTTGTCCTTGTAGTTGTTGGTGTTCTTTTTTAATTATTGTTGTTCTTTTTTATTATTGTTGTTCTTGTTGTTATTATTGTTAACATTGTTATTATTGTTGTTGTTGTTGATGTTGTTGATGTTGTTGTTCTTGTTGGTATTATTGTTATTATTATTGTTCTTCTTCTTCTTCTTCTTCTTCTTGTTCTTGTTCTGATTCTTGTTCTTGTTCATGTTGTTTTTCTTGTTGTTGTTGTTATTGTTGTTCTTGATGTTTTTACTGTTGTTGTTGTTCTTGATGTTTTTACTGTTGTTTTTGTTCTTATTGTTGTTCTTGATGTTCTTGGTGTTGTTCTTGTTCTAATACTGTAATTTTTTTATTTTATTTTATTAAAAGACATACAACAACGGTCTTTTTAAAATAACCGTCATTATAGGTAGTTCTAATGCTATATTTTGTTTTATTTTATTAAAAGACATACAACAACGGGTATTTAAAATAACCGTCATTATAGCTTGCGCGTTTTCCATTTTATTACAACGTTTACTGGGCCGTCATTGTACATACCTCGTATACAACGACACTCTACATAACAACGCCTTCGCCCGCGTCATTATATGTCATTTCCAACCGTTACTAAATGGGTTTTTTGTAGTAGTGATAGGTATTGATTCTAGTTTATGAACTCTTGGATGATGAATGTATGATGAAAAACTTTCTTTCTATGGTTTATTCTTTGTGTTGGTTCATGATTGAGAAATGTGTTCTTACTCTCTACCTAGGTTTTTCATCCATCAATGCACATTGGCTAGAGATAGTTATGAGTGTTGATGTTCATAAATATTGGGGTTAAATATACCAAACCCCCCTGCAATGTTAGCGAATTTTGTTTTACCCCCCTCCCTGCCTTTAGGCAACGGTTTTTTCAAAAAAACCGTTGCCAAAACCTACCTTTGGCAACAGTGGGGGGTAAAGCAAAATTCGCTAACATTGCAGGGGGGTTTTGTATACTTTACCCTAAATATTGAACATGAATGTTGACATTTTGATAGTTTGAGTGAGAGATCATCAAAGGATCAAAATGGTAAAACTCACAATACGTCACTACTACAAAACGACCAAACAACAACGCCAGGCTTACAACGGATAGCCTACTCACCATTGTAATAGATGCATGCTTTTTTTTTAATACCGTTAAAAGGATTTTAATGACGGATAATATTCAAACCGTGGTGAAATGTGAGGCCTTTCACCACAAGTATGTTTTCAACCATCATTATAGGTAGCGCATGGTCATGGGTTCAAGTCCCAGCACCAATATTTATGGTTTTCTTACATATTTTTTCAAAATACCCACAACCTTTCACCACAAGTATGTTTTCAACCGTCATTATAGGTAGCGTATGGTCATGGGTTGAAGTCCCAGCACCAACATTTATGGTTTTTTTACATATTTTTTCAAAATACCCATAACCTTTCACCACTGGTATGTTTTCAACCGCCATTATAGCCAATAATTTAGTTATAGGTATTGCACTTCAAAAAATCGGTTTTAGGGAAAGTCGTCTCCTTTTTAAGATCTGTTTCGTGCATCTGAAGCCGAAAAATCGTGCAGTCATTAGTCCCTTACTCTCGAAGAGTTACAGGACTTCACCCTCAAAACCCCAAATTCATCTTTTTTTCTATTTTTAATGAATTTTTTACTGTTTTCATAGTCTCAAAAAATTCTAAAAAAATTCTCAAAATTCTTATTTTACCTAATTAGATTAAATTTCGTGTTTTTAGATTTTTCTGAATTTATTTTAATCATTTTTTCCTATTTTTTCAAAATGCTGACAGACGCTTTCACAACGGGTATTTAAACAAACCGTTGTAATAGGTTGCTTTTTTTACTTATTTTTTCAAAATGATGATAGACCTTTCACCACGGGTAATTTAAACCAACCGTCATTATAGGTAGCGTCTTTTCATGGGTTCAAGTCCCAGCACCAGCATTTTTGGTTTTTTACTTATTTTTTCAATTCACATTACCAACATTATAGGTTGCGTGCATATTGAGTTTATTCACTATCCTTAAACAAATCGTGGTCGTCCATTTAGTGATTATCAACGTCCAAGACACTACAATTAGTGATACGCGTGAAACCTAAAACTTAGACGAACTACATCTTCTACCTCCAAACATCATCTTTCAGTTACGATACTCTATTTCTCCACTAAACCATATTTCAGAACAAATTTCAGAACTCGAGTTAGCAATGTTAGTTGTTGGTGTTCTTTTTTAATTATTGTTGTTCATTTTTATTATTGTTGTTCTTGTTGTTTTTATTGTTATCATTGTTATTATTGTTGTTGTTGTTGATGTTGTTGTTCTTGTTGGTATCATTGTTATTATTATTGTTGTTGTTGTTCTTCTTCTTCTTCTTGTTCTTGTTCTTGTTCTTTTTCTTGTTCTTGTTCTTATTCTTGTTCTTGTTCTTGTTGTTGTTATTGTTGTTGTTGTTGTTCTTGTTGTTGTTCTTATTGTTGTTCTTGATGTTCTTACTGTTGTTGTTGTTGGTCTTATTGTTGTTCTTGTAGTTGTTGGTGTTCTTTTTTAATTATTGTTGTTCTTTTTTATTATTGTTGTTCTTGTTGTTATTATTGTTAACATTGTTATTATTGTTGTTGTTGTTGATGTTGTTGATGCTGTTGTTCTTGTTGGTATTATTGTTATTATTATTGTTCTTCTTCTTCTTCTTCTTTTTCTTCTTCTTCTTCTTGTTCTTGTTCTGATTCTTGTTCTTGTGCTTGTTGTTTTTCTTGTTGTTGTTGTTATTGTTGTTCTTGATGTTTTTACTGTTGTTGTTGTTCTTATTGTTGTTCTTGATGTTTTTACTGTTGTTTTTGTTCTTATGGTTGTTCTTGATGTTCTTGGTGTTGTTCTTGTTCTTATACTGTAATTTTTTTTATTTTATTTTATTAAAAGACATACAACAACGGTCTTTTTAAAATAACCGTCATTATAGGTAGTTCTAATGCTGTATTTTGTTTTATTTTTTTAAAAGACATACAACAACGGGTATTTAAAATAACCGCCATTATAGCTAGTGCGTTTTCCATTTTATTACAACGTTTACTGGGCCGTCATTGTACATACCGCGTATACAACGACACTCTACATAACAAAGCCTTCGCCCGCGTCATTATATGTCATTTCCAACCGTTACTAAATGGGTTTTTTGTAGTAGTGATAGGTATTGATTCTAGTTTATGAACTCTTGGATGATGAATGTATGATGAAAAACTTTCTTTCTATGGTTTATTCTTTGTGTTGGTTCATGATTGAGAAATGTGTTCTTACTCTCTACCTAGGTTTTTTATCCATCAATGCACATTGGCTAGAGATAGTTATGAGTGTTGATGTTCGTAAATATTGGGGTTAAATATACAAACCCCCCTGCAATGTTAGCGAATTTTGTTTTACCCCCCTCCCTGCCTTTAGGCAACGGTTTTTTCAAAAAAACCGTTGCCAAAACCTACCTTTGGCAACAGTGGGGGGGGGTAAAGCAAAATTCGCTAACATTGCAGGGGGGTTTTGTATACTTTACCCTAAATATTGAACTTGAATGTTGACATTTTGATAGTTTGAGTGAGAGATCATCAAAGGATCAAAATGGTAAAACTCACAATATGTCACTACTACAAAACGACCAAACAACAACGCCAGGCTTACAACGGATAGCCTACTCACCATTGTAATAGATGCATGCTTTTTTTTTAATACCGTTAAAAGGATTTTAATGACGGATAATATTCAAACCGTGGTGAAATGTGAGGCCTTTCACCACAAGTATGTTTTCAACCATCATTATAGGTAGCGCATGGTCATGGGTTCAAGTCCCAGCACCAACATTTATGGTTTTTTTACATATTTTTTCAAAATACCCATAATCTTTCACCAATGGTATGTTTTCAACCGTCATTATAGCCAATAATTTAGTTTTAGGTATTGCACTTCAAAAAATCGGTTTTAGGGAAAGTCGTCTCCTTTTTAAGATCTGTTTCGTGCATCTGAAGCAGAAAAATCGTGCGGTCATTAGTCCCTTACTCTCGAAGAGTTACAGGACTTCACCCTCAAAACCCCAAATTCATCTTTTTTCTATTTTTAATGAATTTTTTACTGTTTTCATAGTCTCAAAAAATTCTAAAAAAATTCTCAAAATTCTTTTTTTACCTAATTAGATTAAATTTCGTGTTTTTAGATTTTTCTGAATTTATTTTAATCATTTTTTCCTATTTTTTCAAAATGCTGACAGACGCTTTCACAACGGGTATTTAAACAAACCGTTGTAATAGGTTGCTTTTTTTACTTATTTTTTCAAAATGATGATAGACCTTTCACCACGGGTAATTTAAACCAACCGTCATTATAGGTAGCGTCTTTTCATGGGTTCAAGTCCCAGCACCAGCATTTTTGGTTTTTTACTTATTTTTTCAATTCACATTACCAACATTATAGGTTGCGTGCATATTGAGTTTATTCACTATCCTTAAACAAATCGTGGTCGTCCATTTAGTGATTATCAACGTCCAAGACACTACAATTAGTGATACGCGTGAAACCTAAAACTTAGACGAACTACATCTTCTACCTCCAAACATCATCTTTCAGTTATGATACTCTATTTCTCCACTAAACCATATTTCAGAACAAATTTCAGAACTCGAGTTAGCAATGTTAGTTGTTGGTGTTCTTTTTTAATTATTGTTGTTCATTTTTATTATTGTTGTTCTTGTTGTTTTTATTGTTATCATTGTTATTATTGTTGTTGTTGTTGATGTTGTTGTTCTTGTTGGTATCATTGTTATTATTATTGTTGTTGTTGTTCTTCTTCTTCTTCTTGTTCTTGTTCTTGTTCTTTTTCTTGTTCTTGTTCTTATTCTTGTTCTTGTTCTTGTTGTTGTTATTGTTGTTGTTGTTGTTCTTGTTGTTGTTCTTATTGTTGTTCTTGATGTTCTTACTGTTGTTGTTGTTGGTCTTATTGTTGTTCTTGTAGTTGTTGGTGTTCTTTTTTAATTATTGTTGTTCTTTTTTATTATTGTTGTTCTTGTTGTTATTATTGTTAACATTGTTATTATTGTTGTTGTTGTTGATGTTGTTGATGCTGTTGTTCTTGTTGGTATTATTGTTATTATTATTGTTCTTCTTCTTCTTCTTCTTCTTCTTCTTCTTCTTCTTCTTGTTCTTGTTCTGATTCTTGTTCTTGTTCTTGTTGTTTTTCTTGTTGTTGTTGTTATTGTTGTTCTTGATGTTTTTACTGTTGTTGTTGTTCTTATTGTTGTTCTTGATGTTTTTACTGTTGTTTTTGTTCTTATGGTTGTTCTTGATGTTCTTGGTGTTGTTCTTGTTCTTATACTGTAATTTTTTTTATTCTATTTTATTAAAAGACATACAACAACGGTCTTTTTAAAATAACCGTCATTATAGGTAGTTCTAATGCTGTATTTTGTTTTATTTTATTAAAAGACATACAACAACGGGTATTTAAAATAACCGTCATTATAGCTAGTGCGTTTTCCATTTTATTACAACGTTTACTGGGCCGTCATTGTACATACCGCGTATACAACGACACTCTACATAACAACGCCTTCGCCCGCGTCATTATATTTGTTATTTCCAACCGTTACTAAATGGGTTTTTTGTAGTAGTGATAGGTATTGATTCTAGTTTATGAACTTTTGGATGATGAATGTATGATGAAAAACTTTCTTTCTATGGTTTATTCTTTGTGTTGGTTCATGATTGAGAAATGTGTTCTTACTCTCTACCTAGGTTTTTTATCCATCAATGCACATTGGCTAGAGATAGTTATGAGTGTTGATGTTCATAAATATTGGGGTTAAATATACAAAACCCCCCTGCAATGTTAGCGAATTTTGTTTTACCCCCCTCCCTGCCTTTAGGCAACGGTTTTTTCAAAAAAACCGTTGCCAAAACCTACCTTTGGCAACAGTGGGGGGGGGGGGGGGGGGTAAAGCAAAATTCGCTAACATTGCAGGGGGGTTTTGTATACTTTACCCTAAATATTGAACTTGAATGTTGACATTTTGATAGTTTGAGTGAGAGATCATCAAAGGATCAAAATGGTAAAACTCACAATATGTCACTACTACAAAACGACCAAACAACAACGCCAGGCTTACAACGGATAGCCTACTCACCATTGTAATAGATGCATGCTTTTTTTTTAATACCATTAAAAGGATATTAATGACGGATAATATTCAAACCGTGGTGAAATGTGAGGCCTTTCACCACAAGTATGTTTTCAACCATCATTATAGGTAGCGCATGGTCATGGGTTCAAGTCCCAGCACCAACATTTATGGTTTTTTTACATATTTTTTCAAAATACCCATAATCTTTCACCAATGGTATGTTTTCAACCGTCATTATAGCCAATAATTTAGTTTTAGGTATTGCACTTCAAAAAATCGGTTTTAGGGAAAGTCGTCTCCTTTTTAAGATCTGTTTCGTGCATCTGAAGCAGAAAAATCGTGCGGTCATTAGTCCCTTACTCTCGAAGAGTTACAGGGCTTCACCCTCAAAACCCCAAATTCATCTTTTTTCTATTTTTAATGAATTTTTTACTGTTTTCATAGTTTCAAAAATGATGATAGACCTTTCACCACGGGTAATTTAAACCAACCGTCATTATAGGTAGCGTCTTTTCATGGGTTCAAGTCCCAGCACCAGCATTTTTGGTTTTTTACTTATTTTTTCAATTCACATTACCAACATTATAGGTTGCGTGCATATTGAGTTTATTCACTATCCTTAAACAAATCGTGGTCGTCCATTTAGTGATTATCAACGTCCAAGACACTACAATTAGTGATACGCGTGAAACCTAAAACTTAGACGAACTACATCTTCTACCTCCAAACATCATCTTTCAGTTACGATACTCTATTTCTCCACTAAACCATATTTCAGAACAAATTTCAGAACTCGAGTTAGCAATGTTAGTTGTTGGTGTTCTTTTTTAATTATTGTTGTTCATTTTTATTATTGTTGTTCTTGTTGTTATTATTGTTATCATTGTTATTATTGTTGTTGTTGTTGATGTTGTTGTTCTTGTTGGTATCATTGTTATTATTATTGTTGTTGTTGTTGTTCTTCTTCTTCTTGTTCTTGTTCTTGTTCTTTTTCTTGTTCTTGTTCTTATTCTTGTTCTTGTTATTGTTGTTGTTGTTGTTCTTGTTGTTGTTCTTATTGTTGTTCTCTATGTTCTTACTGTTGTTGTTGTTGGTCTTATTGTTGTTCTTGTAGTTGTTGGTGTTCTTTTTTAATTATTGTTGTTCTTTTTTATTATTGTTGTTCTTGTTGTTATTATTGTTAACATTGTTATTATTGTTGTTGTTGTTGATGTTGTTGATGTTGTTGTTCTTGTTGGTATTGTTGTTATTATTATTGTTCTTCTTCTTCTTCTTCTTCTTCTTCTTCTTCTTCTTCTTCTTCTTCTTGTTCTTGTTCTGATTCTTGTTCTTGTTCTTGTTGTTTTTCTTGTTGTTGTTGTTATTGTTGTCCTTAATGTTTTTACAGTTGTTGTTGTTCTTATTGTTGTTCTTGATGTTTTTACTGTTGTTTTTGTTCTTATTGTTGTTCTTGATGTTCTTGCTGTTGTTCTTGTTCTAATACTGTAATTTTTTTTATTTTATTTTATTAAAAGACATACAACAACGGTCTTTTTAAAATAACCGTCATTATAGGTAGTTCTAATGCTGTATTTTGTTTTATTTTATTAAAAGACATACAACAACGGGTATTTAAAATAACCGTCATAATAGCTAGCGCGTTTTCCATTTTATTACAACGTTTACTGGGCCGTCATTGTACATACCGCGTATACAACGACATTCTACAAAACAACGCCTTCGCCCGCGTCATTATATGTCATTTCCAACCGTTACTAAATGGGTTTTTTATAGTAGTGATAGCTATTGATTCAAGTTTATGAACTCTTGGATGATGAATGTATGATGAGAAACTTTCTTTCTATGGTTTATTCTTTGTGTTGGTTCATGATTGAGAAATGTGTTCTTACTCTCTACCTAGGTTTTTCATCCATCAATGCACATTGGCTAGAGATAGTTATGAGTGTTGATGTTCATAAATATTGAACTTGAATGTTGACATTTTGATAGTTTGAGTGAGAGATCATCAAAGGATCAAAATGGTAAAACTCACAATATGTCACTATTACAAAACGACCAAACAACAACGCCAGGCTTACAACGGATAGCCTACTCACCATTGTAATAGATGCATGCTTTTTTTTAATATCGTTAAAAGGATTTTAATGACGGATAATATTCAAACCGTGGTGAAATGTGAGGCCTTGCACCACAAGTATGTTTTCAACCATCATTATAGGTAGCGCATGGTCATGGGTTCAAGTCCCAGCACTTACATTTATGGGTTTCTTACATATTTTTTCAAAATACCCACAACCTTTCACCACAAGTATGTTTTCAACCATCATTATAGGTAGCGCATGGTCATGGGTTCAAGTCCCAGCACCAACATTTATGGTTTTTTTTACATATTTTTTCAAAATACCCATAACCTTTCACCACTGGTATGTTTTCAACCGTCATTATAGCCAATAATTTAGTTTTAGGAATTGCACTTCAAAAAATCGGTTTTAGGGAAAGTCGTTTCCTTTTTAAGATCTGTTTCGTGCATCTGTAGCAGAAAAATCGTGCGGTCATTAGTCCCTTACTCTCGAAGAGTTACAGGACTTCACCCTCAAAACCCCAAATTCATCTTTTTTCTATTTTTAATGAATTTTTTACTGTTTTCATAGTCTCAAAAAATTCTAAAAAAATTCTCAAAATTCTTATTTTACCTAATTAGATTAAATTTCGTGTTTTTAGATTTTTTTGAATTTATTTTAATCATTTTTTCCTATTTTTTCAAAATGCTGACAGACCCTTTCACAACGGGTATTTAAACAAACCGTTGTAATAGGTTGCTTTTTTTACTTATTTTTTCAAAATGATGATAGACCTTTCACCACGGGTAATTTAAACCAACCGTCATTATAGGTAGCGTCTTTTCATGGGTTCAAGTCCCAGCACCAGCATTTTTGGTTTTTTACTTATTTTTTCAATTCACATTACCAACATTATAGGTTGCGTGCATATTGAGTTTATTCACTATCCTTAAACAAATCGTGGTCGTCCATTTAGTGATTATCAACGTCCAAGACACTACAATTAGTGATACGCGTGAAACCTAAAACTTAGAAGAACTACATCTTCTACCTCCAAACATCATCTTTCAGTTACGATACTCTATTTCTCCACTAAACCATATTTCAGAACAAATTTCAGAACTCGAGTTAGCCATGTTAGTTGTTGGTGTTCTTTTTTAATTATTGTTGTTCATTTTTATTATTGTTGTTCTTGTTGTTATTATTGTTATCATTGTTATTATTGTTGTTGTTGTTGATGTTGTTGTTCTTGTTGGTATCATTGTTATTATTATTGTTGATGTTGTTGTTGTTGTTCTTCTTGTTCTTGTTCTTGTTCTTTTTCTTGTTCTTGTTCTTATTCTTGTTGTTGTTATTTTTGTTGTTATTGTTGTTGTTGTTGTTGTTGTTGTTGTTGTTGTTCTTATTGTTGTTCTTGATGTTCTTACTGTTGTTGTTGTTGGTCTTATTGTTGTTCTTGTAGTTGTTGGTGTTCTATTTTAATTATTGTTGTTCTTTTTTATTATTGTTGTTCTTGTTGTTATTATTGTTAACCTTGTTATTATTGTTGTTGTTGTTGATGTTGTTGATGTTGTTGTTCTTGTTGGTATTATTGTTATTATTATTGCTCTTCTTCTTCTTCTTCTTCTTCTTCTTCTTCTTCTTCTTCTTGTTCTTGTTCGTGTTCTTGTTGTTTTTCTTGTTGTTGTTGTTATTGTTGTTCTTGATGTTTTTACTGTTGTTGTTGTTCTTGATATTTTTACTGTTGTTTTTGTTCTTATTGTTGTTCTTGATGTTCTTGCTGTTGTTCTCGTTCTAATACTGTAATTTTTTTATTTTATTTTATTAAAAGACATACAACAACGGTCTTTTTAAAATAACCGTCATTATAGGTAGTTCTAATGCTGTATTTTGTTTTATTTTATTAAAAGACATACAACAACGGGTATTTAAAATAACCGTCATTATAGGTAGCGCGTTTTCCATTTTATTACAACGTTTGCTGGGCCGTCACTGTACATACCGCGTATACAACGACACTCTACATAACAACGCCTTCGCCCGCGTCATTATATGTCATTTCCAACGGTTACTAAATAGGTTTTTGTAGTAGTGATAGGTATTGATTCTAGTTTATGAACTCTTGGATGATGAATGTATGATGAAAAACCTTCTTTCTATGGTTTATTCTTTGTGTTGGTTCATGATTGAGAAATGTGTTCTTACTCTCTACCTAGGTTTTTCATCCATCAATGCACATTGGCTAGAGATAGTTATGAGTGTTGATGTTCATAAATATTGAACTTGAATATTGACATTTTGATAGTTTGAGTGAGAGATCATCAACGGATCAAAATGGTAAAACTCACAATATGTCACTTCTACAAAACGACCAAACAACAACGCCAGGCTTACAACGGATAGCCTACTCACCATTGTAATAGATGCACGCTTTTTTTTTTAATATCGTTAAAAGGATTTTAATGACGGATAATATTCAAACCGTGGTGAAATGTGAGGCCTTTCACCACAAATATGTTTTCAACCATCATTATAGGTAGCGCATGGTCATGGGTTCAAGTCCCAGCACTAACATTTATGGTTTTCTTACATATTTTTTCAAAATACCCACAACCTTTCACCACATGAATGTTTTCAACCGTCATTATAGGTAGCGCATGGTCATGGGTTCAAGTTCCAGCACCAACATTTATGGTTTTTTTAAATATTTTTTCAAAATACCCACAACCTTTCACCACTGGTATGTATTCAACCGTCATTATAGCCAATGATTTAGTTTTAGGTATTGCACTTCAAAAAATAGGTTTTAGGGAAAGTCGTCTCCTTTTTAAGATATGTTTCGTGCATCTGAAGCAGAAAAATCGTGCGGTCATTAGTCCCTTACACTAGAAGAGTTACGGGACTTCACCCTGAAAACCCCAAATTCACCTTTTTTCTATTTTTAATGAATTTTTTTACTATTTTCATACTCTCAAAAAATTCAAAAAAAATTCTCAAAATTCTTATTTTACCTTATTAGATTAAATTTCGTGTTTTTTGATTTTTCTGAATTTATTTTAATCATTTTTTCCTATTTTTTCAAAATGCTGACACACCCTTTCCCAACGGGTATTTAAACCAACCGTTGTAATAGGTAGCTTTTTTTACTTATTTTTTCAAAATGAAGACAGACCTTTCACCACAGGTAATTTAAACCAACCGTCATTATAGGTAGCATCTTTGCTTGGGTTCAAATCCCAGCACCAGGATTTTTGGTTTTTTACTTATTTTTTCAATTCACATTACCAACATTATAGGTTGCGTTCATATTGAGTTTATTCACTATCCTTAAACAAATCTTGGTCGTCCATTTAGTGATTATCAACGGCCAAGACTCTACTATTAGTGATCCGTGTGAAACCTAAAACTTAGACGAACTACATCTTCTACCTCCGAACATCATCTTTCAGTTACGATACTCTATTTCTCCATTAAACCATATTTTAGAACAAATTTTAGAACTCGAGTTAGCAATGTTAGTTGTTGGTGTTCTTTTTAAATTATTGTTGTTCTTGTTGTTATTATTGTTATCGTTGTTATTATTGTTCTTGTTGTTGATGTTGTCGATGTTGTTGTTCTTGTTGGTATTATTGTTATTATTATTGTTCTTCTTCTTCTTCTTGTTCTTCTTCTTCTTCTTCTTCTTCTTCTTCTTCTTCTTGTTCTTGTTCTTGTTCTTGTTCTTATTCTTGTTCTTGTTGTTGTTGTTGTTGTTCTTATTGTTGTTCTTGATGTTCTTACTGTTGTTTTTGTTCTTATTGTTGTTCTTGATGTTCTTGTTGTTGTTCTTGTTCTAATTCTGCAATTTTTTTATTTTATTTTATTAAAAGACATACAACAACGGTCTTTTTAAAATAACCGTCATTATAGGTAGTTCTAATGCTGTATTTTATTTTATTAAAAGACATACAACAACGGGTATTTAAAATAACCGTCATTATAGGTAGCGAGTTTTCCATTTTATTACAACGGTTACTGAGCCGTCATTGTACGTACCGCGTATACAACAACACTCTACATAACAACGCCTTCGCCCGCGTCATTGTATGTCATTTCCAACCATTGTTATTATTGTTAACATTGTTATTATTGTTGTTGTTGTTGATGTTGTTGATGTTGTTGTTCTTGTTGGTATTGTTGTTATTATTATTGTTCTTCTTCTTCTTCTTCTTCTTCTTCTTCTTCTTCTTCTTCTTCTTCTTGTTCTTGTTCTGATTCTTGTTCTTGTTCTTGTTGTTTTTCTTGTTGTTGTTGTTATTGTTGTCCTTAATGTTTTTACAGTTGTTGTTGTTCTTATTGTTGTTCTTGATGTTTTTACTGTTGTTTTTGTTCTTATTGTTGTTCTTGATGTTCTTGCTGTTGTTCTTGTTCTAATACTGTAATTTTTTTTATTTTATTTTATTAAAAGACATACAACAACGGTCTTTTTAAAATAACCGTCATTATAGGTAGTTCTAATGCTGTATTTTGTTTTATTTTATTAAAAGACATACAACAACGGGTATTTAAAATAACCGTCATAATAGCTAGCGCGTTTTCCATTTTATTACAACGTTTACTGGGCCGTCATTGTACATACCGCGTATACAACGACATTCTACAAAACAACGCCTTCGCCCGCGTCATTATATGTCATTTCCAACCGTTACTAAATGGGTTTTTTATAGTAGTGATAGCTATTGATTCAAGTTTATGAACTCTTGGATGATGAATGTATGATGAAAATCTTTCTTTCTATGGTTTATTCTTTGTGTTGGTTCAGGATTGAGAAATGTGTTCTTACGCTTTACCTAGGTTTTCATCCATCAATGCACATTGGCTAGAGATAGTTATGAGTGTTGATGTTCAAAAATATTGAACTTGAATGTTGACATTTTGATAGTTTGAGTGAGAGATCATCAAAGGATCAAAATGGTAAAATCACAATATGTCACTACTACAAAACGCGCAAACAACAACGCCAGGCTTACAAGGGATTGCCTATTCACTATCGTAATAGATGCGCCCTTTTTTTTTAATATCGTTAAAAGGATTTTAATGAGGGCTAATATTCAAACCGTGGTGAAATGTGTGGCCTTTCACCACAGGTATGTTTTCAACCGTCATTATAGGTAGTGCATGGCCATGGGTTCAAGTCCCAGCACCAACATTTATGGTTTTCTTATATATTTTTTCAAAATACCCACAACCTTTCACCACTGGTATGTTTTCAACCGTCATTAAAGGTAGCGCATGGTCATGGGTTCAAGTCCCAGCACCAACATTTATGGTTTTTTACATATTTTTTTAAAATACGCACAACCTTTCACCACTGGTATGTTTTCAATCGTCATTATAGCCAATAATTTAGTTTTAGGTATTGCACTTCAAAAAATCGATTTTAGGGAAAGTCGTCTCCTATTTAAGATCTGTTTCGTGCATCTGAAGCAGAAAAATCGTGCGGTCATTAGTCCCTTACACTGGAAGAGTTACGGGACTTCATCCTCAAAACCCCAAATTCATCTTTTTTATATTTTTAATGAATTTTTTATTGTTTTCATAGTCTCAAAAAATTCTAAAAAAATTCTCAATATTCTTATTTTACCTATATAGATTAGTTTTCGTGCTTTTAGATTTTTCTGAATTTATTTTAATCATTTTTTCCTATTTTTTCAAAATGCTGACATACCCTTTCACAAAGGGTATTTAAACCAACTGTTGTAATAGGTAGCTTTTTTTACTTATTTTTTCAAAATGATGACAGACCTTTCACCACGGGTAATTTAAACCAACCGTCATTATAGGTAGCGTCTTTTCATGGGTTCAAATCCCAGCACCAACATTTTTGGTTTTTTCCTTATTTTTTCAATTCACATTACCAACATTATAGGTTGTGTTCATAATGAGTTTATTCACTATCCTTAAACAAATCTTGGTCGTCCATTTAGTGATTATCAACGGCCAAGACACTACTATTAGTGATCCGCGTGAAACCTAAAACTTAGATGAACTACATCTTCTACCTCCAAACATCATATTTCAGTTATGATACTCTATTTCGCCACTAAACCATATTTCAGAACTCGAGTTAGCAATGTTAGTTGTTGTTGTTCTTGTTTAATTATTGTAGTTCTTTTTTATTATTGTTGTTCTTGTTGTTATTATTGTTATCATTGTTATTATTGTTGTTGTTGTTGATGTTGTTGTTCTTGTTAGTATCATTGTTATTATTATTGTTGTTGTTGTTGTTCTTCTTATTCTTGTTCTTGTTCTTGTTCTTGTTCTTGTTCTTGTTCTTGTTCTTGTTCTTGTTGTTGTTGTTGTTGTTGTTGTTGTTGTTGTTCTCATTGTTGTTCTTGATGTTTTTACTGTTGTTGTTGTTGTTGTCGTTCTTATTGTTGTTCTTGTAGTTGTTGGTGTTCTTTTTTAATTATTGTTGTTCTTTTCTGTTATTATTGTTGTTGATGTTGTTGTTCTTGTTGGTATTATTGTTATTATTATTGTTCTTCTTCTTCTTCTTTTTCTATTTGTTCTTGTTCTGATTCTTGTTCTTGTTCTTGTTGTTGTTATTGTTGTTGTTGTTGTTCTCATTGTTGTTCTTGATGTTCTTACTGTTGTTGTTGTTGTTCTTATTGTTGTTCTTGTAATTATTGGTGTTCTTTTTTAATTATTGTTGTTCTTTTTTATTATTGTTGTTCTTGTTGTTATTCTTGTTCTTGTTCTTATTCTTGTTCTTGTTCTTGTTGTTTTTCTTGTTGTTGTCGTTGTTCTTAATGTCGTTCTTGATTTTCTTACTGTTGTTGTTGTTCTTATTGTTGTTATTGATGTTCTTATTGTTGTTTTTGTTCTTATTGTTGTTCTTGATGTTCTTACTGTTGTACTTGTTCTAATACTGCAATTTTTTAATTTTATTTTATTAAAAGACATACAACAACGGTCTTTTCAAAATAACCGTCATTATAGGTAGTTCTAATGCTGTATTTTATTAAAAGACATATAACAACGGGTATTTAAAATAACCGTCATTATAGGTAGCGCGTTTTCCATTTTATTACAACGATTACTGGGCCGTCATTGTATGTACCGCGTATACAACAACACTCTACATAACAACCCCTTCGCCCGCGTCACTTTATATCATTTCCAACAGTTTTTAAATGGGTTTTTTATAGTAGTGATAGGTATAGATTCTAGCTTATGAACTCTTGGATGATGAAAGTATGATGAAAAACTTTCTTTCTATGGTTTATTCTTTGTGTTGGTTCATGATTGAGAAATGTGTTCTTACGCTTTACCTAGGTTTTTCATCCATCAATGCACATTGGCTAGAGATAGTTATGAGTGATGATGTTCATAAAATTTGAACTTGAATGTGGACATTTTGATAGTTTGAGTGAGAGATCATTAAAGGATCAAAATGGTAAAAGTCACAATATGTCACTACTACAAAACGCGCAAACAACAATGCCAGGCTTACAAGGGATTGCCTATTCACCATCGTAATAGATGCGCCCTTTTTTTTAATATCGTTAAAAGGCTTTTAATGAAGGCTAATATTCAAACCGTGGTGAAATGTGTGGCCTTTCACCACAGGTATGTTTTCAACCGTCATTATAGTTAGTGCATGGCCATGGGTTCAAGTCCCAGCACCAACATTTATGGTTTTCTTATATATTTATTCAAAATACCCACAACCTTTCACCACAGGTATGTTTTCAACCATCATTAAAGGTAGCGCATGGTCATGGGTTCAAGTCCCAGCACCAACATTTATGGTTTTTTACATATTTTTTTAAAATACGCACAACCTTTCACCACTGGTATGTTTTCAATCGTCATTATAGCCAATAATTTAGTTTTAGGTATTGCACTTCAAAAAATCGATTTTAGGGAAAGTCGTCTCCTATTTAAGATATGTTTCGTGCATCTGAAGCAGAAAATCGTGCGGTCATCAGTCCCTTACACTGGAAGAGTTACGGGACTTCACCCTCAAAACCCCAAATTCATCTTTTTTATATTTTTAATGAATTTTTTATTGTTTTCATAGTCTCAAAAAATTCTAAAATTTTTTTCAATATTCTTATTTTACCTATATAGATTAGTTTTCGTGCTTTTAGATTTTTCTGAATTTATTTTAATCATTTTTTCCTATTTTTTCAAAATGCTGGCACACCCTTTCCCAACGGGTATTTAAACCAACCGTTGTAATAGGTAGCTTTTTTTACTTATTTTTTCAAAATGATGACAGACCTTTCACCACGGGTAATTTAAACCAACCGTCATTATAGGTAGCGTCTTTTCCTGGGTTCAAATCCCAGCACCAACATTTTTGGTTTTTTACTTATTTTTTCAATTCACATTACCAACATTATAGGCTGTGTTCATAATGAGTTTATTCACTATCCTTAAACAAATCTTGGTCGTCCATTTAGTGATTATCAACGGCCAAGACACTACTATTAGTGATCCGCGTGAAACCTAAAACTTAGATGAACTACATCTTCTACCTCCAAACATCATATTTCAGTTATGATACTCTATTTCGCCACTAAACCATATTTCAGAACACGAGTTAGCAATGTTAGTTGTTGGTGTTCTTGTTTAATTATTGTAGTTCTTTTTTATTATTGTTGCTCTTGTTGTAATAATTGTTATCATTGTTATTATTGTTGCTGTTGGTGATGTTGTTGTTCTTGTTAGTATCATTGTTATTATTATAGTTGTTGTTGTTGTTCTTCTTATTCTTGTTCTTGTTCTTGTTCTTGTTCTTGTTCTTGTTCTTATTCTTGTTCTTGTTGTTGTTGTTGTTATTGTTGTTGTTGTTGTTCTCATTGTTGTTCTTGATGTTATTACTGTTGTTGTTGTTGTTGTTGTTCTTATTGTTGTTCTTGTAGTTGTTGGTGTTCTTTTTTAATTATTGTTGTTCTTTTCTATTATTGTTGTTCTTGTTGTTATTATTGTTAACATTGTTATTATTGTTGTTGATGTTGTTGTTCTTGTTGGTATTATTGTTATTATTATTGTTCTTCTTCTTCTTCTTCTTCTATTTGTTCTTGTTCAGATTCTTGTTCTTGTTCTTGTTGTTGTTATTGTTGTTGTTGTTGTTCTCATTGTTGTTCTTGATGTTCTTACTGTTGTTGTTGTAGTTCTTATTGTTGTTCTTGTAATCGTTGGTGTTCTTTTTTAATTATTGTTGTTCTTTTTTATTATTGTTGTTCTTGTTGTTATTATTGTTATCATTGATATTATTGTTGTTGTTGTTGATGTTGTTGATGTTGTTGTTGTTCTTGTTGGTATTATTGTTATTATTATTGTTCTTCTTCTTCTTCTTCTTCTTCTTCTTCTTCTTCTTGGTCTTGTTCTTGTTCTTATTCTTGTTCTTGTTCTTGTTGTTTTTCTTGTTGTTGTCGTTGTTCTTAATGTCGTTCTTGATTTTCTTACTGTTGTTGTTGTTCTTATTGTTGTTCTTGATGTTCATATTGTTGTTTTTGTTCTTATTGTTGTTCTTGATGTTCTTACTGTTGTACTTGTTCTAATACTGCAATTTTTAAATTTTATTTTATTAAAAGACATACAACAACGGTCTTTTCAAAATAACCGTCATTATAGGTAGTTCTAATGCTGTATTTTATATTATTTTATTAAAAGACATACAACAACGGGTATTTAAAATAACCGTCATTATAGGTAGCGCGTTTTCCATTTTATTACAACGATTACTGGGCCGTCATTGTATGTACCGCGTATACAACAACACTCTACATAACAACCCCTTCGCCCGCGTCACTTTATATCATTTCCAACAGTTTTTAAATGGGTTTTTTATAGAAGTGATAGGTATAGATTCTAGCTTATGAACTCTTGGATGATGAAAGTATGATGAAAAACTTTCTTTCTATGGTTTATTCTTTGTGTTGGTTCATGATTGAGAAATGTGTTCTTACGCTTTACCTAGGTTTTTCATCCATCAATGCACATTGGCTAGAGATAGTTATGAGTGTTGATGTTCATAAAATTTGAACTTGAATGTGGACATTTTGATAGTTTGAGTGAGAGATCATTAAAGGATCAAAATGGTAAAAGTCACAATATGTCACTACTACAAAACGCGCAAACAACAATGCCAGGCTTACAAGGGATTGCCTATTCACCATCGTAATAGATGCGCCCTTTTTTTTAATATCGTTAAAAGGCTTTTAATGAAGGCTAATATTCAAACCGTGGTGAAATGTGTGGCCTTTCACCACAGGTATGTTTTCAACGGTCATTATAGTTAGTGCATGGCCATGGGTTCAAGTCCCAGCGCCAACATTTATGGTTTTCTTATATATTTTTTCAAAATACCCACAACCTTTCACCACAGGTATGTTTTCAACCGTCATTAAAGGTAGCGCATGGTCATGGGTTCAAGTCCCAGCACCAACATTTATGGTTTTTTACATATTTTTTTAAAATACGCACAACCTTTCACCACTGGTATGTTTTCAATCGTCATTATAGCCAATAATTTAGTTTTAGGTATTGCACTTCAAAAAATCGATTTTAGGGAAAGTCGTCTCCTATTTAAGATATGTTTCGTGCATCTGAAGCAGAAAAATCGTGCGGTCATCAGTCCCTTACACTGGAAGAGTTACGGGACTTCACCCTCAAAACCCCAAATTCATCTTTTTTATATTTTTAATGAATTTTTTATTGTTTTCATAGTCTCAAAAAATTCTAAAATTTTTTTCAATATTCTTATTTTACCTATATAGATTAGTTTTCGTGCTTTTAGATTTTTCTGAATTTATTTTAATCATTTTTTCCTATTTTTTCAAAATGCTGGCACACCCTTTCCCAACGGGTATTTAAACCAACCGTTGTAATAGGTAGCTTTTTTTACTTATTTTTTCAAAATGATGACAGACCTTTCACCACGGGTAATTTAAACCAACCGTCATTATAGGTAGCGTCTTTTCATGGGTTCAAATCCCAGCACCAACATTTTTGGTTTTTTACTTATTTTTTCAATTCACATTACCAACATTATAGGCTGTGTTCATAATGAGTTTATTCACTATCCTTAAACAAATCTTGGTCGTCCATTTAGTGATTATCAACGGCCAAGACACTACTATTAGTGATCCGCGTGAAACCTAAAACTTAGATGAACTACATCTTCTACCTCCAAACATCATATTTCAGTTATGATACTCTATTTCGCCACTAAACCATATTTCAGAACTCGAGTTAGCAATGTTAGTTGTTGGTGTTCTTGTTTAATTATTGTAGTTCTTTTTTATTATTGTTGCTCTTGTTGTTATTATTGTTATCATTGTTATTATTGTTGCTGTTGTTGATGTTGTTGTTCTTGTTAGTATCATTGTTATTATTATTGTTGTTGTTGTTGTTCTTCTTATTCTTGTTCTTGTTCTTGTTCTTGTTCTTGTTCTTGTTCTTATTCTTGTTCTTGTTGTTGTTGTTGTTATTGTTGTTGTTGTTGTTCTCATTGTTGTTCTTGATGTTCTTACTGTTGTTGTTGTTGTTGTTGTTCTTATTGTTGTTCTTGTAGTTGTTGGTGTTCTTTTTTAATTATTGTTGTTCTTTTCTATTATTGTTGTTCTTGTTGTTATTATTGTTAACATTGTTATTATTGTTGTTGATGTTGTTGTTCTTGTTGGTATTATTGTTATTATTATTGTTCTGCTTCTTCTTCTTCTTCTATTTGTTCTTGTTCAGATTCTTGTTCTTGTTCTTGTTGTTGTTATTGTTGTTGTTGTTGTTCTCATTGTTGTTCTTGATGTTCTTACTGTTGTTGTTGTAGTTCTTATTGTTGTTCTTGTAATCGTTGGTGTTCTTTTTTAATTATTGTTGTTCTTTTTTATTATTGTTGTTCTTGTTGTTATTATTGTTATCATTGATATTATTGTTGTTGTTGTTGATGTTGTTGATGTTGTTGTTGTTCTTGTTGGTATTATTGTTATTATTATTGTTCTTCTTCTTCTTCTTCTTCTTCTTCTTCTTCTTCTTCTTCTTCTTCTTGTTCTTGTTCTTATTCTTGTTCTTGTTCTTGTTGTTTTTCTTGTTGTTGTCGTTGTTCTTAATGTCGTTCTTGATTTTCTTACTGTTGTTGTTGTTCTTATTGTTGTTCTTGATGTTCTTATTGTTGTTTTTGTTCTTATTGTTGTTCTTGATGTTCTTACTGTTGTACTTGTTCTAATACTGCAATTTTTAAATTTTATTTTATTAAAAGACATACAACAACGGTCTTTTCAAAATAACCGTCATTATAGGTAGTTCTAATGCTGTATTTTATATTATTTTATTAAAAGACATACAACAACGGGTATTTAAAATAACCGTCATTATAGGTAGCGCGTTTTCCATTTTATTACAACGATTACTGGGCCGTCATTGTATGTACCGCGTATACAACAACACTCTACATAACAACCCCTTCGCCCGCGTCACTTTATATCATTTCCAACAGTTTTTAAATGGGTTTTTTATAGTAGTGATAGGTATAGATTCTAGCTTATGAACTCTTGGATGATGAAAGTATGATGAAAAACTTTCTTTCTATGGTTTATTCTTTGTGTTGGTTCATGATTGAGAAATGTGTTCTTACGCTTTACCTAGGTTTTTCATCCATCAATGCACATTGGCTAGAGATAGTTATGAGTGTTGATGTTCATAAATTTTGAACTTGAATGTTGACATTTTGATAGTTTGAGTGAGAGATCATTAAAGGATCAAAATAGTAAAATTCACAATATGTCACTACTACAAAACGCGCAAACAACAATGCCAGGCTTACAAGGGATTGCCTATTCACCATCGTAATAGATGCGCCCTTTTTTTTAATATCGTTAAAAGGCTTTTAATGAAGGCTAATATTCAAACCGTGGTGAAATGTGTGGCCTTTCACCACAGGTATGTTTTCAACCGTCATTATAGGTAGTGCATGGCCATGGGTTCAAGTCCCAGCACCAACATTTATGGTTTTCTTATATATTTTTTCAAAATACCCACAACCTTTTACCACAGGTATGTTTTCAACCGTCATTAAAGGTAGCGCATGGTCATGGGTTCAAGTCCCAGCACCAACATTTATGGTTTTTTACATATTTTTTTAAAATACGCACAACCTTTCACCACTGGTATGTTTTCAATCGTCATTATAGCCAATAATTTAGTTTTAGGTATTGCACTTCAAAAAATCGATTTTAGGGAAAGTCGTCTCCTATTTAAGATCTGTTTCGTGCATCTGAAGCAGAAAAATCGTGCGGTCATCAGTCCCTTACACTGGAAGAGTTACGGGACTTCACCCTCAAAACCCCAAATTCATCTTTTTTATATTTTTAATGAATTTTTTATTGTTTTCATAGTCTCAAAAAATTTTAAATTTTTTTTCAATATTCTTATTTTACCTATATAGATTAGTTTTCGTGCTTTTAGATTTTTCTGAATTTATTTTAATCATTTTTTCCTATTTTTTCAAAATGCTGGCAGACCCTTTCACAAAGGGTATTTAAACCAACTGTTGTAATAGGTAGCTTTTTTTACTTATTTTTTCAAAATGATGACAGACCTTTCACCACGGGTAATTTAAACCAACCGTCATTATAGGTAGCGTCTTTTCATGGGTTCAAATCCCTGCACCAACATTTTTGGTTTTTTACTTATTTTTTCAATTCACATTACCAACATTATAGGTTGTGTTCATAATGAGTTTATTCACTATCCTTAAACAAATCTTAGTCGTCCATTTAGTGATTATCAACGGCCAAGACACTACTATTAGTGATCCGCGTGAAACCTAAAACTTAGATGAACTACATCTTCTACCTCCAAACATCATATTTCAGTTATGATACTCTATTTCGCCACTAAACCATATTTCAGAACTCGAGTTAGCAATGTTAGTTGTTGGTGTTCTTGTTTAATTATTGTAGTTCTTTTTTATTATTGTTGTTCTTGTTGTTATTATTGTTATCATTGTTATTATTGTTGCTGTTGTTGATGTTGTTGTTCTTGTTAGTATCATTGTTATTATTATTGTTGTTGTTGTTGTTCTTCTTATTCTTGTTCTTGTTCTTGTTCTTGTTCTTGTTCTTATTCTTGTTCTTGTTGTTGTTGTTGTTATTGTTGTTGTTGTTGTTCTCATTGTTGTTCTTGATGTTCTTACTGTTGTTGTTGTTGTTGTTGTTCTTATTGTTGTTCTTGTAGTTGTTGGTGTTCTTTTTTAATTATTGTTGTTCTTTTCTATTATTGTTGTTCTTGTTGTTAATATTGTTAACATTGTTATTATTGTTGTTGATGTTGTTGTTCTTGTTGGTATTATTGTTATTATTATTGTTCTTCTTCTTCTTCTTCTTCTATTTGTTCTTGTTCTGATTCTTGTTCTTGTTCTTGTTGTTGTTATTGTTGTTGTTGTTGTTCTCATTGTTGTTCTTGATGTTCTTACTGTTGTTGTTGTAGTTCTTATTGTTGTTCTTGTAATCGTTGGTGTTCTTTTTTAATTATTGTTGTTCTTTTTTATTATTGTTGTTCTTGTTGTTTTTATTGTTATCATTGATATTATTGTTGTTGTTGTTGATGTTGTTGATGTTGTTGTTGTTCTTGTTGGTATTATTGTTATTATTATTGTTCTTCTTCTTCTTCTTCTTCTTCTTCTTCTTCTTCTTCTTCTTCTTCTTGTTCTTGTTCTTGTTCTTATTCTTGTTCTTGTTCTTGTTGTTTTTCTTGTTGTTGTCGTTGTTCTTAATGTCGTTCTTGATTTTCTTACTGTTGTTGTTGTTCTTATTGTTGTTCTTGATGTTCTTATTGTTGTTTTTGTTCTTATTGTTGTTCTTGATGTTCTTACTGTTGTACTTGTTCTAATACTGCAATTTTTTAATTTTATTTTATTAAAAGACATACAACAACGGTCTTTTCAAAATAACCGTCATTATAGGTAGTTCTAATGCTGTATTTTATATTATTTTATTAAAAGACATACAACAACAGGTATTTAAAATAACCGTCATTATAGGTAGCGCGTTTTCCATTTTATTACAACGATTACTGGGCCGTCATTGTATGTACCGCGTATACAACAACACTCTACATAACAACCCCTTTGCCCGCGTCACTTTATATCATTTCCAAGAGTTTTTAAATGGGTTTTTTATAGTAGTGATAGGTATAGATTCTAGCTTATGAACTCTTGGATGATGAAAGTATGATGAAAAACTTTCTTTCTATGGTTTATTCTTTGTGTTGGTTCATGATTGAGAAATGTGTTCTTACGCTTTACCTAGGTTTTTCATCCATCAATGCACATTGGCTAGAGATAGTTATGAGTGTTGATGTTCATAAATTTTGAACTTGAATGTTGACATTTTGATAGTTTGAGTGAGAGATCATTAAAGGATCAAAATGGTAAAATTCACAATATGTCACTACTACAAAACGCGCAAACAACAATGCCAGGCTTACAAGGGATTGCCTATTCACCATCGTAATAGATGCGCCCTTTTTTTTAATATCGTTAAAAGGCTTTTAATGAAGGCTAATATTCAAACCGTGGTGAAATGTGTGGCCTTTCACCACAGGTATGTTTTCAACCGTCATTATAGGTAGTGCATGGCCATGGGTTCAAGTCCCAGCACCAACATTTATGGTTTTCTTATATATTTTTTCAAAATACCAACAACCTTTCACCACAGGTATGTTTTCAACCGTCATTAAAGGTAGCGCATGGTCATGGGTTCAAGTCCCAGCACCAACATTTATGGTTTTTTACATATTTTTTAAAAATACGCACAACCTTTCACCACGGGTATGTTTTCAATCGTCATTATAGCCAATAATTTAGTTTTAGGTATTGCACTTCAAAAAATCGATTTTAGGGAAAGTCGTCTCCTATTTAAGATCTGTTTCGTGCATCTGAAGCAGAAAAATCGTGCGGTCATCAGTCCCTTACACTGGAAGAGTTACGGGACTTCACCCTCAAAACCCCAAATTCATCTTTTTTATATTTTTAATGAATTTTTTATTGTTTTCATAGTCTCAAAAAATTCTAAATTTTTTTTCAATATTCTTATTTTACCTATATAGATTAGTTTTCGTGCTTTTAGATTTTTCTGAATTTATTTTAATCATTTTTTCCTATTTTTTCAAAATGCTGGCAGACCCTTTCACAAAGGGTATTTAAACCAACTGCTGTAATAGGTAGCTTTTTTTACTTATTTTTTCAAAATGATGACAGACCTTTCACCACGGGTAATTTAAACCAACCGTCATTATAGGTAGCGTCTTTTCATGGGTTCAAATCCCAGCACCAACATTTTTGGTTTTTTACTTATTTTTTCAATTCACATTACCAACATTATAGGTTGTGTTCATAATGAGTTTATTCACTATCCTTAAACAAATCTTGGTCGTCCATTTAGTGATTATCAACGGCCAAGACACTACTATTAGTGATCCGCGTGAAACCTAAAACTTAGATGAACTACATCTTCTACCTCCAAACATCATATTTCAGTTATGATACTCTATTTCGCCACTAAACCATATTTCAGAACTCGAGTTAGCAATGTTAGTTGTTGGTGTTCTTGTTTAATTATTGTAGTTCTTTTTTATTATTGTTGTTCTTGTTGTTATTATTGTTATCATTGTTATTATTGTTGCTGTTGTTGATGTTGTTGTTCTTGTTAGTATCATTGTTATTATTATTGTTGTTGTTGTTGTTCTTCTTATTCTTGTTCTTGTTCTTGTTCTTGTTCTTGTTCTTGTTCTTGTTCTTATTCTTGTTCTTGTTGTTGTTGTTGTTATTGTTGTTGTTGTTGTTCTCATTGTTGTTCTTGATGTTCTTACTGTTGTTGTTGTTGTTGTTGTTCTTATTGTTGTTCTTGTAGTTGTTGGTGTTCTTTTTTAATTATTGTTGTTCTTTTCTATTATTGTTGTTCTTGTTGTTATTATTGTTAACATTGTTATTATTGTTGTTGATGTTGTTGTTCTTGTTGGTATTATTGTTATTATTATTGTTCTTCTTCTTCTTCTTCTATTTGTTCTTGTTCTGATTCTTGTTCTTGTTCTTGTTGTTGTTATTGTTGTTGTTGTTGTTCTCATTGTTGTTCTTGATGTTCATACTGTTGTTGTGGTTGTTCTTATTGTTGTTCTTGTAATCGTTGGTGTTCTTTTTTAATTATTGTTGTTCTTTTTTATTATTGTTGTTCTTGTTGTTATTATTGTTATCATTGATATTATTGTTGTTGTTGTTGATGTTGTTGATGTTGTTGTTATTCTTGTTGGTATTATTGTTATTATTATTGTTCTTCTTCTTCTTCTTCTGCTTCTTCTTCTTCTTCTTCTTGTTCTTGTTCTTGTTCTTATTCTTGTTCTTGTTCTTGTTGTTTTTCTTGTTGTTGTCGTTGTTCTTAATGTCGTTCTTGATTTTCTTACTGTTGTTGTTGTTCTTATTGTTGTTCTTGATGTTCTTATTGTTGTTTTTGTTCTTATTGTTGTTCTTGATGTTCTTACTGTTGTACTTGTTCTAATACTGCAATTTTTTAATTTTATTTTATTAAAAGACATACAACAACGGTCTTTTCAAAATAACCGTCATTATAGGTAGTTCTAATGCTTTATTTTATATTATTTTATTAAAAGACATACAACAACGGGTATTTAAAATAACCGTCATTATAGGTAGCGCGTTTTCCATTTTATTACAACGATTACTGGGCCTTCATTGTATGTACCGCGTATACAGCAACACTCTACATAACAACCCCTTCGCCCGCGTCACTTTATATCATTTCCAACAGTTTTTAAATGGGTTTTTTATAGTAGTGATAGGTATAGATTCTAGCTTATGAACTCTTGGATGATGAAAGTATGATGAAAAACTTTCTTTCTATGGTTTATTCTTTGTGTTGGTTCATGATTGAGAAATGTGTTCTTACGCTTTACCTAGGTTTTTCATCCATCAATGCACATTGGCTAGAGATAGTTATGAGTGTTGATGTTCATAAATTTTGAACTTGAATGTTGACATTTTGATAGTTTGAGTGAGAGATCATTAAAGGATCAAAATGGTAAAATTCACAATATGTCACTACTACAAAACGCGCAAACAACAATGCCAGGCTTACAAGGGATAGCCTATTCACCATCGTAATAGATGCGCCCTTTTTTTTAATATCGTTAAAAGGCTTTTAATGACGGCTAATATTCAAACCGTGGTGAAATGTGTGGCCTTTCACCACAGGTATGTTTTCAACCGTCATTATAGGTAGTGCATGGCCATGGGTTCAAGTCCCAGCACCAACATTTATGGTTTTCTTATATATTTTTTCAAAATACCCACAACCTTTCACCACAGGTATGTTTTCAATCGTCATTAAAGGTAGCGCATGGTCATGGGTTCAAGTCCCAGCACCAACATTTATGGTTTTTTACATATTTTTTTAAAATACGCACAACCTTTCACCACTGGTATGTTTTCAATCGTCATTATAGCCAATAATTTAGTTTTAGGTATTGCACTTCAAAAAATCGATTTTAGGGAAAGTCGTCTCCTATTTAAGATCTGTTTCGTGCATCTGAAGCAGAAAAATCGTGCGGTCATCAGTCCCTTACACTGGAAGAGTTACGGGACTTCACCCTCAAAACCCCAAATTCATCTTTTTTATATTTTTAATGAATTTTTTATTGTTTTCATAGTCTCAAAAAATTCTAAAAAAATTCTCAATATTCATATTTTACCTATATAGATTTGTTTTCGTGCTTTTAAATTTTTCCGAATTTATTTCAATGATTTTTTCCTATTTTTTCAAAATGCTGACAGACCCTTTCACAAAGGGTATTTAAACCAACTGTTGTAATAGGTAGCTTTTTTTACTTATTTTTTCAAAATGATGACAGACCTTTCACCACGGGTAATTTAAACCAACCGTCATTATAGGTAGCGTCTTTTCATGGGTTCAAATCCCAGCACCAACATTTTTGGTTTTTTACTTATTTTTTCAATTCACATTACCAACATTATAGGTTGTGTTCATATTGAGTTTATTCACTATCCTTAAACAAATCTTGGTCGTCCATTTAGTGATTATCAACGGCCAAGACACCACTATTAGTGATCCGTGTGAAACCTAAAACTTAGATGAACTACATCTTCTACCTCCAAACATCATATTTCAGTTATGATACTCTATTTCTCAACTAAACCATATTTCAGAACTCGAGTTAGCAATGTTAGTTGTTGGTGTTCTTTTTTAATTATTGTAGTTCTTTTTTATTATTGTTGTTCTTGTTGTTTTTATTGTTATCATTGTTATTATTGTTGTTGTTGTTGATGTTGTTGTTCTTGTTAGTATCATTGTTATTATTATTGCTGTTGTTGTTCTTCTTCTTATTCTTGTTCTTGTTCTTGTTCCTGTTCTTGTTCTTGTTCTTATTCTTGTTCTTGTTCTTGTTGTTGTTATTGTTGTTGTTGTTGTTCTCATTGTTGTTCTTGATGTTCTTACTGTTGTTGTTGTTGTTGTTGTTCTTATTGTTGTTCTTGTAGTTGTTGGTGTTCTTTTTTAATTATTGTTGTTCTTTTCTATTATTGTCGTTCTTGTTATTATTATTGTTAACATTGTTATTATTGTTGTTGTTGTTGATGTTGTTGATGTTGTTGTTCTTGTTGGTATTATTGTTATTATTATTGTTCTTCTTCTTCTTCTTCTTCTTCTTCTTCTTCTTCTTTTTCGTCTTCTATTTGTTCTTGTTCTGATTCTTGTTCTTGTTCTTGTTGTTGTTATTGTTGTTGTTGTTGTTCTCATTGTTGTTCTTGATGTTCTTACTGTTGTTGTTGTTGTTCTTATTGTTGTTCTTGTAATTGTTGGTGTTCTTTTTTAATTGTTGTTGTTCTTTTTTATTATTGTTGTTCTTGTTGTTATTATTGTTATCATTGATATTATTGTTGTTGTTATTGATGTTGTTGATGTTGTTGTTGTTGTTCTTGTTGGTATTATTGTTCTTATTATTGTTCTTCTTCTTCTTCTTCTTCTTCTTCTTCTTGTTCTTGTTCTTGTTCTTATTCTTGTTCTTGTTCTTGTTGTTTTTCTTGTTGTTGTAGTTGTTCTTAATGTCGTTCTTGATTTTCTTACTGTTGTTGTTGTTCTTATTGTTGTTCTTGATGTTCTTATTGTTTTTTTTGTTCTTATTGTTGTTCTTGATGTTCTTACTGTTGTACTTGTTCTAATACTGCAATTTTTTTATTTTATTTTATTAAAAGACATACAACAACGGTCTTTTCAAAATAACCGTCATTATAGGTAGTTCTAATGCTGTATTTTATATTATTTTATTAAAAGACATACAACAACGGGTATTTAAAATAACCGTCATTATAGGTAGCGCGTTTTCCATTTTATTTCAACGATTACTGGGCCGTCATTGTATGTACCGCGTATACAACAACACTCTACATAACAACCCCTTCGCCCGCGTCACTTTATATCATTTCCAACAGTTTTTAAATGGGTTTTTTATAGTAGTGATAGGTATAGATTCTAGCTTATGAACTCTTGGATGATGAAAGTATGATGAAAAACTTTCTTTCTATGGTTTATTCTTTGTGTTGGTTCATGATTGAGAAATGTGTTCTTACGCTTTACCTAGATTTTTCATCCATCAATGCACATTGGCTAGAGATAGTTATGAGTGTTGATGTTCATAAATTTTGAACTTGAATGTTGACATTTTGATAGTTTGAGTGAGAGATCATTAAAGGATCAAAATGGTAAAAGTCACAATATGTCACTACTACAAAACGCGCAAACAACAATGCCAGGCTTACAAGGGATAGCCTATTCACCATCGTAATAGATGCGCCCTTTTTTTTAATATCGTTAAAAGGCTTTTAATGACGGCTAATATTCAAACCGTGGTGAAATGTGTGGCCTTTCACCACAGGTATGTTTTCAACCGTCATTATAGGTAGTGCATGGCCATGGGTTCAAGTCCCAGCACCAACATTTATGGTTTTCTTATATATTTTTTCAAAATACCCACAACCTTTCACCACAGGTATGTTTTCAATCGTCATTAAAGGTAGCGCATGGTCATGGGTTCAAGTCCCAGCACCAACATTTATGGTTTTTTACATATTTTTTTAAAATACGCACAACCTTTCACCACTGGTATGTTTTCAATCGTCATTATAGCCAATAATTTAGTTTTAGGTATTGCACTTCAAAAAATCGATTTTAGGGAAAGTCGTCTCCTATTTAAGATCTGTTTCGTGCATCTGAAGCAGAAAAATCGTGCGGTCATCAGTCCCTTACACTGGAAGAGTTACGGGACTTCACCCTCAAAACCCCAAATTCATCTTTTTTATATTTTTAATGAATTTTTTATTGTTTTCATAGTCTCAAAAAATTCTAAAAAAATTCTCAATATTCATATTTTACCTATATAGATTTGTTTTCGTGCTTTTAAATTTTTCCGAATTTATTTCAATGATTTTTTCCTATTTTTTCAAAATGCTGACAGACCCTTTCACAAAGGGTATTTAAACCAACTGTTGTAATAGGTAGCTTTTTTTACTTATTTTTTCAAAATGATGACAGACCTTTCACCACGGGTAATTTAAACCAACCGTCATTATAGGTAGCGTCTTTTCATGGGTTCAAATCCCAGCACCAACATTTTTGGTTTTTTACTTATTTTTTCAATTCACATTACCAACATTATAGGTTGCGTGCATATTGAGTTTATTCACTATCCTTAAACAAATCTTGGTCGTCCATTTAGTGATTATCAACGGCCAAGACACTACTATTAGTGATCCGTGTGAAACCTAAAACTTAGATGAACTACATCTTCTACCTCCAAACATCGTATTTCAGTTATGATACTCTATTTATCCACTAAACCATATTTCAGAACTCGAGTTAGCAATGTTAGTTGTTGGTGTTCTTTTTTAATTATTGTAGTTCTTTTTTATTATTGTTGTTCTTGTTGTTATTATTGTTATCATTGTTATTATTGTTGTTGTTGTTGATGTTGTTGTTCTTGTTAGTATCATTGTTATTATTATTGTTGTTGTTGTTCTTCTTCTTATTCTTGTTCTTGTTCTTGTTCTTGTTCTTGTTCTTGTTCTTGTTCTTGTTCTTGTTCTTATTCTTGTTCTTGTTCTTGTTGTTGTTATTGTTGTTGTTGTTGTTCTCATTGTTGTTCTTGATGTTCTTACTGTTGTTGTTGTTGTTGTTGTTCTCATTGTTGTTCTTGTAATTGTTGGTGTTCTTTTTTAATTATTATTGTTCTTTTTTATTATTGTTGTTCTTGTTGTTATTATTGTTATCATTGATATTATTGTTGTTGTTGTTGATGTTGTTGATGTTGTTGTTGTTCTTGGTGGTATTATTGTTATTATTATTGCTCTTCTTCTTCTTCTTCTTCTTCTTCTTCTTCTTCTTCTTCTTGTTCTTGTTCTTATTCTTGTTCTTGTTCTTGTTGTTTTTCTTGTTGTTGTCGTTGTTGTTAATTTTGTTCTTGATTTTCTTACTGTTGTTGTTGTTCTTGTTGTTGTTCTTGATGTTCTTATTGTTGTTTTTGTTCTTATTATTGTTCTTGATGTTCTTACTGTTGTACTTGTTCTAATACTGCAATTTTTTTATTTTATTTTATTAACAGACATACAACAACGGTCTTTTCAAAATAACCGTCATTATAGGTAGTTCTAATGCTGTATTTTATATTAGTTTATTAAAAGACATACAACAACGGGTATTTAAAATAACCGTCATTATAGGTAGCGCGTTTTCCATTTTATTACAACGATTACTTGGCCGTCATTGTATGTACCGCGTATACAACAACACTCTACATAACAACGCCTTCGCCCGCGTCACTATATATCATTTCCAACAGTTTTTAAATGGGTTTTTTATAGTAGTGATAAGTATTGATTCTAGCTTATGAACTCTTGGATGATGAATGTATGATGAAAATTTTTTTTCTATGGTTTATTCTTTGTGTTGGTTCATGATTGAGAAATGCGTTCTTACGCTTTACCTAGGTTTTTCATCCATCAATGCACATTGGCTAGAGATAGTTATGAGTGTTGATGTTCATAAATTTTGAACTTGAATGTTGACATTTTGATAGTTTGAGTGAGAGATCATCAAAGGATCAAAATGGTAAAAGTCACAATATGTTACTACTACAAAACGCGCAAACAACAACGCCAGGCTTACAAGGGATTGCCTATTCACCATCGTAATAGATGCGCCCTTTTTTTTAATATCGTTAAAAGGCTTTTAATGACGGCTAATATTCAAACCGTGGTGAAATGTGTGGCCTTTCACCACAGGTATGTTTTCAACCGTCATTATAGGTAGTGCATGGCCATGGGTTCAAGTCCCAGCACCAACATTTATGGTTTTCTTATATATTTTTTCAAAATACCCACAACCTTTCACCACAGGTATGTTTTCAACCGTCATTAAAGGTAGCGCATGGTCATGGGTTCAAGTCCCAGCACCAACATTTATGGTTTTTTACATATTTTTTTAAAATACCCACAACCTTTCACCACTGGTATGTTTTCAATCGTCATTATAGCCAATAATTTAGTTTTAGGTATTGCACTTCAAAAAATCGATTTTAGGGAAAGTCGTCTCCTATTTAAGATCTGTTTCGTGCATCTGAAGCAGAAAAATCGTGCGGTCATTAGTCCCTTACACTGGAAGAGTTACGGGACTTCACCCTCAAAACCCCAAATTCATCTTTTTTATATTTTTAATGAATTTTTTATTGTTTTCATAGTCTCAAAAAATTCTAAAGAAATTTTCAATATTCTTATTTTACCTATATAGATTAGTTTTCGTGCTTTTAGATTTTTCTGAATTTATTTTAATCATTTTTTCGTATTTTTTCAAAATGCTGATAGACCCTTTCACAAAGGGTATTTAAACCAACTGTTGTAATAGGTAGCTTTTTTTACTTATTTTTTCAAAATGATGACAGACCTTTCACCACGGGTAATTTAAACCAACCGTCATTATAGGTAGCGTCTTTTCATGGGTTCAAATGCCAGCACCAACATTTTTGGTTTTTTACTTATTTTTTCAATTCACATTACCAACATTATAGGTTGCGTGCATATTGAGTTTATTCACTATCCTTAAACAAATCTTGGTCGTCCATTTAGTGATTATCAACGGCCAAGACACTACTATTAGTGATCCGCGTCAAACCTAAAACTTAGATGAACTACATCTTCTACCTCCAAACATCATATTTCAGGTATGATACTCTATTTCTCCACTAAACCATATTTCAGAACTCGAGTTAGCAATGTTAGTTGTTGGTGTTCTTTTTTAATTATTGTAGTTCTTTTTTATTATTGTTGTTCTTGTTGTTATTATTGTTATCATTGTTATTATTGTTGTTGTTGTTGATGTTGTTGTTCTTGTTAGTATCATTGTTATTATTATTGTTGTTGTTGTTGTTATTCTTATTCTTGTTCTTGTTCTTGTTCTTGTTCTTCTTCTTTTTCTTGTTCTTGTTCTTGTTCTTGTTCTTATTCTTGTTCTTGTTCTTGTTGTTGTTATTGTTGTTGTTGTTGTTCTCATTGTTGTTCTTGATGTTCTTACTGTTGTTGTTGTTGTTGTTCTTATTGTTGTTCTTGTAGTTGTTGGTGTTCTTTTTTAATTATTGTTGTTCTTTTCTATTATTGTTGTTCTTGTTGTTATTATTGTTAACATTGTTATTATTGTTGTTGTTGTTGATGTTGTTGATGTTGTTGTTCTTGTTGGTATTATTGTTATTATTATTGTTCTTCTTCTTCTTCTTCTTCTTCTTCTTCTTCTTTTCTTCTTCTATTTGTTCTTGTTCTGATTCTTGTTCTTGTTCTTTTTGTTGTTATTGTTGTTGTTGTTGTTCTCATTGTTGTTCTTGACGTTCTTACTGTTGTTGTTGTTGTTCTTATTGTTGTTCTTGTAATTGTTGGTGTTCTTTTTTAATTATTATTGTTCTTTTTTATTATTGTTGTTCTTGTTGTTATTATTGTTATCATTGATATTATTGTTGTTGTTGTTGATGTTGTTGATGTTGTTGTTGTTCTTGGTGGTATTATTGTTATTATTATTGCTCTTCTTCTTCGTCTTCTTCTTCTTCTTCTTCTTCTTCTTGTTCTTGTTCTTATTCTTGTTCTTGTTCTTGTTGTTTTTCTTGTTGTTGTCGTTGTTGTTAATTTTGTTCTTGATTTTCTTACTGTTGTTATTGTTCTTGTTGTTGTTCTTGATGTTCTTATTGTTGTTTTTGTTCTTATTATTGTTCTTGATGTTCTTACTGTTGTACTTGTTCTAATACTGCAATTTTTTTATTTTATTTTATTAACAGACATACAACAACGGTCTTTTCAAAATAACCGTCATTATAGGTAGTTCTAATGCTGTATTTTATATTAGTTTATTAAAAGACATACAACAACGGGTATTTAAAATAACCGTCATTATAGGTAGCGCGTTTTCCATTTTATTACAACGATTACTGGGCCGTCATTGTATGTACCGCGTATACAACAACACTCTACATAACAACGCCTTCGCCCGCGTCACTATATATCATTTCCAACAGTTTTTAAATGGGTTTTTTATAGTAGTGATAGGTATTGATTCTGGCTTATGAACTCTTGGATGATGAATGTATGATGAAAAACTTTCTTTCTATGGTTTATTCTTTGTGTTTGTTCATGATTGAGAAATGTGTTCTTACGTTTACCTAGGTTTTTCATCCATCAATGCACATTGGCTAGAGATAGTTATGAGTGTTGATGTTCATAAATTTTGAACTTGAATGATGGCATTTTGATAGTTTGAGTGAGAGATCATCAAAGGATCAAAATGGTAAAAGTCACAATATGTCACTTCTACAAAACGCGCAAACAACAATGCCAGGCTTACAAGGGATAGCCTATTCACCATCGTAATAGATGCGCCCTTTTTTTTAATATCGTTAAAAGGCTTTTAATGACGGCTAATATTCAAACCGTGGTGAAATGTGTGGCCTTTCACCACAGGTATGTTTTCAACCGTCATTATAGGTAGTGCATGGCCATGGGTTCAAGTCCCAGCACCAACATTTATGGTTTTCTTATATAATTTTTCAAAATACCCACAACCTTTCACCACAGGTATGTTTTCAACCGTCATTAAAGGTAGCGCATGGTCATGGGTTCAAGTCCCAGCACCAACATTTATGGTTTTTTACATATTTTTTTAAAATACCCACAACCTTTCACCACTGGTATGTTTTCAATCGTCATTATAGCCAATAATTTAGTTTTAGGTATTGCACTTCAAAAAATCGATTTTAGGGAAAGTCGTCTCCTATTTAAGATCTGTTTCGTGCATCTGAAGCAGAAAAATCGTGCGGTCATTAGTCCCTTACACTGGAAGAGTTACGGGACTTCACCCTCAAAACCCCAAATTCATCTTTTTTATATTTTTAATGAATTTTTTATTGTTTTCATAGTCTCAAAAAATTCTAAACAAATTTTCAATATTCTTATTTTACCTATATAGATTAGTTTTCGTGCTTTTAGATTTTTCTGAATTTATTTTAATCATTTTTTCCTATTTTTTCAAAATGCTGACAGACCCTTTCACAAAGGGTATTTAAACCAACTGTTGTAATAAGTAGCTTTTTTTACTTATTTTTTCAAAATGATGACAGACCTTTCACCACGGGTAATTTAAACCAACCGTCATTATAGGTAGCGTCTTTTCATGGGTTCAAATGCCAGCACCAACATTTTTGGTTTTTTACTTATTTTTTCAATTCACATTACCAACATTATAGGTTGCGTGCATATTGAGTTTATTCACTATCCTTAAACAAATCTTGGTCGTCCATTTAGTGATTATCAACGGCCAAGACACTACTATTAGTGATCCGCGTCAAACCTAAAACTTAGATGAACTACATCTTCTACCTCCAAACATCATATTTCAGGTATGATACTCTATTTCTCCACTAAACCATATTTCAGAACTCGCGTTAGCAATGTTAGTTGTTGGTGTTCTTTTTTAATTATTGTAGTTCTTTTTTATTATTGTTGTTCTTGTTGTTATTATTGTTATCATTGTTATTATTGTTGTTGTTGTTGATGTTGTTGTTCTTGTTAGTATCATTGTTATTATTATTGTTGTTGTTGTTGTTATTCTTATTCTTGTTCTTGTTCTTGTTCTTGTTCTTCTTCTTTTTCTTGTTCTTGTTCTTGTTCTTGTTCTTATTCTTGTTCTTGTTCTTGTTGTTGTTATTGTTGTTGTTGTTGTTCTCATTGTTGTTCTTGATGTTCTTACTGTTGTTGTTGTTGTTGTTCTTATTGTTGTTCTTGTAGTTGTTGGTGTTCTTTTTTAATTATTGTTGTTTTTTTCTATTATTGTTGTTCTTGTTGTTATTATTGTTAACATTGTTATTATTGTTGTTGTTGTTGATGTTGTTGATGTTGTTGTTCTTGTTGGTATTATTGTTATTATTATTGTTCTTCTTCTTCTTCTTCTTCTTCTTCTTCTTTTCTTCTTCTTTTTGTTCTTGTTCTGATTCTTGTTCTTGTTCTTTTTGTTGTTATTGTTGTTGTTGTTGTTCTCATTGTTGTTCTTGACGTTCTTACTGTTGTTGTTGTTGTTCTTATTGTTGTTCTTGTAATTGTTGGTGTTCTTTTTTAATTTTTATTGTTCTTTTTTATTATTGTTGTTCTTGTTGTTATTATTGTTATCATTGATATTATTGTTGTTGTTGTTGATGTTGTTGATGTTGTTGTTGTTCTTGGTGGTATTATTGTTATTATTATTGCTCTTCTTCTTCTTCTTCTTCTTCTTCTTCTTCTTCTTCTTCTTCTTGTTCTTGTTCTTATTCTTGTTCTTGTTCTTGTTGTTTTTCTTGTTGTTGTCGTTGTTGTTAATTTTGTTCTTGATTTTCTTACTGTTGTTGTTGTTCTTGTTGTTGTTCTTGATGTTCTTATTGTTGTTTTTGTTCTTATTATTGTTCTTGATGTTCTTACTGTTGTACTTGTTCTAATACTGCAATTTTTTTATTTTATTTTATTAACAGACATACAACAACGGTCTTTTCAAAATAACCGTCATTATAGGTAGTTCTAATGCTGTATTTTATATTAGTTTATTAAAAGACATACAACAACGGGTATTTAAAATAACCGTCATTATAGGTAGCGCGTTTTCCATTTTATTACAACGATTACTGGGCCGTCATTGTATGTACCGCGTATACAACAACACTCTACATAACAACGCCTTCGCCCGCGTCACTATATATCATTTCCAACAGTTTTTAAATGGGTTTTTTATAGTAGTGATAGGTATTGATTCTAGCTTATGAACTCTTGGATGATGAATGTATGATGAAAAACTTTCTTTCTATGGTTTATTCTTTGTGTTTGTTCATGATTGAGAAATGTGTTCTTACGTTTACCTAGGTTTTTCATCCATCAATGCACATTGGCTAGAGATAGTTATGAGTGTTGATATTCATAAATTTTGAACTTGAATGATGGCATTTTGATAGTTTGAGTGAGAGATCATCAAAGGATCAAAATGGTAAAAGTCACAATATGTCACTACTACAAAACGCGCAAACAACAATGCCAGGCTTACAAGGGATAGCCTATTCACCATCGTAATAGATGCGCCCTTTTTTTTAATATCGTTAAAAGGCTTTTAATGACGGCTAATATTCAAACCGTGGTGAAATGTGTGGCCTTTCACCACAGGTATGTTTTCAACCGTCATTATAGGTAGTGCATGGCCATGGGTTCAAGTCCCAGCACCAACATTTATGGTTTTCTTATATATTTTTTCAAAATACCCACAACCTTTCACCACAGGTATGTTTTCAACCGTCATTAAAGGTAGCGCATGGTCATGGGTTCAAGTCCCAGCACCAACATTTATGGTTTTTTACATATTTTTTTAAAATACGCACAACCTTTCACCACTGGTATGTTTTCAATCGTCATTATAGCCAATAATTTAGTTTTAGGTATTGCACTTCAAAAAATCGATTTTAGGGAAAGTCGTCTCCTATTTAAGATCTGTTTCGTGCATCTGAAGCAGAAAAATCGTGCGGTCATCAGTCCCTTACACTTGAAGAGTTACGGGACTTCACCCTCAAAACCCCAAATTCATCTTTTTTATATTTTTAATGAATTTTTTATTGTTTTCATAGTCTCAAAAAATTCTAAAAAAATTCTCAATATTCATATTTTACCTATATAGATTAGTTTTCGTGCTTTTAGATTTTTCCGAATTTATTTTAATGTTTTTTTCCTATTTTTTCAAAATGCTGACAGACCCTTTCACAAAGGGTATTTAAACCAACTGTTGTAATAGGTAGCTTTTTTTACTTATTTTTTCAAAATGATGACAGACCTTTCACCACGGGTAGTTTAAACCAACCGTCATTATAGGTAGCGTCTTTTCATGGGTTCAAATCCCAGCACCAACATTTTTGGTTTTTTACTTATTTTTTCAATTCACATTACCAACATTATAGGTTGCGTGCATATTGAGTTTATTCACTATCCTTAAACAAATCTTGGTCGTCCATTTAGTGATTATCAACGGCCAAGACACTACTATTAGTGATCCGCGTGAAACCTAAAACTTAGATGAACTACATCTTCTACCTCCAAACATCGTATTTCAGTTATGATACTCTATTTATCCACTAAACCATATTTCAGAACTCGAGTTAGCAATGTTAGTTGTTGGTGTTCTTTTTTAATTATTGTAGTTCTTTTTTATTATTGTTGTTCTTGTTGTTATTATTGTTATCATTGTTATTATTGTTGTTGTTGTTGCTGTTGTTGTTCTTGTTAGTATCATTGTTATTATTATTGTTGTTGTTGTTGTTCTTCTTATTCTTGTTCTTGTTCTTGTTCTTGTTCTTGTTCTTGTTCTTGTTCTTGTTCTTGTTCTTATTCTTGTTCTTGTTCTTGTTGTTGTTATTGTTGTTGTTGTTGTTCTCATTGTTGTTCTTGATGTTCTTACTGTTGTTGTTGTTGTTGTTGTTATTCTTATTGTTGTTCTTGTAGTTGTTGGTGTTCTTTTTTAATTATTGTTGTTCTTTTCTATTATTGTTGTTCTTGTTGTTATTATTGTTAACATTGTTATTATTGTTGTTGTTGTTGATGTTGTTGATGTTGTTGTTCTTGTTGGTATTATTGTTATTATTATTGTTCTTCTTCTTCTTCTTCTTCTTCTTCTTCTTCTTTTCTTCTTCTATTTGTTCTTGTTCTGATTCTTGTTCTTGTTCTTTTTGTTGTTATTGTTGTTGTTGTTGTTCTCATTGTTGTTCTTGACGTTCTTACTGTTGTTGTTGTTGTTCTTGTAATTGTTGGTGTTCTTTTTTAATTATGATTGTTCTTTTTTATTATTGTTGTTCTTGTTGTTATTATTGTTATCATTGATATTATTGTTGTTGTTGTTGATGTTGTTGATGTTGTTGTTGTTCTTGGTGGTATTATTGTTATTATTATTGCTCTTCTTCTTCTTCTTCTTCTTCTTCTTCTTCTTCTTCTTCTTCTTGTTTTTATTCTTGTTCTTGTTCTTGTTGTTTTTCTTGTTGTTGTCGTTGTTGTTAATTTTGTTCTTGATTTTCTTACTGTTGTTGTTGTTCTTGTTGTTGTTCTTGATGTTCTTATTGTTGTTTTTGTTCTTATTATTGTTCTTGATGTTCTTACTGTTGTACTTGTTCTAATACTGCAATTTTTTTATTTTATTTTATTAACAGACATACAACAACGGTCTTTTCAAAATAACCGTCATTATAGGTAGTTCTAATGCTGTATTTTATATTAGTTTATTAAAAGACATACAACAACGGGTATTTAAAATAACCGTCATTATAGGTAGCGCGTTTTCCATTTTATTACAACGATTACTTGGCCGTCATTGTATGTACCGCGTATACAACAACACTCTACATAACAACGCCTTCGCCCGCGTCACTATATATCATTTCCAACAGTTTTTAAATGGGTTTTTTATAGTAGTGATAAGTATTGATTCTAGCTTATGAACTCTTGGATGATGAATGTATGATGAAAAACTTTCTTTCTATGGTTTATTCTTTGTGTTGGTTCATGATTGAGAAATGCGTTCTTACGCTTTACCTAGGTTTTTCATCCATCAATGCACATTTGCAAGAGATAGTTATGAGTGTTGATGTTCATAAATTTTGAACTTGAATGTTGACATTTTGATAGTTTGAGTGAGAGATCATCAAAGGATCAAAATGGTAAAAGTCACAATATGTCACTACTACAAAACGCGCAAACAACAACGCCAGGCTTACAAGGGATTGCCTATTCACCATCGTAATAGATGCGCCCTTTTTTTTAATATCGTTAAAAGGCTTTTAATGACGGCTAATATTCAAACCGTGGTGAAATGTGTGGCCTTTCACCACAGGTATGTTTTCAACCGTCATTATAGGTAGTGCATGGCCATGGGTTCAAGTCCCAGCACCAACATTTATGGTTTTCTTATATATTTTTTCAAAATACCCACAACCTTTCACCACAGGTATGTTTTCAACCGTCATTAAAGGTAGCGCATGGTCATGGGTTCAAGTCCCAGCACCAACATTTATGGTTTTTTACATATTTTTTTAAAATACCCACAACCTTTCACCACTGGTATGTTTTCAATCGTCATTATAGCCAATAATTTAGTTTTAGGTATTGCACTTCAAAAAATCGATTTTAGGGAAAGTCGTCTCCTATTTAAGACCTGTTTCGTGCATCTGAAGCAGAAAAATCGTGCGGTCATTAGTCCCTTACACTGGAAGAGTTACGGGACTTCACCCTCAAAACCCCAAATTCATCTTTTTTATATTTTTAATGAATTTTTTATTGTTTTCATAGTCTCAAAAAATTCTAAAGAAATTTTCAATATTCTTATTTTACCTATATAGATTAGTTTTCGTGCTTTTAGATTTTTCTGAATTTATTTTAATCATTTTTTCCTATTTTTTCAAAATGCTGACAGACCCTTTCACAAAGGGTATTTAAACCAACTGTTGTAATAGGTAGCTTTTTTTACTTATTTTTTCAAAATGATGACAGACCTTTCACCACGGGTAGTTTAAACCAACCGTCATTATAGGTAGCGTCTTTTCATGGGTTCAAATCCCAGCACCAACATTTTTGGTTTTTTACTTATTTTTTCAATTCACATTACCAACATTATAGGTTGCGTGCATATTGAGTTTATTCACTATCCTTAAACAAATCTTGGTCGTCCATTTAGTGATTATCAACGGCCAAGACACTACTATTAGTGATCCGCATCAAACCTAAAACTTAGATGAACTACATCTTCTACCTCCAAACATCATATTTCAGTTATGATACTCTATTTCTCCACTAAACCATATTTCAGAACTCGAGTTAGCAATGTTAGTTGTTGGTGTTCTTTTTTAATTATTGTAGTTCTTTTTTATTATTGTTGTTCTTGTTGTTATTATTGTTATCATTGTTATTATTGTTGTTGTTGTTGATGTTGTTGTTCTTGTTAGTATCATTGTTATTATTATTGTTGTTGTTGTTGTTCTTCTTATTCTTGTTCTTGTTCTTGTTCTTGTTCTTGTTCTTTTTCTTGTTCTTGTTCTTGTTCTTGTTCTTATTCTTGTTCTTGTTCTTGTTGTTGTTATTGTTGTTGTTGTTGTTCTCATTGTTGTTCTTGATGTTCTTACTGTTGTTGTTGTTGTTGTTCTTATTGTTGTTCTTGTAGTTGTTGGTGTTCTTTTTTAATTATTGTTGTTCTTTTCTATTATTGTTGTTCTTGTTGTTATTATTGTTAACATTGTTATTATTGTTGTTGTTGTTGATGTTGTTGATGTTGTTGTTCTTGTTGGTATTATTGTTATTATTATTGTTCTTCTTCTTCTTCTTCTTCTTCTTCTTCTTCTTCTATTTGTTCTTGTTCTGATTCTTGTTCTTGTTCTTTTGGTTGTTATTGTTGTTGTTGTTGTTCTCATTGTTGTTCTTGATGTTCTTATTGTTGTTGTTGTTGTTCTTATTGTTGTTCTTGTAATTGTTGGTGTTCTTTTTTAATTATTGTTGTTCTTTTTGATTATTGTTGTTCTTGTTGTTATTATTGTTATCATTGATATTATTGTTGTTGTTGTTGATGTTGTTGATGTTGTTGTTGTTCTTGGTGGTATTATTGTTATTATTATTGCTCTTCTTCTTCTTCTTCTTCTTCTTCTTCTTCTTCTTGTTCTTGTTCTTGTTCTTATTCTTGTTCTTGTTCTTGTTGTTTTTCTTATTGTTGTCGTTGTTGTTAATGTTGTTCTTGATTTTCTTACTGTTGTTGTTGTTCTTATTGTTGTTCTTGATGTTCTTATTGTTGTTTTTGTTCTTATTGTTGTTCTTGATGTTCTTACTGTTGTACTTGTTCTAATACTGCAATTTTTTTATTTTATTTTATTAACAGACATACAAGAACGGTCTTTTCAAAATAACCGTCATTATAGGTAGTTCTAATGCTATATTTTATATTATTTTATTAAAAGGCATACAACAACGGGTATTTAAAAAAGACCGTCATTATAGGTAGCGCGTTTTCCATTTTATTACAACGATTACTGGGCCGTCATTGTATGTACCGCGTATACAACAACACTCTACATAACAACGCCTTCGCCCGCGTCACTATATATCATTTCCAACAGTTTTTAAATGGGTTTTTTATAGTAGTGATAGGCATTGATTCTAGCTTATGAACTCTTGGATGATGAATGTATGATGAAAAACTTTCTTTCTATGGTTTATTCTTTGTGTTTGTTCATGATTGAGAAATGTGTTCTTACGTTTACCTAGGTTTTTCATCCATCAATGCACATTGGCTAGAGATAGTTATGAGTGTTGATGTTCATAAATTTTGAACTTGAATGATGACATTTTGATAGTTTGAGTGAGAGATCATCAAAGGATCAAAATGGTAAAAGTCACAATATGTCACTACTACAAAACGCGCAAACAACAACGCCAGGCTTACAAGGGATTGCCTATTCACCATCGTAATAGATGCGCCATTTTTTTTAATATCGTTAAAAGGCTTTTAATGACGGCTAATATTCAAACCGTGGTGAAATGTGTGGCCTTTCACCACAGGTATGTTTTCAACCGTCATTATAGGTAGTGCATGGCCATGGGTTCAAGTCCCAGCACCAACATTTATGGTTTTCTTATATATTTTTTCAAAATACCCACAACCTTTCACCACAGGTATGTTTTCAACCGTCATTAAAGGTAGCGCATGGTCATGGGTTCAAGTCCCAGCACCAACATTTATGGTTTTTTACATATTTTTTTAAAATACCCAGAACCTTTCACCACTGGTATGTTTTCAATCGTCATTATAGCCAATAATTTAGTTTTAGGTATTGCACTTCAAAAAATCGATTTTAGGGAAAGTCGCCTCTTATTTAAGATCTGTTTCGTGCATCTGAAGCAGAAAAATCGTGCGGTCATTAGTCCCTTACACTGGAAGAGTTACGGGACTTCACCCTCAAAACCCCAAATTCATCTTTTTTATATTTTTAATGAATTTTTTATTGTTTTCATAGTCTCAAAAAATTCTAAAGAAATTTTCAATATTCTTATTTTACCTATATAGATTAGTTTTCGTGCTTTTAGATTTTTCTGAATTTATTTTAATCATTTTTTCCTATTTTTTCAAAATGCTGACAGACCCTTTCACAAAGGGTATTTAAACCAACTGTTGTAATAGGTAGCTTTTTTTACTTATTTTTTCAAAATGATGACAGACCTTTCACCACGGGTAATTTAAACCAACCGTCATTATAGGTAGCGTCTTTTCATGGGTTCAAATCCCAGCACCAACATTTTTGGTTTTTTACTTATTTTTTCAATTCACATTACCAACATTATAGGTTGCGTGCATATTGAGTTTATTCACTATCCTTAAACAAATCTTGGTCGTCCATTTAGTGATTATCAACGGCCAAGACACTACTATTTGTGATCCGCGTCAAACCTAAAACTTAGATGAACTACATCTTCTACCTCCAAACATCATATTTCAGTTATGATACTCTATTTCTCCACTAAACCATATTTCAGAACTCGAGTTAGCAATGTTAGTTGTTGGTGTTCTTTTTTAATTATTGTAGTTCTTTTTTATTATTGTTGTTCTTGTTGTTATTATTGTTATCATTGTTATTATTGTTGTTGTTGTTGATGTTGTTGTTCTTGTTAGTATCATTGTTATTATTATTGTTGTTGTTGTTGTTCTTCTTATTCTTGTTCTTGTTCTTGTTCTTGTTCTTCTTCTTTTTCTTGTTCTTGTTCTTGTTCTTGTTCTTATTCTTGTTCTTGTTCTTGTTGTTGTTATTGTTGTTGTTGTTGTTCTCATTGTTGTTCTTGATGTTCTTACTGTTGTTGTTGTTGTTCTTATTGTTGTTCTTGTAGATGTTGGTGTTCTTTTTTAATTATTGTTGTTCTTTTCTATTATTGTTGTTCATGTTGTTATTATTGTTAACATTGTTATTATTGTTATTGTTGTTGATGTTGTTGATGTTGTTGTTCTTGTTGGTATTATTGTTATTATTATTGTTCTTCTTCTTCTTCTTCTTTTTCTTCTTCTTCTTTTCTTCTTCTATTTGTTCTTGTTCTGATTCTTGTTCTTGTTCTTTTTGTTGTTATTGTTGTTGTTGTTGTTCTCATTGTTGTTCTTGATGTTCTTACTGTTGTTGTTGTTGTTCTTATTGTTGTTCTTGTAATTGTTGGTGTTCTTTTTTAATTATTGTTGTTCTTTTTTATTATTGTTGTTCTTGTTGTTATTATTGTTATCATTGATATTATTGTTGTTGTTGTTGATGTTGTTGATGTTGATGTTGTTGTTGTTCTTGGTGGTATTATTGTTATTATTATTGTTCTTCTTCTTCTTCTTCTTCTTCTTCTTCTTCTTCTTCTTCTTCTTCTTGTTCTTATTCTTGTTCTTGTTCTTGTTGTTTTTCTTGTTGTTGTCGTTGTTGTTAATGTTGTTCTTGATTTTCTTACTGTTGTTGTTGTTCTTGTTGTTGTTCTTGATGTTCTTATTATTGTTTTTGTTCTTATTGTTGTTCTTGATGTTCTTACTGTTGTACTTGTTCTAATACTGCAATTTTTTTATTTTATTTTATTAACAGACATAGAACAACGGACTTTTCAAAATAACCGTCATTATAGGTAGTTCTAATGTTGTATTTTATATTAGTTTATTAAAAGACATACAACAACGGGTATTTAAAATAACCGTCATTATAGGTAGCGCGTTTTCCATTTTATTACAACGATTACTGGGCCGGCATTGTATGTACCGCGTATACAACAACACTCTACATAACAACGCCTTCGCCCGCGTCACTATATATCATTTCCAACAGTTTTTAAATGGGTTTTTTATAGTAGTGATAGGTATTGATTCTAGCTTATGAACTCTTGGATGATGAATGTATGATGAAAAACTTTCTTTCTATGGTTTATTCTTTGTGTTGGTTCATGATTGAGAAATGTGTTCTTACGCTTTACCTAGGTTTTTCATCCATCAATGCACATTGGCTAGAGATAGTTATGAGTGTTGATGTTCATAAATTTTGAACTTGAATGATGACATTTTGATAGTTTGAGTGAGAGATCATCAAAGGATCAAAATGGTAAAAGTCACAATATGTCACTACTACAAAACGCGCAAACAACAACGCCAGGCTTACAAGGGATTGCCTATTCACCATCGTAATAGATGCGCCATTTTTTTTAATATCGTTAAAAGGCTTTTAATGACGGCTAATATTCAAACCGTGGTGAAATGTGTGGCCTTTAACCACAGGTATGTTTTCAACCGTCATTATAGGTAGTGCTTGGCCATGGGTTCAAGTCCCAGCACCAACATTTATGGTTTTCTTATATATTTTTTCAAAATACCCACAACCTTTCACCACAGGTATGTTTTCAACCGTCATTAAAGGTAGCGCATGTTCATGGGTTCAAGTCCCAGCACCAACATTTATGGTTTTTTACATATTTTTTTAAAATACCCACAACCTTTCACCACTGGTATGTTTTCAATCGTGATTATAGCCAATAATTTAGTTTTAGGTATTGCACTTCAAAAAATCGATTTTAGGGAAAGTCGTCTCCTATTTAAGATCTGTTTCGTGCATCTGAAGCAGAAAAATCGTGCGGTCATTAGTCCCTTACACTGGAAGAGTTACGGGACTTCACCCTCAAAACCCCAAATTCATCTTTTTTATATTTTTAATGAATTTTTTATTGTTTTCATAGTCTCAAAAAATTCTAAACAAATTTTCAATATTCTTATTTTACCTATATAGATTAGTTTTCGTGCTTTTAGATTTTTCTGAATTTATTTTAATCATTTTTTCCTATTTTTTCAAAATGCTGACAGACCCTTTCACAAAGGGTATTTAAACCAACTGTTGTAATAGGTAGCTTTTTTTACTTATTTTTTCAAAATGATGACAGACCTTTCACCACGGGTAATTTAAACCAACCGTCATTATAGGTAGCGTCTTTTCATGGGTTCAAATCCCAGCACCAACATTTTTGGTTTTTTACTTATTTTTTCAATTCACATTACCAACATTATAGGTTGCGTGCATATTGAGTTTATTCACTATCCTTAAACAAATCTTGGTCGTCCATTTAGTGATTATCAACGGCCAAGACACTACTATTAGTGATCCGCGTAAAACCTAAAACTTAGATGAACTACATCTTCTACCTCCAAACATCATATTTCAGTTATGATACTCTATTTCTCCACTAAACCATATTTCAGAACTCGAGTTAGCAATGTTAGTTGTTGGTGTTCTTTTTTAATTATTGGAGTTCTTTTTTTTATTGTTGTTCTTGTTGTTATTATTGTTATCATTGTTATTATTGTTGTTGTTGTTGATGTTGTTGTTCTTGTTAGTATCATTGTTATTATTATTGTTGTTGTTGTTGTTCTTCTTATTCTTGTTCTTGTTCTTGTTCTTGTTCTTGATCTTTTTCTTGTTCTTGTTCTTGTTCTTGTTCTTATTCTTGTTCTTGTTCTTGTTGTTGTTATTGTTGTTGTTGTTGTTCTCATTGTTGTTCTTGATGTTCTTACTGTTGTTGTTGTTGTTGTTCTTATTGTTGTTCTTGTAGTTGTTGGTGTTCTTTTTTAATTATTGTTGTTCTTTTCTATTATTGTTGTTCTTGTTGTTATTATTGTTAACATTGTTATTATTGTTGTTGTTGTTGATGTTGTTGATGTTGTTGTTCTTGTCGGTATTATTGTTATTATTATTGTTCTTCTTCTTCTTCTTCTTCTTCTTCTTCTTCTTCTTCTATTTGTTCTTGTTCTGATTCTTGTTCTTGTTCTTTTGGTTGTTATTGTTGTTGTTGTTGTTCTCATTGTTGTTCTTGATGTTCTTACTGTTGTTGTTGTTGTTCTTATTGTTGTTCTTGTAATTGTTGGTGTTCTTTTTTAATTATTGTTGTTCTTTTTTATTATTGTTGTTCTTGTTGTTATTATTGTTATCATTGATATTATTGTTGTTGTTGTTGATGTTGTTGATGTTGTTGTTGTTCTTGGTGGTATTATTGTTATTATTATTGCTCTTCTTCTTCTTCTTCTTCTTCTTCTTCTTCTTCTTGTTCTTGTTCTTGTTCTTATTCTTGTTCTTGTTCTGTTTGTTTTTCTTATTGTTGTCGTTGTTGTTAATGTTGTTCTTGATTTTTTTACTGTTGTTGTTGTTCTTATTGTTGTTCTTGATGTTCTTATTGTTGTTTTTGTTCTTATTGTTGTTCTTGATGTTCTTACTGTTGTACTTGTTCTAATACTGCAATTTTTTTATTTTATTTTATTAACAGACATACAAGAACGGTCTTTTCAAAATAACCGTCATTATAGGTAGTTCTAATTCTATATTTTATATTATTTTATTAAAAGACATACAACAACGGGTATTTAAAATAACCGTCATTATAGGTAGCGCGTTTTCCATTTTATTACAACGATTACTGGGCCGTCATTGTATGTACCGCGTATACAACAACACTCTACATAACAACGCCTTCGCCCGCGTCACTATATATCATTTCCAACAGTTTTTAAATGGGTTTTTTATAGTAGTGATAGGTATTGATTCTAGCTTATGAACTCTTGGATGATGAATGTATGATGAAAAACTTTCTTTCTATGGTTTATTCTTTGTGTTTGTTCATGATTGAGAAATGTGTTCTTACGTTTACCTAGGTTTTTCATCCATCAATGCACATTGGCTAGAGATAGTTATGAGTGTTGATGTTCATAAATTTTGAACTTGAATGATGACATTTTGATAGTTTGAGTGAGAGATCATCAAATGATCAAAATGGTAAAAGTCACAATATGTCACTACTACAAAACGCGCAAACAACAACGCCAGGCTTACAAGGGATTGCCTATTCACCATCGTAATAGATGCGCCATTTTTTTTAATATCGTTAAAAGGCTTTTAATGACGGATAATATTCAAACCGTGGTGAAATGTGTGGCCTTTCACCACAGGTATGTTTTCAACCGTCATTATAGGTAGTGCATGGCCATGGGTTCAAGTCCCAGCACCAACATTTATGGTTTTCTTATATATTTTTTCAAAATACCCACAACCTTTCACCACAGGTATGTTTTCAACCGTCATTAAAGGTAGCGCATGGTCATGGGTTCAAGTCCCAGCACCAACATTTATGGTTTTTTACATATTTTTTTAAAATACCCACAACCTTTCACCACTGGTATATTTTCAATCGTCATTATAGCCAATAATTTAGTTTTAGGTATTGCACTTCAAAAAATCGATTTTAGGGAAAGTCGTCTCCTATTTAAGATCTGTTTCGTGCATCTGAAGCAGAAAAATCGTGCGGTCATTAGTCCCTTACACTGGAAGAGTTACAGGACTTCACCCTCAAAACCCCAAATTCATTTTTTTTATATTTTTAATGAATTTTGTATTGTTTTCATAGTCTCAAAAAATTCTAAAAAAATTCTCAATATTCATATTTTACCTATATAGATTAGTTTTCGTGCTTTTAGATTTTTCCGAATTTATTTTAATCATTTTTTCCTATTTTTTCAAAATGCTGACGGACCCTTTCACAAAGGGTATTTAAACCAACTGTTGTAATAGGTAGCTTTTTTTACTTATTTTTTCAAAATGATGACAGACCTTTCACCACGGGTAATTTAAACCAACCGTCATTATAGGTAGCGTCTTTTCATGGGTTCAAATCCCAGCACCAACATTTTTGGTTTTTTACTTATTTTTTCAATTCACATTACTAACATTATAGGTTGCGTGCATATTGAGTTTATTCACTATCCTTAAACAAATCTTGGTCGTCCATTTAGTGATTATCAACGGCCAAGACACTACTATTAGTGATCCGCGTGAGACCTAAAACTTAGATGAACTACATCTTCTACCTCCAAACATCATATTTCAGTTATGATACTCTATTTTTCCACTAAACCATATTTCAGAACTCGAGTTAGCAATGTTAGTTGTTGGTGTTCTTTTTTAATTATTGTAGTTCTTTTTTATTATTGTTGTTCTTGTTGTTATTATTGTTATCATTGTTATTATTGTTGTTGTTGTTGATGTTGTTGTTCTTGTTAGTATCATTGTTATTATTATTGTTGTTGTTGTTCTTCTTCTTATTCTTGTTCTTGTTCTTGTTCTTGTTCTTGTTCTTTTTCTTGTTCTTGTTCTTGTTCTTGTTCTTATTCTTGTTCTTGTTCTTGTTGTTGTTATTGTTGTTGTTGTTGTTCTCATTGTTGTTCTTGATGTTCTTACTGTTGTTGTTGTTGTTGTTGTTCTTATTGTTGTTCTTGTAGTTGTTGGTGTTCTTTTTTAATTATTGTTGTTCTTTTCTATTATTGTTGTTCTTGTTGTTATTATTGTTAACATTGTTATTATTGTTGTTGTTGTTGATGTTGTTGATGTTGTTTTTCTTGTTGGTATTATTGTTATTATTATTGTTCTTCTTCTTCTTCTTCTTCTTCTTCTTCTTCTTCTTCTATTTGATCTTGTTCTGATTCTTGTTCTTGTTCTTTTGGTTGTTATTGTTGTTGTTGTTGTTCTCATTGTTGTTCTTGATGTTCTTACTGTTGTTGTTGTTGTTCTTATTGTTGTTCTTGTAATTGTTGGTGTTCTTTTTTAATTATTGTTGTTCTTTTTTATTATTGTTGTTCTTGTTGTTATTATTGTTATCGTTGATATTATTGTTGTTGTTGTTGATGTTGTTGATGTTGTTGTTGTTCTTGGTGGTATTATTGTTATTCTTATTGCTCTTCTTCTTCTTCTTCTTCTTCTTCTTCTTGTTCTTGTTCTTGTTCTTATTCTTGTTCTTGTTCTTGTTGTTTTTCTTGTTGTTGTCGTTGTTGTTAATGTTGTTCTTGATTTTCTTACTGTTGTTGTTGTTCTTATTGTTGTTCTTGATGTTCTTATTGTTGTTTTTGTTCTTATTGTTGTTCTTGATGTTCTTACTGTTGTACTTGTTCTAATACTGCAATTTTTTCATTTTATTTTATTAACAGACATACAAGAATGGTCTTTTCAAAATAACCGTCATTATAGGTAGTTCTAATGCTATATTTTATATTATTTTATTAAAAGACTTACAACAACGGGTATTTAAAATAATCGTCATTATAGGTAGCGCGTTTTCCATTTTATTACAACGATTACTGGGCCGTCATTGTATGTACCGCGTATACAACAACACTCTACATAACAACGCCTTCGCCCGCGTCACTATATATCATTTCCAACAGTTTTTAAATGGGTTTTTTATAGTAGTGATAGGTATTGATTCTAGCTTATGAACTCTTGGATGATGAATGTATGATGAAAAACTTTCTTTCTATGGTTTATTCTCTGTGTTGGTTCATGATTGAGAAATGTGTTCTTACGTTTTACCTAGGTTTTTCATCCATCAATGCACATTGGCTAGAGATAGTTATGAGTGTTGATGTTCATAAATTTTGAACTTGAATGATGACATTTTGATAGTTTGAGTGAGAGATCATCAAAGGATCAAAATGGTAAAAGTCACAATATGTCACTACTACAAAACGCGCAAACAACAACGCCAGGCTTACAAGGGATTGCCTATTCACCATCGTAATAGATGCGCCCTTTTTTTTAATATCATTAAAAGGCTTTTAATGACGGCTAATATTCAAACCGTGGTGAAATGTGTGGCCTTTCACCACAGGTATGTTTTCAACCGTCATTATAGGTAGTGCATGGCCGTGGGTTCAAGTCCCAGCACCAACATTTATGGTTTTCTTATATATTTTTTCAAAATACCCACAACCTTTCACCACAGGTATGTTTTCAACCGTCATTAAAGGTAGCGCATGGTCATGGGTTCAAGTCCCAGCACCAACATTTATGGTTTTTTTACATATTTTTTTAAAATACCCACAACCTTTCACCACTGGTATGTTTTCAATCGTCATTATAGCCAATAATTTAGTTTTAGGTATTGCACTTCAAAAAATCGATTTTAGGGAAAGTCGTCTCCTATTTAAGATCTGTTTCGTGCATCTGAAGCAGAAAAATCGTGCGGTCATTAGTCCCTTACACTGGAAGAGTTACGGGACTTCACCCTCAAAACCCCAAATTCATCTTTTTTATATTTTTAATGAATTTTTTATTGTTTTTATAGTCTCAAAAAATTCTAAAGAAATTTTCAATATTCTTATTTTACCTATATAGATTAGTTTTGGTGCTTTTAGATTTTTCTGAATTTATTTTAATCATTTTTTCCTATTTTTTCAAAATGCTGACAGACCCTTTCACAAAGGGTATTTAAACCAACTGTTGTAATAGGTAGCTTTTTTTACTTATTTTTTCAAGATGATGACAGACCTTTCACCACGGGTAATTTAAACCAACCGTCATTATAAGTAGCGTCTTTTCATGGGTTCAAATCCCAGCACCAACATTTTTGGTTTTTTACTTATTTTTTCAATTCACATTACCAACATTATAGGTTGCGTGCATATTGAGTTTATTCACTATCCTTAAACAAATTTGGTCGTCCATTTAGTGATTATCAACGGCCAAGACACTACTATTAGTGATCCGCGTGAAACCTAAAACTTAGATGAACTACATCTTCTACCTCCAAACATCATATTTCAGTTATGATACTCTATTTCTCCACTAAACCATATTTCAGAACTCGAGTTAGCAATGTTAGTTGTTGGTGTTCTTTTTTAATTATTGTAGTTCTTTTTTATTATTGTTGTTCTTGTTGTTATTATTGTTATCATTGTTATTATTGTTGTTGTTGTTGATGTTGTTGTTCTTGTTAGTATCATTGTTATTATTATTGTGGTTGTTGTTGTTCTTCATATTCTTGTTCTTGTTCTTGTTCTTGTTCTTGTTCTTTTTCTTGTTCTTGTTCTTGTTCTTGTTCTTGTTGTTGTTATTGTTGTTGTTGTTGTTCTCATTGTTGTTCTTGATGTTCTTACTGTTGTTGTTGTTGTTGTTGTTCTTGTAGTTGTTGGTGTTCTTTTTTAATTATTGTTGTTCTTTTCTATTATTGTTGTTCTTGTTGTTATTATTGTTAACATTGTTATTATTGTTGTTGTTGTTGATGTTGTTGATGTTGTTGTTCTTGTTGGTATTATTGTTATTATTATTGTTCTTCTTCTTCTTCTTCTTCTTCTTCTTCTTCTTCTTCTTCTATTTGTTCTTGTTCTGATTCTTGTTCTTGTTCTTTTGGTTGTTATTGTTGTTGTTGTTGTTCTCATTGTTGTTCTTGATGTTCTTACTGTTGTTGTTGTTGTTCTTATTGTTGTTCTTGTAATTGTTGGTGTTCTTTTTTAATTATTGTTGTTCTTTTTTATTATTGTTGTTCTTGTTGTTATTATTGTTATCATTGATATTATTGTTGTTGTTGTTGATGTTGTTGATGTTGTTGTTGTTCTTGGTGGTATTATTGTTATTATTATTGCTCTTCTTCTTCTTCTTCTTCTTCTTCTTCTTCTTCTTCTTCTTCTTGTTCTTATTCTTGTTCTTGTTCTTGTTGTTTTTCTTGTTGTTGTCGTTGCTGTTAATGTTGTTCTTGATTTTCTTACTGTTGTTGTTGTTCTTATTGTTGTTCTTGATGTTCTTATTGTTGTTTTTGTTCTTATTGTTGTTCTTGATGTTCTTACTGTTGTACTTGTTCTAATACTGCAATTTTTTTATTTTATTTTATTAACAGACATACAAGAACGGTCTTTTCAAAATAACCGTCATTATAGGTAGTTCTAATGCTATATTTTATATTATTTTATTAAAAGACATACAACAACGGGTATTTAAAATAACCGTCATTATAGGTAGCGCGTTTTCCATTTTATTACAACGATTACTGGGCCGCCATTGTATGTACCGCGTATACAACAACACTCTACATAACAACGCCTTCGCCCGCGTCACGATATATCATTTCCAACAGTTTTTAAATGGGTTTTTTATAGTAGTGATAGGTATTGATTCTAGCTTATGAACTCTTGGATGATGAATGTATGATGAAAAACTTTCTTTCTATGGTTTATTCTTTGTGTTGGTTCATGATTGAGAAATGTGTTCTTACGCTTTACCTAGGTTTTTCATCCATCAATGCACATTGGCTAGAGATAGTTATGAGTGTTGATGTTCATAAATTTTGAACTTGAATGATGACATTTTGATAGTTTGAGTGAGAGATCATCAAAGGATCAAAATGGTAAAAGTCACAATATGTCACTACTACAAAACGCGCAAACAACAACGCCAGGCTTACAAGGGATTGCCTATTCACCATCGTAATAGATGCGCCATTTTTTTTAATATCGTTAAAAGGCTTTTAATGACGGCTAATATTCAAACCGTGGTGAAATGTGTGGCCTTTCACCACAGGTATGTTTTCAACCGTCATTATAGGTAGTGCATGGCCATGGGTTCAAGTCCCAGCACCAACATTTATGGTTTTCTTATATATTTCTTCAAAATACCCACAACCTTTCACCACAGGTATGTTTTCAACCGTCATTAAAGGTAGCGCATGGTCATGGGTTAAAGTCCCATTACCAACATTTATGGTTTTTTACATATTTTTTTAAAATACCCACAACCTTTCACCACTGGTATGTTTTCAATCGTCATTATAGCCAATAATTTAGTTTTAGGTATTGCACTTCAAAAAATCGATTTTAGGGAAAGTCGTCTCCTATTTAAGATCTGTTTCGTGCATCTGAAGCAGAAAAATCGTGCGGTCATTAGTCCCTTACACTGGAAGAGTTACAGGACTTCACCCTCAAAACCCCAAATTCATCTTTTTTATATTTTTAATGAATTTTGTATTGTTTTCATAGTCTCAAAAAATTCTAAAAAAATTCTCAATATTCATATTTTACCTATATAGATTAGTTTTCGTGCTTTTAGATTTTTCCGAATTTATTTTAATCATTTTTTCCTATTTTTTCAAAATGCTGACGGACCCTTTCACAAAGGGTATTTAAACCAACTGTTGTAATAGGTAGCTTTTTTTACTTATTTTTTCAAAATGATGACAGACCTTTCACCACGGGTAATTTAAATCAACTGTCATTATAGGTAGCGTCTTTTCATGGGTTCAAATCCCAGCACCAACATTTTTGGTTTTTTACTTATTTTTTCAATTCACATTACCAACATTATAGGTTGCGTGCATATTGAGTTTATTCACTATCCTTAAACAAATCTTGGTCGTCCATTTAGTGATTATCAACGGCCAAGACACTACTATTTGTGATCCGCGTGAAACCTAAAACTTAGATGAAATACATCTTCTACCTCCAAACATCATATTTCAGTTATGATAGTCTATTTCTCCACTAAACCATATTTCAGAACTCGAGTTAGCAATGTTAGTTGTTGGTGTTCTTTTTTAATTATTGTAGTTCTTTTTTATTATTGTTGTTCTTGTTGTTATTATTGTTATCATTGTTATTATTGTTGTTGTTGTTGATGTTGTTGTTCTTGTTAGTATCATTGTTATTATTATTGTTGTTGTTGTTCTTCTTCTTATTCTTGTTCTTGTTCTTGTTCTTGTTCTTGTTCTTGTTCTTGTTCTTGTTCTTGTTCTTGTTCTTGTTCTTGTTGTTGTTATTGTTGTTGTTGTTGTTCTCATTGTTGTTCTTGATGGTCTTACTGTTGTTGTTGTTGTTGTTCTTATTGTTGTTCTTGTAGTTGTTGGTGTTCTTTTTTAATTATTGTTGTTCTTTTCTATTATTGCTGTTCTTGTTGTTATTATTGTTAACATTGTTATTATTGTTGTTGTTGTTGATGTTGTTGTTCTTGTTGGTATTATTGTTATTATTATTGTTCTTCTTCTTCTTCTTCTTCTTCTTCTTCTTCTTCTTCTTCTATTTGTTCTGTTCTGATTCTTGTTCTTGTTCTTGTTGTTGTTATTGTTGTTGTTGTTGTTCTCATTGTTGTTCTTGATGTTCTTACTGTTGTTGTTGTTGTTCTTATTGTTGTTCTTGTAATTGTTGGTGTTCTTTTTTAATTATTGTTGTTCTTTTTTATTAATGTTGTTCTTGTTGTTATTATTGTTATCATTGATATTAATGTTGTTGTTGTTGATGTTGTTGATGTTGTTGTTGGTCTTGTTGGTATTATTGTTATTATTATTGTTTTTCTTCTTCTTCTTCTTCTTCTTCTTGTTCTTGTTCTTATTCTTGTTCGTGTTCTTGTTGTTTTTCTTGTTGTTGTTGTTGTTCTTAATGTTGTTCTTGATTTTCTTACTGTTGTTGTTGTTCTTATTGTTGTTCTTGATGTTCTTATTGTTTTTTTTGTTCTTATTGTTGTTCTTGATGTTCTTACTGTTGTACTTGTTCTAATACTGCAATTTTTTTATTTTATTTTATTAAAAGACACACAACAACAGTCTTTTCAAAATAACCGTCATTATAGGTAGTTCTAATGCTGTATTTTATTTTATTTTATTAAAAGACATACAACAACGGGTATTTAAAATAACCGTCATTATAGGTAGCGCGTTTTCCATTTTATTACAACGGTTACTGGGCCGTCATTGTATGTACCGCGTATACAACAACACTCTACATAACAACGCCTTCGCTCGCGTCATTATATATCATTTCCAACCGTTTTTAAATGGGTTTTTTATAGTAGTGATAGCTATTGATTCTAGCTTATGAACTCTTGGATGATGAATGTATGATGAAAAACTTTCTTTCTATGCATTATTCTTTGTGTTGGTTCATGATTGAGAAATGTGTTCTTACGCTTTACCTAGGTTTTTTATCCATCAATGCACATTGGCTAGAGATAGTTATGAGTGTTGATGTTCATAAATTTTGAACTTGAATGTTGACATTTTGATAGTTTGAGTGAGAGATCATCAAAGGATCAAAATGGTAAAACTCACAATATGTCACTACTACAAAACGCGCAAACAACAACGCCAGGCTTACAAGGGATTGCCTATTCACCATCGTAATAGATGCGCCTTTTTTTTTAATATCGTTAAAAGGCTTTTAATGACGGCTAATATTCAAACCGTGGTGAAATGTGTGTCCTTTCACCACAGGTATGTTTTCAACCGTCATTATAGGTAGCGCATGGTCATGGGTTCAAGTCCCAGCACCAACATTTATGGTTTTCTTACATATTTTTTCAAAATACCCACAACCTTTCACCACAGGTATGTTTTCAACCGTCATTAAAGGTAGCGCATGGTCATGGGTTCAAGTCCCAGCACCAACATTTATGGGTTTTCACATATTTTTTCAAAATACCCACAACCTTTCACCACTGGTATGTTTTCAATCATCATTATAGCTAATAATTTAGTTTTAGGTATTACACTTCAAAAAATCGGTTTTGGGGAAAGTCGTATCCTTTTTAAGATCTGAAGCAGAAAAATCGTGCGGTCATTAGTCCCTTACATGTGAAGAGTTACGCGACTTCACCCTCAAAACCCCAAATTCATCTTTTTTCTATTTTTAATGAATTTTTTACTGTTTTCATAGCCTCAAAAAATTCTAAAAAAATTCTCAAAATTCTTATTTTACCTAATTAGATTAAATTTCTTGTTTTTAGATTTTTCTGAATTTATTTTAATCATTTTTTCGTAGTTTTTCAAAATGCTGACACACCCTTTCACAACGGGTATTTAAACCAACCGTTGTAATTGGTATTTTTTTTACTTATTTTTTCAAAATGATGACAGACCTTTCACCACGGGTAATTTAAACCAACCGTCATTATAGGTAGCGTCTTTTCATGGGTTCAAATCCCAGCACCAACATTTTTGGTTTTTTGCTTATTTTTTCAATTCACATTACCAACATTATAGGTTGCGTTCATATTGAGTTTATTCACTATCCTTAAACAAATCTTGGTCGTCCATTTAGTGATTATCAACGGCCAAGACACTACTATTAGTGATCCGCGTGAAACCTAAAACTTAGACGAACTACATCTTCTACCACCAAACATCATCTTTCTGTTACGATACTCTATTTCTCCACTAAACCATATTTCAGAACAAATTTCAAAACTCGAGTTAGCAATGTTAGTTGTTGGTGTCCTTTTTTAATTATTGTAGTTCTTTTTTATTATTGTTTTTCTTGTTGTTATTATTGTTATCATTATTATTATTGTTGTTGTTGTTGATGTTGTTGTTCTTGTTGGTTTCATTATTAATATTATTGTTGTTGTTGTTCTTCTTCTTCTTCTTCTTCTAGTTGTTGTTCTTGTTCTTGTTCTTGTTCTTGTTCTTGTTCTTGTTCTTATTCTTGTTCTTGTTCTTGTTGTTGTTATTTTTGTTTTTGTTGTTCTTATTGTTGTTCATGATGTTCTTACTGTTGTTGTTGTTGTATTTATTGTTGTTCTTGTAATTGTTGGTGTTCTTTTTTAATTATTGTTGTTCTTTTTTATTATTGTTGTTCTTGTTGTTGTTGTTGATGTTGGTGTTCTTGTTGGTATTATTGTTATTATTTTTGTTGTTGTTGTTGTTGTTGTTCTTCTTCTTCTTCTTCTTCTTCTTCTTCTTCTTCATCATCTTCTTCTTCTTCTTCTTGTTCTTGTTCTTGTTCTTATTCTTGTTCTTGTTCTTGTTGTTTTTGTTGTTGTTGTTGTTGTTCTTATTGTTGTTCTTGATGTTCTTACTGTTGTTTTTGTTCTTATTGTTGTTCTTGATGTTCTTGCTGTAGTTCTTGTTCTAATACTGCAATTTTTTTATTTTATTTTATTAAAAGACATACAACAACGGTCTTTTTAAAATAACCGTCATTATAGGTAGTTCTAATGTTGTATTTTATTTTATTTTATTAAAAGACATACAACAACGGGTATTTAAAATAACCGTCATTATAGGTAGCGCGTTTTCCATTTTATTAAAACGGTTACTGGGCCGTCATTGTACGTACCGCGCATACAACAACAGTCTACATAACAACGCCTTCGCTCGCATCATTATATATCATTTCCAACCATTTTTAAATGGGTTTTTGGTAGTAGTGATAGGTATTGATTCTAGCTTATGAACTCTTGGATGATGAATGTATGATGAAAAACTTTCTTTCTAGGGTTTATTCTTTGTGTTGGTTCATGATTGAGAAATGTGTTGTTACGCTTTACCTAGGTTTTTCATCCATCAATGCACATTGGCTAGAGATAGTTATGTGTGTTGATGTTCATAAATATTGAACTTGAATCCTGACATTTTGATAGTTTGAGTGAGAGATCATCAAAGGATCAAAATGGTAAAACTCACAATATGTCACTACTATAAAACGCGCAAACAACAACGCCAGGCTTACAAGGGATTGCCTATTCAATATTGTAATAGATGCGCGCTTTTTTTTAATATCGTTAAAAGGCTTTTAATGACGGCTAATATTCAAACCGTGGGGAAATGTTAGGCCTTTCACCACAGGTATGTTTTCGATCGTCATTATAGGTAGCGCATGGTCATGGGTTCAAGTCCCAGCACCAACATTTATGGTTTTCTTACATATTTTTTCAAAATACCCACATCCTTTCACCACAGGTATGTTCTCAACTGTCATTAAAGGTAGCGCATGGTCATGGGTTCAAGTCCCAGCACCAACATTTATGGTTTTCTTCTATATTTTTTCAAAATACCCACAACCTTTCACCACAGGTATGTTTTCAACCGTTATTAATGGTAGCGCATGGTCATGGGTTCAAGTCCCAGCACCAACATTTATGGTTTTTTACATATTTTTTCAAAATACCCACAACCTTTCACCACTGGTATGTTTTCAATCGTCATTATAGCCAATAATTTAGTTTTAGGTATTACACTTCAAAAAATTGGTTTTAGGGAAAGTCGTATCCTTTTTAAGATCTGTTTCGTGCATCTGAAGCAGAAAAATCGTGCGGTCATTAGTCCCTTACACGTGAAGAGTTACGCGACTTCACCCTCAAAACCCCAAATTCATCTTTTTTCTATTTTTAATGAATTTTTTACTGTTTTCATAGCCTCAAAAAATTCTAAAAAAATTCTCAAAATTCTTATTTTACCTAATTAGATTAAATTTCTTGTTTTTAGATTTTTCTGAATTTATTTTAATCATTTTTTCGTAGTTTTTCAAAATGCTGACACACCCTTTCACAACGGGTATTTAAACCAACTGTTGTAATTGGTAGTTTTTTTACTTATTTTTTCAAAATGATGACAGACCTTTCACCACGGGTAATTTAAACCAACCGTCATTATAGGTAGCGTCTTTTCATGGGTTCAAATCCCAGCACCAACATTTTTGGTTTTTTGCTTATTTTTTCAATTCACATTACCAACATTATAGGTTGCGTTCATATTGAGTTTATTCACTATCCTTAAACAAATCTTGGTCGTCCATTTAGTGATTATCAACGGCCAAGACACTACTATTAGTGATCCGTGTGAAACCTAAAACTTAGACGAACTACATCTTCTACCACCAAACATCATCTTTCTATTACGATACTCTATTTCTCCACTAAACCATATTTCAGAACAAATTTCAAAACTCGAGTTAGCAATGTTAGTTGTTGGTGTCCTTTTTTAATTATTGTAGTTCTTTCTTATTATTGTTTTTCTTGTTGTTATTATTGTTATCATTATTATTATTGTTGTTGTTGTTGATGTTGTTGTTCTTGTTGGTTTCATTGTTAATATTATTGTTGTTGTTGTTGTTCTTCTTCTTCTTCTTCTAGTTGTTGTTCTTGTTCTTGTTCTTGTTCTTGTTCTTGTTCTTGTTCTTGTTCTTGTTCTTATTCTTGTTCTTGTTCTTGTTGTTGTTATTTTTGTTTTTGTTGTTCTTATTGTTGTTCATGATGTTCTTACTGTTGTTGTTGTTGTATTTATTGTTGTTCTTGTAATTGTTGGTGTTCTTTTTTAATTATTGTTGTTCTTTTTTATTATTGTTGTTGTTGTTGTTGTTGTTGATGTTGTTGTTCTTGTTGGTATTATTGTTATTATTTTTGTTGTTGTTGTTGTTGTTCTTCTTCTTCTTCTTCTTCTTCTTCTTCTTCTTCTTCATCATCTTCTTCTTCTTCTTCTTGTTCTTGTTCTTGTTCTTATTCTTGTTCTTGTTCTTGTTGTTTTTGTTGTTGTTGTTGTTGTTCTTATTGTTGTTCTTGATGTTCTTACTGTTGTTTTTGTTCTTATTATTGTTCTTGATGTTCTTGCTGTAGTTCTTGTTCTAATACTGCAATTTTTTTATTTTATTTTATTAAAAGACATACAACAACGGTCTTTTTAAAATAACCGTCATTATAGGTAGTTCTAATGTTGTATTTTATTTTATTTTATTAAAAGACATACAACAACGGGTATTTAAAATAACTGTCATTATAGGTAGCGCGTTTTCCATTTTATTAAAACGGTTACTGGGCCGTCATTGTACGTACCACGCATACAACAACACTCTACATAACAACGCCTTCGCTCGCATCATTATATATCATTTCCAACCATTTTTAAATGGGTTTTTGGTAGTAGTGATAGGTATTGATTCTAGCTTATGAACTCTTGGATGATGAATGTATGATGAAAAACTTTCTTTCTAGGGTTTATTCTTTGTGTTGGTTCATGATTGAGAAATGTGTTGTTACGCTTTACCTAGGTTTTTCATCCATCAATGCACATTGGCTAGAGATAGTTATGAGTGTTGATGTTCATAAATATTGAACTTGAATCCTGACATTTTGATACTTTGAGTGAGAGATCATCAAAGGATCAAAATGGTAAAACTCACAATATGTCACTACTATAAAACGCGCAAACAACAACGCCAGGATTACAAGGGATTGCCTATTCACCATTGTAATAGATGCGCGCTTTTTTTTAATATCGTTAAAAGGCTTTTAATGACGGCTAATATTCAAACCTTGGGGAAATGTTAGGCCTTTCACCACAGGTATGTTTTCGATCGTCATTATAGGTAGCGCATGGTCATGGGTTCAAGTCCCAACACCAACATTTATGGTTTTCTTACATATTTTTTCAAAATACCCACAACCTTTCACCACAGGTATGTTTTCAACTGTCATTAAAGGTAGCGCATGGTCATGGGTTCAAGTCCCAGCACCAACATTTATGGTTTTCTTCTATATTTTTTCAAAATACCCACAACCTTTCACCACAGGTATGTTTTCAACCGTTATTAAAGGTAGCGCATGGTCATGGGTTCAAGTCCCAGCACCAACATTTATGGTTTTTTACATATTTTTTCAAAATACCCACAACCTTTCACCACTAGTATGTTTTCAATCGTCATTATAGCCAATAATTTAGTTTTAGGTATTACACTTCAAAAAATTGGTTTTAGGGAAAGTCGTATCCTTTTTAAGATCTGTTTCGTGCATCTGAAGCAGAAAAATCGTGCGGTCATTAGTCCCTTACACGTGAAGAGTTACGCGACTTCACCCTCAAAACCCCAAATTCATCTTTTTTCTATTTTTAATGAATTTTTTACTGTTTTCATAGCCTCAAAAAATTCTAAAAAAATTCGCAAAATTCTTATTTTACCTAATTATATTAAATTTCTTGTTTTTAGACTTTTCTGAATTTATTTTAATCATTTTTGCGTAGTTTTTCAAAATGCTGGCACACCCTTTCACAACGGGTATTTAAACCAACCGTTGTAATAGGTAGTTTTTTTACTTATTTTTTCAAAATGATGACAAACCTTTCTCCACGGGTAATTTAAACCAACCGTCATTATAGGTAGCGTCTTTTCATGGGTTCAAATCCCAGCACAAACATTTTTGGTTTTTTGCTTATTTTTTCAATTCACATTACCAACATTATAGGTTCCATTCATATTGACTTTATTCACTATCCTTAAACAAATCTTGGTCGTCCATTTAGTGATTATCAACGGCCAAGACACTACTATTAGTGATCCGCGTGAAACCTAAAACTTAGACGAACTACATCTTCTACCACCAAACATCATCTTTCTGTTACGATACTCTATTTCTCCACTAAACCATATTTCAGAACAAATTTCAGAACTCGAGTTAGCAATGTTAGTTGTTGGTGTTCTTTTTTAATTATTGTAGTTCTTTTTTATTATTGTTGTTCTTGTTGTTATTATTGTTATCATTATTATTATTGTTGCTGTTGTTGATGTTGTTGTTCTTGTCGGTTTCATTGTTAATATTATTGTTGTTGTTGGTCTTCTTCTTCTTCTTGTTCTTCTTGTTCTTGTTCTTGTTCTTGTTCTTGTTCTTGTTCTTATTCTTGTTCTTGTTCTTGTTGTTGTTATTTTTGTTTTTGTTGTTCTTATTGTTGTTCATGATGTTCTTACTGTTGTTGTTGTTGTTTTTATTGTTGTTCTTGTAATTGTTGGTGTTCTTTTTTAATTATTGTTGTTCTTTTTTATTATTTGTTCTTCTTCTTCTTCTTCTTCTTCTTCTTCTTCTTCTGCTTCTTCTTCTTCTTCTTCTTCTTCTTCTTCTTCTTCTTGTTCTTATTCTTGTTCTTGTTCTTGTTGTTTTTTTTTTGTTGTTGTTGTTCTTATTGTTGTTCTTGATTTTCTTGCTGTTGTTGTTCTTATTATTGTTCTTGATGTTCTTACTGTTGTTTTTGTTCTTATTGTTGTTCTTGATGTTCTTGCTGTAGTTCTTGTTCTAATACTGCAATTTTTTTATTTTATTTTATTAAAAGACATACAACAACGGTCTTTTTAAAATAACCGTCATTATAGGTAGTTCTAATGTTGTATTTTATTTTATTTTATTAAAAGACATACAACAACGGGTATTTAAAATAATCGTCATTATAGGTAGCGCGTTTTCCATTTTATTAAAACGGTTACTGGGCCGTCATTATACGTACTGCGTATACAACAACACTCTACATAACAAAGCCTTCGCTCGCATCATTATATATCATTTCCAACCATTTTTAAATGGGTTTTTGGTAGTAGTGATAGGTATTGATTCTAGCTTATGAACTCTTGGATGATGAATGTATGATGAAAAACTTTCTTTCTAGGGTTTATTCTTTGCGTTGGTTCATGATTGAGAAATGTGTTGTTACGCTTTACCTAGATTTTTTCATCCATCAATGCACATTGGCTAGAGATAGTTATGAGTGTTGATGTTCATAAATATTGAACTTGAATCTTGACATTTTGATAGTTTGAGTGAGAGATCATCAAAGGATTAAAATGGTAAAACTCACAATATGTCACTACTACAAAACGCGCAAACAACAACGCCAGGCTTACAAGGGATTGCCTATTCACCATTGTAATAGATGCGCGCTTTTTTTTAATATCGTTAAAAGGCTTTTAATGACGGCTAATATTCAAACCGTGGTGAAATGTGAGGCCTTTCACCACAGGTATGTTTTCGATCGTCATTATAGGTAGCGCATGGTCATGGGTTCAAGTCCCAGCACCAACATTTATGGTTTTCTTACATATTTTTTCAAAATACCCACAACCTTTCACCACAGGTATATTTTCAACTGTCATTAAAGGTAGTGCATGGTCATGGGTTCAAGTCCCAGCACCAACATTTATGGTTTTCTTACATATTTTTTCAAAATACCCACAACCTTTCACCACAGGTATGTTTTCAACCGTCATTAAAGGTAGCGCATGGTCATGGGTTCAAGTCCCAGCACCAACATTTATGGTTTTTTACATATTTTTTCAAAATACCCACAACCTTTCACCACTGGTATGTTTTCAATCGTCATTATAGCCAATAATTTAGTTTTAGGTATTACACTTCAAAAAATCGGTTTTAGGGAAAGTCGTATCCTTTTTAAGATCTGTTTCGTGCATCTGAAGCAGAAAAATCGTGCTGTCATTAATCCCTTACCCTGGAAGAGTTACGTGACTTCACCCTCAAAACCCAAAATTCATCTTTTTTTTTATTTTTAATGAATTTTTTACTGTTTTCATAGTCTCAAAAAATTCTAAAAAAATTCTCAAAATTCTTATTTTACCTAATTAGATTAAATTTCATGTTTTTAGATTTTTCTGAATTTATTTTAATCATTTTTTCCTATTTTTTCAAAATGCTGACACACCCTTTCAAAACGGGTATTTAAACCAACCGTTGTAATAGGTAGCTTTTTTTACTTATTTTTTCAAAATGATGACAGACCTTTCACCACGGGTAATTTAAACCAACCGTCATTATAGGTAGCGTCTTTTCATGGGTTCAAATCCCAGCACCAACATTTTTGGTTTTTTGCTTATTTTTTCAATTCAAATTACCAACATTATAGGTTGCGTTCATATTGAGTTTATTCACTATCCTTAAACAAATTTTGGTCGTCCATTTAGTGATTATCAACGGCCAAGACACTACTATTAGTGATCCGCGTGAAACCTAAAACTTAGACAAACTACATCTTCTACCACCAAACATCATCTTTCTGTTACGATACTCTATTTCTCCACTAAACCATATTTCAGAACAAATTTCAGAACTCGAGTTAGCAATGTTAGTTGTTGGTGTTCTTTTTTAATTATTGTAGTTCTTTTTTATTATTGTTGTTGTTGTTGTTATTATTGTTATCATTATTATTATTGTTGCTGTTGTTGATGTTGTTGTTCTTGTCGGTTTCATTGTTAATATTATTGTTGTTGTTGGTCTTCTTCTTCTTCTTCTTCTTCTTCTTGTTCTTGTTCTTGTTCTTGTTCTTGTTCTTGTTCTTGTTCTTATTCTTGTTCTTGTTCTTGTTGTTTTTTTTTTGTTGTTGTTGTTCTTATTGTTGTTCTTGATTTTCTTGCTGTTGTTGTTCTTATTATTGTTCTTGATGTTCTTACTGTTGTTTTTGTTCTTATTGTTGTTCTTGATGTTCTTGCTGTAGTTCTTGTTCTAATACTGCAATTTTTTTATTTTATTTTATTAAAAGACAGACAACAACGGTCTTTTTAAAATAACCGTCATTATAGGTAGTTCTAATGTTGTATTTTATTTTATTTTATTAAAAGACATACAACAACGGGTATTTAAAATAACCGTCATTATAGGTAGCGCGTTTTCCATTTTATTAAAACGGTTACTGGGCCGTCATTATACGTACCGCGTATACAACAACACTCTACATAACAAAGCCTTCGCTTGCATCATTATATATCATTTCCAACCATTTTTAAATGGGTTTTTGGTAGTAGTGATAGGTATTGATTCTAGCTTATGAACTCTTGGATGATGAATGTATGATGAAAAACTTTCTTTCTAGGGTTTATTCTTTGCGTTGGTTCATGATTGAGAAATGTGTTGTTACGCTTTATCTAGGTTTTTCATCCATCAATGAACATTGGCTAGAGATAGTTATGAGTGTTGATGTTCATAAATATTGAACTTGAATCTTGACATTTTGATAGTTTGAGTGAGAGATCATCAAAGGATCAAAATGGTAAAACTCACAATATGTCACTACTACAAAACGCGCAAACAACAACGCCAGGCTTACAAGGGATTGCCTATTCACCATTGTAATAGATGCGCGCTTTTTTTTAATATCGTTAAAAGGCTTTTAATGACGGCTAATATTCAAACCGTGGTGAAATGTTAGGCCTTTCACCACAGGTATGTTTTCGATCGTCATTATAGGTAGCGCATGGTCATGGGTTCAAGTCCCAGCACCAACATTTATGGTTTTCTTACATATTTTTTCAAAATACCCACAACCTTTCACCACAGGTATGTTTTCAACTGTCATTAAAGGTAGCACATGGTCATGGGTTCAAGTCCCAGCACCAACATTTATGGTTTTCTTCTATATTTTTTCAAAATACCCACAACCTTTCACCACAGGTATGTTTTCAACCGTTATTAAAGGCAGCGCATGGTCATGGGTTCATGTCCCAGCACCAACATTTATGGTTTTTTACATATTTTTTCAAAATACCCACAACCTTTCACCACTGGTATGTTTTCAATCGTCATTATAGCCAATAATTTAGTTTTAGGTATTACACTTCAAAAAATTGGTTTTAGGGAAAGTCGTATCCTTTTTAAGATCTGTTTCGTGCATCTGAAGCAGAAAAATCGTGCGGTCATTAGTCCCTTACACGTGAAGAGTTACGCGACTTCACCCTCAAAACCCCAAATTCATCTTTTTTCTATTTTTAATGAATTTTTTACTGTTTTCATAGCCTCAAAAAATTCTAAAAAAATTCTCAAAATTCTTATTTTACCTAATTAGATTAAATTTCTAGTTTTTAGATTTTTCTGAATTTATTTTAATCATTTTTGCGTAGTTTTTCAAAATGCTGGCACACCCTTTCACAACGGGTATTTAAACCAACCGTTGTAATAGGTAGTTTTTTTACTTATTTTTTCAAAATGATGACAAACCTTTCTCCACGGGTAATTTAAACCAACCGTCATTATAGGTAGCGTCTTTTCATGGGTTCAAATCCCAGCACAAACATTTTTGGTTTTTTGCTTATTTTTTCAATTCACATTACCAACATTATAGGTTCCATTCATATTGACTTTATTCACTATCCTTAAACAAATCTTGGTCGTCCATTTAGTGATTATCAACGGCCAAGACACTACTATTAGTGATCCGCGTGAAACCTAAAACTTAGACGAACTACATCTTCTACAACCAAACATCATCTTTCTGTTACGATACTCTATTTCTCCACTAAACCATATTTCAGAACAAATTTCAGAACTCGAGTTAGCAATGTTAGTTGTTGGTGTTCTTTTTTAATTATTGTAGTTCTTTTTTATTATTGTTGTTCTTGTTGTTATTATTGTTATCATTATTATTATTGTTGCTGTTGTTGATGTTGTTGTTCTTGTCGGTTTCATTGTTAATATTATTGTTGTTGTTGGTCTTCTTCTTCTTCTTCTTCTTCTTGTTCTTGTTCTTGTTCTTGTTCTTGTTCTTGTTCTTATTCTTGTTCTTGTTCTTGTTGTTGTTATTTTTGTTTTTGTTGTTCTTATTGTTGTTCATGATGTTCTTACTGTTGTTGTTGTTGTTTTTATTGTTGTTCTTGTAATTGTTGGTGTTCTTTTTTAATTATTGTTGTTCTTTTTTATTATTTGTTCTTCTTCTTCTTCTTCTTCTTCTTCTTCTTCTTCTGCTTCTTCTTCTTCTTCTTCTTCTTCTTCTTCTTCTTGTTCTTATTCTTGTTCTTGTTCTTGTTGTTTTTTTTTTGTTGTTGTTGTTCTTATTGTTGTTCTTGATTTTCTTGCTGTTGTTGTTCTTATTATTGTTCTTGATGTTCTTACTGTTGTTTTTGTTCTTATTGTTGTTCTTGATGTTCTTGCTGTAGTTCTTGTTCTAATACTGCAATTTTTTTATTTTATTTTATTAAAAGACATACAACAACGGTCTTTTTAAAATAACCTTCATTATAGGTAGTTCTAATGTTGTATTTTATTTTATTTTATTAAAAGACATACAACAACGGGTATTTAAAATAATCGTCATTATAGGTAGCGCATTTTCCATTTTATTAAAACGGTTACTGGGCCGTCATTATACGTACTGCGTATACAACAACACTCTACATAACAAAGCCTTCGCTCGCATCATTATATATCATTTCCAACCATTTTTAAATGGGTTTTTGGTAGTAGTGATAGGTATTGATTCTAGCTTATGAACTCTTGGATGATGAATGTATGATGAAAAACTTTCTTTCTAGGGTTTATTCTTTGCGTTGGTTCATGATTGAGAAATGTGTTGTTACGCTTTACCTAGGTTTTTCATCCATCAATGCACATTGGCTAGAGATAGTTATGAGTGTTGATGTTCATAAATATTGAACTTGAATCTTGACATTTTGATAGTTTGAGTGAGAGATCATCAAAGGATTAAAATGGTAAAACTCACAATATGTCACTACTACAAAACGCGCAAACAACAACGCCAGGCTTACAAGGGATTGCCTATTCACCATTGTAATAGATGCACGCTTTTTTTCAATATCGTTAAAAGGCTTTTAATGACGGCTAATATTCAAACCGTGGTGAAATGTGAGGCCTTTCACCACAGGTATGTTTTCGATCGTCATTATAGGTAGCGCATGGTCATGGGTTCAAGTCCCAGCACCAACATTTATGGTTTTCTTACATATTTTTTCAAAATACCCACAACCTTTCACCACAGGTATATTTTCAACTGTCATTAAAGGTAGTGCATGGTCATGGGTTCAAGTCCCAGCACCAACATTTATGGTTTTCTTACATATTTTTTCAAAATACCCACAACCTTTCACCACAGGTATGTTTTCAACCGTCATTAAAGGTAGCGCATGGTCATGGGTTCAAGTCCCAGCACCAACATTTATGGTTTTTTACATATTTTTTCAAAATACCCACAACCTTTCACCACTGGTATGTTTTCAATCGTCATTATAGCCAATAATTTAGTTTTAGGTATTACACTTCAAAAAATCGGTTTTAGGGAAAGTCGTATCCTTTTTAAGATCTGTTTCGTGCATCTGAAGCAGAAAAATCGTGCTGTCATTAGTCCCTTACCCTGGAAGAGTTACGTGACTTCACCCTCAAAACCCAAAATTCATCTTTTTTTTTATTTTTAATGAATTTTTTACTGTTTTCATAGTCTCAAAAAATTCTAAAAAAATTCTCAAAATTCTTATTTTACCTAATTAGATTAAATTTCATGTTTTTAGATTTTTCTGAATTTAATTTAATCATTTTTTCCTATTTTTTCAAAATGCTGACACACCCTTTCAAAACGGGTATTTAAACCAACCGTTGTAATAGGTAGCTTTTTTTACTTATTTTTTCAAAATGATGACAGACCTTTCACCACGGGTAATTTAAACCAACCGTCATTATAGGTAGCGTCTTTTCATGGGTTCAAATCCCAGCACCAACATTTTTGGTTTTTTGCTTATTTTTTCAATTCAAATTACCAACATTATAGGTTGCGTTCATATTGAGTTTATTCACTATCCTTAAACAAATTTTGGTCGTCCATTTAGTGATTATCAACGGCCAAGACACTACTATTAGTGATCCGCGTGAAACCTAAAACTTAGACAAACTACATCTTCTACCACCAAACATCATCTTTCTGTTACGATACTCTATTTCTCCACTAAACCATATTTCAGAACAAATTTCAGAACTCGAGTTAGCAATGTTAGTTGTTGGTGTTCTTTTTTAATTATTGTAGTTCTTTTTTATTATTGTTGTTGTTGTTGTTATTATTGTTATCATTATTATTATTGTTGCTGTTGTTGATGTTGTTGTTCTTGTCGGTTTCATTGTTAATATTATTGTTGTTGTTGGTCTTCTTCTTCTTCTTGTTCTTGTTCTTGTTCTTGTTCTTGTTCTTGTTCTTGTTCTTGTTCTTGTTCTTATTCTTGTTCTTGTTCTTGTTGTTTTTTTTTTGTTGTTGTTGTTCTTATTGTTGTTCTTGATTTTCTTGCTGTTGTTGTTCTTATTATTGTTCTTGATGTTCTTACTGTTGTTTTTGTTCTTATTGTTGTTCTTGATGTTCTTGCTGTAGTTCTTGTTCTAATACTGCAATTTTTTTATTTTATTTTATTAAAAGACAGACAACAACGGTCTTTTTAAAATAACCGTCATTATAGGTAGTTCTAATGTTGTATTTTATTTTATTTTATTAAAAGACATACAACAACGGGTATTTAAAATAACCGTCATTATAGGTAGCGCGTTTTCCATTTTATTAAAACGGTTACTGGGCCGTCATTATACGTACCGCGTATACAACAACACTCTACATAACAAAGCCTTCGCTCGCATCATTATATATCATTTCCAACCATTTTTAAATGGGTTTTTGGTAGTAGTGATAGGTATTGATTCTAGCTTATGAACTCTTGGATGATGAATGTATGATGAAAAACTTTCTTTCTAGGGTTTATTCTTTGCGTTGGTTCATGATTGAGAAATGTGTTGTTACGCTTTAGCTAGGTTTTTCATCCATCAATGAACATTGGCTAGAGATAGTTATGAGTGTTGATGTTCATAAATATTGAACTTGAATCTTGACATTTTGATAGTTTGAGTGAGAGACCATCAAAGGATCAAAATGGTAAAACTCACAATATGTCACTACTACAAAACGCGCAAACAACAACGCCAGGCTTACAAGGGATTGCCTATTCACCATTGTAATAGATGCGCGTTTTTTTTTAATATCGTTAAAAGGCTTTTAATGACGGCTAATATTCAAACCGTGGTGAAATGTGAGGCCTTTCACCACAGGTATGTTTTCGATCGTCATTATAGGTAGCGCATGGTCATGGGTTCAAGTCCCAGCACCAACATTTATGGTTTTCTTACATATTTTTTCAAAATACCCACAACCTTTCACCACAGGTATATTTTCAACTGTCATTAAAGGTAGTGCATGGTCATGGGTTCAAGTCCCAGCACCAACATTTATGGTTTTCTTACATATTTTTTCAAAATACCCACAACCTTTCACCACAGGTATGTTTTCAACCGTCATTAAAGGTAGCGCATGGTCATGGGTTCAAGTCCCAGCACCAACATTTATGGTTTTTTACATATTTTTTCAAAATACCCACAACCTTTCACCACTGGTATGTTTTCAATCGTCATTATAGCCAATAATTTAGTTTTAGGTATTACACTTCAAAAAATCGGTTTTAGGGAAAGTCGTATCCTTTTTAAGATCTGTGTCGTGCATCTGAAGCAGAAAAATCGTGTTGTCATTAGTCCCTTACCCTGGAAGAGTTACGTGACTTCACCCTCAAAACCCAAAATTCATCTTTTTTTTTATTTTTAATGAATTTTTTACTGTTTTCATAGTCTCAAAAAATTCTAAAAAAATTCTCAAAATTCTTATTTTACCTAATTAGATTAAATTTCATGTTTTTAGATTTTTCTGAATTTATTTTAATCATTTTTTCCTATTTTTTCAAAATGCTGACACACCCTTTCAAAACGGGTATTTAAACCAACTGTTGTAATAGGTAGCTTTTTTTACTTATTTTTTCAAAATGATGACATACCTTTCACCACGGGTAATTTAAACCAACCGTCATTATAGGTAGCGTCTTTTCATGGGTTCAAATCCCAGCACCAACATTTTTGGTTTTTTGCTTATTTTTTCAATTCAAATTACCAACATTATAGGTTGCGTTCATATTGAGTTTATTCACTATCCTTAAACAAATCTTGGTCGTCCATTTAGTGATTATCAACGGCCAAGACACTACTATTAGTGATCCGCGTGAAACCTAAAACTTAGACGAACTACATCTTCTACCACCAAACATCATCTTTCTGTTACGATACTCTATTTCTCCACTAAACCATATTTCATAACAAATTTTTGAACTCGAGTTAGCAATGTTAGTTGTTGGTGTTCTTTTTTAATTATTGTAGTTCTTTTTTATTATTGTTGTTCTTGTTGTTATTATTGTTACCATTGTTATTATTGTTGTTGTTGTTGATGTTGTTGTTCTTGTTGGTATCATTGTTATTATTATTGTTGTTGTTGATGTTCTTCTTGTTCTTGTTCTTGTTCTTGTTCTTGTTCTTGTTCTTGTTCTTGTTCTTGTTCTTGTTCTTGTTCTTGTTCTTGTTCTTGTTGTTGTTATTGTTGTTTTTGTTGTTCTTATTGTTGTTCTTGATGTTCTTACTGTTGCTGTCGTTGTTGTTTTTATTGTTGTTCTTGTAATTGTTGGTGTTCTTTTTTAATTATTGTTGTTCTTTTTTATTATTGTTGTTCTTGTTGTTATTATTGTTATCATTGTTATTATTGTTGTTGTTGTTGATGTTGTTGATGTTGTTGTTCTTGTTGGTATTATTGTTATTATTATTGTTCTTCTTCTTCTTCTTCTTCTTCTTATTCTTGTTCTTGTTCTTGTTCTTGTTCTTATTCTTGTTCTTGTTCTTGTTGTTTTTCTTGTTGTTGTTGTTGTTCTTATTGTCGTTCTTGATTTTCTTACTGTTGTTGTTGTTCTTATTATTGTTCTTGATGTTCTTACTGTTGCTTTTGTTCTTATTGTTGTTCTTGATGTTCTTGCTGTAGTTCTTGTTCTAATACTGCAATTTTTATATTTTATTTTATTAAAAGGCATACAACGACGGTCTTTTTAAAATAACCGTCATTATAGGTAGTTCTAACGTTGTATTTAATTTATTTTATTAAAAGACATACAACAACGGGTATTTAAAATAACCGTCATTATAGGTAGCGCGTTTTCCATTTTATTAAAACGGTTACTGGGCCGTCATTGTACGTACCGCGTATACAACAACACTCTACATAACCACGCCTTCGCTCGCGTCATTATATATCATTTCCAACCAGTTTTAATGGGTTTTTGGTAGTAGTGATAGGTATTGATTCTAGCTTATGAACTCTTGGATGATGAATGTATGATGAAAAACTTTCTTTCTATGGTTTATTCTTTGTGTTGGTTCATGATTGAGAAATGTGTTCTAACGCTTTACCTAGGTTTTTCATCCATCAATGCATAATTGCTAGAGATAGTTATGAGTGTTGATGTTCATAAATATTGAACTTGAATGTTGACATTTTGAAAGTTTGAGTGAGAGATCATCAAAGGATCAAAATAGTAAAACTCACAATATGTCACTACTACAATACGCGCAAACAACAACGCCAGGCTTACAAGGGATTGCCTATTCACCATTTTAATAGATGCGCGCTTTTTTTTAATATCGTTAAAAGGCTTTTAATGACAGCTAATATTCAAACCGTGGTGAAATGTGAGGCCTTTCACCACAGGTTTATTTTCGATCGTCATTATAGGTAGCGCATGGTCATGGGTTCAAGTCCCAGCACCAACATTTATGGTTTTCTTACATATTATTTCAAAATACCCACAACCTTTCACCACAAGTATATTTTCAACTGTCATTAAAGGTAGTGCATGGTCATGGGTTCAAGTCCCAGCACCAACATTTATGGTTTTCTTACATATTTTTTCAAAATACCCACAACCTTTCACCACTGGTATGTTTTCAATCGTCATTATAGCCAATAATTTAGTTTTAGGTATTACACTTCAAAAAATCGGTTTTAGGGAAAGTCGTATCCTTTTTAAGATCTGTTTCATGCATCTGAAGCAGAAAAATCGTGCTGTCATTAGTCCCTTACCCTGGAAGAGTTACGTGACTTCACCCTCAAAACCCCAAATTCATCTTTTTTTTTATTTTTAATGAATTTTTTACCGTTTTCATAGTCTCAAAAAATTCTAAAAAAATTCTCAAAATTCTTATTTTACCTAATTAGATTAAATTTCATGTTTTTAGATTTTTCTGAATTTATTTTAATCATTTTTTCCTATTTTTTGAAAATGCTGACAAACCCTTTCAAAACGGGTATTTAAACCAACCGTTGTAATAGGTAGCTTTTTTTACTTATTTTTTCAAAATGATGACAGACCTTTCACCACGGGTAATTTAAACCAACCGTCATTATAGGTAGCGTCTTTTCATGGGTTCAAATCCCAGCACCAACATTTTTGGTTTTTTGCTTATTTTTTCAATTCAAATTACCAACATTATAGGTTGCGTTCATATTGAGTTTATTCACTATCCTTAAACAAATCTTGGTCGTCCATTTAGTGATTATCAACGGCCAAGACACTACTATTAGTGATCCGCGTGAAATCTAAAACTTAGACGAACTACATCTTCTACCACCAAACATCATCTTTCTGCTACGATACTCTATTTCTCCACTAAACCATATTTCATAACAAATTTTTGAACTCGAGTTAGCAATGTTAGTTGTTGGTGTTCTTTTTTAATTATTGTAGTTCTTTTTTATTATTGTTGTTCTTGTTGTTATTATTGTTACCATTGTTATTATTGTTGTTGTTGTTGATGTTGTTGTTCTTGTTGGTATCATTGTTATTATTATTGTTGTTGTTGTTGTTGTTCTTGTTCTTGTTCTTGTTCTTGTTCTTGTTCTTGTTCTTGTTCTTGTTCTTGTTCTTGTTCTTGTTCTTGTTCTTGTTCTTGTTCTTGTTCTTGTTCTTGTTCTTGTTATTGTTGTTTTTGTTGTTCTTATTGTTGTTCTTGATGTTCTTACTGTTGCTGTCGTTGTTGTTTTTATTGTTGTTCTTGTAATTGTTGGTGTTCTTTTTTAATTATTGTTGTTCTTTTTTATTATTGTTGTTCTTGTTGTTATTATTGTTATCATTGTTATTATTGTTGTTGTTGTTGATGTTGTTGATGTTGTTGTTCTTGTTGGTATTATTGTTATTATTATTGTTCTTCTTCTTCTTCTTCTTCTTCTTATTCTTGTTCTTGTTCTTGTTCTTGTTCTTATTCTTGTTCTTGTTCTTGTTGTTTTTCTTGTTGTTGTTGTTGTTCTTATTGTTGTTCTTGATTTTCTTACTGTTGTTGTTGTTCTTATTGTTGTTCTTGATGTTCTTACTGTTGCTTTTGTTCTTATTGTTGTTCTTGATGTTCTTGCTGTAGTTCTTGTTCTAATACTGCAATTTTTATATTTTATTTTATTAAAAGGCATACAACGACGGTCTTTTTAAAATAACCGTCATTATAGGTAGTTCTAACGTTGGATTTTATTTTATTTTATTAAAAGACATACAACAACGGGTATTTAAAATAATCGTCATTATAGGTAGCGCGTTTTCCATTTTATTAAAACGGTTACTGGGCCGTCATTGTACGTACCGCGTATACAACAACACTCTACATAACCACGCCTTCGCTCGCGTCATTATATATCATTTCCAACCAGTTTTAATGGGTTTTTGGTAGTAGTGATAGGTATTGATTCTAGCTTATGAACTCTTGGATGATGAATGTATGATGAAAAACTTTCTTTCTATGGTTTATTCTTTGTGTTGGTTCATGATTGAGAAATGTGTTCTAACGCTTTACCTAGGTTTTTCATCCATCAATGCACATTGGCTAGAGATAGTTATGAGTGTTGATATTCATAAATATTGAACTTGAATGTTGACATTTTGAAAGTTTGAGTGAGAGATCATCAAAGGATCAAAATAGTAAAACTCACAATATGTCACTACTACAAAACGTGCAAACAACAACGCCAGGCTTACAAGGGATTGCCTATTCACCATTGTAATAGATGCGCGCTTTTTTTTAATATCGTTAAAAGGCTTTTAATTACGGCTAATATTCAAACCGTGGTGAAATCTGAGGCCTTTCACCACAGGTATGTTTTCGATCGTCATTATAGGTAGCGCATGGTCTTGGGTTCATGTCCCAGCACCAACATTTATGGTTTTCTTACATATTTTTTCAAAATACCCACAACCTTTCACCACAAGTATGTTTTCAACTGTCATTAAAGGTAGCGCATGGTCATGGGTTCAAGTCCCAGCACCAACATTTATGGGTTTTTTACATATTTTTTCAAAATACCCACAACCTTTCACCACTGGTATGTTTTCAATCGTCATTATAGCCAATAATTTAGTTTTAGGTATTACACTTCAAAAAATCAGTTTTAGGGAAAGTCGTATCCTTTTTAAGATCTGTTTCGTGCATCTGAAGCAGAAAAATCGTGTTGTCATTAGTCCCTTACCCTGGAAGAGTTACGTGACTTCACCCTCAAAAATCGTGCTGTCATTAGTCTTCTTCTTCTTCTTGTTCTTGTTCTTGTTCTTGTTCTTGTTCTTGTTCTTGTTCTTATTCTTATTCTTGTTCTTGTTCTTGTTGTTGTTATTTTTGTTTTTGTTGTTCTTATTGTTGTTCATGATGCTCTTACTGTTGTTGTTGTTGTTTTTATTGTTGTTCTTGTAATTGTTGGTGTTCTTTTTTAATTATTGTTGTTCTTTTTTATTATTGTTGTTCTTGTTGTTGTTGTTGATGTTGTTGATGTTGTTGTTCTTGTTGGTATTATTGTTATTATTTTTGTTCTTCTTCTTCTTCTTCTTCTTCTTCTTCTTCTTCTTCTTCTTCTTCTTCTTCTTCTTCTTCTTCTTCTTCTTCTTGTTCTTATTCTTGTTCTTGTTCTTGTTGTTTTTTTTTTTTGTTGTTGTTGTTCTTATTGTTGTTCTTGATTTTCTTGCTGTTGTTGTTCTTATTGTTGTTCTTGATGTTCTTACTGTTGTTTTTGTTCTTATTGTTGTTCTTGATGTTCTTGCTGTAGTTCTTGTTCTAATACTGCAATTTTTTTATTTTATTTTATTAAAAGACATACAACAACGTCTTTTTAAAATAACCGTCATTATAGGTAGTTCTAATGTTGTATTTTATTTTATTTTATTAAAAGACATACAACAACGGGTATTTAAAATAACCGTCATTATAGGTAGCGCGTTTTCCATTTTATTAAAACGGTTACTGGGCCGTCATTATACGTACCGCGTATACAACAACACTCTACATAACAAAGCCTTCGCTCGCATCATTATATATCATTTCCAACCATTTTTAAATGGGTTTTTGGTAGTAGTGGTAGGTATTGATTCTAGCTTATGAACTCTTGGATGATGAATGTATGATGAAAAACTTTCTTTCTAGGGTTTATTCTTTGCGTTGGTTCATGATTGAGAAATGTGTTGTTACGCTTTACCTAGGTTTTTCATCCATCAATGCACATTGGCTAGAGATAGTTATGAGTGTTGATGTTCATAAATATTGAACTTGAATCTTGACATTTTGATAGTTTGAGTGAGAGATCATCAAAGGATCAAAATGGTAAAACTCACAATATGTCACTACTACAAAACGCGCAAACAACAACGCCAGGCTTACAAGGGATTGCCTATTCACCATTGTAATAGATGCGCGCTTTTTTTTAATATCGTTAAAAGGCTTTTAATGACGGCTAATATTCAAACCGTGGTGAAATGTGAGGCCTTTCACCACAGGTTTGTTTTCGATCGTCATTATAGGTAGCGCATTGTCATGGGTTCAAGTCCCAGCACCAACATTTATGGTTTTGTTACATATTATTTCAAAATACCCACAACCTTTCACCACAAGTATATTTTCAACTGTCATTAAAGGTAGTGCATGGTCATGGGTTCAAGTCCCAGCACCAACATTTATGGTTTTCTTACATATTTTTTCAAAATACCCACAACCTTTCACCACAGGTATGTTTTCAACCGTCATTAAAGGTAGCGCATGGTCATGGGTTCAAGTCCCAGCACCAACATTTATGGTTTTTTACATATTTTTTCAAAATACCCACAACCTTTCACCACTGGTATGTTTTCAATCGTCATTATAGCCAATAATTTAGTTTTAGGTATTACACTTCAAAAAATCGGTTTTAGGGAAAGTCGTATCCTTTTTAAGATCTGTTTCGTGCATCTGAAGCAGAAAAATCGTGCTGTCATTAGTCCCTTACCCTGGAAGAGTTACGTGACTTCACCCTCAAAACCCCAAATTCATCTTTTTTTTTTTTTTTAATGATTTTTTTACTGTTTTCATAGTCTCAAAAAATTCTAAAAAAATTCTCAAAATTCTTATTTTACCTAATTAGATTAAATTTCATGTTTTTAGATTTTTCTGAATTTATTTTAATCATTTTTTCCTATTTTTTCAAAATGCTGACACACCCTTTCAAAACGGGTATTTAAACCAACCGTTGTAATAGGTAGCTTTTTTTACTTATTTTTTCAAAATGATGACAGACCTTTCACCACGGGTAATTTAAACCAACCGTCATTATAGGTAGCGTCTTTTCATGGGTTCAAATCCCAGCACCAACATTTTTGGTTTTTTGCTTATTTTTTCAATTCACATTACCAACATTATAGGTTGCGTTCATTTTGAGTTTATTCACTATCCTTAAACAAATCTTGGTCGTCCATTTAGTGATTATCAACGGCCAAGACACCACTATTAGTGATCCGCGTGAAACCTAAAACTTAGACGAACTACATCTTCTACCACCAAACATCATCTTTCTGTTACGATACTCTATTTCTCCACTAAACCATATTTCAGAACAAATTTCAAAACTCGAGTTAGCAATGTTAGTTGTTGGTGTCCTTTTTTAATTATTGTAGTTCTTTTTTATTATTGTTGTTCTTGTTGTTATTATTGTTATCATTATTATTATTGTTGTTGTTGTTGATGTTGTTGTTCTTGTTGGTTTCATTGTTAATATTATTGTTGTTGTTGTTGTTGTTCTTCTTCTTCTTCTAGTTGTTGTTCTTGTTCTTGTTCTTGTTCTTGTTCTTGTTCTTGTTCTTGTTCTTATTCTTGTTCTTGTTCTTGTTGTTGTTAATTTTGTTTTTGTTGTTCTTATTGTTGTTCATGATGTTCTTACTGTTATTGTTGTTGTATTTTTTGTTGTTCTTGTAATTGTTGGTGTTCTTTTTTAATTATTGTTGTTCTTTTTTATTATTGTTGTTCTTGTTGTTGTTGTTGATGTTGTTGTTCTTGTTGGTATTATTGTTATTATTTTTGTTGTTGTTGTTGTTGTTGTTGTTGTTCTTCTTCTTCTTCTTCTTCTTCTTCATCATCTTCTTCTTCTTGTTCTTATTCTTGTTCTTGTTCTTATTCTTGTTCTTGTTCTTGTTGTTTTTGTTGTTGTTGTTGTTGTTCTTATTGTTGTTCTTGATGTTCTTACTCTTGTTTTTGTTCTTATTGTTGTTCTTGATGTTCTTGCTGTAGTTCTTGTTCTAATACTGCAATTTTTTTATTTTATTTTATTAAAAGACATACAACAACGGTCTTTTTAAAATAACCGTCATTATAGGTAGTTCTAATGTTGTATTTTATTTTATTTTATTAAAAGACATACAACAACGGGTATTTAAAATAACCGTCATTATAGGTAGCGCGTTTTCCATTTTATTAAAACGGTTACTGGGCCGTCATTGTACGTACCGCGCATACAACAACACTCTACATAACAACGCCTTCGCTCGCATCATTATATATCATTTCCAACCATTTTTAAATGGGTTTTTGGTAGTAGTGATAGGTATTGATTCTAGCTTATGAACTCTTGGATGATGAATGTATGATGAAAAACTTTCTTTCTAGGGTTTATTCTTTGCGTTGGTTCATGATTGAGAAATGTGTTGTTACGCTTTACCTAGGTTTTTCATCCATCAATGCACATTGGCTAGAGATAGTTATGAGTGTTGATGTTCATAAATATTGAACTTGAATCTTGACATTTTGATAGTTTGAGTGAGAGATCATCAAAGGATCAAAATGGTAAAACTCACAATATGTCACTACTACAAAACGCGCAAACAACAACGCCAGGCTTACAAGGGATTGCCTATTCACCATTGTAATAGATGCGCGCTTTTTTTTAATATCGTTAAAAGGCTTTTAATGACGGCTAATATTCAAACCGTGGTGAAATGTGAGGCCTTTCACCACAGGTTTGTTTTCGATCGTCATTATAGGTAGCGCATTGTCATGGGTTCAAGTCCCAGCACCAACATTTATGGTTTTGTTACATATTATTTCAAAATACCCACAACCTTTCACCACAAGTATATTTTCAACTGTCATTAAAGGTAGTGCATGGTCATGGGTTCAAGTCCCAGCACCAACATTTATGGTTTTCTTACATATTTTTTCAAAATACCCACAACCTTTCACCACAGGTATGTTTTCAACCGTCATTAAAGGTAGCGCATGGTCATGGGTTCAAGTCCCAGCACCAACATTTATGGTTTTTTACATATTTTTTCAAAATACCCACAACCTTTCACCACTGGTATGTTTTCAATCGTCATTATAGCCAATAATTTAGTTTTAGGTATTACACTTCAAAAAATCGGTTTTAGGGAAAGTCGTATCCTTTTTAAGATCTGTTTCGTGCATCTGAAGCAGAAAAATCGTGCTGTCATTAGTCCCTTACCCTGGAAGAGTTACGTGACTTCACCCTCAAAACCCCAAATTCATCTTTTTTTTTTTTTTTAATGATTTTTTTACTGTTTTCATAGTCTCAAAAAATTCTAAAAAAATTCTCAAAATTCTTATTTTACCTAATTAGATTAAATTTCATGTTTTTAGATTTTTCTGAATTTATTTTAATCATTTTTTCCTATTTTTTCAAAATGCTGACACACCCTTTCAAAACGGGTATTTAAACCAACCGTTGTAATAGGTAGCTTTTTTTACTTATTTTTTCAAAATGATGACAGACCTTTCACCACGGGTAATTTAAACCAACCGTCATTATAGGTAGCGTCTTTTCATGGGTTCAAATCCCAGCACCAACATTTTTGGTTTTTTGCTTATTTTTTCAATTCACATTACCAACATTATAGGTTGCGTTCATTTTGAGTTTATTCACTATCCTTAAACAAATCTTGGTCGTCCATTTAGTGATTATCAACGGCCAAGACACCACTATTAGTGATCCGCGTGAAACCTAAAACTTAGACGAACTACATCTTCTACCACCAAACATCATCTTTCTGTTACGATACTCTATTTCTCCACTAAACCATATTTCAGAACAAATTTCAAAACTCGAGTTAGCAATGTTAGTTGTTGGTGTCCTTTTTTAATTATTGTAGTTCTTTTTTATTATTGTTGTTCTTGTTGTTATTATTGTTATCATTATTATTATTGTTGTTGTTGTTGATGTTGTTGTTCTTGTTGGTTTCATTGTTAATATTATTGTTGTTGTTGTTGTTGTTCTTCTTCTTCTTCTAGTTGTTGTTCTTGTTCTTGTTCTTGTTCTTGTTCTTGTTCTTGTTCTTGTTCTTATTCTTGTTCTTGTTCTTGTTGTTGTTAATTTTGTTTTTGTTGTTCTTATTGTTGTTCATGATGTTCTTACTGTTATTGTTGTTGTATTTTTTGTTGTTCTTGTAATTGTTGGTGTTCTTTTTTAATTATTGTTGTTCTTTTTTATTATTGTTGTTCTTGTTGTTGTTGTTGATGTTGTTGTTCTTGTTGGTATTATTGTTATTATTTTTGTTGTTGTTGTTGTTGTTGTTGTTGTTCTTCTTCTTCTTCTTCTTCTTCTTCATCATCTTCTTCTTCTTGTTCTTATTCTTGTTCTTGTTCTTATTCTTGTTCTTGTTCTTGTTGTTTTTGTTGTTGTTGTTGTTGTTCTTATTGTTGTTCTTGATGTTCTTACTCTTGTTTTTGTTCTTATTGTTGTTCTTGATGTTCTTGCTGTAGTTCTTGTTCTAATACTGCAATTTTTTTATTTTATTTTATTAAAAGACATACAACAACGGTCTTTTTAAAATAACCGTCATTATAGGTAGTTCTAATGTTGTATTTTATTTTATTTTATTAAAAGACATACAACAACGGGTATTTAAAATAACCGTCATTATAGGTAGCGCGTTTTCCATTTTATTAAAACGGTTACTGGGCCGTCATTGTACGTACCGCGCATACAACAACACTCTACATAACAACGCCTTCGCTCGCATCATTATATATCATTTCCAACCATTTTTAAATGGGTTTTTGGTAGTAGTGATAGGTATTGATTCTAGCTTATGAACTCTTGGATGATGAATGTATGATGAAAAACTTTCTTTCTAGGGTTTATTCTTTGTGTTGGTTCATGATTGAGAAATGTGTTGTTACGCTTTACCTAGGTTTTTCATCCATCAATGCACATTGGCTAGAGATAGTTATGAGTGTTGATGTTCATAAATATTGAACTTGAATCCTGACATTTTGATAGTTTGAGTGAGAGATCATTAAAGGATCAAAATAGTAAAACTCACAATATGTCACTACTATAAAACGCGCAAACAACAACGCCAGGCTTACAAGGGATTGCCTATTCACCATTGTAATAGATGCGCGCTTTTTTTTAATATCGTTAAAAGGCTTTTAATGACGGCTAATATTCAAACTGTGGGGAAATGTTAGGCCTTTCACCACAGGTATGTTTTCGATCGTCATTATAGGTAGCGCATGGTCATGGGTTCAAGTCCCAGCACCAACATTTATGGTTTTCTTACATATTTTTTCAAAATACCCACAACCTTTCACCACAGGTATGTTTTCAACTGTCATTAAAGGTAGCGCATGGTCATGGGTTCAAGTCCCAGCACCAACATTTATGGTTTTCTTCTATATTTTTTCAAAATACCCACAACCTTTCACCACAGGTATGTTTTCAACCGTTATTAAAGGTAGCGCATGGTCATGGGTTCAAGTCCCATCACCAACATTTATGGTTTTTTACATATTTTTTCAAAATACCCACAACCTTTCACCACTGGTATGTTTTCAATCGTCATTATAGCCAATAATTTAGTTTTAGGTATTACACTTCAAAAAATTGGTTTTAGGGAAAGTGGTATCCTTTTTAAGATCTGTTTCGTGCATCTGAAGTAGAAAAATCGTGCGGTCATTAGTCCCTTACAAGTGAAGAGTTACGCGACTTCACCCTCAAAACCCCAAATTCATCTTTTTTCTATTTTTAATGAATTTTTTACTCTTTTCATAGCCTCAAAAAATTCTAAAAAAATTCTCAAAATTCTTATTTTACCTAATTAGATTAAATTTCTTGTTTTTAGATTTTTCTGAATTTATTTTAATTATTTTTTCGTAGTTTTTCAAAATGCTGACACACCCTTTCACAACGGGTATTTAAACCAACCGTTGTAATAGGTAGTTTTTTTACTTATTTTTTCAAAATGATGACAAAACTTTCTCCATGGGTAATTTAAACCAACCGTCATTATAGGTAGCGTCTTTTCATGGGTTCAAATCCCAGCACAAACATTTTTGGTTTTTTGCTTATTTTTTCAATTCACATTACCAACATTATAGGTTCCATTCATATTGACTTTATTCACTATCCTTAAACAAATATTGGTCGTCCATTTAGTGATTATCAACGGCCAAGACACTACTATTAGTGATCCGCGTGAAACCTAAAACTTAGACGAACTACATCTTCTACCACCAAACATCATCTTTCTGTTACGATACTCTATTTCTCCACTAAACCATATTTCAGAACAAATTTCAGAACTCGAGTTAGCAATGTTAGTTGTTGGTGTTCTTTTTTAATTATTGTAGTTCTTTTTTATTATTGTTGTTCTTGTTGTTATTATTGTTATCATTATTATTATTGTTGCTGTTGTTGATGTTGTTGTTCTTGTCGGTTTCATTGTTAATATTATTGTTGTTGTTGGTCTTCTTCTTCTTCTTCTTCTTGTTCTTGTTCTTGTTCTTGTTCTTGTTCTTGTTCTTATTCTTATTCTTGTTCTTGTTCTTGTTGTTATTATTTTTGTTTCTGTTGTTCTTATTGTTGTTCATGATGCTCTTACTGTTGTTGTTGTTGTTTTTATTGTTGTTCTTGTAATTGTTGGTGTTCTTTTTTAATTATTGTTGTTCTTTTTTATTATTGTTGTTCTTGTTGTTGTTGTTGATGTTGTTGATGTTGTTGTTCTTGTTGGTATTATTGTTATTATTTTTGTTCTTCTTCTTCTTCTTCTTCTTCTTCTTCTTCTTCTTCTTCTTCTTCTTCTTATTCTTGTTCTTGTTCTTGTTGTTTTTTTTTTTGTTGTTGTTGTTCTTATTGTTGTTCTTGATTTTCTTGCTGTTGTTGTTCTTATTGTTGTTCTTGATGTTCTTACTGTTGTTTTTGTTCTTATTGTTGTTCTTGATGTTCTTGCTGTAGTTCTTGTTCTAATACTGCAATTTTTTTATTTTATTTTATTAAAAGACATACAACAACGGTCTTTTTAAAATAACCGTCATTATAGGTAGTTCTAATGTTGTATTTTATTTTATTTTATTAAAAGACATACAACAACGGGTATTTAAAATAACCGTCATTATAGGTAGCGCGTTTTCCATTTTATTAAAACGGTTACTGGGCCGTCATTATACGTACCGCGTATACAACAACACTCTACATAACAAAGTCTTCGCTCGCATCATTATATATCATTTCCAACCATTTTTAAATGGGTTTTTGGTAGTAGTGGTAGGTATTGATTCTAGCTTATGAACTCTTGGATGATGAATGTATGATGAAAAACACTCTTTCTAGGGTTTATTCTTTGCGTTGGTTCATGATTGAGAAATGTGTTGTTACGCTTTACCTAGGTTTTTCATCCATCAATGCACATTGGCTAGAGATAGTTATGAGTGTTGATGTTCATAAATATTGAACTTGAATCTTGACATTTTGATAGTTTGAGTGATAGATCATCAAAGGATCAAAATGGTAAAACTCACAATATGTCACTACTACAAAACGCGCAAACAACAACGCCAGGCTTACAAGGGATTGCCTATTCACCATTGTAATAGATGCGCGCTTTTTTTTAATATCGTTAAAAGGCTTTTAATGACGGCTAATATTCAAACCGTGGTGAAATGTGAGGCCTTTCACCACAGGTATGTTTTCGATCGTCATTATAGGTAGCGCATGGTCATGGGTTCAAGTCCCAGCACCAACATTTATGGTTTTCTTACATATTTTTTCAAAATACCCACAACCTTTCACCACAGGTATGTTTTCAACTGTCATTAAAGGTAGCGCATGGTCATTGGTTCAAGTCCCAGCACCAACATTTATGGTTTTCTTCTATATTTTTTCAAAATACCCACAACCTTTCACCACAGGTATGTTTTCAACCGTTATTAAAGGTAGCGCATGGTCATGGGTTCAAGTCCCATCACCAACATTTATGGTTTTTTACATATTTTTTCAAAATACCCACAACCTTTCACCACTGGTATGTTTTCAATCGTCATTATAGCCAATAATTTAGTTTTAGGTATTACACTTCAAAAAATTGGTTTTAGGGAAAGTGGTATCCTTTTTAAGATCTGTTTCGTGCATCTGAAGTAGAAAAATCGTGCGGTCATTAGTCCCTTACAAGTGAAGAGTTACGCGACTTCACCCTCAAAACCCCAAATTCATCTTTTTTCTATTTTTAATGAATTTTTTACTCTTTTCATAGCCTCAAAAAATTCTAAAAAAATTCTCAAAATTCTTATTTTACCTAATTAGATTAAATTTCTTGTTTTTAGATTTTTCTGAATTTATTTTAATTATTTTTTCGTAGTTTTTCAAAATGCTGACACACCCTTTCACAACGGGTATTTAAACCAACCGTTGTAATAGGTAGTTTTTTTACTTATTTTTTCAAAATGATGACAAAACTTTCTCCATGGGTAATTTAAACCAACCGTCATTATAGGTAGCGTCTTTTCATGGGTTCAAATCCCAGCACAAACATTTTTGGTTTTTTGCTTATTTTTTCAATTCACATTACCAACATTATAGGTTCCATTCATATTGACTTTATTCACTATCCTTAAACAAATATTGGTCGTCCATTTAGTGATTATCAACGGCCAAGACACTACTATTAGTGATCCGCGTGAAACCTAAAACTTAGACGAACTACATCTTCTACCACCAAACATCATCTTTCTGTTACGATACTCTATTTCTCCACTGAACCATATTTCAGAACAAATTTCAGAACTCGAGTTAGCAATGTTAGTTGTTGGTGTTCTTTTTTAATTATTGTAGTTCTTTTTTATTATTGTTGTTCTTGTTGTTATTATTGTTATCATTATTATTATTGTTGCTGTTGTTGATGTTGTTGTTCTTGTCGGTTTCATTGTTAATATTATTGTTGTTGTTGGTCTTCTTCTTCTTCTTCTTCTTGTTCTTGTTCTTGTTCTTGTTCTTGTTCTTGTTCTTATTCTTATTCTTGTTCTTGTTCTTGTTGTTATTATTTTTGTTTCTGTTGTTCTTATTGTTGTTCATGATGCTCTTACTGTTGTTGTTGTTGTTTTTATTGTTGTTCTTGTAATTGTTGGTGTTCTTTTTTAATTATTGTTGTTCTTTTTTATTATTGTTGTTCTTGTTGTTGTTGTTGATGTTGTTGATGTTGTTGTTCTTGTTGGTATTATTGTTATTATTTTTGTTCTTCTTCTTCTTCTTCTTCTTCTTCTTCTTCTTCTTCTTCTTCTTCTTCTTATTCTTGTTCTTGTTCTTGTTGTTTTTTTTTTTGTTGTTGTTGTTCTTATTGTTGTTCTTGATTTTCTTGCTGTTGTTGTTCTTATTGTTGTTCTTGATGTTCTTACTGTTGTTTTTGTTCTTATTGTTGTTCTTGATGTTCTTGCTGTAGTTCTTGTTCTAATACTGCAATTTTTTTATTTTATTTTATTAAAAGACATACAACAACGGTCTTTTTAAAATAACCGTCATTATAGGTAGTTCTAATGTTGTATTTTATTTTATTTTATTAAAAGACATACAACAACGGGTATTTAAAATAACCGTCATTATAGGTAGCGCGTTTTCCATTTTATTAAAACGGTTACTGGGCCGTCATTATACGTACCGCGTATACAACAACACTCTACATAACAAAGTCTTCGCTCGCATCATTATATATCATTTCCAACCATTTTTAAATGGGTTTTTGGTAGTAGTGGTAGGTATTGATTCTAGCTTATGAACTCTTGGATGATGAATGTATGATGAAAAACACTCTTTCTAGGGTTTATTCTTTGCGTTGGTTCATGATTGAGAAATGTGTTGTTACGCTTTACCTAGGTTTTTCATCCATCAATGCACATTGGCTAGAGATAGTTATGAGTGTTGATGTTCATAAATATTGAACTTGAATCTTGACATTTTGATAGTTTGAGTGATAGATCATCAAAGGATCAAAATGGTAAAACTCACAATATGTCACTACTACAAAACGCGCAAACAACAACGCCAGGCTTACAAGGGATTGCCTATTCACCATTGTAATAGATGCGCGCTTTTTTTTAATATCGTTAAAAGGCTTTTAATGACGGCTAATATTCAAACCGTGGTGAAATGTGAGGCCTTTCACCACAGGTATGTTTTCGATCGTCATTATAGGTAGCGCATGGTCATGGGTTCAAGTCCCAGCACCAACATTTATGGTTTTCTTACATATTTTTTCAAAATACCCACAACCTTTCACCACAGGTATGTTTTCAACTGTCATTAAAGGTAGCGCATGGTCATTGGTTCAAGTCCCAGCACCAACATTTATGGTTTTCTTCTATATTTTTTCAAAATACCCACAACCTTTCACCACAGGTATGTTTTCAACCGTTATTAAAGGTAGCGCATGGTCATGGGTTCAAGTCCCATCACCAACATTTATGGTTTTTTACATATTTTTTCAAAATACCCACAACCTTTCACCACTGGTATGTTTTCAATCGTCATTATAGCCAATAATTTAGTTTTAGGTATTACACTTCAAAAAATTGGTTTTAGGGAAAGTGGTATCCTTTTTAAGATCTGTTTCGTGCATCTGAAGTAGAAAAATCGTGCGGTCATTAGTCCCTTACAAGTGAAGAGTTACGCGACTTCACCCTCAAAACCCCAAATTCATCTTTTTTCTATTTTTAATGAATTTTTTACTCTTTTCATAGCCTCAAAAAATTCTAAAAAAATTCTCAAAATTCTTATTTTACCTAATTAGATTAAATTTCTTGTTTTTAGATTTTTCTGAATTTATTTTAATTATTTTTTCGTAGTTTTTCAAAATGCTGACACACCCTTTCACAACGGGTATTTAAACCAACCGTTGTAATAGGTAGTTTTTTTACTTATTTTTTCAAAATGATGACAAAACTTTCTCCATGGGTAATTTAAACCAACCGTCATTATAGGTAGCGTCTTTTCATGGGTTCAAATCCCAGCACAAACATTTTTGGTTTTTTGCTTATTTTTTCAATTCACATTACCAACATTATAGGTTCCATTCATATTGACTTTATTCACTATCCTTAAACAAATATTGGTCGTCCATTTAGTGATTATCAACGGCCAAGACACTACTATTAGTGATCCGCGTGAAACCTAAAACTTAGACGAACTACATCTTCTACCACCAAACATCATCTTTCTGTTACGATACTCTATTTCTCCACTGAACCATATTTCAGAACAAATTTCAGAACTCGAGTTAGCAATGTTAGTTGTTGGTGTTCTTTTTTAATTATTGTAGTTCTTTTTTATTATTGTTGTTCTTGTTGTTATTATTGTTATCATTATTATTATTGTTGCTGTTGTTGATGTTGTTGTTCTTGTCGGTTTCATTGTTAATATTATTGTTGTTGTTGGTCTTCTTCTTCTTCTTCTTCTTGTTCTTGTTCTTGTTCTTGTTCTTGTTCTTGTTCTTATTCTTATTCTTGTTCTTGTTCTTGTTGTTATTATTTTTGTTTCTGTTGTTCTTATTGTTGTTCATGATGCTCTTACTGTTGTTGTTGTTGTTTTTATTGTTGTTCTTGTAATTGTTGGTGTTCTTTTTTAATTATTGTTGTTCTTTTTTATTATTGTTGTTCTTGTTGTTGTTGTTGATGTTGTTGATGTTGTTGTTCTTGTTGGTATTATTGTTATTATTTTTGTTCTTCTTCTTCTTCTTCTTCTTCTTCTTCTTCTTCTTCTTCTTCTTCTTCTTCTTATTCTTGTTCTTGTTCTTGTTGTTTTTTTTTTTTTGTTGTTGTTGTTCTTATTGTTGTTCTTGATTTTCTTGCTGTTGTTGTTCTTATTGTTGTTCTTGATGTTCTTACTGTTGTTTTTGTTCTTATTGTTGTTCTTGATGTTCTTGCTGTAGTTCTTGTTCTAATACTGCAATTTTTTTATTTTATTTTATTAAAAGACATACAACAACGGTCTTTTTAAAATAACCGTCATTATAGGTAGTTCTAATGTTGTATTTTATTTTATTTTATTAAAAGACATACAACAACGGGTATTTAAAATAACCGTCATTATAGGTAGCGCGTTTTCCATTTTATTAAAACGGTTACTGGGCCGTCATTATACGTACCGCGTATACAACAACACTCTACATAACAAAGTCTTCGCTCGCATCATTATATATCATTTCCAACCATTTTTAAATGGGTTTTTGGTAGTAGTGGTAGGTATTGATTCTAGCTTATGAACTCTTGGATGATGAATGTATGATGAAAAACACTCTTTCTAGGGTTTATTCTTTGCGTTGGTTCATGATTGAGAAATGTGTTGTTACGCTTTACCTAGGTTTTTCATCCATCAATGCACATTGGCTAGAGATAGTTATGAGTGTTGATGTTCATAAATATTGAACTTGAATCTTGACATTTTGATAGTTTGAGTGATAGATCATCAAAGGATCAAAATGGTAAAACTCACAATATGTCACTACTACAAAACGCGCAAACAACAACGCCAGGCTTACAAGGGATTGCCTATTCACCATTGTAATAGATGCGCGCTTTTTTTTAATATCGTTAAAAGGCTTTTAATGACGGCTAATATTCAAACCGTGGTGAAATGTGAGGCCTTTCACCACAGGTTTGTTTTCGATCGTCATTATAGGTAGCGCATGGTCATGGGTTCAAGTCCCAGCACCAACATTTATGGTTTTCTTACATATTATTTCAAAATACCCACAACCTTTCACCACAAGTATATTTTCAACTGTCATTAAAGGTAGTGCATGGTCATGGGTTCAAGTCCCAGCACCAACATTTATGGTTTTCTTACATATTTTTTCAAAATACCCACAACCTTTCACCACAGGTATGTTTTCAACCGTCATTAAAGGTAGCGCATGGTCATGGGTTCAAGTCCCAGCACCAACATTTATGGTTTTTTACATATTTTTTCAAAATACCCACAACCTTTCACCACTGGTATGTTTTCAATCGTCATTATAGCCAATAATTTAGTTTTAGGTATTACACTTCAAAAAATCGGTTTTAGGGAAAGTCGTATCCTTTTTAAGATCTGTTTCGTGCATCTGAAGCAGAAAAATCGTGCTGTCATTAGTCCCTTACCCTGGAAGAGTTACGTGACTTCACCCTCAAAACCCCAAATTCATCTTTTTTTTTTTTTAATGAATTTTTTACTGTTTTCATAGTCTCAAAAAATTCTAAAAAAATTCTCAAAATTCTTATTTTACCTAATTAGATTAAATTTCATGTTTTTAGATTTTTCTGAATTTATTTTAATCATTTTTTCCTATTTTTTCAAAATGCTGACACACCCTTTCAAAACGGGTATTTAAACCAACCGTTGTAATAGGTAGCTTTTTTTACTTATTTTTTCAAAATGATGACAGACCTTTCACCACGGGTAATTTAAACCAACCGTCATTATAGGTAGCGTCTTTTCATGGGTTCAAATCCCAGCACCAACATTTTTGGTTTTTTGCTTATTTTTTCAATTCACATTACCAACATTATAGGTTGCGTTCATATTGAGTTTATTCACTATCCTTAAACAAATCTTGGTCGTCCATTTAGTGATTATCAACGGCCAAGACACTACTATTAGTGATCCGCGTGAAACCTAAAACTTAGACGAACTACATCTTCTACCACCAAACATCATCTTTCTGTTACGATACTCTATTTCTCCACTAAACCATATTTCAGAACAAATTTCAGAACTCGAGTTAGCAATGTTAGTTGTTGGTGTTCTTTTTTAATTATTGTAGTTCTTTTTTATTATTGTTGATCTTGTTGTTATTATTGTTATCATTATTATTATTGTTGTTGTTGTTGATGTTGTTGTTCTTGTTGGTTTCATTGTTAATATTATTGTTGTTGTTGTTGTTGTTCTTCTTCTTCTTCTAGTTGTTGTTCTTGTTCTTGTTCTTGTTCTTGTTCTTGTTCTTGTTCTTATTCTTGTTCTTGTTCTTGTTGTTGTTATTTTTGTTTTTGTTGTTCTTATTGTTGTTCATGATGTTCTTACTGTTGTTGTTGTTGTATTTATTGTTGTTCTTGTAATTGTTGGTGTTCTTTTTTAATTATTGTTGTTCTTTTTTATTATTGTTGTTCTTGTTGTTGTTGTTGATGTTGTTGTTCTTGTTGGTATTATTGTTATTATTTTTGTTGTTGTTGTTGTTGTTCTTCTTCTTCTTCTTCTTCTTCTTCTTCTTCTTCTTCATCATCTTCTTCTTCTTCTTCTTCTTCTTGTTCTTGTTCTTAATCTTGTTCTTGTTCATGTTGTTTTTTTTGTTGTTGTTGTTGTTCTTATTGTTGTTCTTGATGTTCTTACTGTTGTTTTTGTTCTTATTGTTGTTCTTGATGTTCTTGCTGTAGTTCTTGTTCTAATACTGCAATTTTTTTATTTTATTTTATTAAAAGACATACAACAACGGTCTTTTTAAAATAACCGTCATTATAGGTAGTTCTAATGTTGTATTTTATTTTATTTTATTAAAAGACATACAACAACGGGTATTTAAAATAACCGTCATTATAGGTAGCGCGTTTTCCATTTTATTAAAACGGTTACTGGGCCGTCATTGTACGTACCGCGCATACAACAACACTCTACATAACAACGCCTTCGCTCGCATCATTATATATCATTTCCAACCATTTTTAAATGGGTTTTTGGTAGTAGTGATAGGTATTGATTCTAGCTTATGAACTCTTGGATGATGAATGTATGATGAAAAACTTTCTTTCTAGGGTTTATTCTTTGTGTTGGTTCATGATTGAGAAATGTGTTGTTACGCTTTACCTAGGTTTTTCATCCATCAATGCACATTGGCTAGAGATAGTTATGAGTGTTGATGTTCATAAATATTGAACTTGAATCTTGACATTTTGATAGTTTGAGTGAGAGATCATCAAAGGATCAAAATGGTAAAACTCACAATATGTCACTACTACAAAACGCGCAAACAACAACGCCAGGCTTACAAGGGATTGCCTATTCACCATTGTAATAGATGCGCGCTTTTTTTTAATATCGTTAAAAGGCTTTTAATGACGGCTAATATTCAAACCGTGGTGAAATGTTAGGCCTTTCACCACAGGTATGTTTTCGATCGTCATTATAGGTGGCGCATGGTCATGGGTTCAAGTCCCAGCACCAACATTTATGGTTTTCTTACATATTTTTTCAAAATACCCACAACCTTTCACCACAGGTATGTTTTCAACTGTCATTAAAGGTAGCGCATGGTCATGGGTTCAAGTCCCAGCACCAACATTTATGGTTTTCTTCTATATTTTTTCAAAATACCCACAACCTTTCACCACAGGTATGTTTTCAACCGTCATTAAAGGTAGCGCATGGTCATGGGTTCAAGTCCCAGCACCAACATTTATGGTTTTTTACATATTTTTTCAAAATACCCACAACCTTTCACCACTGGTATGTTTTCAATCGTCATTATAGCCAATAATTTAGTTTTAGGTATTACACTTCAAAAAATCGGTTTTAGGGAAAGTCGTATCCTTTTTAAGATCTGTTTCGTGCATCTGAAGCAGAAAAATCGTGCTGTCATTAGTCCCTTACCCTGGAAGAGTTACGTGACTTCACCCTCAAAACCCCAAATTCATCTTTTTTTTTTTTTAATGAATTTTTTACTGTTTTCATAGTCTCAAAAAATTCTAAAAAAATTCTCAAAATTCTTATTTTACCTAATTAGATTAAATTTCATGTTTTTAGATTTTTCTGAATTTATTTTAATCATTTTTTCCTATTTTTTCAAAATGCTGACACACCCTTTCAAAACGGGTATTTAAACCAACCGTTGTAATAGGTAGCTTTTTTTACTTATTTTTTCAAAATGATGACAGACCTTTCACCACGGGTAATTTAAACCAACCGTCATTATAGGTAGCGTCTTTTCATGGGTTCAAATCCCAGCACCAACATTTTTGGTTTTTTGCTTATTTTTTCAATTCACATTACCAACATTATAGGTTGCGTTCATATTGAGTTTATTCACTATCCTTAAACAAATCTTGGTCGTCCATTTAGTGATTATCAACGGCCAAGACACTACTATTAGTGATCCGCGTGAAACCTAAAACTTAGACGAACTACATCTTCTACCACCAAACATCATCTTTCTGTTACGATACTCTATTTCTCCACTAAACCATATTTCAGAACAAATTTCAGAACTCGAGTTAGCAATGTTAGTTGTTGGTGTTCTTTTTTAATTATTGTAGTTCTTTTTTATTATTGTTGTTCTTGTTGTTATTATTGTTATCATTATTATTATTGTTGTTGTTGTTGATGTTGTTGTTCTTGTTGGTTTCATTGTTAATATTATTGTTGTTGTTGTTCTTCTTCTTCTTCTTCTTCTAGTTGTTGTTCTTGTTCTTGTTCTTGTTCTTGTTCTTGTTCTTGTTCTTATTCTTGTTCTTGTTCTTGTTCTTGTTATTTTTGTTTTTGTTGTTCTTATTGTTGTTCATGATGTTCTTACTGTTGTTGTTGTTGTATTTATTGTTGTTCTTGTAATTGTTGGTGTTTTTTTTTAATTATTGTTGTTCTTTTTTATTATTGTTGTTCTTGTTGTTGTTGTTGATGTTGTTGTTCTTGTTGGTATTATTGTTATTATTTTTGTTGTTGTTGTTGTTGTTGTTCTTCTTCTTCTTCTTCTTCTTCTTCTTCTTCTTCTTCATCATCTTCTTCTTCTTCTTCTTGTTCTTGTTCTTGTTCTTATTCTTGTTCTTGTTCATGTTGTTTTTTTTGTTGTTGTTCTTGTTCTTATTGTTGTTCTTGATGTTCTTACTGTTGTTTTTGTTCTTATTGTTGTTCTTGATGTTCTTGCTGTAGTTCTTGTTCTAATACTGCAATTTTTTTATTTTATTTTATTAAAAGACATACAACAACGGTCTTTTTAAAATAACCGTCATTATAGGTAGTTCTAATGTTGTATTTTATTTTATTTTATTAAAAGACATACAACAACGGGTATTTAAAATAACCGTCATTATAGGTAGCGCGTTTTCCATTTTATTAAAACGGTTACTGGGCCGTCATTGTACGTACCGCGCATACAACAACACTCTACATAACAACGCCTTCGCTCGCATCATTATATATCATTTCCAACCATTTTTAAATGGGTTTTTGGTAGTAGTGATAGGTATTGATTCTAGCTTATGAACTCTTGGATGATGAATGTATGATGAAAAACTTTCTTTCTAGGGTTTATTCTTTGTGTTGGTTCATGATTGAGAAATGTGTTGTTACGCTTTACCTAGGTTTTTCATCCATCAATGCACATTGGCTAGAGATAGTTATGAGTGTTGATGTTCATAAATATTGAACTTGAATCTTGACATTTTGATAGTTTGAGTGAGAGATCATCAAAGGATCAAAATGGTAAAACTCACAATATGTCACTACTACAAAACGCGCAAACAACAACGCCAGGCTTACAAGGGATTGCCTATTCACCATTGTAATAGATGCGCGCTTTTTTTTAATATCGTTAAAAGGCTTTTAATGACGGATAATATTCAAACCGTGGTGAAATGTTAGGCCTTTCACCACAGGTATGTTTTCGATCGTCATTATAGGTGGCGCATGGTCATGGGTTCAAGTCCCAGCACCAACATTTATGGTTTTCTTACATATTTTTTCAAAATACCCACAACCTTTCACCACAGGTATGTTTTCAACTGTCATTAAAGGTAGCGCATGGTCATGGGTTCAAGTCCCAGCACCAACATTTATGGTTTTCTTCTATTTTTTTTCAAAATACCCACAACCTTTCACCACAGGTATGTTTTCAACCGTTATTAAAGGTAGCGCATGGTCATGGGTTCAAGTCCCAGCACCAACATTTATGGTTTTTTACATATTTTTTCACAATACCCACAACCTTTCACCACTGGTATGTTTTCAATCGTCATTATAGCCAATAATTTAGTTTTAGGTATTACACTTCAAAAAATTGGTTTTAGGGAAAGTCGTATCCTTTTTAAGATCTGTTTCGTGCATCTGAAGCAGAAAAATCGTGCGGTCATTAGTCCCTTACACGTGAAGAGTTACGCGACTTCACCCTCAAAACCCCAAATTCATCTTTTTTCTATTTTTAATGAATTTTTTACTGTTTTCATAGCCTCAAAAAATTCTAAAAAAATTCTCAAAATTCTTATTTTACCTAATTAGATTAAATTTCTTGTTTTTAGATTTTTCTGAATTTATTTTAATCATTTTTGCGTAGTTTTTCAAAATGCTGGCACACCCTTTCACAACGGGTATTTAAACCAACCGTTGTAATAGGTAGTTTTTTTACTTATTTTTTCAAAATGATGACAAACCTTTCTCCACGGGTAATTTAAACCAACCGTCATTATAGGTAGCGTCTTTTCATGGGTTCAAATCCCAGCACAAACATTTTTGGTTTTTTGCTTATTTTTTCAATTCACATTACCAACATTATAGGTTCCATTCATATTGACTTTATTCACTATCCTTAAACAAATCTTGGTCGTCCATTTAGTGATTATCAACGGCCAAGACACTACTATTAGTGATCCGCGTGAAACCTAAAACTTAGACGAACTACATCTTCTACCACCAAACATCATCTTTCTGTTACGATACTCTATTTCTCCACTAAACCATATTTCAGAACAAATTTCAGAACTCGAGTTAGCAATGTTAGTTGTTGGTGTTCTTTTTTAATTATTGTAGTTCTTTTTTATTATTGTTGTTCTTGTTGTTATTATTGTTATCATTATTATTATTGTTGCTGTTGTTGATGTTGTTGTTCTTGTCGGTTTCATTGTTAATATTATTGTTGTTGTTGGTCTTCTTCTTCTTCTTCTTCTTGTTCTTGTTCTTGTTCTTGTTCTTGTTCTTGTTCTTGTTCTTGTTCTTATTCTTGTTCTTGTTCTTGTTGTTGTTATTTTTGTTTTTGTTGTTCTTATTATTGTTCATGATGTTCTTACTGTTGTTGTTGTTGTTTTTATTGTTGTTCTTGTAATTGTTGGTGTTCTTTTTTAATTATTGTTGTTCTTTTTTATTATTTGTTGTTCTTCTTCTTCTTCTTCTTCTTCTTCTTCTGCTTCTTCTTCTTCTTCTTCTTCTTCTTCTTCTTGTTCTTATTCTTGTTCTTGTTCTTGTTGTTTTTTTTTGTTGTTGTTGTTCTTATTGTTGTTCTTGATTTTCTTGCTGTTGTTGTTCTTATTATTGTTCTTGATGTTCTTACTGTTGTTTTTGTTCTTATTGTTGTTCTTGATGTTCTTGCTGTAGTTCTTGTTCTAATACTGCAATTTTTTTATTTTATTTTATTAAAAGACATACAACAACGGTCTTTTTAAAATAACCGTCATTATAGGTAGTTCTAATGTTGTATTTTATTTTATTTTATTAAAAGACATACAACAACGGGTATTTAAAATAACCGTCATTATAGGTAGCGCGTTTTCCATTTTATTAAAACGGTTACTGGGCCGTCATTGTACGTACCGCGCATACAACAACACTCTACATAACAACGCCTTCGCTCGCATCATTATATATCATTTCCAACCATTTTTAAATGGGTTTTTGGTAGTAGTGATAGGTATTGATTCTAGCTTATGAACTCTTGGATGATGAATGTATGATGAAAAACTTTCTTTCTAGGGTTTATTCTTTGTGTTGGTTCATGATTGAGAAATGTGTTGTTACGCTTTACCTAGGTTTTTCATCCATCAATGCACATTGGCTAGAGATAGTTATGAGTGTTGATGTTCATAAATATTGAACTTGAATCTTGACATTTTGATAGTTTGAGTGAGAGATCATCAAAGGATCAAAATGGTAAAACTCACAATATGTCACTACTACAAAACGCGCAAACAACAACGCCAGGCTTACAAGGGATTGCCTATTCACCATTGTAATAGATGCGCGCTTTTTTTTAATATCGTTAAAAGGCTTTTAATGACGACTAATATTCAAACCGTGGTGAAATGTGAGGCCTTTCACCACAGGTTTGTTTTCGATCGTCATTATAGGTAGCGCATGGTCATGGGTTCAAGTCCCAGCACCAACATTTATGGTTTTCTTACATATTATTTCAAAATACCCACAACCTTTCACCACAAGTATATTTTCAACTGTCATTAAAGGTAGTGCATGGTCATGGGTTCAAGTCCCAGCACCAACATTCATGGTTTTCTTACATATTTTTTCAAAATACCCACAACCTTTCACCACAGGTATGTTTTCAACCGTCATTAAAGGTAGCGCATGGTCATGGGTTCAAGTCCCAGCACCAACATTTATGGTTTTTTACATATTTTTTCAAAATACCCACAACCTTTCACCACTGGTATGTTTTCAATCGTCATTATAGCCAATAATTTAGTTTTAGGTATTACACTTCAAAAAATCGGTTTTAGGGAAAGTCGTATCCTTTTTAAGATCTGTTTCGTGCATCTGAAGCAGAAAAATCGTGCTGTCATTAGTCCCTTACCCTGGAAGAGTTACGTGACTTCACCCTCAAAACCCCAAATTCATCTTTTTTTTTTTTTTAATGAATTTTTTACTGTTTTCATAGTCTCAAAAAATTCTAAAAAAATTCTCAAAATTCTTATTTTACCTAATTAGATTAAATTTCATGTTTTTAGATTTTTCTGAATTTATTTTAATCATTTTTTCCTATTTTTTCAAAATGCTGACACACCCTTTCAAAACGGGTATTTAAACCAACCGTTGTAATAGGTAGCTTTTTTTACTTATTTTTTCAAAATGATGACAGACCTTTCACCACGGGTAATTTAAACCAACCATCATTATAGGTAGCGTCTTTTCATGGGTTCAAATCCCAGCACCAACATTTTTGGTTTTTTGCTTATTTTTTCAATTCACATTACCAACATTATAGGTTGCGTTCATATTGAGTTTATTCACTATCCTTAAACAAATCTTGGTCGTCCATTTAGTGATTATCAACGGCCAAGACACTACTATTAGTGATCCGCGTGAAACCTAAAACTTAGACGAACTACATCTTCTACCACCAAACATCATCTTTCTGTTACGATACTCTATTTCTCCACTAAACCATATTTCAGAACAAATTTCAGAACTCGAGTTAGCAATGTTAGTTGTTGGTGTTCTTTTTTAATTATTGTAGTTCTTTTTTATTATTGTTGTTCTTGTTGTTATTATTGTTATCATTATTATTATTGTTGTTGTTGTTGATGTTGTTGTTCTTGTTGGTTTCATTGTTAATATTATTGTTGTTGTTGTTCTTCTTCTTCTTCTTCTTCTAGTTGTTGTTCTTGTTCTTGTTCTTGTTCTTGTTCTTGTTCTTGTTCTTATTCTTGTTCTTGTTCTTGTTGTTGTTATTTTTGTTTTTGTTGTTCTTATTGTTGTTCATGATGTTCTTACTGTTGTTGTTGTTGTATTTATTGTTGTTCTTGTAATTGTTGGTGTTCTTTTTTAATTATTGTTGTTCTTTTTTATTATTGTTGTTCTTGTTGTTGTTGTTGATGTTGTTGTTCTTGTTGGTATTATTGTTATTATTTTTGTTGTTGTTGTTGTTGTTCTTCTTCTTCTTCTTCTTCTTCTTCTTCTTCTTCATCATCTTCTTCTTCTTCTTCTTGTTCTTGTTCTTGTTCTTGTTCTTATTCTTGTTCTTGTTCATGTTGTTTTTTTTGTTGTTGTTGTTGTTCTTATTGTTGTTCTTGATGTTCTTACTGTTGTTTTTGTTCTTATTGTTGTTCTTGATGTTCTTGCTGTAGTTCTTGTTCTAATACTGCAATTTTTTTATTTTATTTTATTAAAAGACTTACAACAACGGTCTTTTTAAAATAACCGTCATTATAGGTAGTTCTAATGTTGTATTTTATTTTATTTTATTAAAAGACATACAACAACGGGTATTTAAAATAACCGTCATTATAGGTAGCGCGTTTTCCATTTTATTAAAACGGTTACTGGGCCGTCATTGTACGTACCGCGCATACAACAACACTCTACATAACAACGCCTTCGCTCGCATCATTATATATCATTTCCAACCATTTTTAAATGGGTTTTTGGTAGAAGTGATAGGTATTGATTCTAGCTTATGAACTCTTGGATGATGAATGTATGATGAAAAACTTTCTTTCTAGGGTTTATTCTTTGCGTTGGTTCATGATTGAGAAATGTGTTGTTACGCTTTACCTAGGTTTTTCATCCATCAATGCACATTGGCTAGAGATAGTTATGAGTGTTGATGTTCATAAATATTGAACTTGAATCTTGACATTTTGATAGTTTGAGTGAGAGATCATCAAAGGATCAAAATGGTAAAACTCACAATATGTCACTACTACAAAACGCGCAAACAACAACGCCAGGCTTACAAGGGATTGCCTATTCACCATTGTAATAGATGCGCGCTTTTTTTTAATATCGTTAAAAGGCTTTTAATGACGGCTAATATTCAAACCGTGGTGAAATGTTAGGCCTTTCACCACAGGTATGTTTTCGATCGTCATTATAGGTAGCGCATGGTCATGGGTTCAAGTCCCAGCACCAACATTTATGGTTTTCTTACATATTTTTTCAAAATACTCACAACCTTTCACCACAGGTATGTTTTCAACTGTCATTAAAGGTAGCGCATGGTCATGGGTTCAAGTCCCAGCACCAACATTTATGGTTTTCTTCTATATTTTTTCAAAATACCCACAACCTTTCACCACAGGTATGTTTTCAACCGTCATTAAAGGTAGCGCATGGTCATGGGTTCAAGTCCCAGCACCAACATTTATGGTTTTTTACATATTTTTTCAAAATACCCACAACCTTTCACCACTGGTATGTTTTCAATCGTCATTATAGCCAATAATTTAGTTTTAGGTATTACACTTCAAAAAATCGGTTTTAGGGAAAGTCGTATCCTTTTTAAGATCTGTTTCGTGCATCTGAAGCAGAAAAATCGTGCTGTCATTAGTCCCTTACCTTGGAAGAGTTACGTGACTTCACCCTCAAAACCCAAAATTCATCTTTTTTTTTATTTTAAATGAATTTTTTACTGTTTTCATAGTCTCAAAAAATTCTAAAAAAATTCTCAAAATTCTTATTTTACCTAATTAGATTAAATTTCATGTTTTTAGATTTTTCTGAATTTATTTTAATCATTTTTTCCTATTTTTTCAAAATGCTGACACACCCTTTCAAAACGGGTATTTAAACCAACCGTTGTAATAGGTAGCTTTTTTTACTTATTTTTTCAAAATGATGACAGACCTTTCACCACGGGTAATTTAAACCAACCGTCATTATAGGTAGCGTCTTTTCATGGGTTCAAATCCCAGCACCAACATTTTTGGTTTTTTGCTTATTTTTTCAATTCAAATTACCAACATTATAGGTTGCGTTCATATTGAGTTTATTCACTATCCTTAAACAAATCTTGGTCGTCCATTTAGTGATTATCAACGGCCAAGACACTACTATTAGTGATCCGCGTGAAACCTAAAACTTAGACAAACTACATCTTCTACCACCAAACATCATCTTTCTGTTACGATACTCTATTTCTCCACTAAACCATATTTCAGAACAAATTTCAGAACTCGAGTTAGCAATGTTAGTTGTTGGTGTTCTTTTTTAATTATTGTAGTTCTTTTTTATTATTGTTGTTCTTGTTGTTATTATTGTTATCATTATTATTATTGTTGTTGTTGTTGATGTTGTTGTTCTTGTCGGTTTCATTGTTAATATTATTGTTGTTGTTGGTCTTCTTCTTCTTCTTCTTCTTCTTCTTGTTCTTGTTCTTGTTCTTGTTCTTGTTCTTGTTCTTATTCTTGTTCTTGTTCTTGTTGTTGTTATTTTTGTTTTTGTTGTTCTTATTGTTGTTCATGATGTTCTTACTGTTGTTGTTGTTGTTTTTATTGTTGTTCTTGTAATTGTTGGTGTTCTTTTTTAATTATTGTTGTTCTTTTTTATTATTTGTTCTTCTTCTTCTTCTTCTTCTTCTTCTTCTTCTGCTTCTTCTTCTTCTTCTTCTTCTTCTTCTTCTTGTTCTTATTCTTGTTCTTGTTCTTGTTGTTTTTTTTTTGTTGTTGTTGTTCTTATTGTTGTTCTTGATTTTCTTGCTGTTGTTGTTCTTATTATTGTTCTTGATGTTCTTACTGTTGTTTTTGTTCTTATTGTTGTTCTTGATGTTCTTGCTGTAGTTCTTGTTCTAATACTGCAATTTTTTTTTTATTTTATTAAAAGACATACAACAACGGTCTTTTTAAAATAACCGTCATTATAGGTAGTTCTAATGTTGTATTTTATTTTATTTTATTAAAAGACATACAACAACGGGTATTTAAAATAACCGTCATTATAGGTAGCGCATTTTCCATTTTATTAAAACGGTTACTGGGCCGTCATTATACGTACCGCGTATACAACAACACTCTACATAACAAAGCCTTCGCTCGCATCATTATATATTATTTCCAACCATTTTTAAATGGGTTTTTGGTAGTAGTGATAGGTATTGATTCTAGCTTATGAACTCTTGGATGATGAATGTATGATGAAAAACTTTCTTTCTAGGGTTTATTCTTTGCGTTGGTTCATGATTGAGAAATGTGTTGTTACGCTTTACCTAGGTTTTTCATCCATCAATGCACATTGGCTAGAGATAGTTATGAGTGTTGATGTTCATAAATATTGAACTTGAATCTTGACATTTTGATAGTTTGAGTGAGAGATCATCAAAGGATCAAAATGGTAAAACTCACAATATGTCACTACTACAAAACGCGCAAACAACAACGCCAGGCATACAAGGGATTGCCTATTCACCATTGTAATAGATGCGCGCTTTTTTTTAATATCGTTAAAAGGCTTTTAATGACGGCTAATATTCAAACCGTGGTGAAATGTGAGGCCTTTCACCACAGGTATGTTTTCGATCGTCATTATAGGTAGCGCATGGTCATGGGTTCAAGTCCCAGCACCAACATTTATGGTTTTCTTACATATTTTTTCAAAATACCCACAACCTTTCACCACAGGTATATTTTCAACTGTCATTAAAGGTAGTGCATGGTCATGGGTTCAAGTCCCAGCACCAACATTTATGGTTTTCTTACATATTTTTTCAAAATACCCACAACCTTTCACCACAGGTATGTTTTCAACCGTCATTAAAGGTAGCACATGGTCATGGGTTCAAGTCCCAGCACCAACATTTATGGTTTTTTACATATTTTTTCAAAATACCCACAACCTTTCACCACTGGTATGTTTTCAATCGTCATTATAGCCAATAATTTAGTTTTAGGTATTACACTTCAAAAAATCGGTTTTAGGGAAAGTCGTATCCTTTTTAAGATCTGTTTCGTGCATCTGAAGCAGAAAAATCGTGCTGTCATTAGTCCCTTACCCTGGAAGAGTTACGTGACTTCACCCTCAAAACCCAAAATTCATCTTTTTTTTTATTTTTAATGAATTTTTTACTGTTTTCATAGTCTCAAAAAATTCTAAAAAAATTCTCAAAATTCTTATTTTACCTAATTAGATTAAATTTCATGTTTTTAGATTTTTCTGAATTTATTTTAATCATTTTTTCCTATTTTTTCAAAATGCTGACACACCCTTTCAAAACGGGTATTTAAACCAACCGTTGTAATAGGTAGCTTTTTTTTACTTATTTTTTCAAAATGATGACAGACCTTTCACCACGGGTAATTTAAACCAACCGTCATTATAGGTAGCGTCTTTTCATGGGTTCAAATCCCAGCACCAACATTTTTGGTTTTTTGCTTATTTTTTCAATTCAAATTACCAACATTATAGGTTGCGTTCATATTGAGTTTATTCACTATCCTTAAACAAATCTTGGTCGTCCATTTAGTGATTATCAACGGCCAAGACACTACTATTAGTGATCCGCGTGAAACCTAAAACTTAGACGAACTACATCTTCTACCACCAAACATCATCTTTCTGTTACGATACTCTATTTCTCCACTAAACCATATTTCAGAACAAATTTCAGAACTCGAGTTAGCAATGTTAGTTGTTGGTGTTCTTTTTTAATTATTGTAGTTCTTTTTTATTATTGTTGTTCTTGTTGTTATTATTGTTATCATTATTATTATTGTTGTTGTTGTTGATGTTGTTGTTCTTGTCGGTTTCATTGTTAATATTATTGTTGTTGTTGGTCTTCTTCTTCTTCTTCTTCTTCTTCTTCTTCTTGTTCTTGTTCTTGTTCTTGTTCTTGTTCTTGTTCTTATTCTTGTTCTTGTTCTTGTTGTTGTTATTTTTGTTTTTGTTGTTCTTATTGTTGTTCATGATGTTCTTACTGTTGTTGTTGTTGTTTTTATTGTTGTTCTTGTAATTGTTGGTGTTCTTTTTTAATTACTGTTGTTCTTTTTTATTATTTGTTCTTCTTCTTCTTCTTCTTCTTCTTCTTCTTCTGCTTCTTCTTCTTCTTCTTCTTCTTCTTCTTCTTGTTCTTATTCTTGTTCTTGTTCTTGTTGTTTTTTTTTTGTTGTTGTTGTTCTTATTGTTGTTCTTGATTTTCTTGCTGTTGTTGTTCTTATTATTGTTCTTGATGTTCTTACTGTTGTTTTTGTTCTTATTGTTGTTCTTGATGTTCTTGCTGTAGTTCTTGTTCTAATACTGCAATTTTTTATTTTATTTTATTAAAAGACATACAACAACGGTCTTTTTAAAATAACCGTCATTATAGGTAGTTCTAATGTTGTATTTTATTTTATTTTATTAAAAGACATACAACAACGGGTATTTAAAATAACCGTCATTATAGGTAGCGCGTTTTCCATTTTATTAAAACGGTTACTGGGCCGTCATTATACGTACCGCGTATCCAACAACACTCTACATAACAAAGCCTTCGCTCGCATCATTATATATCATTTCCAACCATTTTTAAATGGGTTTTTGGTAGTAGTGATAGGTATTGATTCTAGCTTATGAACTCTTGGATGATGAATGTATGATGAAAAACTTTCTTTCTAGGGTTTATTCTTTGCGTTGGTTCATGATTGAGAAATGTGTTGTTACGCTTTACCTAGGTTTTTCATCCATCAATGCACATTGGCTAGAGATAGTTATGAGTGTTGATGTTCATAAATATTGAACTTGAATCTTGATATTTTGATAGTTTGAGTGAGAGATCATCAAAGGATCAAAATGGTAAAACTCACAATATGTCACTACTACAAAACGCGCAAACAACAACGCCAGGCTTACAAGGGATTGCCTATTCACCATTGTAATAGATGCGCGCTTTTTTTTAATATTGTTAAAAGGCTTTTAATGACGGCTAATATTCAAACCGTGGTGAAATGTGAGGCCTTTCACCACAGGTATGTTTTTGATCGTCATTATAGGTAGCGCATGGTCATGGGTTCAAGTCCCAGCACCAACATTTATGGTTTTCTTACATATTTTTTCAAAATACCCACAACCTTTCACCACAGGTATATTTTCAACTGTCATTAAAGGTAGTGCATGGTCATGGGTTCAAGTCCCAACACCAACATTTATGGTTTTCTTACATATTTTTTCAAAATACCCACAACCTTTCACCACAGGTATGTTTTCAACCGTCATTAAAGGTAGCGCATGGTCATGGGTTCAAGTCCCAGCACCAACATTTATGGTTTTTTACATATTTTTTCAAAATACCCACAACCTTTCACCACTGGTATGTTTTCAATCGTCATTATAGCCAATAATTTAGTTTTAGGTATTACACTTCAAAAAATCGGTTTTAGGGAAAGTCGTATCCTTTTTAAGATCTGTTTCGTGCATCTGAAGCAGAAAAATCGTGCTGTCATTAGTCCCTTACCCTGGAAGAGTTACGTGACTTCACCCTCAAAACCCAAAATTCATCTTTTTTTTTATTTTTAATGAATTTTTTACTGTTTTCATAGTCTCAAAAAATTCTAAAAAAATTCTCAAAATTCTTATTTTACCTAATTAGATTAAATTTCATGTTTTTAGATTTTTCTGAATTTATTTTAATCATTTTTACCTATTTTTTCAAAATGCTGACACACCCTTTCAAAACGGGTATTTAAACCAACCGTTGTAATAGGTAGCTTTTTTTTACTTATTTTTTCAAAATGATGACAGGCCTTTCACCACGGGTAATTTAAACCAACCGTCATTATAGGTAGCGTCTTTTCATGGGTTCAAATCCCAGCACCAACTTTATTGGTTTTTTGCTTATTTTTTCAATTCAAATTACCAACATTATAGGTTGCGTTCATATTGAGTTTATTCACTATCCTTAAACAAATCTTGGTCGTCCATTTAGTGATTATCAACGGCCAAGACACTACTATTAGTGATCCGCGTGAAACCTAAAACTTAGACGAACTACATCTTCTACCACCAAACATCATCTTTCTGTTACGATACTCTATTTCTCCACTAAACCATATTTCATAACAAATTTTTGAACTCGAGTTAGCAATGTTAGTTGTTGGTGTTCTTTTTTAATTATTGTAGTTCTTTTTTATTATTGTTGTTCTTGTTGTTATTATTGTTACCATTGTTATTATTGTTGTTGTTGTTGATGTTGTTGTTCTTGTTGGTATCATTGTTATTATTATTGTTGTTGTTGTTGTTCTTCTTGTTCTTGTTCTTGTTCTTGTTCTTGTTCTTGTTCTTGTTCTTGTTCTTGTTCTTGTTCTTGTTGATGTTATTGTTGTTTTTGTTGTTCTTATTGTTGTTCTTGATGTTCTTACTGTTGCTGTCGTTGTTGTTTTTATTGTTGTTCTTGTAATTGTTGGTGTTCTTTTTTAATTATTGTTGTTCTTTTTTATTATTGTTGTTCTTGTTGTTATTATTGTTATCATTGTTATTATTGTTGTTGTTGTTGATGTTGTTGATGTTGTTGTTCTTGTTGGTATTATTGTTATTATTATTGTTCTTCTTCTTCTTCTTCTTCTTCTTATTCTTGTTCTTGTTCTTGTTCTTGTTCTTATTCTTGTTCTTGTTCTTGTTGTTTTTCTTGTTGTTGTTGTTGTTCTTATTGTTGTTCTTGATATTCTTACTGTTGTTGTTGTTCTTATTGTTGTTCTTGATGTTCTTACTGTTGCTTTTGTTCTTATTGTTGTTCTTGATGTTCTTGCTGTAGTTCTTGTTCTAATACTGCAATTTTTATATTTTATTTTATTAAAAGGCATACAACGACGGTCTTTTTAAAATAACCGTCATTATAGGTAGTTCTAACGTTGGATTTTATTTTATTTTATTAAAAGACATACAACAACGGGTATTTAAAATAATCGTCATTATAGGTAGCGCGTTTTCCATTTTATTAAAACGGTTACTGGGCCGTCATTGTACGTACCGCGTATACAACAACACTCTACATAACCACGCCTTCGCTCGCGTCATTATATATCATTTCCAACCAGTTTTAATGGGTTTTTGGTAGTAGTGATAGGTATTGATTCTAGCTTATGAACTCTTGGATGATGAATGTATGATGAAAAACTTTCTTTCTATGGTTTATTCTTTGTGTTGGTTCATGATTGAGAAATGTGTTCTAACGCTTTACCTAGGTTTTTCATCCATCAATGCACATTGGCTAGAGATAGTTATGAGTGTTGATATTCATAAATATTGAACTTGAATGTTGACATTTTGAAAGTTTGAGTGAGAGATCATCAAAGGATCAAAATAGTAAAACTCACAATATGTCACTACTACAAAACGCGCAAACAACAACGCCAGGCTTACAAGGGATTGCCTATTCACCATTGTAATAGATGCGCGCTTTTTTTTAATATCGTTAAAAGGCTTTTAATTACGGCTAATATTCAAACCGTGGTGAAATGTGAGGCCTTTCACCACAGGTATGTTTTCGATCGTCATTATAGGTAGCGCATGGTCTTGGGTTCATGTCCCAGCACCAACATTTATGGTTTTCTTACATATTTTTTCAAAATACCCACAACCTTTCACCACAGGTATGTTTTCAACTGTCATTAAAGGTAGCGCATGGTCATGGGTTCAAGTCCCAGCACCAACATTTATGGGTTTTTTACATATTTTTTCAAAATACCCACAACCTTTCACCACTGGTATGTTTTCAATCGTCATTATAGCCAATAATTTAGTTTTAGGTATTACACTTCAAAAAATCGGTTTTAGGGAAAGTCGTATCCTTTTTAAGATCTGTTTCGTGCATCTGAAGCAGAAAAATCGTGCTGTCATTAGTCCCTTACCCTGGAAGAGTTACGTGACTTCACCCTCAAAACCCCAAATTCATCTTTTTTTTTATTTTTAATGAATTTTTTACTGTTTTCATAGTCTCAAAAAATTCTAAAAAAATTCTCAAAATTCTTATTTTACCTAATTAGATTAAATTTCATGTTTTTAGATTTTTCTGAATTTATTTTAATCCTTTTTTCCTATTTTTTCAAAATGCTGACACACCCTTTCAAAACGGGTATTTAAACCAACCGTTGTAATAGGTAGCTTTTTTTACTTATTTTTTCAAAATGATGACAGACCTTTCACCACGGGTAATTTAAACCAACCATAATTATAGGTAGCGTCTTTTCATGGGTTCAAATCCCAGCACCAACATTTTTGGTTTTTTGCTTATTTTTTCAATTCAAATTACCAACATTATAGGTTGCGTTCATATTGAGTTTATTCACTATCCTTAAACAAATCTTGGTCGTCCATTTAGTGATTATCAACGGCCAAGACACTACTATTAGTGATCCGCGTGAAACCTAAAACTTAGACGAACTACATCTTCTACCACCAAACATCATCTTTCTGTTACGATACTCTATTTCTCCACTAAATCATATTTCATAACAAATTTTTGAACTCGAGTTAGCAATGTTAGTTGTTGGTGTTCTTTTTTAATTATTGTAGTTCTTTTTTATTATTGTTGTTCTTGTTGTTATTATTGTTACCATTGTTATTATTGTTGTTGTTGTTGATGTTGTTGTTCTTGTTGGTATCATTGTTATTATTATAGTTGTTGTTGTTCTTCTTCTTCTTCTTCTTCTTGTTCTTGTTCTTGTTCTTGTTCTTGTTCTTGTTCTTGTTCTTGTTCTTGTTCTTGTTCTTGTTCTTGTTATTGTTGTTTTTGTTGTTCTTATTGTTGTTCTTGATGTTCTTACTGTTGCTGTCGTTGTTGTTTTTATTGTTGTTCTTGTAATTGTTGGTGTTCTTTTTTAATTATTGTTGTTCTTTTTTATTATTGTTGTTCTTGTTGTTATTATTGTTATCATTGTTATTATTGTTGTTGTTGTTGATGTTGTTGATGTTGTTGTTCTTGTTGGTATTATTGTTATTATTATTGTTCTTCTTCTTCTTCTTCTTCTTCTTATTCTTGTTCTTGTTCTTGTTCTTGTTCTTATTCTTGTTGTTGTTCTTGTTGTTTTTCTTGTTGTTGTTGTTGTTCTTATTGTTGTTCTTGATGTTCTTACTGTTGCTTTTATTCTTATTGTTGTTCTTGATGTTCTTGCTGTAGTTCTTGTTCTAATACTGTAATTTTTATATTTTATTTTATTAAAAGGCATACAGCGACGGTCTTTTTAAAATAACCGTCATTATAGGTAGTTCTAACGTTGTATTTTATTTTATTTTATTAAAAGACATACAACAACGGGTATTTAAAATAATCGTCATTATAGGTAGCGCGTTTTCCATTTTATTAAAACGGTTACTGGGCCGTCATTGTACGTACCGCGTATACAACAACACTCTACATAACCACGCCTTCGCTCGCGTCATTATATATCATTTCCAACCAGTTTTAATGGGTTTTTGGTAGTAGTGATAGGTATTGATTCTAGCTTATGAACTCTTGGATGATGAATGTATGATGAAAAACTTTCTTTCTATGGTTTATTCTTTGTGTTGGTTCATGATTGAGAAATGTGTTCTAACGCTTTACCTAGGTTTTTCATCCATCAATGCACATTGGCTAGAGATAGTTATGAGTGTTGATGTTCATAAATATTGAACTTGAATGTTGACATTTTGAAAGTTTGAGTGAGAGATCATCAAAGGATCAAAATAGTAAAACTCACAATATGTCACTACTGCAAAACGCGCAAACAACAACGCCAGGCTTACAAGGGATTGCCTATTCACCATTGTAATAGATGCGCGCTTTTTTTTAATATCGTTAAAAGGCTTTTAATTACGGCTAATATTCAAACCGTGGTGAAATGTGAGGCCTTTCACCACAGGTATGTTTTCGATCGTCATTATAGGTAGCGCATGGTCTTGGGTTCATGTCCCAGCACCAACATTTATGGTTTTCTTACATATTTTTTCAAAATACCCACAACCTTTCACCACAGGTATGTTTTCAACTGTCATTAAAGGTAGCGCATGGTCATGGGTTCAAGTCCCAGCACCAACATTTATGGGTTTTTTACATATTTTTTCAAAATACCCACAACCTTTCACCACTGGTATGTTTTCAATCGTCATTATAGCCAATAATTTAGTTTTAGGTATTACACTTCAAAAAATCGGTTTTAGGGAAAGTCGTATCCTTTTTAAGATCTGTTTCGTGCATCTGAAGCAGAAAAATCGTGCTGTCATTAGTCCCTTACCCTGGAAGAGTTACGTGACTTCACCCTCAAAACCCCAAATTCATCTTTTTTTTTATTTTTAATGAATTTTTTACTGTTTTCATAGTCTCAAAAAATTCTAAAAAAATTCTCAAAATTCTTATTTTACCTAATTAGATTAAATTTCATGTTTTTAGATTTTTCTGAATTTATTTTAATCATTTTTTCCTATTTTTTCAAAATGCTGACACACCCTTTCAAAACGGGTATTTAAACCAACCGTTGTAATAGGTAGCTTTTTTTACTTATTTTTTCAAAATGATGACAGACCTTTCACCACGGGTAATTTAAACCAACCGTCATTATAGGTAGCGTCTTTTCATGGGTTCAAATCCCAGCACCAACATTTTTGGTTTTTTGCTTATTTTTTCAATTCAAATTACCAACATTATAGGTTGCGTTCATATTGAGTTTATTCACTATCCTTAAACAAATCTTGGTCGTCCATTTAGTGATTATCAACGGCCAAGACACTACTATTAGTGATCCGCGTGAAACCTAAAACTTAGACGAACTACATCTTCTACCACCAAATATCATCTTTCTGTTACGATACTCTATTTCTCCACTAAACCATATTTCATAACAAATTTTTGAACTCGAGTTAGCAATGTTAGTTGTTGGTGTTCTTTTTTAATTATTGTAGTTCTTTTTTATTATTGTTGTTCTTGTTGTTATTATTGTTACCATTGTTATTATTGTTGTTGTTGTTGATGTTGTTGTTCTTGTTGGTATCATTGTTATTATTATTGTTGTTGTTGTTCTTCTTCTTCTTCTTGTTCTTGTTCTTGTTCTTGTTCTTGTTCTTGTTCTTAATCTTGTTCTTGTTCTTGTTCTTGTTCTTGTTCTTGTTCTTGTTGTTGTTATTGTTGTTTTTGTTGTTCTTATTGTTGTTCTTGATGTTCTTACTGTTGTTGTCGTTGTTGTTTTTATTGTTGTTCTTGTAATTTTTGGTGTTCTTTTTTAATTATTGTTGTTCTTTTTTATTATTGTTGTTCTTGTTGTTATTATTGTTATCATTGTTATTATTGTTGTTGTTGTTGATGTTGTTGATGTTGTTGTTCTTGTTGGTATTATTGTTATTATTATTGTTCTTCTTCTTCTTCTTCTTCTTATTCTTGTTCTTGTTCTTGTTCTTGTTCTTATTCTTGTTCTTGTTCTTGTTGTTTTTCTTGTTGTTGTTGTTGTTCTTATTGTTGTTCTTGATGTTCTTACTGTTGCTTTTGTTCTTATTGTTGTTCTTGATGTTCTTGCTGTAGTTCTTGTTCTAATACTGCAATTTTTATATTTTATTTTATTAAAAGGCATACAGCGACGGTCTTTTTAAAATAACCGTCATTATAGGTAGTTCTAACGTTGTATTTTATTTTATTTTATTAAAAGACATACAACAACGGGTATTTAAAATAACCGTCATTATAGGTAGCGCGTTTTCCATTTTATTAAAACGGTTACTGAGCCGTCATTGTACGTACCGCGTATACAACAACACTCTACATAACCAAGCCTTCGCTCGCGTCATTATATATCATTTCCAACCAGTTTTAATGGGTTTTTGGTAGTAGTGATAGGTATTGATTCTAGCTTATGAACTCTTGGATGATGAATGTATGATGAAAAACTTTCTTTCTATGGTTTATTCTTTGTGTTGGTTCATGATTGAGAAATGTGTTCTAACGCTTTACCTAGGTTTTTTATCCATCAATGCACATTGGCTAGAGATAGTTATGAGTGTTGATGTTCATAAATATTGAACTTGAATGTTGACATTTTGAAAGTTTAAGTGAGAGATCATCAAAGGTTCAAAATAGTAAAACTCACAATATGTCACAACTACAAAACGCGCAAACAACAACGCCAGGCTTACAAGGAATTGCCTATTCACCATTGTAATAGATGCGCGCTTTTTTTTAATATCGTTAAAAGGCTTTTAATTACGGCTAATATTCAAACCGTGGTGAAATGTGAGGCCTTTCACCACAGGTATGTTTTCGATCGTCATTATAGGTAGCGCATGGTCTTGGGTTCATGTCCCAGCACCAACATTTATGGTTTTCTTACATATTTTTTCAAAATACCCACAACCTTTCACCACAGGTATGTTTTCAACTGTCATTAAAGGTAGCGCATGGTCATGCGTTCAAGTCCCAGCACCAACATTTATGGGTTTTTTACATATTTTTTCAAAATACCCACAACCTTTCACCACTGGTATGTTTTCAATCGTCATTATAGCCAATAATTTAGTTTTTGGTATTACACTTCAAAAAATCAGTTTTAGGAAAAGTCGTCTCCTTTTTAAGATCTTATTCGTGCATCTGAAGCAGAAAAATCGTGCTCTCATTAGTCCCTTACCCTGGAAGATTTACGTGACTTCACCCTCAAAACACCAAATTCATCTTTTTTTATATTTTTAATGAATTTTTTACTGTTTTCATAGTCTCAAAAAATTCTAAAAAAATTCTCAGAATTCTTATTTTACCTAATTAGATTAAATTTCATGTTTTTAGATTTTTCTGAATTTATTTTAATCATTTTTTCCTATTTTTTCAAAATGCTGACACACCCTTTCAAAACGGGTATTTAAACCAACCGTTGTAATAGGTAGCTTTTTTTACTTATTTTTTCAAAATGATGACAGACCTTTCACCACGGGTAATTTAAACCAACCGTCATTATAGGTAGCGTCTTTTCATGGGTTCAAATCCCAGCACCAACATTTTTGGTTTTTTGCTTATTTTTTCAATTCAAATTACCAACATTATAGGTTGCGTTCATATTGAGTTTATTCACTATCCTTAAACAAATCTTGGTCGTCCATTTAGTGATTATCAACGGCCAAGACATTACTATTAGTGATCCGCGTGAAACCTAAAACTTAGACGAACTACATCTTCTACCACCAAACATCATCTTTCTGTTACGATACTCTATTTCTCCCCTAAACCATATTTCATAACAAATTTTTGAACTCGAGTTAGCAATGTTAGTTGTTGGTGTTCTTTTTTAATTATTGTAGTTCTTTTTTATTATTGTTGTTCTTGTTGTTATTATTGTTACCATTGTTATTATTGTTGTTGTTGTTGATGTTTTTGTTCTTGTTGGTATCATTGTTATTATTATTGTTGTTGTTGTTGTTCTTCTTCTTCTTGTTCTTGTTCTTGTTCTTGTTCTTGTTCTTGTTCTTGTTCTTGTTCTTGTTCTTGTTCTTATTCTTGTTCTTGTTCTTGTTGTTGTTATTGTTGTTTTTGTTGTTCTTATTGTTGTTCTTGATGTTCTTACTGTTGTTGTTGTTGTTCTTTTTATTGTTGTTCTTGTAATTGTTGGTGTTCTTTTTTAATTATTGTTGTTCTTTTTTATTATTGTTGTTCTTGTTGTTATTATTGTTATCATTGTTATTATTGTTGTTGTTGTTGATGTTGTTGATGTTGTTGTTCTTGTTGGTATTATTGTTATTATTATTGTTCTTCTTCTTCTTCTTCTTCTTCTTATTCTTGTTCTTGTTCTTGTTCTTGTTCTTATTCTTGTTCTTGTTCTTGTTGTTTTTCTTGTTGTTGTTGTTGTTCTTATTGTTGTTCTTGATTTTCTTACTGTTGTTGTTGTTCTTATTGTTGTTCTTGATGTTCTTACTGTTGCTTTTGTTCTTATTGTTGTTCTTGATGTTCTTGCTGTAGTTCTTGTTCTAATACTGCAATTTTTATATTTTATTTTAGTAAGAGGCATACAACGACGGTCTTTTTAAAATAACCGTCATTATAGGTAGTTCTAACGTTGTATTTTATTTTATTTTATTAAAAGACATACAACAACGGGTATTTAAAATAACCGTCATTATAGGTAGCGCGTTTTCTATTTTATTACAACGGTTACTGGGCCGTCATTGTACGTACCGCGTATACAACAACACTCTACATAACCACGCTTTCGCTCGCGTCATTATATATCATTTCCAACCAGTTTTAATGGGTTTTTGGTAGTAGTGATAGGTATTGATTCTAGCTTATGAACTCTTGGATGATGAATGTATGATGAAAAACTTTCTTTCTATGGTTTATTCTTTGTGTTGGTTCATGATTGAGAAATGTGTTCTAACGCTTTACCTAGGTTTTTCATCAATCAATGCACATTGGCTAGAGATAGTTATGAGTGTTGATGTTCATAAATATTGAACTTGAATGTTGACATTTTGATAGTTTGAGTGAGAGATCATCAAAGGATCAAAATAGTAAAACTCACAATATGTCACTACTACAAAACGCGCAAACAACAACGCCAGGCTTACAAGGGATTGCCTATTCACCATTGTAATAGATGCACGCTTTTTTTTAATATAGTTAAAAGGCTTTTAATAACGTCTAATATTCAAACCGTGGTGAAATGTGAGGCCTTTCACCACAGGTATGTTTTCGACCGTCATTATAGGTAGCGCATGGTAATGGGTTCAAGTCCCAGCACCAATATTTATGGTTTTCTTACATATTTTTTCAAAATACACACAACCTTTCACCACTGGTATGTTTTCAACCGTCATTATAGCCAATAATTTAGTTTTAGGTATTGCACTTCAAAAAATCGGTTTTAGGGAAAGTCGTCTCCTTTTTAAGATCTTTTTCGTGCATCTGAAGCAGAAAAATCGTGCGGTCATTAGTACCTTACACTGGAAGAGTTACGCGACTTCACCCTCAAAACCCCAAATTCATCTTTTTTCTATTTTTAATGAATTTTTTACTGTTTTCAGTCTCAAAAAATTCTAAAAAAATTCTAAAAATTCTTATTTTTCCTATTTTTTCAAAATGCTGACACACCCTTTCACAACGGGTATTTAAACCAACCGTTGTAATAGGTAGCTTTTTTTACTTATATTTTCAAAGTGATGACAGACCTTTCACCACGGGTAATTTAAACCAACCGTCATTATAGGTAGCGTCTTTTCATGGTTTCAAATCCCAGCACCAACATTTTTGGTTTTTTACTTATTTTTTCAATTCACATTACCAACATTATAGGTTGCGTTCATATTGAGTTTATTCACTATCCTTAAACAAATCTTGGTCGTCCATTTAGTGATTATCAACGGCCAAGACACTACTATTAGTGATCTGCGTGAAACCAAAAACTTAGACGAACTACATCTTTTACCTCCAAACATCATCTTTTAGTTACGGTACTCTATTTTTCCGCTAAACCATATTTCAGAACAAATTTCAGAACTCGAGTTAGCAATGTTAGTTGTTGGTGTTCTTTTTTAAATATTGTTGTTCTTTTTTATTATTGTTGTTCTTGTTGTTATTATTGTTATCATTGTTATTATTGTTGTTGTTGTTGATGTTGTTGATGTTGTTGTTCTTGTTGGTATTATTGTTATTATTATTGTTGTTGTTATTATTGTTCTTCTTCTTCTTCTTCTTCTTCTTCTTCTTCTTCTTCTTCTTCTTGTTCTTGTTCTTATTCTTGTTCTTGTTTTTGTTGTTGTTCTTGTTGTTGTTGTTGTTCTTATTGTTGTTCTTGATGTTGTTGTTGTTGTTCTTATTGTTGTTCTTGATGTTCTTACTGTTGTTTTTGTTCTTATTATTGTTCTTGATGTTCTTCCTGTTGTTCTTATTCTAATGCTGCAATTATTTTATTTTCTTTTATTAAAAGACATACCACAACGATCATTTTAAAATATCCGTCATTATAGGTAGTTCTAATTCTGTATTTTTTATTTATTAAAAGACATACAACAACGGGTATTTAAAATAATCGTCATTATAGGTAGTGCGTTTTCCATTTTATTACAACGGTTACTGGGTCGTCATTGTACGTACCGCGTATACAACAACACTCTACATAACAACGCCTTCGCCCGCGTCATTATATGTCCTTTCCAACCGTTGTTAAATGGGTTTTTTGTAGTAGTGATAGGTATTGATTCTAGCTTATGAACTCTTGGATGATGAAAAACTTTCTTTCTATGGTTTATTCTTTGTGTTGGTTCATGATTGAGAAATGTGTTCTTACTCTTTACCTAGGTTTTTCATCCATCAATGCACATTGGCTAGAGATAGTTATGAGTGTTGATGTTCATAAATATTGAACTTGAATGTTGTCATTTTGATAGTTTGAGTGAGAGATCATCAAAGGATCAAAATGGTAAAACTCACAATATGTCACTACTACAAAACACGTAAACAACAACGCCAGGCTTACAACGGATTGCCTATTCACCATTGTAATAGATGCGCGCTTTCTTTTAATATCGTTCAAAGGCTTTTAATGACGGTTAATATTCAAACCGTGGTGAAATGTGAGGCCTTTCACCACAGGTATGTTTTCAACCGTCATTATAGGTAGTGCATGGTCATGGGTTCAAGTCCCAGCACCAACATTTATGGTTTTCTTACAAATTTTTTCAAAATACCCACAACCTTTCACCGCAGGTATGTTCTCAACCGTCATTAAAGGTAGCACATGGTCATGGGTTGAAGTCCCAGCACCAACATTTATGGTTTTTTTTACATATTTTTTCAAAATACACACAACCTTTCACCACTGGTATGTTTTCAACCGTCATTATAGCCAATAATATAGTTTTAGGTATTGCACTTCAAAAAATCGGTTTTAGGAAAAATGGTCTCCTTTTTAAGATCTGTTTCGTGCATCTGAAGCAGAAAAATCGTGCGGTCATTAGTCCCTTACTCTGGAAGATTTATGGGACTTCACCCTCAAAACCCCAAATTCATCTTTTTTCTATTTTTAATGAATTTTTTAGTGTTTTCATAGTCTCAAAAAATTCTAAAAAAATTCTCAAAATTATTTGTTTACCTAATTAGATTAAATTTCGTGTTTTTAGATTTTTCTGAATTTATTTTAATCATTTTTTCCTATTTTTTCAAAATGCTGACAGACCCTTTCACAACGGGTATTTAAACCAACCGTTGTAATAGGTAGCTTTTTTTTACTTATTTTTTCAAAATGATGACAGACCTTTCACCACGGGTAATTTAAACCAACCGTCATTATAGGTAGCGTCTTTTCATGGGTTCAAGTCCCAGCACCAGCATTTTTGGTTTTTTACTTATTTTTTCAATTCACATTACCAACATTATAGGTTGCGTGCATATTGAGTTTATTCACTATCCTTAAACAAATCTTGGTCGTCCATTTAGTGATTATCGACGGCCAAGACACTACTATTAGTGATCCGCATGAAACCAAAAACTTAGACGAACTACATCTTTTACCTCCAAACATCATCTTTTAGTTACGGTACTCTATTTTTCCGCTAAACCATATTTCAGAACAAATTTCAGAACTCGAGTTAGCAATGTTAGTTGTTGGTGTTCTTTTTTAAATATTGTTGTTCTTTTTTATTATTGTTGTTCTTGTTGTTATTATTGTTATCATTGTTATTATTGTTGTTGTTGTTGATGTTGTTGATGTTGTTGTTCTTGTTGGTATTATTGTTATTATTGTTCTTCTTCTTCTTCTTCTTCTTCTTCATCTTCTTGTTCTTGTTCTTGTTCTTATTCTTGTTCTTGTTTTTGTTGTTGTTCTTGTTGTTGTTGTTGTTCTTATTGTCGTTCTTGATGTTGTTGTTGTTGTTCTTATTGTTGTTCTTGATGTTCTTACTGTTGTTTTTGTTCTTATTATTGTTCTTGATGTTCTTCCTGTTGTTCTTGTTCTAATGCTGCAATTATTTTATTTTATTTTATTAAAAGACATACCACAACGATCATTTTAAAATATCCGTCATTATAGGTAGTTCTAATGCTGTATTTTTTATTTATTAAAAGACATACAACAACGAGTATTTAAAATAATCGTCATTATAGGTAGTGCGTTTTCCATTTTATTACAACGGTTACTGGGCCGTCATTGTACGTACCGCGTATACAACAACACTCTACATAACAACGCCTTCGCCCGCGTCATTATATGTCCTTTCCAACCGTTGTTAAATGGGTTTTTTGTAGTAGTGATAGGTATTGATTCTAGCTTATGAACTCTTGGATGATGAAAAACTTTCTTTCTATGGTTTATTCTTTGTGTTGGTTCATGATTGAGAAATGTGTTCTTACTCTTTACCTAGATTTTTCATCCATCAATGCACATTGGCTAGAGATAGTTATGAGTGTTGATGTTCATAAATATTTAACTTGAATGTTGTCATTTTGATATTTTGAGTGAGAGATCATCAAAGGATCAAAATGGTAAAACTCACAATATGTCACTACTACAAAACACGTAAACAACAACGCCAGGCTTACAACGGATTGCCTATTCACCATTGTAATAGATGCGCGCTTTTTTTTAATATCGTTCAAAGGCTTTTAATGACGGTTAATATTCAAACCGTGGTGAAATGTGAGGCCTTTCACCACAGATATGTTTTCAACCGTCATTATAGGTAGTGCATGGTCATGGGTTCAAGTCCCAGCACCAACATTTATGGTTTTCTTACATATTTTTTCAAAATACCCACAACCTTTCACCGCAGGTATGTTCTCAACCGTCATTAAAGGTAGCGCATGGTCATGGGTTGAAGTCCCAGCACCAACATTTATGGTTTTTTTACATATTTTTTCAAAATACTCACAACCTTTCACCACTGGTATGTTTTCAACCGTCATTATAGCCAATAATATAGTTTTAGGTATTGCACTTCAAAAAATCGGTTTTAGGGAAAATCGTCTCCTTTTTAAGATCTGTTTCGTGCATCTGAAGCAGAAAAATCGTGCGGTCATTAGTCCCTTACTCTGGAAGATTTACGGGACTTCACCCTCAAAACCCCAAATTCATCTTTTTTCTATTTTTAATGAATTTTTTAGTGTTTTCATAGTCTCAAAAAATTCTAGAAAAAATTCTCAAAATGCTTTTTTTACCTAATTAGATAAAATTTCGTGTTTTTAGATTTTTCTGAATTTATTTTAATCATTTTTTCCTATTTTTTCAAAATGCTGACAGACCCTTTCACAACGGGTATTTAAACCAACCGTTGTAATAGGTAGCTTTTTTTTACTTATTTTTTCAGAATGATGACAGACCTTTCACCACGGGTAATTTAAACCAACCGTCATTATAGGTAGCGTCTTTTCATGGGTTCAAGTCCCAGCACCAGCATTTTTGGTTTTTTACTTATTTTTTCAATTCACATTACCAACATTATAGGTTGCGTGCATATTGAGTTTATTCACTATCCTTAAACAAATCTTGGTCGTCCATTTAGTGATTATCGACGGCCAAGACACTACTATTAGTGATCCGCATGAAACCAAAAACTTAGACGAACTACATCTTTTACCTCCAAACATCATCTTTTAGTTACGGTACTCTATTTTTCCGCTAAACCATATTTCAGAACAAATTTCAGAACTCGAGTTAGCAATGTTAGTTGTTGGTGTTCTTTTTTAAATATTGTTGTTCTTTTTTATTATTGTTGTTCTTGTTGTTATTATTGTTATCATTGTTATTATTGTTGTTGTTGTTGATGTTGTTGATGTTGTTGTTCTTGTTGGTATTATTGTTATTATTGTTCTTCTTCTTCTTCTTCTTCTTCTTCATCTTCTTGTTCTTGTTCTTGTTCTTATTCTTGTTCTTGTTTTTGTTGTTGTTCTTGTTGTTGTTGTTGTTCTTATTGTCGTTCTTGATGTTGTTGTTGTTGTTCTTATTGTTGTTCTTGATGTTCTTACTGTTGTTTTTGTTCTTATTATTGTTCTTGATGTTCTTCCTGTTGTTCTTGTTCTAATGCTGCAATTATTTTATTTTATTTTATTAAAAGACATACCACAACGATCATTTTAAAATATCCGTCATTATAGGTAGTTCTAATGCTGTATTTTTTATTTATTAAAAGACATACAACAACGAGTATTTAAAATAATCGTCATTATAGGTAGTGCGTTTTCCATTTTATTACAACGGTTACTGGGCCGTCATTGTACGTACCGCGTATACAACAACACTCTACATAACAACGCCTTCGCCCGCGTCATTATATGTCCTTTCCAACCGTTGTTAAATGGGTTTTTTGTAGTAGTGATAGGTATTGATTCTAGCTTATGAACTCTTGGATGATGAAAAACTTTCTTTCTATGGTTTATTCTTTGTGTTGGTTCATGATTGAGAAATGTGTTCTTACTCTTTACCTAGATTTTTCATCCATCAATGCACATTGGCTAGAGATATTTATGAGTGTTGATGTTCATAAATATTTAACTTGAATGTTGTCATTTTGATATTTTGAGTGAGAGATCATCAAAGGATCAAAATGGTAAAACTCACAATATGTCACTACTACAAAACACGTAAACAACAACGCCAGGCTTACAACGGATTGCCTATTCACCATTGTAATAGATGCGCGCTTTTTTTTAATATCGTTCAAAGGCTTTTAATGACGGTTAATATTCAAACCGTGGTGAAATGTGAGGCCTTTCACCACAGATATGTTTTCAACCGTCATTATAGGTAGTGCATGGTCATGGGTTCAAGTCCCAGCACCAACATTTATGGTTTTCTTACATATTTTTTCAAAATACCCACAACCTTTCACCGCAGGTATGTTCTCAACCGTCATTAAAGGTAGCGCATGGTCATGGGTTGAAGTCCCAGCACCAACATTTATGGTTTTTTTACATATTTTTTCAAAATACTCACAACCTTTCACCACTGGTATGTTTTCAACCGTCATTATAGCCAATAATATAGTTTTAGGTATTGCACTTCAAAAAATCGGTTTTAGGGAAAATCGTCTCCTTTTTAAGATCTGTTTCGTGCATCTGAAGCAGAAAAATCGTGCGGTCATTAGTCCCTTACTCTGGAAGATTTACGGGACTTCACCCTCAAAACCCCAAATTCATCTTTTTTCTATTTTTAATGAATTTTTTAGTGTTTTCATAGTCTCAAAAAATTCTAGAAAAAATTCTCAAAATGCTTTTTTTACCTAATTAGATAAAATTTCGTGTTTTTAGATTTTTCTGAATTTATTTTAATCATTTTTTCCTATTTTTTCAAAATGCTGACAGACCCTTTCACAACGGGTATTTAAACCAACCGTTGTAATAGGTAGCCTTTTTTTACTTATTTTTTCAGAATGATGACAGACCTTTCACCACGGGTAATTTAAACCAACCGTCATTATAGGTGGCGTCTTTTCATGGGTTCAAGTCCCAGCACCAGCATTTTTGGTTTTTTACTTATTTTTTCAATTCACATTACCAACATTATAGGTTGCGTGCATATTGAGTTTATTCACTATACTTAAACAAATCTTGGTCGTCCATTTAGTGATTATCGACGGCCAAGACACTACTATTAGTGATCCGCATGAAACCAAAAACTTAGACGTACTACATCTTTTACCTCCAAACATCATCTTTTAGTTACGATACTCTATTTCTCCACTAAACCATATTTCAGAACAAATTTCAGAACTCGAGTTAGCAATGTTAGTTGTTGGTGTTCTTTTTTAATTATTGTTGTTCTTTTTTATTATTGTTGTTCTTGTTGTTATTATTGTTATCATTGTTATTATTGTTGTTGTTGTTGATGTTGTTGATGTTGTTGTTCTTGTTGGTATTATTGTTATTCTTATTGTTCTTCTTCTTCTTCTTCTTCTTCTTCTTCTTCTTCTTCTTCTTGTTCTTGTTCTTATTCTTGTTCTTGTTTTTGTTGTTATTCTTGTTGTTGTTGTTGTTCTTATTGTTGTTCTTGATGTTGTTGTTGTTCTTATTGCTGTTCTTGATGTTCTTACTGTTGTTTTTGTTCTTATTGTTGTTCTTAATGTTCTTGCTGTTGTTCTTGTTCTAATGCTGTAATTTTTTTATTTTATTTTATTAAAAGACATACAACGACGGTCTTTTTAAAACAACCGTCATTATAGATAGTTAAAATGTTGTATTTTATTTTATTTTATTAAAAGACATACAACAACGGGTATTTAAAATAACCGTCATTATAGGTAGCGCGTTTTCCATTTTATTACAACGGTTACTGGGCCATCATTGTACGTACCGCGTATACAACAACACTCTACATAACAACGCCTTCGCCCGCGTCATTATATGTCATTTCCAACCGTTGTTAAATGGGTTTTTTGTAGTAGAGATAGGTATTAATTATAGCTTATGAACTCTTGGATGATGAATGTATGATGAAAAACTTTCTTTTTATGGTTTATTCTTTATGGTGGTTCATGATTGAGAAACGTGTTCTTTCTCTTTACCTAGGTTTTTCATCCATCAATGCACATTGGCTAGAGATAGTTATGAGTGTTGATGTTCATAAATATTGAACTTGAATGTTGTCATTTTGATAGTTTGAGTGAGAGATCATCAAAGGATCAAAATGGTGAAACTCACAATATGTCACTACTACAAAACGCGCAAAAAACAACGCCGGGCATACAACGGATTGCCTATTCACTGTTGTAATAGATGCGTGCTTTTTTTTAATATCGTTAAAAGGCTTTTAATGACAGTTAATATTCAAACCGTGGTGAAATGTGAGGCCTTTCACCACAGGTATGTTTTCACCCGTCATTATAGGTAGCGCATGGTCATGGGTTCAAGTCCCAACACCAACATTTATGGTTTTCTTACATATTTTTTCAAAATACCCACAACTTTTAACCACAGGTATGTTTTCAACCGTCATTATAGGTAACGCATGGTCATGGGGCCAAGTCCCAGCACCAACATTTATGGTTTTCTTACATATTTTTTCCAAATACCCACAACCTTTCACCGCAGGTATGTTTTCAACCGTCATTAAAGGTAGCGCATGGTCATGGGTTGAAGTCCCAGCACCAACATTTATGGTTTTTTTACATATTTTATCAAAATACACACCACCTTTCACCACTGGTATGTTTTCAACCGTCATTATAGCCAATAATTTAGTTTTAGGTATTGCACTTCAAAAAATCGGTTTTAGGGAAAATCGTCTCCTTTTTAAGATCTGTTTCGTGCATCTGAAGCAGAAAAATCGTGCGGTCATTAGTCCCTTACTCTGGAAGATTTACGGGACTTCACCCTCAAAACCCCAAATTCATCTTTTTTCTATTTTTAATGAATTTTTTAGTGTTTTCATAGTCTCAAAAAATTCTAGAAAAAATTCTCAAAATGCTTTTTTTACCTAATTAGATAAAATTTCGTGTTTTTAGATTTTTCTGAATTTATTTTAATCATTTTTTCCTATTTTTTCAAAATGCTGACAGACCCTTTCACAACGGGTATTTAAACCAACCGTTGTAATAGGTAGCCTTTTTTTACTTATTTTTTCAGAATGATGACAGACCTTTCACCACGGGTAATTTAAACCAACCGTCATTATAGGTGGCGTCTTTTCATGGGTTCAAGTCCCAGCACCAGCATTTTTGGTTTTTTACTTATTTTTTCAATTCACATTACCAACATTATAGGTTGCGTGCATATTGAGTTTATTCACTATCCTTAAACAAATCTTGGTCGTCCATTTAGTGATTATCGACGGCCAAGACACTACTATTAGTGATCCGCATGAAACCAAAAACTTAGACGAACTACATCTTTTACCTCCAAACATCATCTTTTAGTTACGATACTCTATTTCTCCACTAAACCATATTTCAGAACAAATTTCAGAACTCAAGTTAGAATTGTTAGTTGTTGGTGTTCTTTTTTAATTATTGTTGTTCTTTTTTATTATTGTTGTTCTTGTTGTTATTATTGTTATCATTGTTTTTATTGTTGTTGTTGTTGATGTTGTTGATGTTGTTGTTCTTGTTGGTATTATTGTTATTCTTATTGTTCTTCTTCTTCTTCTTCTTCTTCTTCTTGTTCTTGTTCTTGTTCTTGTTCTTATTCTTGTTCTTGTTTTTGTTGTTATTCTTGTTGTTGTTGTTGTTCTTATTGTTGTTCTTGTTGTTGTTGTTGTTGTTCTTATTGTTGTTCTTGATGTTCTTACTGTTGTTTTTGTTCTTATTGTTGTTCTTGATGTTCTTGCTATTGTTCTTGTTCTAATGCTGCAATTTTTTTATATTATTTTATTAAAAGACAACAACAACGGTCTTTTTAAAACAACCGTCATTATAGATAGTTCAAATGTTGTATTTTATTTTGTTTTATTAAAAGACATACAACAACGGGTATTTAAAATAACCGTCATTATAGGTAGCGCGTTTTCCATTTTATTACAACGGTTACTGGGCCATCATTGTACGTACCGCGTATACAACAACACTCTACATAACAACGCCTTCGCCCGCGTCATTATATGTCATTTCCAACCGTTGTTAAATGGGTTTTTTGTAGTAGAGATAGGTATTAATTATAGCTTATGAACTCTTGGATGATGAATGTATGATGAGAAACTTTCTTTTTATGGTTTATTCTTTATGTTGGTTCATGATTGAGAAACGTGTTCTTTCTCTTTACCTAGGTTTTTCATCCATCAATGCACATTGGCTAGAGATAGTTATGAGTGTTGATGTTCATAAATATTGAACTTGAATGTTGTCATTTTGATAGTTTGAGTGAGAGATCATCAACGGATCAAAATGGTAAAACTCACAATATGTCACTACTACAAAACGCGCAAAAAACAACGCCGGGCATACAACGGATTGCCTATTCACCGTTGTAATAGATGCGTGCTTTTTTTTAATATCGTTAAAAGGCTTTTAATGACAGTTAATATTCAAACCGTGGTGAAATGTGAGGCCTTTCACCACAGGTATGTTTTCACCCGTCATTATAGGTAGCGCATGGTCATGGGTTCAAGTCCCAACACCAACATTTATGGTTTTCTTACATATTTTTTCAAAATACCCACAACTTTTAACCACAGGTATGTTTTCAACCGTCATTATAGGTAACGCATGGTCATGGGTTCAAGCCCCAGCACCAACATTTATGGTTTTCTTACATATTTTTTCAAAATACCCACAACCTTTCACCGCAGGTATGTTTTCAACCGTCATTAAAGGTAGCGCATGGTCATGGGTTGAAGTCCCAGCACCAACATTTATGGTTTTTTTACATATTTTATCAAAATACACACCACCTTTCACCACTGGTATGTTTTCAACCGTCATTATAGCCAATAATTTAGTTTTAGGTATTGCACTTCAAAAAATCGGTTTTAGGGAAAATCGTCTCCTTTTTAAGATCTGTTTCGTGCATCTGAAGCAGAAAAATCGTGCGGTCATTAGTCCCTTACTCTGGAAGATTTACGGGACTTCACCCTCAAAACCCCAAATTCATCTTTTTTCTATTTTTAATGAATTTTTTAGTGTTTTCATAGTCTCAAAAAATTCTAGAAAAAATTCTCAAAATGCTTTTTTTACCTAATTAGATAAAATTTCGTGTTTTTAGATTTTTCTGAATTTATTTTAATCATTTTTTCCTATTTTTTCAAAATGCTGACAGACCCTTTCACAACGGGTATTTAAACCAACCGTTGTAATAGGTAGCCTTTTTTTACTTATTTTTTCAGAATGATGACAGACCTTTCACCACGGGTAATTTAAACCAACCGTCATTATAGGTGGCGTCTTTTCATGGGTTCAAGTCCCAGCACCAGCATTTTTGGTTTTTTACTTATTTTTTCAATTCACATTACCAACATTATAGGTTGCGTGCATATTGAGTTTATTCACTATACTTAAACAAATCTTGGTCGTCCATTTAGTGATTATCGACGGCCAAGACACTACTATTAGTGATCCGCATGAAACCAAAAACTTAGACGTACTACATCTTTTACCTCCAAACATCATCTTTTAGTTACGATACTCTATTTCTCCACTAAACCATATTTCAGAACAAATTTCAGAACTCGAGTTAGCAATGTTAGTTGTTGGTGTTCTTTTTTAATTATTGTTGTTCTTTTTTATTATTGTTGTTCTTGTTGTTATTATTGTTATCATTGTTATTATTGTTATCATTGTTATTATTGTTGTTGTTGTTGATGTTGTTGATGTTGTTGTTCTTGTTGGTATTATTGTTATTCTTATTGTTCTTCTTCTTCTTCTTCTTCTTCTTCTTCTTGTTCTTGTTCTTGTTCTTGTTCTTATTCTTGTTCTTGTTTTTGTTGTTATTCTTGTTGTTGTTGTTGTTCTTATTGTTATTCTTGATGTTGTTGTTGTTCTTATTGTTGTTCTTGATGTTCTTACTGTTGTTTTTGTTCTTATTGTTGTTCTTAATGTTCTTGCTGTTGTTCTTGTTCTAATGCTGTAATTTTTTTATTTTATTTTATTAAAAGACATACAACAACGGTCTTTTTAAAACAACCGTCATTATAGATAGTTTAAATGTTGTATTTTATTTTATTTTATTAAAAGACATACAACAACGGGTATTTAAAATAACCGTCATTATAGGTAGCGCGTTTTCCATTTTATTACAACGGTTACTGGGCCATCATTGTACGTACCGCGTATACAACAACACTCTACATAACAACGCCTTCGCCCGCGTCATTATATGTCATTTCCAACCGTTGTTAAATGGGTTTTTTGTAGTAGAGATAGGTATTAATTATAGCTTATGAACTCTTGGATGATGAATGTGTGATGAAAAACTTTCTTTTTATGGTTTATTCTTTATGGTGGTTCATGATTGAGAAACGTGTTCTTTCTCTTTACCTAGGTTTTTCATCCATCAATGCACATTGGCTAGAGATAGTTATGAGTGTTGATGTTCATAAATATTGAACTTGAATGTTGTCATTTTGATAGTTTGAGTGAGAGATCATCAAAGGATCAAAATGGTAAAACTCACAATATGTCACTACTACAAAACGCGCAAAAAACAACGTCGGGCATACAACGGATTGCCTATTCACCGTTGTAATAGATGCGTGCTTTTTTTTAATATCGTTAAAAGGCTTTTAATGACAGTTAATATTCAAACCGTGGTGAAATGTGAGGCCTTTCACCACAGGTATGTTTTCACCCGTCATTATAGGTAGCGCATGGTCATGGGTTTAAGTCCCAACACCAACATTTATGGTTTTCTTACATATTTTTTCAAAATACCCACAACTTTTAACCACAGGTATGTTTTCAACCGTCATTATAGGTAACGCATGGTCATGGGTTCAAGCCCCAGCACCAACATTTATGGTTTTCTTACATATTTTTTCAAAATACCCACAACCTTTCACCGCAGGTATGTTTTCAACCGTCATTAAAGGTAGCGCATGGTCATGGGTTGAAATCCCAGCACCAACATTTATGGTTTTTTTACATATTTTATCAAAATACACACCACCTTTCACCACTGGTATGTTTTCAACCGTCATTATAGCCAATAATTTAGTTTTAGGTATTGCACTTCAAAAAATCGGTTTTAGGGAAAATCGTCTCCTTTTTAAGATCTGTTTCGTGCATCTGAAGCAGAAAAATCGTGCGGTCATTAGTCCCTTACTCTGGAAGATTTACGGGACTTCACCCTCAAAACCCCAAATTCATCTTTTTTCTATTTTTAATGAATTTTTTAGTGTTTTCATAGTCTCAAAAAATTCTAGAAAAAATTCTCAAAATGCTTTTTTTACCTAATTAGATAAAATTTCGTGTTTTTAGATTTTTCTGAATTTATTTTAATCATTTTTTCCTATTTTTTCAAAATGCTGACAGACCCTTTCACAACGGGTATTTAAACCAACCGTTGTAATAGGTAGCCTTTTTTTACTTATTTTTTCAGAATGATGACAGACCTTTCACCACGGGTAATTTAAACCAACCGTCATTATAGGTGGCGTCTTTTCATGGGTTCAAGTCCCAGCACCAGCATTTTTGGTTTTTTACTTATTTTTTCAATTCACATTACCAACATTATAGGTTGCGTGCATATTGAGTTTATTCACTATACTTAAACAAATCTTGGTCGTCCATTTAGTGATTATCGACGGCCAAGACACTACTATTAGTGATCCGCATGAAACCAAAAACTTAGACGTACTACATCTTTTACCTCCAAACATCATCTTTTAGTTACGATACTCTATTTCTCCACTAAACCATATTTCAGAACAAATTTCAGAACTCGAGTTAGCAATGTTAGTTGTTGGTGTTCTTTTTTAATTATTGTTGTTCTTTTTTATTATTGTTGTTCTTGTTGTTATTATTGTTATCATTGTTATTATTGTTGTTGTTGTTGATGTTGTTGATGTTGTTGTTCTTGTTGGTATTATTGTTATTCTTATTGTTCTTCTTCTTCTTCTTCTTCTTCTTCTTCTTGTTCTTGTTCTTGTTCTTGTTCTTATTCTTGTTCTTGTTTTTGTTGTTATTCTTGTTGTTGTTGTTGTTCTTATTGTTATTCTTGATGTTGTTGTTGTTCTTATTGTTGTTCTTGATGTTCTTACTGTTGTTTTTGTTCTTATTGTTGTTCTTAATGTTCTTGCTGTTGTTCTTGTTCTAATGCTGTAATTTTTTTATTTTATTTTATTAAAAGACATACAACAACGGTCTTTTTAAAACAACCGTCATTATAGATAGTTTAAATGTTGTATTTTATTTTATTTTATTAAAAGACATACAACAACGGGTATTTAAAATAACCGTCATTATAGGTAGCGCGTTTTCCATTTTATTACAACGGTTACTGGGCCATCATTGTACGTACCGCGTATACAACAACACTCTACATAACAACGCCTTCGCCCGCGTCATTATATGTCATTTCCAACCGTTGTTAAATGGGTTTTTTGTAGTAGAGATAGGTATTAATTATAGCTTATGAACTCTTGGATGATGAATGTGTGATGAAAAACTTTCTTTTTATGGTTTATTCTTTATGGTGGTTCATGATTGAGAAACGTGTTCTTTCTCTTTACCTAGGTTTTTCATCCATCAATGCACATTGGCTAGAGATAGTTATGAGTGTTGATGTTCATAAATATTGAACTTGAATGTTGTCATTTTGATAGTTTGAGTGAGAGATCATCAAAGGATCAAAATGGTAAAACTCACAATATGTCACTACTACAAAACGCGCAAAAAACAACGTCGGGCATACAACGGATTGCCTATTCACCGTTGTAATAGATGCGTGCTTTTTTTTAATATCGTTAAAAGGCTTTTAATGACAGTTAATATTCAAACCGTGGTGAAATGTGAGGCCTTTCACCACAGGTATGTTTTCACCCGTCATTATAGGTAGCGCATGGTCATGGGTTCAAGTCCCAACACCAACATTTATGGTTTTCTTACATATTTTTTCAAAATACCCACAACTTTTAACCACAGGTATGTTTTCAACCGTCATTATAGGTAACGCATGGTCATGGGTTCAAGCCCCAGCACCAACATTTATGGTTTTCTTACATATTTTTTCAAAATACCCACAACCTTTCACCGCAGGTATGTTTTCAACCGTCATTAAAGGTAGCGTATGGTCATGGGTTGAAGTCCCAGCACCAACATTTATGGTTTTTTTACATATTTTATCAAAATACACACCACCTTTCACCACTGGTATGTTTTCAACCGTCATTATAGCCAATAATTTAGTTTTAGGTATTGCACTTCAAAAAATCGGTTTTAGGGAAAATCGTCTCCTTTTTAAGATCTGTTTCGTGCATCTGAAGCAGAAAAATCGTGCGGTCATTAGTCCCTTACTCTGGAAGATTTACGGGACTTCACCCTCAAAACCCCAAATTCATCTTTTTTCTATTTTTAATGAATTTTTTAGTGTTTTCATAGTCTCAAAAAATTCTAGAAAAAATTCTCAAAATGCTTTTTTTACCTAATTAGATAAAATTTCGTGTTTTTAGATTTTTCTGAATTTATTTTAATCATTTTTTCCTATTTTTTCAAAATGCTGACAGACCCTTTCACAACGGGTATTTAAACCAACCGTTGTAATAGGTAGCCTTTTTTTACTTATTTTTTCAGAATGATGACAGACCTTTCACCACGGGTAATTTAAACCAACCGTCATTATAGGTGGCGTCTTTTCATGGGTTCAAGTCCCAGCACCAGCATTTTTGGTTTTTTACTTATTTTTTCAATTCACATTACCAACATTATAGGTTGCGTGCATATTGAGTTTATTCACTATACTTAAACAAATCTTGGTCGTCCATTCAGTGATTATCGACGGCCAAGACACTACTATTAGTGATCCGCATGAAACCAAAAACTTAGACGTACTACATCTTTTACCTCCAAACATCATCTTTTAGTTACGATACTCTATTTCTCCACTAAACCATATTTCAGAACAAATTTCAGAACTCGAGTTAGCAATGTTAGTTGTTGGTGTTCTTTTTTAATTATTGTTGTTCTTTTTTATTATTGTTGTTCTTGTTGTTATTATTGTTATCATTGTTATTATTGTTGTTGTTGTTGATGTTGTTGATGTTGTTGTTCTTGTTGGTATTATTGTTATTCTTATTGTTCTTCTTCTTCTTCTTCTTCTTCTTCTTCTTGTTCTTGTTCTTGTTCTTGTTCTTATTCTTGTTCTTGTTTTTGTTGTTATTCTTGTTGTTGTTGTTGTTCTTATTGTTGTTCTTGATGTTGTTGTTGTTCTTATTGTTGTTCTTGATGTTCTTACTGTTGTTTTTGTTCTTATTGTTGTTCTTAATGTTCTTGCTGTTGTTCTTGTTCTAATGCTGTAATTTTTTTATTTTATTTTATTAAAAGACATACAACAACGGTCTTTTTAAAACAACCGTCATTATAGATAGTTTAAATGTTGTATTTTATTTTATTTTATTAAAAGACATACAACAACGGGTATTTAAAATAACCGTCATTATAGGTAGCGCGTTTTCCATTTTATTACAACGGTTACTGGGCCATCATTGTACGTACCGCGTATACAACAACACTCTACATAACAACGCCTTCGCCCGCGTCATTATATGTCATTTCCAACCGTTGTTAAATGGGTTTTTTGTAGTAGAGATAGGTATTAATTATAGCTTATGAACTCTTGGATGATGAATGTGTGATGAAAAACTTTCTTTTTATGGTTTATTCTTTATGGTGGTTCATGATTGAGAAACGTGTTCTTTCTCTTTACCTAGGTTTTTCATCCATCAATGCACATTGGCTAGAGATAGTTATGAGTGTTGATGTTCATAAATATTGAACTTGAATGTTGTCATTTTGATAGTTTGAGTGAGAGATCATCAAAGGATCAAAATGGTAAAACTCACAATATGTCACTACTACAAAACGCGCAAAAAACAACGTCGGGCATACAACGGATTGCCTATTCACCGTTGTAATAGATGCGTGCTTTTTTTTAATATCGTTAAAAGGCTTTTAATGACAGTTAATATTCAAACCGTGGTGAAATGTGAGGCCTTTCACCACAGGTATGTTTTCACCCGTCATTATAGGTAGCGCATGGTCATGGGTTCAAGTCCCAACACCAACATTTATGGTTTTCTTACATATTTTTTCAAAATACCCACAACTTTTAACCACAGGTATGTTTTCAACCGTCATTATAGGTAACGCATTGTCATGGGTTCAAGCCCCAGCACCAACATTTATGGTTTTCTTACATATTTTTTCAAAATACCCACAACCTTTCACCGCAGGTATGTTTTCAACCGTCATTAAAGGTAGCGCATGGTCATGGGTTGAAGTCCCAGCACCAACATTTATGGTTTTTTTTACATATTTTATCAAAATACACACCACCTTTCACCACTGGTATGTTTTCAACCGTCATTATAGCCAATAATTTAGTTTTAGGTATTGCACTTCAAAAAATCGGTTTTAGGGAAAATCGTCTCCTTTTTAAGATCTGTTTCGTGCATCTGAAGCAGAAAAATCGTGCGGTCATTAGTCCCTTACTCTGGAAGATTTACGGGACTTCACCCTCAAAACCCCAAATTCATCTTTTTTCTATTTTTAATGAATTTTTTAGTGTTTTCATAGTCTCAAAAAATTCTAGAAAAAATTCTCAAAATGCTTTTTTTACCTAATTAGATAAAATTTCGTGTTTTTAGATTTTTCTGAATTTATTTTAATCATTTTTTCCTATTTTTTCAAAATGCTGACAGACCCTTTCACAACGGGTATTTAAACCAACCGTTGTAATAGGTAGCCTTTTTTTACTTATTTTTTCAGAATGATGACAGACCTTTCACCACGGGTAATTTAAACCAACCGTCATTATAGGTGGCGTCTTTTCATGGGTTCAAGTCCCAGCACCAGCATTTTTGGTTTTTTACTTATTTTTTCAATTCACATTACCAACATTATAGGTTGCGTGCATATTGAGTTTATTCACTATACTTAAACAAATCTTGGTCGTCCATTCAGTGATTATCGACAGCCAAGACACTACTATTAGTGATCCGCATGAAACCAAAAACTTAGACGTACTACATCTTTTACCTCCAAACATCATCTTTTAGTTACGATACTCTATTTCTCCACTAAACCATATTTCAGAACAAATTTCAGAACTCGAGTTAGCAATGTTAGTTGTTGGTGTTCTTTTTTAATTATTGTTGTTCTTTTTTATTATTGTTGTTCTTGTTGTTATTATTGTTATCATTGTTATTATTGTTGTTGTTGTTGATGTTGTTGATGTTGTTGTTCTTGTTGGTATTATTGTTATTCTTATTGTTCTTCTTCTTCTTCTTCTTCTTCTTCTTCTTGTTCTTGTTCTTGTTCTTGTTCTTATTCTTGTTCTTGTTTTTGTTGTTATTCTTGTTGTTGTTGTTGTTCTTATTGTTGTTCTTGATGTTGTTGTTGTTCTTATTGTTGTTCTTGATGTTCTTACTGTTGTTTTTGTTCTTATTGTTGTTCTTAATGTTCTTGCTGTTGTTCTTGTTCTAATGCTGTAATTTTTTTATTTTATTTTATTAAAAGACATACAACAACGGTCTTTTTAAAACAACCGTCATTATAGATAGTTCAAATGTTGTATTTTATTTTGTTTTATTAAAAGACATACAACAACGGGTATTTAAAATAACCGTCATTATAGGTAGCGCGTTTTCCATTTTATTACAACGGTTACTGGGCCATCATTGTACGTACCGCGTATACAACAACACTCTACATAACAACGCCTTCGCCCGCGTCATTATATGTCATTTCCAACCGTTGTTAAATGGGTTTTTTGTAGTAGAGATAGGTATTAATTATAGCTTATGAACTCTTGGATGATGAATGTATGATGAGAAACTTTCTTTTTATGGTTTATTCTTTATGTTGGTTCATGATTAAGAAATGTGTTCTTTCTCTTTACCTAGGTTTTTCATCCATCAATGCACATTGGCTAGAGATAGTTATGAGTGTTGATGTTCATAAATATTGAACTTGAATGTTGTCATTTTGATAGTTTGAGTGAGAGATCATCAAAGGATCAAAATGGTAAAACTCACAATATGTCACTACTACAAAACGCGCAAAAAACAACGCCGGGCATACAACGGATTGCCTATTCACCGTTGTGATAGATGCGTGCTTTTTTTTAATATCGTTAAAAGGCTTTTAATGACAGTTAATATTCAAACCGTGGTGAAATGTGAGGCCTTTCACCACAGGTATGTTTTCACCCGTCATTATAGGTAGCGCATGGTCATGGGTTCAAGTCCCAACACCAACATTTATGGTTTTCTTACATATTTTTTCAAAATACCCACAACTTTTAACCATAGGTATGTTTTCAACCGTCATTATAGGTAACGCATGGTCATGGGTTCAAGTCCCAGCACCAACATTTATGGTTTTCTTACATATTTTTTCAAAATACCCACAACCTTTCACCGCAGGTATGTTTTCAACCGTCATTAAAGGTAGCGCATGGTCATGGGTTGAAGTCCCAGCACCAACATTTATGGTTTTTTTACATATTTTATCAAAATACACACCACCTTTCACCACTGGTATGTTTTCAACCGTCATTATAGCCAATAATTTAGTTTTAGGTATTGCACTTCAAAAAATCGGTTTTAGGGAAAATCGTCTCCTTTTTAAGATCTGTTTCGTGCATCTGAAGCAGAAAAATCGTGCGGTCATTAGTCCCTTACTCTGGAAGATTTACGGGACTTCACCCTCAAAACCCCAAATTCATCTTTTTTCTATTTTTAATGAATTTTTTAGTGTTTTCATAGTCTCAAAAAATTCTAGAAAAAATTCTCAAAATGCTTTTTTTACCTAATTAGATAAAATTTCGTGTTTTTAGATTTTTCTGAATTTATTTTAATCATTTTTTCCTATTTTTTCAAAATGCTGACAGACCCTTTCACAACGGGTATTTAAACCAACCGTTGTAATAGGTAGCCTTTTTTTGCTTATTTTTTCAGAATGATGACAGACCTTTCACCACGGGTAATTTAAACCAACCGTCATTATAGGTGGCGTCTTTTCATGGGTTCAAGTCCCAGCACCAGCATTTTTGGTTTTTTACTAATTTTTTCAATTCACATTACCAACATTATAGGTTGCGTGCATATTGAGTTTATTCACTATCCTTAAACAAATCTTGGTCGTCCATTTAGTGATTATCGACGGCCAAGACACTACTATTAGTGATCCGCATGAAACCAAAAACTTAGACGAACTACATCTTTTACCTCCAAACATCATCTTTTAGTTACGATACTCTATTTCTCCACTAAACCATATTTCAGAACAAATTTCAGAACTCGAGTTAGCAATGTTAGTTGTTGGTGTTCTTTTTTAATTATTGTTGTTCTTTTTTATTATTGTTGTTCTTTTTTATTATTGTTGTTCTTGTTGTTATTATTGTTATCATTGTTATTATTGTTGTTGTTGTTGATGTTGTTGATGTTGTTGTTCTTGTTGGTATTATTGTTATTCTTATTGCTCTTCTTCTTCTTCTTCTTCTTCTTCTTCTTCTTGTTCTTGTTCTTGTTCTTATTCTTGTTCTTGTTTTTGTTGTTATTCTTGTTGTTGTTGTTGTTCTTATTGTTGTTCTTGTTGTTGTTGTTGTTGTTCTTATTGTTGTTCTTGATGTTCTTACTGTTGTTTTTGTTCTTATTGTTGTTCTTGATGTTCTTGCTATTGTTCTTGTTCTAATGCTGCAATTTTTTTATATTATTTTATTAAAAGACATACAACAACTGTCTTTTTAAAACAACCGTCATTATAGATAGTTCAAATGTTGTATTTTATTTTGTTTTATTAAAAGACATACAACAACGGGTATTTAAAATAACCGTCATTATATGTAGCGCGTTTTCCATTTTATTACAACGGTTACTGGGCCATCATTGTACGTACCGCGTATACAACAACACTCTACATAACAACGCCTTCGCCCGCGTCATTATATGTCATTTCCAACCGTTGTTAAATGGGTTTTTTGTAGTAGAGATAGGTATTAATTATAGCTTATGAACTCTTGGATGATGAATGTATGATGAGAAACTTTCTTTTTATGGTTTATTCTTTATGTTGGTTCATGATTGAGAAATGTGTTCTTTCTCTTTACCTAGGTTTTTCATCCATCAATGCACATTGGCTAGAGATAGTTATGAGTGTTGATGTTCATAAATATTGAACTTGAATGTTGTCATTTTGATAGTTTGAGTGAGAGATCATCAAAGGATCAAAATGGTAAAACTCACAATATGTCACTACTACAAAACGCGCAAACAACAACGCCGGGCATACAACGGATTGCCTATTCACTGTTGTAATAGATGCGTTCTTTTTTTTAATATCATTAAAAGGCTTTTAATGACAGTTAATATTCAAACCGTGGTGAAATGTGAGGCCTTTCACCACAGGTATGTTTTCACCCGTCATTATAGGTAGCGCATGGTCATGGGTTCAAGTCCCAACACCAACATTTATGGTTTTCTTACATATTTTTTCAAAATACCCACAACCTTTAACCACAGGTATATTTTCAACCGTCAGTATAGGTAGCGCATGGTCATGGGTTCAAGTCCCAGCACCAAGATTTATGGTTTTCTTACATATTTTTTCAAAATACCCACAACCTTTCACCGCAGGTATGTTTTCAACCGTCATTAAAGGTAGCGCATGGTCATGGGTTGAAGTCCCAGCACCAACATTTATGGTTTTTTTACATATTTTTTCAAAATACACACCACCTTTCACCACTGGTATGTTTTCAACCGTCATTATAACCAATAATTTAGTTTTAGGTATTGCACTTCAAAAAATCGGTTTTAGGGAAAATCGTCTCCTTTTTAAGAACTGTTTCGTGCATCTGAAGCAGAAAAATCGTGCGGTCATTAGTCCCTTACTCTGGAAGATTTACGGGACTTCACCCTCAAAACCCCAAATTCATCTTTTTTCTATTTTTAATGAATTTTTTAGTGTTTTCATAGTCTCAAAAAATTCTAAAAAAATTCTCAAAATTCTTTTTTTACCTAATTAGATTAAATTTCGTGTTTTTAGATTTTTCTGAATTTATTTTAATCATTTTTTCCTATTTTTTCAAAATGCTGACAGACCCTTTCACAACGGGTATTTAAACCAACCGTTTTAATAGGTAGCCTTTTTTTACTTATTTTTTCAAAATGATGACAGACTTTCACCACGGGTAATTTAAACCAACCGTCATTATAGGTAGCGTCTTTTCATGGGTTCAAGTCCCAGCACCAGCATTTTTGGTTTTTTACTTATTTTTTCAATTCACATTACCAACATTATAGGTTGCGTGCATATTGAGTTTATTCACTATCCTAAAACAAATCTTGGTCGTCCATTTAGTGATTATCGACGGCCAAGACACTACTATTAGTGATCCGCATGAAACCAAAAACTTAGACGAACTACATCTTTTACCTCCAAACATCATCTTTTAGTTACGATACTCTATTTCTCCACTAAACCATATTTCAGAACAAATTTCAGAACTCGTGTTAGCAATGTTAGTTGTTGGTGTTCTTTTTTAATTATTGTTGTTCTTTTTTATTATTGTTGTTCTTGTTGTTATTATTGTTATCATTGTTATTATTGTTGTTGTTGTTGATGTTGTTGATGTTGTTGTTCTTGTTGGTATTATTGTTATTCTTATTGTTCTTCTTCTTCTTCTTCTTCTTCTTCTTCTTGTTCTTCTTCTTGTTCTTGTTCTTGTTCTTATTCTTGTTCTTGTTTTTGTTGTTATTCTTGTTGTTGTTGTTGTTCTTATTGTTGTTCTTGATGTTGTTGTTGTTGTTCTTATTGTTGTTCTTGATGTTCTTACTGTTGTTTTTGTTCTTATTGTTGTTCTTGATGTTCTTGCTGTTGTTCTTGTTCTAATGCTGCAATTTTTTTATTTTATTTTATTAAAAGACATACAACAACGGTCTTTTTAAAACAAAAGTCATTATAGATAGTTCAAATGCTGTATTTTATTTTATTTTATTAAAAGACATACAACAACTGGTATTTACAATAACCGTCATTATAGGTAGCGCGTTTTCCATTTAATTACAACGGTTACTGGGCCATCATTGTACGTACCGCGTATACAACAACACTCTACATAACAACGCCTTCGCCCGCGTCATTATATGTCATTTCCAACCGTTGTTAAATGGGTTTTTTGTAGTAGAGATAGGTATTAATTATAGCTTATGAACTCTTGGATGATGAATGTATGATGAAAAACATTCTTTTTATGGTTTATTCTTTGTGTTGGTTCATGATTGAGAAATGTGTTCTTTCTCTTTACCTAGGTTATTCATCCATCAATGCACATTGGCTAGAGATAGTTATGAGTGTTGATGTTCATAAATAATGAACTTGAATGTTGTCATTTTGATAGTTTGAGTGAGAGATCATCAAAGGATCAAAATGGTAAAACTCACAATATGTCACTACTACAAAACGCACAAACAACAACGCCGGGCTTACAACGGATTGTCTATTCACCGTTGTAATAGATGCGTGCTTTTTTTTAATATCGTTAAAAGGCTTTTAATGACAGTTAATATTCAAACCGTGGTGAAATGTGAGGCCTTTCACAACAGGTATGTTTTCACCCGTCATTATAGGTAGCGCATGGTCATGGGTTCAAGTCCCAACACCAACATTTATGGTTTTCTTACATATTTTTTCAAAATACCCACAACCTTTCACCTCAGGTATGTTTTCAACCGTCATTATAGTTAGCGCATGGTCATGGGTTCAAGTCCCAGCACCAACATTTATGGTTTTCTTACATATTTTTTCAAAATACCCACAACCTTTCACCGCAGGTATGTTTTCAACCGTCATTAAAGGTAGCGCATGGTCATGGGTTGAAGTCCCAGCACCAACATTTATGGTTTTTTTACATATTTTTTCAAAATACACACCACCTTTCACCAATGGTATGTTTTCAACCGTCATTATAGCCAATAATTTAGTTTTAGGTATTGCACTTCAAAAATTCGGTTTTAGGGAAAATCGTCTCCTTTTTAAGATCTGTTTCGTGCATCTGAAGCAGGAAAATCGTGCGGTCATTAGTCCCTTACTCTGGAAGATTTACGGGACTTCACCCTCAAAACCCCAAATTCATCTTTTTTCTATTTTTAATGAATTTTTTAGTGTTTTCATAGTCTCAAAAAATTCTAAAAAAATTCTCAAAATTCTTATTTTACCTAATTAGATTAAATTTCGTGTTTTTAGATTTTTCTGAATTTATTTTAATCATTTTTTCCTATTTTTTCAAAATGCTAACAGACCCTTTCACAACGGGTAATTTAAACCAACCGTCATTATATGTAGCGTCTTTTCATGGGTTCAAGTCCCAGCACCAGTATTTTTGGTTTTTTACTTATTTTTTCAATTCACATTACCAACATTATAGGTTGCGTGCATATTGAGTTTATTCACTATCCTTAAACAAATCTGGGTCGTCCATTTAGTGATTATGAACGGCCAAGACACTACTATTAGTGATCCGCGTGAAACCTAAAACTTAGACGAACTACATCTTCTACCTCCAAACATCATCTTTTAGTTACGATACTCTATTTCTCCACTAAACCATATTTCAGAACTCGAGTTAGCAATGTTAGTTGTTGGTGTTCTTTTTTAATTAATGTTGTTCTTGTTTATTATTGTTGTTCTTGTTGTTATTATTGTTATCATTGTTATTATTGTTGTTGTTGTTGATGTTGTTGATGTTATTGTTCTTGTTAGTATTATTGTTATTATTATTGTTGTTGTTGTTGTTGTTGTTCTTCTTCTTCTTCTTCTTCTTCTTCTTGTTCTTGTTCTTGTTCTTGTTCTTAATCTTGTTCTTGTTCTTGTTGTTGTTCTTGTTGTTCTCGTTGTTGTTCTTGATGTTGTTGTTGTTGTTCTTATTGTTGTTCTTGATGTTCTTACTGTTGTTTTTGTTCTTATTGTTGTTCTTGATGTTCTTATTGTTGTTCTTGTTCTAATGCTGCAATTTTTTTATTTTATTTTATTAAAAGACATACAACAACGGTCTTTTTAAAACAACCGTCATTATAGGTAGTTCAAATGCTGTATTTTATTTTATTTTATTAAAAGACATACAACAACAGGTATTTACAATAACCGTCATTATAGGTAGCGCGTTTTCCATTTAATTACAACGGTTACTGGGCCATCATTGTACGTATCGCGTATACAACAACACTCTACATAACAACGCCTTCGCCCGCGTCATTATATGTCATTTCCAACCGTTGTTAAATGGGTTTTTTGTAGTAGAGATAGGTATTAATTATAGCTTATGAACTCTTGGATGATGAATGTATGATGAAAAACATTCTTTTTATGGTTTATTCTTTGTGTTGGTTCATGATTGAGAAATGTGTTCTTTCTCTTTACCTAGGTTATTCATCCATCAATGCACATTGGCTAGAGATAGTTATGAGTGTTGATGTTCATAAATATTGAACTTGAATGTTGTCATTTTGATAGTTTGAGTGAGAGATCATCAAAGGATCAAAATGGTAAAACTCAGAATATGTCACTACTACAAAACGCACAAACAACAACGCCGGGCTTACAACGGATTGTCTATTCACCGTTGTAATCGATGCGTGCTTTTTTTTAATATCGTTAAAAGGCTTTTAATGACAGTTAATATTCAAACCGTGGTGAAATGTGAGGCCTTTCACAACAGGTATGTTTTCACCCGTCATTATAGGTAGCGCATGGTCATGGGTTCAAGTCCCAACACCAACATTTATGGTTTTCTTACATATTTTTTCAAAATACCCACAACCTTTCACCACAGGTATGTTTTCAACCGTCATTATAGGTAGCGCATGGTCATGGGTTCAAGTCCCAGCACCAACATTTATGGTTTTCTTACATATTTTTTCAAAATACCCACAACCTTTCACCGCAGGTATGTTTTCAACCGTCATTAAAGGTAGCGCATGGTCATGGGTTGAAGTCCCAGCACCAACATTTATGGTTTTTTTACATATTTTTTCAAAATACACACCACCTTTCACCACTGGTATGTTTTCAACCGTCATTATAGCCAATAATTTAGTTTTAGGTATTGCACTTCAAAAAATCGGTTTTAGGGAAAATCGTCTCCTTTTTAAGTTCTGTTTCGTGCATCTGAAGCAGAAAAATCGTGCGGTCATTAGTCCCTTACTCTGGAAGATTTACGGGACTTCACCCTCAAAACCCCAAATTCATCTTTTTTCTATTTTTAATGAATTTTTTAGTGTTTTCATAGTCTCAAAAAATTCTAAAAAAATTCTCAAAATTCGTATTTTACCTAATTAGATTAAATTTCGTGTTTTTAGATTTTTCTGAATTTATTTTAATCATTTTTTCCTATTTTTTCAAAATGCTGACAGACCCTTTCACAACGGGTAATTTAAACCAACCGTCATTATATGTAGCGTCTTTTCATGGGTTCAAGTCCCAGCACCAGTATTTTTGGTTTTTTACTTATTTTTTCAATTCACATTACCAACATTATAGGTTGCGTGCATATTGAGTTTATTCACTATCCTTAAACAAATCTGGGTCGTCCATTTAGTGATTATGAACGGCCAAGACACTACTATTAGTGATCCGCGTGAAACCTAAAACTTAGACGAACTACATCTTCTACCTCCAAACATCATCTTTTAGTTACGATACTCTATTTCTCCACTAAACCATATTTCAGAACTCGAGTTAGCAATGTTAGTTGTTGGTGTTCTTTTTTAATTAATGTTGTTCTTGTTTATTATTGTTGTTCTTGTTGTTATTATTGTTATCATTGTTATTATTGTTGTTGTTGTTGATGTTGTTGATGTTATTGTTCTTGTTGGTATTATTGTTATTATTATTGTTGTTGTTGTTGTTGTTGTTCTTCTTCTTCTTCTTCTTCTTCTTGTTCTTGTTCTTGTTCTTGTTCTTAATCTTGTTCTTGTTCTTGTTGTTGTTCTTGTTGTTCCTGTTGTTCTCGTTGTTGTTCTTGATGTTGTTGTTGTTGTTCTTATTGTTGTTCTTGATGTTCTTACTGTTGTTTTTGTTCTTATTGTTGTTCTTGATGTTCTTATTGTTGTTCTTGTTCTAATGCTGCAATTTTTTTATTTTATTTTATTAAAAGACATACAACAACGGTCTTTTTAAAACAACCGTCATTATAGGTAGTTCAAATGCTGTATTTTATTTTATTTTATTAAAAGACATACAACAAGAGGTATTTACAATAACCGTCATTATAGGTAGCGCGTTTTCCATTTAATTACAACGGTTACTGGGCCATCATTGTACGTACCGCGTATACAACAACACTCTACATAACAACGCCTTCGCCCGCGTCATTATATGTCATTTCCAACCGTTGTTAAATGGGTTTTTTGTAGTAGTGATAGGTATTAATTATATCTTATGAACTCTTGGATGATGAATGTATGATGAAAAACTTTCTTTCTATGGTTTATTCTTTGTGTTGGTTCATGATTGAGAAATGTGATCTTTCTCTTTACCTAGGTTTTTCATCCATCACTGCACATTGGCTAGAGATAGTTATGAGTGTTGATGTTCATAAATATTGAACTTGAATGTTGTCATTTTGATAGTTTGAGTGAGAGATCATCAAAGGATCAAAATGGTAAAACTCACAATATGTCACTACTACAAAACGCGCAAACAACAACGCCGGGCTTACAACGGATTGCCTATTCACCGTTGTAATAGATGCGTGCTTTTTTTAATATCGTTAAAAGGCTTTTAATGACAGTTAATATTCAAACCGTGGTGAAATGTGAGGCCTTTCACCACAGGTATGTTTTCACCCGTCATTATAGGTAGCGCATGGTCATGGGTTCAAGTCCCAACACCAACATTTATGGTTTTCTAACATATTATTTCAAAATACCCACAACCTTTCAACACAGGTATGTTTTCAACCATCATTATAGGTAGCGCATGGTCATGGGTTCAAGTCCCAACCCCAACATTTATGGTTTTCTTACATATTTTTTCAAAATACCCACAACCTTTCACCGCAGGTATGTTTTCAACCGTCATTAAAGGTAGCGCATGGTCATGGGTTGAAGTCCCAGCACCAACATTTATGGTTTTTTTACATATTTTTTCAAAATACACACAACCTTTCACCACTTGTATGTTTTCTACCGTCATTATAGCCAATAATTTAGTTTAAGGTATTGCACTTCAAAAAATCGGTTTTAGGGAAAATCGTCTCCTTTTTAAGATCTGTTTCGTGCATCTGAAGCAGAAAAATCGTGCGGTCATTAGTGCCTTACTCTGGATGATTTACGGGACTTCACCCTCAAAATTAGATTAAATTTCGTGTTTTTAGATTTTTCTGAATTTATTTTAATCATTTTTTCCTATTTTTTCAAAATGCTGACAGACCCTTTCACAACGGGTATTTAAACCAACCGTTGTAATAGGTAGCTTTTTTTACTTATTTTTTCAAAATGATGACAGACCTTTCACCACGGGTAATTTAAACCAACCGTCATTATAGGTAGCGTCTTTTCATGGGTTCAAGTCCCAGCACCAGTATTTTTGGTTTTTTACTTATTTTTTCAATTCACATTACCAACATTATAGGTTGCGTGCATATTGAGTTTATTCACTATCCTTAAACAAATCTTGGTCGTCCATTTAGTTATTATCAACGGCCAAGACACTACTATTAGTGATCCGCGTGAAACCTAAAACTTAGACGAACTACATCTTCTACCTCCAAACATCATCTTTTAGTTACGATACTCTATTTCTCCACTAAACCATATTTCAGAACTCGAGTTAGCAATGTTAGTTGTTCGTGTTCTTTTTTAATTAATGTTGTTCTTGTTTATTATTGTTGTTCTTGTTGTTATTATTGTTATCATTGTTATTATTGTTGTTGTTGTTGATGTTGTTGATGTTATTGTTCTTGTTGGTATTATTGTTATTATTATTGTTGTTGTTGTTGTTGTTGTTCATCTTCTTCTTCTTCTTGTTCTTGTTCTTGTTCTTGTTCTTGTTCTTGTTCTTAATCTTGTTCTTGTTCTTGTTGATGTTCTTGTTGTTCTTGTTGTTCTCGTTGTTGTTCTTGATGTTGTTGTCGTTGTTCTTATTGTTGTTCTTGATGTTCTTACTGTTGTTTTTGTTCTTATTGTTGTTCTTGATGTTCTTATTGTTGTTCTTGTTCTAATGTTGCAATTTTTTTATTTTATTTTATTAAAAGACATACAACAACGGTCTTTTTAAAACAACCGTCATTATAGGTAGTTCAAATGTTGTATTTTATTTTATTTTATTAAAAGACATACAACAACAGGTATTTATATTAAACGTCATTATAGGTAGCGCGTTTTCCATTTAATTACAACGGTTACTGGGCCATCATTGTACGTACCGCGTATACAACAACACTCTACATAACAACGCCTTCGCCCGCGTCATTATATGTCATTTCCAACCGTTGTTAAATGGGTTTTTTGTAGTAGTGATAGGTATTAATTATATCTTATGAACTCTTGGATGATGAATGTATGATGAAAAACTTTCTTTCTATGGTTTATTCTTTGTGTTGGATCATGATTGAGAAATGTGTTCTTTCTCTTTACCAAGGTTTTTCATCCATCAATGCACATTGGCTAGAGATAGTTATGAGTGTTGATGTTCATAAATATTGAACTTGAATGTTGTCATTTTGATAGTTTGAATGAGAGATCATCAACAGATCAAAATGGTAAAACTCACAATATGTCACTACTACAAAACGCACAAACAACAACGCCGGGCTTACAACGGATTGCCTATTCACCGTTGTAATAGATGCGTGCTTTTTTTTAATATCGTTAAAAGGCTTTTAATGACAGTTAATATTCAAACCGTGGTGAAATGTGAGGCCTTTCACCACAGGTATGTTTTCACCCGTCATTATAGGTAGCGCATGGTCATGGGTTCAAGTCCCAACACCAACATTTATGGTTTTCTAACATATTATTTCAAAATACCCACAACCTTTCACCACAGGTATGTTTTAAACCATCATTATAGGTAGCGCATGGTCATGGGTTCAAGTCCCAGCCCCAACATTTATGGTTTTCTTACATATTTTTTCAAAATACCCACAACCTTTCACCGCAGGTATGTTTTCAACTGTCATTAAAGGTAGCGCATGGTCATGGGTTGAAGTCCCAGCACCAACATTTATGGTTTTTTTAAATATTTTTTCAAAATACACACAACCTTTCACCACTTGTATGTTTTCTACCGTCATTATAGCCAATAATTTAGTTTTAGGTATTGCACTTCAAAAAATCGGTTTTAGGGAAAATCGTGCGGTCATTGGTCCCTTACTCTGGAAGATTTACGGGACTTCACCCTCAAAACCCCAAATTCATCTTTTTTCTATTTTTAATGAATTTTTTAGTGTTTTCATAGTCTCAAAAAATTCTTAAAAAATTCTCAAAATTCTTATTCTACCTAATTAGATTAAATTTCGTGTTTTTAGATTTTTCTGAATTTATTTTAATCATTTTTTCCTATTTTTTCAAAATGCTGACAGACCCTTTCACAACGGGTATTTAAACCAACCGTTGTAATAGGTAGCTTTTTTTACTTATTTTTTCAAAATGATGACAGACCTTTCACCACGGGTAATTTAAACCAACCGTCATTATAGGTAGCGTCTTTTCATGGGTTCAAGTCCCAGCACCAGTATTTTTGGTTTTTTACTTATTTTTTCAATTCACATTACCAACATTATAGGTTGCGTGCATATTGAGTTTATTCACTATCCTTAAACAAATCTTGGTCGTCCATTTAGTGATTATCAACGGCCAAGACACTACTATTAGTGATCCGCGTGAAACCTAAAACTTAGACGAACTACATCTTCTACCTCCAAACATCATCTTTTAGTTACGATACTCTATTTCTCCACTAAACCATATTTCATAACAAATTTCAGAACTCGAGTTAGCAATGTTAGTTGTTGGTGTTCTTTTTTAATTACTGTTGTTCTTTTTTATTATTGTTGATCTTGTTGTTATTATTGTTATCATTGTTATTATTGTTGTTGTTGTTGATGTTGTTGATGTTATTGTTCTTGTTGGTATTATTGTTATTATTATTGTTGTTGTTGTTGTTGTCGTTCTTCTTCTTCTTGTTCTTGTTCTTGTTCTTGTTCTTGTTCTTGTTCTTAATCTTGTTCTTGTTCTTGTTGTTGTTCTTGTTGTTCTTGTTGTTCTCGTTGTTGTTCTTGATGTTGTTGTTGTTGTTCTTATTGTTGTTCTTGATGTTCTTACTGTTGTTTTTGTTCTTATTGTTGTTCTTGATGTTCTTGCTGTTGTTCTTGTTCTAATGCTGCAATTTTTTTATTTTATTTTATTAAAAGACATACAACAATGGTCTTTTTAAAACAACCGTCATTATAGGTAGTTCAAATGCTGTATTTTATTTTATTTTATTAAAAGACATACAACAACGGGTATTTACAATAACCGTCATTATAGGTAGCGCGTTTTCCATTTAATTACAACGGTTACTGGGCCATCATTGTACGTACCGCGTATACAACAACACTCTACATAACAACACCTTCGCCCGCGTCATTATATGTCATTTCCAACCGTTGTTAAATGGGTTTTTTGTAGTAGTGATAGGTATTAATTTTATCTTATGAACTCTTGGATGATGAATGTATGATGAAAAACTTTCTTTCTATGGTTTATTCTTTGTGTTGGTTCATGATTGAGAAATGTGTTCTTTCTCTTTACCTAGGTTTTTCATCCATCAATGCACATTGGCTAGAGATAGTTATGAGTGTTGATGTTCATAAATATTAAACTTGAATGTTGTCATTTTGATAGTTTGAGTGAGAGATCATCAAAGGATCAAAATGGTAAAACTCACAATATGTCACTACTACAAAACGCGCAAACAACAACGCCAGGCTTACAACGGATTGCCTATTCACCGTTGTAATAGATGCGTGCTTTTTTTTAATATCGTTAAAAGGCTTTTAATGACAGTTAATATTCAAACCGTGGTGAAATGTGAGGCCTTTCACCACAGGTATGTTTTCACCCGTCATTATAGGTAGCGCATGGTCATGGGTTCAAGTCCCAACACCAACATTTATGGTTTTCTAACATATTATTTCAAAATACCCACAACCTTTCACCACAGGTATGTTTTCAACCATCATTATAGGTAGCGCATGGTCATGGGTTCAAGTCCCAGCCCCAACATTTATGGTTTTCTTACATATTTTTTCAAAATACCCACAACCTTTCACCGCAGGTATGTTTTCAACTGTCATTAAAGGTAGCGCATGGTCATGGGTTGAAGTCCCAGCACCAACATTTATGGTTTTTTTAAATATTTTTTCAAAATACACACAACCTTTCACCACTCGTATGTTTTCTACCGTCATTATAGCCAATAATTTAGTTTTAGGTATTGCACTTCAAAAAATCGGTTTTAGGGAAAATCGTGCGGTCATTGGTCCCTTACTCTGGAAGATTTACGGGACTTCACCCTCAAAACCCCAAATTCATCTTTTTTCTATTTTTAATGAATTTTTTAGTGTTTTCATAGTCTCAAAAAATTCTAAAAAAATTCTCAAAATTCTTATTCTACCTAATTGGATTAAATTTCGTGTTTTTAGATTTTTCTGAATTTATTTTAATCATTTTTTCCTATTTTTTCAAAATGCTGACAGACCCTTTCACAACGGGTATTTAAACCAACCGTTGTAATAGGTAGCTTTTTTTACTTATTTTTTCAAAATGATGACAGACCTTTCACCACGGGTAATTTAAACCAACCGTCATTATAGGTAGCGTCTTTTCATGGGTTCAAGTCCCAGCACCAGTATTTTTGGTTTTTTACTTATTTTTTCAATTCACATTACCAACATTATAGGTTGCGTGCATATTGAGTTTATTCACTATCCTTAAACAAATCTTGGTCGTCCATTTAGTGATTATCAACGGCCAAGACACTACTATTAGTGATCCGCGTGAAACCTAAAACTTAGACGAACTACATCTTCTACCTCCAAACATCATCTTTTAGTTACGATACTCTATTTCTCCACTAAACCATATTTCATAACAAATTTCAGAACTCGAGTTAGCAATGTTAGTTGTTGGTGTTCTTTTTTAATTACTGTTGTTCTTTTTTATTATTGTTGATCTTGTTGTTATTATTGTTATCATTGTTATTATTGTTGTTGTTGTTGATGTTGTTGATGTTATTGTTCTTGTTGGTATTATTGTTATTATTATTGTTGTTGTTGTTGTTGTCGTTCTTCTTCTTCTTGTTCTTGTTCTTGTTCTTGTTCTTGTTCTTGTTCTTAATCTTGTTCTTGTTCTTGTTGTTGTTCTTGTTGTTCTTGTTGTTCTCGTTGTTGTTCTTGATGTTGTTGTTGTTGTTCTTATTGTTGTTCTTGATGTTCTTACTGTTGTTTTTGTTCTTATTGTTGTTCTTGATGTTCTTGCTGTTGTTCTTGTTCTAATGCTGCAATTTTTTTATTTTATTTTATTAAAAGACATACAACAATGGTCTTTTTAAAACAACCGTCATTATAGGTAGTTCAAATGCTGTATTTTATTTTATTTTATTAAAAGACATACAACAACGGGTATTTACAATAACCGTCATTATAGGTAGCGCGTTTTCCATTTAATTACAACGGTTACTGGGCCATCATTGTACGTACCGCGTATACAACAACACTCTACATAACAACGCCTTCGCCCGCGTCATTATATGTCATTTCCAACCGTTGTTAAATGGGTTTTTTGTAGTAGTGATAGGTATTAATTTTATCTTATGAACTCTTGGATGATGAATGTATGATGAAAAACTTTCTTTCTATGGTTTATTCTTTGTGTTGGTTCATGATTGAGAAATGTGTTCTTTCTCTTTACCTAGGTTTTTCATCCATCAATGCACATTGGCTAGAGATAGTTATGAGTGTTGATGTTCATAAATATTAAACTTGAATGTTGTCATTTTGATAGTTTGAGTGAGAGATCATCAAAGGATCAAAATGGTAAAACTCACAATATGTCACTACTACAAAACGCGCAAACAACAACGCCAGGCTTACAACGGATTGCCTATTCACCGTTGTAATAGATGCGTGCTTTTTTTTAATATCGTTAAAAGGCTTTTAATGACAGTTAATATTCAAACCGTGGTGAAATGTGAGGCCTTTCACCACAGGTATGTTTTCACCCGTCATTATAGGTAGCGCATGGTCATGGGTTCAAGTCCCAACACCAACATTTATGGTTTTCTAACATATTATTTCAAAATACCCACAACCTTTCACCACAGGTATGTTTTCAACCATCATTATAGGTAGCGCATGGTCATGGGTTCAAGTCCCAGCCCCAACATTTATGGTTTTCTTACATATTTTTTCAAAATACCCACAACCTTTCACCGCAGGTATGTTTTCAACTGTCATTAAAGGTAGCGCATGGTCATGGGTTGAAGTCCCAGCACCAACATTTATGGTTTTTTTAAATATTTTTTCAAAATACACACAACCTTTCACCACTCGTATGTTTTCTACCGTCATTATAGCCAATAATTTAGTTTTAGGTATTGCACTTCAAAAAATCGGTTTTAGGGAAAATCGTGCGGTCATTGGTCCCTTACTCTGGAAGATTTACGGGACTTCACCCTCAAAACCCCAAATTCATCTTTTTTCTATTTTTAATGAATTTTTTAGTGTTTTCATAGTCTCAAAAAATTCTAAAAAAATTCTCAAAATTCTTATTCTACCTAATTGGATTAAATTTCGTGTTTTTAGATTTTTCTGAATTTATTTTAATCATTTTTTCCTATTTTTTCAAAATGCTGACAGACCCTTTCACAACGGGTATTTAAACCAACCGTTGTAATAGGTAGCTTTTTTTACTTATTTTTTCAAAATGATGACAGACCTTTCACCACGGGTAATTTAAACCAACCGTCATTATAGGTAGCGTCTTTTCATGGGTTCAAGTCCCAGCACCAGTATTTTTGGTTTTTTACTTATTTTTTCAATTCACATTACCAACATTATAGGTTGCGTGCATATTGAGTTTATTCACTATCCTTAAACAAATCTTGGTCGTCCATTTAGTGATTATCAACGGCCAAGACACTACTATTAGTGATCCGCGTGAAACCTAAAACTTAGACGAACTACATCTTCTACCTCCAAACATCATCTTTTAGTTACGATACTCTATTTCTCCACTAAACCATATTTCATAACAAATTTCAGAACTCGAGTTAGCAATGTTAGTTGTTGGTGTTCTTTTTTAATTACTGTTGTTCTTTTTTATTATTGTTGATCTTGTTGTTATTATTGTTATCATTGTTATTATTGTTGTTGTTGTTGATGTTGTTGATGTTATTGTTCTTGTTGGTATTATTGTTATTATTATTGTTGTTGTTGTTGTCGTTCTTCTTCTTCTTGTTCTTGTTCTTGTTCTTGTTCTTGTTCTTGTTCTTAATCTTGTTCTTGTTCTTGTTGTTGTTCTTGTTGTTCTTGTTGTTCTCGTTGTTGTTCTTGATGTTGTTGTTGTTGTTCTTACTGTTGTTCTTGATGTTCTTACTGTTGTTTTTGTTCTTATTGTTGTTCTTGATGTTCTTGCTGTTGTTCTTGTTCTAATGCTGCAATTTTTTTATTTTATTTTATTAAAAGACATACAACAATGGTCTTTTTAAAACAACCGTCATTATAGGTAGTTCAAATGCTGTATTTTATTTTATTTTATTAAAAGACATACAACAACGGGTATTTACAATAACCGTCATTATAGGTAGCGCGTTTTCCATTTAATTACAACGGTTACTGGGCCATCATTGTACGTACCGCGTATACAACAACACTCTACATAACAACGCCTTCGCCCGCGTCATTATATGTCATTTCCAACCGTTGTTAAATGGGTTTTTTGTAGTAGTGATAGGTATTAATTATATCTTATGAACTCTTGGATGATGAATGTATGATGAAAAACTTTCTTTCTATGGTTTATTCTTTGTGTTGGTTCATGATTGAGAAATGTGTTCTTTCTCTTTACCTAGGTTTTTCATCCATCAATGCACATTGGCTAGAGATAGTTATGAGTGTTGATGTTCATAAATATTAAACTTGAATGTTGTCATTTTGATAGTTTGAGTGAGAGATCATCAAAGGATCAAAATGGTAAAACTCACAATATGTCACTACTACAAAACGCGCAAACAACAACGCCAGGCTTACAACGGATTGCCTATTCACCGTTGTAATAGATGCGTGCTTTTTTTTAATATCGTTAAAAGGCTTTTAATGACAGTTAATATTCAAACCGTGGTGAAATGTGAGGCCTTTCACCACAGGTATGTGTTCACCCGTCATTATAGGTAGCGCATGGTCATGGGTTCAAGTCCCAACACCAACATTTATGGTTTTCTAACATATTATTTCAAAATACCCACAACCTTTCAACACAGGTATGTTTTCAACCATCATTATAGGTAGCGCATGGTCATGGGTTCAAGTCCCAACCCCAACATTTATGGTTTTCTTACATATTTTTTCAAAATACCCACAACCTTTCACCGCATGTGTGTTTTCAACCGTCATTAAAGGTTGCGCATGGTCATGGGTTGAAGTCCCAGCACCAACATTTATGATTTTTTTACATATTTTTTCAAAATACACACAACCTTTCACCACTTGTATGTTTTCTACCGTCATTATAGCCAATAATTTAGTTTTAGGTATTGCACTTCAAAAAATCGGTTTTAGGGAAAATCGTCTCCTTTTTAAGATCTGTTTCGTGCATCTGAAGCAGAAAAATCGTGCGGTCATTAGTGCCTTACTCTGGAAGATTTACGGGACTTCACCCTCAAAACCCCAAATTCATCTTTTTTCTATTTTTAATGAAATTTTTAGTGTTTTCATAGTCTCAAAAAATTCTAAAAAAATTCTCAAAATTCTTATTCTACCTAATTAGATTAAATTTCGTGTTTTTAGATTTTTCTGAATTTATTTTAATCATTTTTTCCTATTTTTTCAAAATGCTGACAGACCCTTTCACAACGGGTATTTAAACCAACCGTTGTAATATGTAGCTTTTTTTACTTATTTTTTCAAAATGATGACAGACCTTTCACCACGGGTAATTTAAACCAACCGTCATTATAGGTAGCGTCTTTTCATGGGTTCAAGTCCTAGCACCAGCATTTTTGGTTTTTTACTTATTTTTTCAATTCACATTACCAACATTATAGGTTGCGTGCATATTGAGTTTATTCACTATCCTTAAACAATTCTTGGTCGTCCATTTAGTGATTATAAACGGCCAAGAGACTACTATTAGTGATCCGCGTGAAACCTAAAACTTAGACGAACTACATCTTCTACCTCCAAACATCATCTTTTAGTTACGATACTCTATTTCTCCACTAAACCATATTTCAGAACTCGAGTTAGCAATGTTAGTTGTTAGTGTTCTTTTTTAATTAATGTTGTTCTTGTTTATTATTGTTGTTCTTGTTGTTATTATTGTTATCATTGTTATTATTGTTGTTGTTGTTGATGTTGTTGATGTTATTGTTCTTGTTGGTATTATTGTTATTATTATTGTTGTTGTTGTTGTTGTTCTTCTTCTTCTTCTTCTTCTTCTTCTTCTTGTTCTTGTTCTTGTTCTTGTTCTTGTTCTTAATCTGGTTCTTGTTCTTGTTGTTGTTCTTGTTGTTCTTGTTGTTCTCGTTGTTGTTCTTCATGTTGTTGTTGTTGTTCTTATTATTGTTCTTGATGTTCTTACTGTTGTTTTTGTTCTTATTGTTGTTCTTGATGTTCTTATTGTTGTTCTTGTTCTAATGCTGCAATTTTTTTATTTTATTTTATTAAAAGACATACAACAACGGTCTTTTTAAAACAACCGTCATTATAGGTAGTTCAAATGCTGTATTTTATTTTATTTTATTAAAAGACATACAACAACAGGTATTTATAATAAACGTCATTATAGGTAGCGCGTTTTCCATTTAATTACAACGGTTACTGGGCCATCATTGTACGTATCGCGTATACAACAACACTCTACATAACAACGCCTTCGCCCGCGTCATTATATGTCATTTCCAACCGTTGTTAAATGGGTTTTTTGTAGTAGTGATAGGTATTAATTATATCTTATGAACTCTTGGATGATGAATGTATGATGAAAAACTTTCTTTCTATGGTTTATTCTTTGTGTTGGTTCATGATTGAGAAATGTGTTCTTTCTCTTTACCAAGGTTTTTCATCCATCAATGCACATTGGCTAGAGATAGTTATGAGTGTTGCTGTTCATAAATATTGAACTTGAATGTTTTCATTTTGATAGTTTGAGTGAGATATCATCAAAGGATCAAAATGGTAAAACTCACAATATGTCACTACTACAAAACGCGCAAACAACAACGCCGGGCTTACAACGGATTGCCTATTCACCGTTGTAATAGATGCGTGCTTTTTTTTAAAATCGTTAAAAGGCTTTTAATGACAGTTAATATTCAAACCGTGGTGAAATGTGAGGCCTTTCACCACAGGTATGTTTTCACCCGTCATTATAGGTAGCGCATGGTCATGGGTTCAAGTCCCAACACCAACATTTATGGTTTTCTAACATATTATTTCAAAATACCCACAACCTTTCACCACAGGTATGTTTTCAACCATCATTATAGGTAGCGCATGGTCATGGGTTCAAGTCCCAGCCCCAACATTTATTTTTTTCTTACATATTTTTTCAAAATACCCACAACCTTTCACCGCAGGTATGTTTTCAACTGTCATTAAAGGTAGCGCATGGTCATGGGTTGAAATCCCAGCACCAACATTTATGGTTTTTTTACATATTTTTTCAAAATACACACAACCTTTCACCACTTGTATGTTTTCTAGCGTCATTATAGCCAATAATTTAGTTTTAGGTATTGCACTTCAAAAAATCGGTTTTAGGGAAAATCGTGCGGTCATTGGTCCCTTACTCTGGAAGATTTACGGGACTTCACCCTCAAAACCCCAAATTCATCTTTTTTCTATTTTTAATGAATTTTTTAGTGTTTTCATAGTCTCAAAAAATTCTCAAAATTCTTATTCTACCTAATTAGATTAAATTTCGTGTTTTTAGATTTTTTTGAATTTATTTTAATCATTTTTTCCTATTTTTTCAAAATGCTGACAGACCCTTTCACAACGGGTATTTAAACCAACCGTTGTAATAGGTAGCTTTTTTTACTTATTTTTTCAAAATGATTACAGACCTTTCACCACGGGTAATTTAAACCAACCGTCATTATAGGTAGCGTCTTTTCATGGGTTCAAGTCCCAGCACCAGTATTTTTGGTTTTTTACTTATTTTTTCAATTCACATTACCAACATTATAGGTTGCGTGCATATTGAGTTTATTCACTATCCTTAAACAAATCTTGGTCGTCCATTTAGTGATTATCAACGGCCAAGACACTACTATTAGTGATCCGCGTGAAACCTAAAACTTAGACGAACTACATCTTCTACCTCCAAACATCATCTTTTAGTTACGATACTCTATTTCTCCACTAAACCATATTTCATAACAAATTTCAGAACTCGAGTTAGAAATGTTAGTTGTTGGTGTTCTTTTTTAATTACTGTTGTTCTTTTCTATTATTGTTGATCTTGTTGTTATTATTGTTATCATTGTTATTATTGTTGTTGTTGTTGTTGATGTTGTTGATGTTATTGTTCTTGTTGGTATTATTGTTATTTTTATTGTTGTTGTTGTTGTCGTTCTTCTTCTTCTTGTTCTTGTTCTTGTTCTTGTTCTTGTTCTTGTTCTTAATCTTGTTCTTGTTCTTGTTGTTGTTCTTGTTGTTCTTGTTGTTCTCGTTGTTGTTCTTGATGTTGTTGTTGTTGTTCTTATTGTTGTTCTTGATGTTCTTACTGTTGTTTTTGTTCTTATTGTTGTTCTTGATGTTCTTGCTGTTGTTCTTGTTCTAATGCTGCAATTTTTTTATTTTATTTTATTAAAAGACATACAACAACGGTCTTTTTAAAATAATCGTCATTATAGGTAGTTCAAATGCTGTATTTTATTTTATTTTATTAAAAGACATACAACAACGGGTATTTAAAATAACCGTCATTATAGGTAGCGCGTTTTCCATTTTATTACAATGGTTACTAGGCCATCATTGTACGTACCGCGTATACAACAACACTCTACATAACAACGCCTTCGCCCGCGTCATTATATGTCATTTCCAACCGTTGTTAAATGGGTTTTTTGTAGTAGTGATAGGTATTAATTATAGCTTATGAACTCTTGGATGATGAATGTATGATGAAAAACTTTCTTTCTATGGTTTATTGTTTGTGTTGGTTCATGATTGAGAAATGTGTTCTTTCTCTTTACCTAGGTTTTTCATCCATCAATGCACATTGGCTAGAGATAGTTATGAGTGTTGATGTTCATAAATATTGAACTTAAATGTTGTCATTTTGATAGTTTGAGTGAGAGATCATCAAAGGATCAAAATGGTAAAACTCACAATATGTCACTACTACAAAACGCGCAAACAACAATGTCGGGCTTACAACGGATTGCCTATTCACCGTTGTAATAGATGCGTGCTTTTTTTTAATATCGTTAAAAGGCTTTTAATGACAGTTAATATTCAAACCGTGGTGAAATGTGAGGCCTTTCACCACAGGTATGTTTTCACCCGTCATTATAGGTAGCGCATGGTCATGGGTTGAAGTCCCAGCACCAACATTTATGGTTTTTTTACATATTTTTTCAAAATACACACAACCTTTCACCACTTGTATGTTTTCAACCGTCATTATAGCCAATAATTTAGTTTTAGGTATTGCACTTCAAAAAATCGGTTTAAGGGAAAATTGTCTCCTTTTTAAGATCTGTTTCGTGCATCTGAAGCAGAAAAATCGTGCGGTCATTAGTCCCTTACTCTGGAAGATTTACGGGACTTCACCCTCAAAACCCCAAATTCATCTTTTTTCTATTTTTAATGAAATTTTTAGTGTTTTCATAGTCTCAAAAAATTCTAAAAAAATTCTCAAAATTCTTATTTTACCTAATTAGATTAAATTTCGTGTTTTTAGATTTTTCTAAATTTATTTTAATCATTTTTTCCTATTTTTTCAAAATGCTGACAGACCCTTTCACAACGGGTATTTAAACCAACCGTTGTAATATGTAGCTTTTTTTTACTTATTTTTTCAAAATGATGACAGACCTTTCACCACGGGTAATTTAAACCAACCGTCATTATAGGTAGCGTCTTTTCATGGGTTCAAGTCCCAGCACCAGCATTTTTGGTTTTTTACTTATTTTTTCAATTCACATTACCAACATTATAGGTTGCGTGCATATTGAGTTTATTCACTATCGTTAAACAATTCTTGGTCGTCCATTTAGTGATTATAAACGGCCAAGAGACTACTATTAGTGATCCGCGTGGAACCTAAAACTTAGACGAACTACATCTTCTACCTCCAAACATCATCTTTTAGTTACGATACTCTATTTCTCCACTAAACCATATTTCAGAACAAATTTCAGAACTCGAGTTATCAATGTTAGTTGTTGGTGTTCTTTTTTAATTATTGTTGTGCTTTTTTATTATTGTTGTTCTTGTTGTTATTATTGTTATCATTGTTATTATTGTTGTTGTTGTTGATGTTGTTGATGTTGTTGTTCTTGTTGGTATTATTGTAATTCTTATTGTTCTTCTTCTTCTTCTTCTTCTTCTTCTTTTTCTTGGTCTTGTTCTTGTTCTTATTCTTGTTCTTGTTTTTGTTGTTGTTCTTGTTGTTCTTGTTGTTCTTATTGTTGTTCTTTATGTTGTTGTTGTTGTTCTTATTGTTGTTCTTGATGTTCTTACTGTTGTTTTTGTTCTTATTGTTGTTCTTGATGTTTTTGCTGTTGTTCTTGTTCTAATGCTGCAATTTTTTTATTTTATTTTATTAAAAAACATACAACAACGTTCTTTTTAAAACAACCGTGATTATAGGTAGTTCAAATGCTGTATTTTATTTTATTTTATTAAAAGACATACAACAACGGGTATTTAAAATAAGCGTCATTATAGGTAGCGCGTTTTCCATTTTATTACAACGGTTACTGGGCCATCATTGTACGTACTGCGTATACAACAACACTCTACATAACAACGCGTTCGCCCGCGTCATTATATCTCATTTCCAACCGTTGTTAAATGGGTTTTTTGTAGTAGAGATAGGTATTAATTATAGCTTATGAACTCTTGGATGATGAATGTATGATGAAAAACTTTCTTTCTATGGTTTATTGTTTGTGTTGGTTCATGATTGAGAAATGTGTTCTTACTCTTTACCTAGGTTTTTCATCCGTCAATGTACATTGGCTAGAGATAGTTATGAGTGTTGATGTTCGTAAATATTGAACTTGAATGTTGTCATTTTGATAGTTTGAGTGAGAGATCATCAAAGGATCAAAATGGTAAAACTCACAATATGTCACTACTACAAAACGCGCAAACAACAACGCCGGGCTTACAACGGATTGCCTATTCACCGTTGTAATAGATGCGTGCTTTTTTTTAATATCGTTAAAAGGCTTTTAATGACAGTTAATATTCAAACCGTGGTGAAATGTGAGGCCTTTCACCACAGGTATGTTTTCACCCGTCATTATAGGTAGCGCATGGTTATGGGTTGATGTCCCAGCACCAACATTTATGGTTTTTTTACATATTTTTTCAAAATACACACAACCTTTCACCACTTGTATGTTTTCAACCGTCATTATAGCCAATAATTTAGTTTTAGGTATTGCACTTCAAAAAATCGGTTTTAGGGAAAATTGTCTCCTTTTTAAGATCTGTTTCGTGCATCTGAAGCAGAAAAATCGAGCGGTCATTAGTCCCTTACTCTGGAAGATTTACGGGACTTCACCCTCAAAACCCCAAATTCATCTTTTTTCTATTTTTAATGAAATTTTTAGTGTTTTCATAGTCTCAAAAAATTCTAAAAAAATTCTCAAAATTCTTATTTTACCTAATTAGATTAAATTTCGTGTTTTCAGATTTTTCTAAATTTATTTTAATCATTTTTTCCTATTTTTTCAAAATGCTGACAGACCCTTTCACAACGGGTATTTAAACCAACCGTTGTAATATGTAGCTTTTTTTTACTTATTTTTTCAAAATGATGACAGACCTTTCACCACGGGTAATTTAAACCAACCGTCATTATAGGTAGCGTCTTTTCATGGGTTCAAGTCCCAGCACCAACATTTTTGGTTTTATACTTATTTTTTCAATTCACATTACCAACATTATAGGTTGCGTGCATATTGAGTTTATTCACTATCCTTAAACAATTCTTGGTCGTCCATTTAGTGATTATAAACGGCCAAGAGACTACTATTAGTGATCCGCGTGAAACCTAAAGCTTAGACGAACTACATCTTCTACCTCCAAACATCATCCTTTAGTTACGATACTCTATTTCTCCACTAAACCATATTTCAGAACAAATTTCAGAACTCGAGTTATCAATGTTAGTTGTTGGTGTTCTTTTTTAATTATTGTTGTGCTTTTTTATTATTGTTGTTCTTGTTGTTATTATTGTTATCATTGTTATTATTGTTGTTGTTGTTGATGTTGTTGATGTTGTTGTTCTTGTTGGTATTATTGTAATTCTTATTGTTCTTCTTCTTCTTCTTCTTCTTCTTCTTTTTCTTGGTCTTGTTCTTGTTCTTATTCTTGTTCTTGTTTTTGTTGTTGTTCTTGTTGTTGTTGTTGTTCTTATTGTTGTTCTTTATGTTGTTGTTGTTGTTCTTATTGTTGTTCTTGATGTTCTTGCTGTTGTTTCTGTTCTTATTGTTGTTCTTGATGTTCTTGCTGTTGTTCTTGTTCTAATGCTGCAATTTTTTTATTTTATTTTATTAAAAAACATACAACAACGGTCTTTTTAAAACAACCATGATTATAGGTAGTTCAAATGCTGTATTTTATTTTATTTTATTAAAAGACATACAACAACGGGTATTTAAAATAAGCGTCATTATAGGTAGCGCGTTTTCCATTTTATTACAACGGTTACTGGGCCATCATTGTACGTACCGCGTATACAACAACACTCTACATAACAACGCCTTCGCCCGCGTCATTATATGTCATTTCCAACCGTTGTTAAATGGGTTTTTTGTAGTAGAGATAGGTATTAATTATAGCTTATGAACTCTTGGATGATGAAAAACTTTCTTTCTATGGTTTATTGTTTGTGTTGGTTCATGATTGAGAAATGTGTTCTTACTCTTTACCTAGGTTTTTCATCCATCAATGTACATTGGCTAGAGATAGTTATGAGTGTTGATGTTCGTAAATATTGAACTTGAATGTTGTCATTTTGATAGTTTGAGGGAGAGATCATCAAAGGATCAAAATGGTAAAACTCACAATATGTCACTACTACAAAACGCGCAAACAACAACGCAGGGCTTACAACGGATTGCCTATTCACCGTTGTAATAGATGCGTGCTTTTTTTTAATATCGTTAAAAGGCTTTTAATGACAGTTAATATTCAAACCGTGGTGAAATGTGAGGCCTTTCACCACAGGTATGTTTTCACCCGTCATTATAGGTAGCGCATGGTCATGGGTTGAAGTCCCAGCACCAACATTTATGGTTTTTTTACATATTTTTTCAAAATACACACAACCTTTCACCACTTGTATGTTTTCAACCGTCATTATAGCCAATAATTTAGTTTTAGGTATTGCACTTCAAAAAATCGGTTTTAGGGAAAATTGTCTCCTTTTTAAGATCTGTTTCGTGCATCTGAAGCAGAAAAATCGTGCGGTCATTAGTCCCTTACTCTGGAAGATTTACGGGACTTCACCCTCAAAACCCCAAATTCATCTTTTTTCTATTTTTAATGAAATTTTTAGTGTTTTCATAGTCTCAAAAAATTCTAAAAAAATTCTCAAAATTCTTATTTTACCTAATTAGATTAAATTTCGTGTTTTTAGATTTTTCTAAATTTATTTTAATCATTTTTTCCTGTTTTTTCAAAATGCTGACAGACCCTTTCACAACGGGTATTTAAACCAACCGTTGTAATATGTAGCTTTTTTTTACTTATTTTTTCAAAATGATGACAGACCTTTCACCACGGGTAATTTAAACCAACCGTCATTATAGGTAGCGTCTTTTCATGGGTTCAAGTCCCAGCACCAGCATTTTTGGTTTTTTACTTATTTTTTCAATTCACATTACCAACATTATAGGTTGCGTGCATATTGAGTTTATTCACTATCGTTAAACAATTCTTGGTCGTCCATTTAGTGATTATAAACGGCCAAGAGACTACTATTAGTGATCCGCGTGAAACCTAAAACTTAGACGAACTACATCTTCTACCTCCAAACATCATCTTTTAGTTACGATACTCTATTTCTCCACTAAACCATATTTCAGAACAAATTTCAGAACTCGAGTTATCAATGTTAGTTGTTGGTGTTCTTTTTTAATTATTGTTGTGCTTTTTTATTATTGTTGTTCTTGTTGTTATTATTGTTATCATTGTTATTATTGTTGTTGTTGTTGATGTTGTTGATGTTGTTGTTCTTGTTGGTATTATTGTAATTCTTATTGTTCTTCTTCTTCTTCTTCTTCTTCTTCTTTTTCTTGGTCTTGTTCTTGTTCTTATTCTTGTTCTTGTTTTTGTTGTTGTTCTTGTTGTTCTTGTTGTTCTTATTGTTGTTCTTTATGTTGTTGTTGTTGTTCTTATTGTTGTTCTTGATGTTCTTACTGTTGTTTTTGTTCTTATTGTTGTTCTTGATGTTCTTGCTGTTGTTCTTGTTCTAATGCTGCAATTTTTTTATTTTATTTTATTAAAAAACATACAACAACGTTCTTTTTAAAACAACCGTGATTATAGGTAGTTCAAATGCTGTATTTTATTTTATTTTATTAAAAGACATACAACAACGGGTATTTAAAATAAGCGTCATTATAGGTAGCGCGTTTTCCATTTTATTACAACGGTTACTGGGCCATCATTGTACGTACCGCGTATACAACAACACTCTACATAACAACGCGTTCGCCCGCGTCATTATATCTCATTTCCAACCGTTGTTAAATGGGTTTTTTGTAGTAGAGATAGGTATTAATTATAGCTTATGAACTCTTGGATGATGAATGTATGATGAAAAACTTTCTTTCTATGGTTTATTGTTTGTGTTGGTTCATGATTGAGAAATGTGTTCTTACTCTTTACCTAGGTTTTTCATCCGTCAATGTACATTGGCTAGAGATAGTTATGAGTGTTGATGTTCGTAAATATTGAACTTGAATGTTGTCATTTTGATAGTTTGAGTGAGAGATCATCAAAGGATCAAAATGGTAAAACTCACAATATGTCACTACTACAAAACGCGCAAACAACAACGCCGGGCTTACAACGGATTGCCTATTCACCGTTGTAATAGATGCGTGCTTTTTTTTAATATCGTTAAAAGGCTTTTAATGACAGTTAATATTCAAACCGTGGTGAAATGTGAGGCCTTTCACCACAGGTATGTTTTCACCCGTCATTATAGGTAGCGCATGGTTATGGGTTGAAGTCCCAGCACCAACATTTATGGTTTTTTTACATATTTTTTCAAAATACACACAACCTTTCACCACTTGTATGTTTTCAACCGTCATTATAGCCAATAATTTAGTTTTAGGTATTGCACTTCAAAAAATCGGTTTTAGGGAAAATTGTCTCCTTTTTAAGATCTGTTTCGTGCATCTGAAGCAGAAAAATCGAGCGGTCATTAGTCCCTTACTCTGGAAGATTTACGGGACTTCACCCTCAAAACCCCAAATTCATCTTTTTTCTATTTTTAATGAAATTTTTAGTGTTTTCATAGTCTCAAAAAATTCTAAAAAAATTCTCAAAATTCTTATTTTACCTAATTAGATTAAATTTCTTGTTTTTAGATTTTTCTAAATTTATTTTAATCATTTTTTCCTATTTTTTCAAAATGCTGACAGACCCTTTCACAACGGGTATTTAAACCAACCGTTGTAATATGTAGCTTTTTTTTACTTATTTTTTCAAAATGATGACAGACCTTTCACCACGGGTAATTTAAACCAACCGTCATTATAGGTAGCGTCTTTTCATGGGTTCAAGTCCCAGCACCAGCATTTTTGGTTTTATACTTATATTTTCAATTCACATTACCAACATTATAGGTTGCGTGCATATTGAGTTTATTCACTATCCTTAAACAATTCTTGGTCGTCCATTTAGTGATTATAAACGGCCAAGAGACTACTATTAGTGATCCGCGTGAAACCTAAAACTTAGACGAACTACATCTTCTACCTCGAAACATCATCCTTTAGTTACGATACTCTATTTCTCCACTAAACCATATTTCAGAACAAATTTCAGAACTCGAGTTATCAATGTTAGTTGTTGGTGTTCTTTTTTAATTATTGTTGTGCTTTTTTATTATTGTTGTTCTTGTTGTTATTATTGTTATCATTGTTATTATTGTTGTTGTTGTTGATGTTGTTGATGTTGTTGTTCTTGTTGGAATTATTGTAATTCTTATTGTTCTTCTTCTTCTTCTTCTTCTTCTTCTTTTTCTTGGTCTTGTTCTTGTTCTTATTCTTGTTCTTGTTTTTGTTGTTGTTCTTGTTGTTGTTGTTGTTCTTATTGTTGTTCTTTATGTTGTTGTTGTTGTTCTTATTGTTGTTCTTGATGTTCTTGCTGTTGTTTTTGTTCTTATTGTTGTTCTTGATGTTCTTGCTGTTGTTCTTGTTCTAATGCTGCAATTTTTTTATTTTATTTTATTAAAAAACATACAACAACGGTCTTTTTAAAACAACCATGATTATAGGTAGTTCAAATGCTGTATTTTATTTTATTTTATTAAAAGACATACAACAACGGGTATTTAAAATAAGCGTCATTATAGGTAGCGCGTTTTCCATTTTATTACAACGGTTACTGGGCCATCATTGTACGTACCGCGTATACAACAACACTCTACATAACAACGCCTTCGCCCGCGTCATTATATGTCATTTCCAACCGTTGTTAAATGGGTTTTTTGTAGTAGAGATAGGTATTAATTATAGCTTATGAACTCTTGGATGATGAATGTATGATGAAAAACTTTCTTTCTATGGTTTATTGTTTGTGTTGGTTCATGATTGAGAAATGTGTTCTTACTCTTTACCTAGGTTTTTCATCCATCAATGTACATTGGCTAGAGATAGTTATGAGTGTTGATGTTCGTAAATATTGAACTTGAATGTTGTCATTTTGATAGTTTGAAGGAGAGATCATCAAAGGATCAAAATGGTAAAACTCACAATATGTCACTACTACAAAACGCGCAAACAACAACGCCGGGCTTACAACGGATTGCCTATTCACCGTTGTAATAGATGCGTGCTTTTTTTTAATATCGTTAAAAGGCTTTTAATGACAGTTAATATTCAAACCGTGGTGAAATGTGAGGCCTTTCACCACAAGTATGTTTTCACCCGTCATTATAGGTAGCGCATGGTCATGGGTTGAAGTCCCAGCACCAACATTTATGGTTTTTTTACATATTTTTTCAAAATACACACAACCTTTCACCACTTGTATGTTTTCAACCGTCATTATAGCCAATAATTTAGTTTTAGGTATTGCACTTCAAAAAATCGGTTTTAGGGAAAATTGTCTCCTTTTTAAGATCTGTTTCGTGCATCTGAAGCAGAAAAATCGTGCGGTCATTAGTCCCTTACTCTGGAAGATTTACGGGACTTCACCCTCAAAACCCCAAATTCATCTTTTTTCTATTTTTAATGAAATTTTTAGTGTTTTCATAGTCTCAAAAAATTCTAAAAAAATTCTCAAAATTCTTATTTTACCTAATTAGATTAAATTTCGTGTTTTTAGATTTTTCTAAATTTATTTTAATCATTTTTTCCTGTTTTTTCAAAATGCTGACAGACCCTTTCACAACGGGTATTTAAACCAACCGTTGTAATATGTAGCTTTTTTTTACTTATTTTTTCAAAATGATGACAGACCTTTCACCACGGGTAATTTAAACCAACCGTCATTATAGGTAGCGTCTTTTCATGGGTTCAAGTCCCAGCACCAGCATTTTTGGTTTTTTACTTATTTTTTCAATTCACATTACCAACATTATAGGTTGCGTGCATATTGAGTTTATTCACTATCCTTAAACAATTCTTGGTCTTCCATTTAGTGATTATAAACGGCCAAGAGACTACTATTAGTGATCCGCGTGAAACCTAAAACTTAGACGAACTACATCTTCTACCTCCAAACATCATCTTTTAGTTACGATACTCTATTTCTCCACTAAACCATATTTCAGAACAAATTTCAGAACTCGAGTTATCAATGTTAGTTGTTGGTGTTCTTTTTTAATTATTGTTGTGCTTTTTTATTATTGTTGTTCTTGTTGTTATTATTGTTATCATTGTTATTATTGTTGTTGTTGTTGATGTTGTTGATGTTGTTGTTCTTGTTGGTATTATTGTAATTCTTATTGTTCTTCTTCTTCTTCTTCTTCTTCTTCTTTTTCTTGGTCTTGTTCTTGTTCTTATTTTTGTTCTTGTTTTTGTTGTTGTTCTTGTTGTTGTTGTTGTTCTTGTTGTTGTTGTTGTTCTTGTTGTTGTTCTTTATGTTGTTGTTGTTGTTCTTATTGTTGTTCTTGATGTTCTTACTGTTGTTTTTGTTCTTATTGTTGTTCTTGATGTTCTTGCTGTTGTTCTTGTTCTAATGCTGCAATTTTTTTATTTTATTTTATTAAAAAACATACAACAACAGTCTTTTTAAAACAACCGTGATTATAGGTAGTTCAAATGCTGTATTTTATTTTATTTTATTAAAAGACATACAACAACGGGTATTTAAAATAATCGTCATTATAGGTAGCGCGTTTTCCATTTTATTACAACGGTTACTGGGCCATCATTGTACGTACCGCGTATACAACAACACTCTACATAACAACGCCTTCGCCCGCGTCATTATATGTCATTTCCAACCGTTGTTAAATGGGTTTTTTGTAGTAGAGAAAGGTATTAATTATAGCTTATGAACTCTTGGATGATGAATGTATGATGAAAAACTTTCTTTTTATGCTTTATTCTTTATGTTGGTTCATGATTGAGAAATGTGTTCTTTCTCTTTACCTAGGTTTTTCATCCATCAATGCACATTGGCTAGAGATAGTTATGAGTGTTGATGTTCATAAATATTGAACTTGAATGTTGTCATTTTGATAGTTTGAGTGAGAGATCATCAAAGGATCAAAATGGTAAAACTCACAATATGTCACTACTACAAAACGCGCAAACAACAATGTCGGGCTTACAACGGATTGCCTATTCACCGTTGTAATAGATGCGTGCTTTTTTTTAATATCGTTAAAAGGCTTTTAATGACAGTTAATATTCAAACCGTGGTGAAATGTGAGGCCTTTCACCACTGGTATGTTTTCAACCGGCATTATAGGTAGCGCATCGTCATGGGTTCAAGTCCCAACACCAACATTTATGGTTTTCTTACATATTTTTTCAAAATACCCACAACCTTTCACCGCAGGTATGTTTTCAACCGTCATTAAAGGTAGCGCATGGTCATGGGTTGAAGTCCCAGCACCAACATTTATGGTTTTTTTACATATTTTTTCAAAATACACACAACCTTTCACCACTTGTATGTTTTCAACCGTCATTATAGCCAATAATTTAGTTTTAGGTATTGCACTTCAAAAAATCGGTTTTAGGGAAAATCGTCTCCTTTTTAAGATCTGTTTCGTGCATCTGAAGTAGAAAAATCGTGCGGTCATTAGTCCCTTACTCTGGAAGATTTACGGGACTTCACCCTCAAAACCCCAAATTCATCTTTTTTCTATTTTTAATGAATTTTTTAGTGTTTTCATAGTCTCAAAAAATTCTAAAAAAATTCTCAAAATTCTTATTTTACCTAATTAGATTAAATTTTGTGTTTTTAGATTTTTCTGAATTTATTTTAATCATTTTTTCCTATTTTTTCAAAATGCTCACAGACCCTTTCACAATGGGTATTTAAACCAACCGTTGTAATAAGTAACTTTTTTTTACTTATTTTTTCAAAATGATTACAGACCTTTCACCACGGGTAATTTAAACCAACCGTCATTATAGGTAGCGTCTTTTCATGGGTTCAAGTCCCAGCACCAGCATTTTTGGTTTCTTACTTATTTTTTCAATTCACATTACCAACATTATAGGTTGCGTGCATATTGAGTTTATTCACTATCCTTAAACAAATCTTGGTCGTCCATTTAGTGATTATAAACGGCCAAGACACTACTATTAGTGATCCGCGTGAAACCTAAAACTTAGACGAACTACATCTTTTACCACCAAACGTCATCTTTTAGTTACGATACTCTATTTCTCCACTAAACCATATTTCAGAACAAATTTCAGAACTCGAGTTAGCAATGTTAGTTGTTGGTGTTCTTTTTTAATTATTGTTGTTCTTTTTCATTATTGTTGTTCTTGTTGTTATTATTGTTATCATTGTTATTATTGTTGTTGTTGTTGATGTTGTTGATGTTGTTGTTCTTGTTGGTATTATTGTTATTCTTATTGTTCTTCTTCTTCTTCTTATTCTTCTTCTTCTTCTTCTTCTTCTTCTTGTTCTTGTTCTTAATCTTGTTCTTGTTCTTGTTGTTGTTCTTGTTGTTGTTGTTGTTGTTCTCGTTGTTGTTCTTGATGTTGTTGTTGTTGTTCTTATTGTTGTTCTTGATGTTCTTACTGTTGTTTTTGTTCTTATTGTTGTTCTTGATGTTCTTGCTGTTGTTCTTGTTCTAATGCTGCAATTTTTTTATTTTATTTTATTAAAAGACATACAACAACGGTCTTTTTAAAACAACCGTCATTATAGGTAGTTCAAATGCTGTATTTTATTTTATTTTATTAAAAGACATACAACAACGGGTATTTAAAATAACCGTCATTATATGTAGCGCGTTTTCCATTTTATTACAACGGTTACAGGGCCATCATTGTACGTACCGCGTATACAACAACACTCTACATAACAACGCCTTCGCCCGCGTCATTATATGTCATTTCCAACCGTTGTTAAATGGGTTTTTTGTAGTAGAGATAGGTATTAATTATAGCTTATGATCTCTTGGATGATGAATGTATGATGAAAAACTTTCTTTTTATGGTTTATTCTTTATGTTGGTTCATGATTGAGAAATGTGTTCTTTCTCTTTACCTAGGTTTTTCATCCATCAATGCACATTGGCTAGAGATAGTTATGAGTGTTGATGTTCATAAATATTGAACTTGAATGTTGTCATTTTGATAGTTTGAGTGAGAGATCATCAAAGGATCAAAATGGTAAAACTCACAATATGTCACTACTACAAAACGCGCAAACAACAACGCCGGGCTTACAACGGATTGCCTATTCACCGTTGTAATAGATGTGTGCTTTTTTTTAATATAGTTAAAAGGCTTTTAATGACAGTTAATATTCAAACCGTGGTGAAATGTGAGGGCTTTTACCACAGGTATGTTTTCACCCGTCATTATAGGTAGCGCATGGTCATGGGTTTAAGTCCCAACACCAACATTTATGGTTTTCTTACATATTTTTTCAAAATACCCACAACCTTTCACCACAGGTATGTTTTCGACCGGCATTATAGGTAGCGCATGGTCATGGGTTCAAGTCCCAGCACCAACATTTATGGTTTTCTTACTTATTTTTTCAAAATACCCACAACCTTTCACCGCAGGTATGTTTTCAACCGTCATTAAAGGTAGCGCATGGTCATGGGTTGAAGTCCCAGCACCAACATTTATGGTTTTTTTACATATTTTTTCAAAATACACACAACCTTTCACCACTTGTATGTTTTCAACCGTCATTATAGCCAATAATTTAGTTTTAGGTATTGCACTTCAAAAAATCAGTTTTAGGGAAAATCGTCTCCTTTTTAAGATCTGTTTCGTGCATCTGAAGCAGAAAAATTGTGCGGTCATTAGTCCCTTACTCTGGAAGATTTACGGGAATTCACCCTCAAAACCCCAAATTCATCTTTTTTCTATTTTTAATGAATTTTTTAGTGTTTTCATAGTCTCAAAAAATTCTAAAAAAATTCTCAAAATTCTTATTTTACCTAATTAGATTAAATTTCGTGTTTTTAGATTTTTCTGAATTTATTTTAATCATTTTTTCCTATTTTTTCAAAATGCTGACAGACCCTTTCACAACGGGTATTTAAACCAACCATTGTAATAAGTAGCTTTTTTTTACTTATTTTTTCAAAATGATGACAGACCTTTCCCCACGGGTAATTTAAACCAACCGTCATTATAGGTAGCGTCTTTTCATGGGTTCAAGTCCCAGCACTAGCACTTTTGGTTTTTTACTTATTTTTTCAATTCACATTACCAACATTATAGGTTGCGTGCATATTGAGTTTATTCACTATCCTTATACAAATCTTGGTCGTCCATTTAGTGATTATCAACGGCCAAGACACTACTATTAGTGATCCTCTTGAAACCTAAAACTTAGACGAACTACATCTTCTACCTCCAAACATCATCTTTGAGTTACGATACTCTATTTCTCCACTAAACCATATTTCAGAACTAATTTCAGAACTCGAGTTAGCAATGTTAGTTGTTGGTGTTATTTTTTAATTATTGCTGTTCTTTTTTATTATTGTTGTTCTTGTTGTTATTATTGTTATCATTGTTATTATTGTTATCATTGTTATTATTGTTATTGTTGTTGTTGATGTTGTTGATGTTGTTGTTATTGTTGGTATTATTTTTAGTATTATTGTTCTTCTTCTTCTTCTTCTTCTTCTTCTTGTTCTTGTTCTTCTTCTTCTTCTTCTTCTTCTTGTTCTTGTTCTTATTCTTGTTCTTGTTCTTGTTCTTGTTGTTGTTGTTGTTGTTCTTACTGTTGTTCTTGATGTGCTTACTGTTGTTTTTGTTCTTATTGTTGTTCTTGATGTTCTTGCTGTTGTTCTTGTTCTGATGCTGCAATTTTTTTATTTTATTTTATTAAAAGACATACAACAACGGTCTTTTTAAAATAATCGTCATTATAGGTAGTTCTAATGTTGTATTTTATTTTACTTTATTAAAAGTCATACAACAACGGGTATTTAAAATAACCGTCATTATAGGTAGCGCATTTTCCATTTTATTGCAACGATTACTGGGCCGTCATTGTACGTACCGCGTATACAACAACACTCTACATAACAACGCCCTCGCCCGCATCATTATATGTCATTTCCAACCGTTGTTAAATGGGTTTTTTCGTAGTAGTAATAGGTATTGATTCTAGCTTGTGAACTCTTGGATGAGGAATGTATGATGAAAAACATTCTTTCTATGCTTTATTCTTTGTGTTGGTTCATGATTGAGAAATGTGTTCTTACTCTTTTCCTAGGTTTTTCATCCATCAATACACACTGGCTAGAGATAGTTATGAGTGTTGATGTTCATAAATATTGAACTTGAATGTTGTCATTTTGATAGTTTGAGTGAGAGATCATCAAAGGATCAAAATGGTAAAACTCACAATATGTCACTACTACAAAATGCGCAAACAACAACGCCAGGCTTACAACGGATTGCCTATTCACCGTTGTAATAGATACGTGCTTTTTTTTAATATCATTAACAGGCTTTTAATGACGGTTAATATTCAAACCGTGGTGAAATGTGGGGCCATTCACCACAGGTACGTTTTCAACCGTCATTATAGGTACCGCATGGTCATGGGTTCAAGTCCCAGCACCAATATTTATGGTTTTCTGACATATTTTTTCAAAATACCCACAACCTTTCACCACAGGTATTTTTCAACCGTCATTATAGGTAGCGCATGGTCATGGGTTCAAGTCCCAGCACCAACATTTATGGTTTTTTTACATAGTTTTTCAAAATACCCACAACCTTTCACCACTGGTATGTTTTCAACCGTCATTATAGCCAATAATATAGTTTTAGGTATTGCACTTCAAAAATCGGTTATAGGGAAAATCGTCTCCTTTTTAAGATATGTTTCGTGCATCAAGAAGAGTTATGGGACTTCACCCTCAAAACCCTAAATTCATCTTTTTTCTATTTTTAATGAATTTTTTTCTGTTTTCATAGTCTCAAAAAATTCTAAAAAAATTCTCAAAATTTTTATTTTACCTAATTAGATTGAATTTCGTGTTTTTAGATTTTTCTGAATTTATTTTAATCATTTTTTCCTATTTTTTCAAAATGCTGAGAGACCCTTTCACAACGGGTATTTAAACCAACCGTTGTAATAGGTAGCTTTTTTTACTTATTTTTTTCAAAATGATGACTGACCTTTCACCACGGGTAATTTAAACCAACCGTTATTATAGGTGGCGTCTTTCCATGGGTTCAAGTCCCAGCACCAGCATTTTTGGTTTTTTACCTATTTTTTCAATTCACATTACCAACATTATAGGTTGCGTGCATATTGAGTTTATTCACTATCCTTAAACAAATCTTGGTCGTCCATTTAGTGATTATAAACGGCCAAGACACTACTATTAGTGATCCTCGTGAAACCTAAAACTTAGGCGAACTACATCTTCTACCTCCAAACATCATATTTGAGTTACGATACTCTATTTCTCCACTAAACCATATTTCAGAACAAATTTCAGAACTCGAGTTAGCAATGTTAGTTGTTGGTGTTATTTTTTAATTATTGCTGTTCTTTTTTATTATTGTTGTTCTTGTTGTTATTATTGTTATCATTGTTATTATTGTTGTTGTTGTTGTTGATGTTGTTGATGTTATTGTTCTTGTTGGTATTATTTTTATTATTATTGTTGTTGTTGTTGTTGTTGTTCTTCTTCTTCTTCTTCTTCTTCTTGTTCTTGTTCTTGTTCTTGTTCTTATTCTTGTTCTTGTTCTTGTTCTTGTTCTTGTTGTTGTTGTTATTGTTCTTACTGTTGTTCTTGATGTTCTTACAGTTGTTGTTGTTCTTATTGTTGTTCTTGATGTGCTTACTGTTGTTTTTGTTCTTATTGTTGTTCTTGATGTTCTTGCTGTTGTTCTTGTTCTGATGCTGCAATTTTTTTATTTTATTTTATTAAAAGACATACAACAACGGTCTTTTTAAAATAACCGTCATTATAGGTAGTTCTAATGTTGTATTTTATTTTACTTTATTAAAAGTCATACAACAACGAGAATTTAAAATAACCATCATTAAAGGTAGCTCGTTTTCCATTTTATTACAACGGTTACTGGGCCGTCATTGTACGTGCCACGTATACAACAACACTCTACATAACAACGCCTTCGTCCGCATCGTTATATGTCATTTCCAACCGTTGTTAAATGGGTTTTTTGAAGTAGTGATAGGTATTGATTCTAGCTTGTGATCTCTTGGATGAGGAATGTATGATGAAAAACATTCTTTCTATGGTTTATTCTTTGTGTTGGTTCATGATTGAGAAATGTGTTCTTACTCTTTACCTAGGTTTTTCATCCATCAATGCACACTGGCTAGAGATAGTTATGAGTGTTGATGTTCATAAATATTGAACTTGAATGTTGTCATTTTGATAGTTTGAGTGAGAGATCATCAAAGGATCAAAATGGTAAAACTCACAATATGTCACTACTACAAAACGCGCAAACAACAACGCCAGGCTTACAACGGATTGCCTATTCACCGTTGTAATAGATACATGCTTTTTTTTAATATCATTAACATGATTTTAATGACGGTTAATATTCAAACCGTGGTGAAATGTGGGGCCATTCACCACAGGTACGTTTTCAACCATCATTATAGGTAGCGCATGGTCATGGGTTCAAGTCCCAGCACCAACATTTATGGTTTTCTTACATATTTTTTCAAAATACCCACAACCTTTCACCACAGGTATGTTTTCAACTGTCATTATAGGTAGCGCATGGTCATGGGTTCAAGTCCCAGCACAAATATTTATGGTTTTTTTACATATTTTTTCAAAATACCCACAACCTTTCACCACTGGTATGTTTTCAACCGTCATTATAGCCAATAATTTAGTTTTAGGTATTGCACTTCAAAAATTTGGTTTTTGGGAAAATCGTCTCCTTTTTAAGATATGTTTCGTGCATCTAGAAGAGTTATGAGACTTCACCCTCAAAACCCCAAATTCATCTTTTTTCTATTTTTAATGAATTTTTTTTCTGTTTTCATAGTCTAAAAAAATTCTCAAAATTTTTATTTTACCTAATTAGATTAAATTTCTTGTTTTTAGATTTTTCTGAATTTATTTTAATCATTTTTTCCTATTTTTTCAAAATGCTGACAGACCCTTTCACAACGGGTATTTAAACCAACCGTTGTAATAGGTAGCTTTTTTTACTTATTTTTTCAAAACGATGACAGACCTTTCACCACGGGTAATTTAAACCAACCGTTATTATAGGTGGCGTCTTTCCATGGGTTCAAGTCCCAACACCAACATTTTTGGTTTCTTACCTATTTTTTCAATTCACATTACCAACATTATAGGTTTCGTGCATATTGAGTTTATTCACTATCCTTAAACAAATCTTGGTCGTCCATTTAGTGATTATCAACGGCCAAGACACTACTATTAGTGATCCTCGTGAAACCTAAAACTTAGATGAACTACATCTTCTACCTCCAAACATCATCTTTGAGTTGCGATACTCTATTTCTCCACTAAACCATATTTCAGAGCAAATTTCAGAACTCGAGTTAGCAATGTTAGTTGTTCGTGTTCTTTTTTAATTATTGCTGTTCTTTTTTATTATTGTTGTTCTTGTTGTTATTATTGTTATCATTGTTATTATTGTTGTTGTTGTTCATGTTGTTGTTCTTGTTGGTATTATTTTTATTATTATTGTTGTTGTTGTTGTTGTTGTTGTTGTTGTTCTTCTTCTTCTTCTTCTTCTTCTTATTCTTGTTTTTGTTCTTGTTGTTGTTCTTGTTGTTGTTGTTGTTGTTCTTATTGTTGTTATTGATGTTCTTACTGTTGTTGTTGTTGTTGTTGTTCTTATTGTTGTTCTTGATGTTCTTACTGTTGTCTTTGTTCTTATTGTTGTTCTTGATGTTCTTGTTGTTGTTCTTGTTCTAATGCTGCAATTTTTTTATTTTATTTTATTAAAAGACATACAACAACAGTCTTTTTAAAATAACCGTCATTATAGGTAGTTATAATGTTGTATTTTAATTTATTTTATTAAAAGTCATCCAACAAAGGGTATTTAAAATAACCGTCAATACAGGTAATGCGTTTTCCATTTTATTACAATGGTTACTGGACCATCATTGTACGTACCGCATATACAACAACACTCTACATAACAACGCCTACGCCCACGTCATTATATGTAATTTCCAACCGTTGTTAAATAGGTTTTTTGTAGTAGTGATAGGTATTGATTCTAGCTTGTGAACTCTTGGATGATGAATGTATGATGAAAAACATTCTTTCTATGGTTTATTCTTTGTGTTGGTTCATGCTTGAGAAATGTGTTCTTACTCTTTACCTAGGTTTTTCATCCTTCAATGCACATTGGCTAGAGATAATTATGAGTGTTGATGTTCATAAATATTGAACTTGAATGTTGTCATTTTGATAGTTTGAGTGAGGGATCATCAAAGGATCAAAATGGTAAAACTCACAATATGTCACTACTACAAACCGCGCAAACAACAACGCCAGACTTACAACGGATTGCCTATTCAATGTTGTAATAGATACGTGCTTTTTTTTTAATATCATTAAAAGGCTTTTAATGACGGTTAATATTCAAACCGTGGTGGAATGTGAGGCCATTCACCAGAGGTACGTTTTCAACCGTCATTATAGGTAGCGCATGGTCATGGGTTCAAGTCCCAACACCAACATTTATGGTTTTCTTACATATTTTTTCAAAATACCCACAACCTTTCACGACAGGTATGTTTTCAACCGTCATTATAGGTAGTGCATGGTCACGGGTTCAAGTCCCAGCACCAACATTAATGGTTTTTTTACATATATTTTCAAAATACCCACAACCTTTCACCACAGGTATGTTTTCAACTGTCATTATAGGTAGTGCATGGTCATGGGTTCAAGTCCTAGCACCAACATTTATAGTTTTTTTACATATTTTTTCAAAATACCCACAACCTTTCACCACTGGTATATTTTCAACCGTCATTATAGCCAATAATTTAGTTTTAGGTGTTGCACTTCAAAAAATCGGTTTTAGGGAAAATCGTCTCCTTTTTAAGATATGTTTCGTGCATCTAAAAGAGTTATGGGACTTCACCCTCAAAACCCCAAATTCATCTTTTTGCTATTTTTAATGAATTTTTAACTGTTTTCATAGTCTCAAAAAATTCTAAAAAAATCCTCAAAATTCTTATTTTACCTAATTAGATTAAATTTCGTGTTTTTAGATTTTTCTGAATTTATTTCAATCATTTTTTTCCTATTTTTTCCAAATGCTGATAGACCCTTTCACAACGGGTATTTAAACCAACCGTTGGCATAGGTAGCTTTTCTTTACTTATTTTTCCAAATGATGACAGACCTTTCCCCACGGGTAATTTAAACCAACCGCCATTATAGGTAACGTCTTTTCATGGGTTCAAATCCCAGCACCAGCATTTTTTATTTTTTACTTATTTTTTCAATTCACATTACAAACATTATAGGTTGCGTGCATATTGAGTTTATTCACTATCCTTAAACAAATCTTGGTCGTCCATTTAGTGATTATAAACGGCCAAGACACTACTATTAGTGATCCTCGTGAAACCAAAAACTTAGGCGAACTACATCTTCTACCTCCAAACATCATCTTTGAGTTACGATACCCTATTTCTCCACTAAACCATATTTCAGAACAAATTTCAGAACTCGAGTTAGCAATGTTACTTGTTGGTGTTATTTTTTAATTATTGCTGTTCTTTTTTATTATTGTTGTTCTTGTTGTTATTATTGTTATCATTGTTATTATTGTTGTTGTTGTTGTTGATGTTGTTGATGTTGTTGTTCTTGTTGGTATTTTTTTTATTATTATTGTTGTTGTTCTTCTTCTTCTTCTTCTTCTTCTTCTTGTTCTTGTTCTTGTTCTTGTTCTTGTTCTTATTCTTGTTCTTGTTCTTGTTCTTGTTCTTGTTGTTGTTGTTATTGTTCTTACTGTTGTTCTTGATGTTCTTACAGTTGTTGTTGTTCTTATTGTTGTTCTTGATGTGCTTACTGTTGTTTTTGTTCTTATTGTTGTTCTTGATGTTCTTGCTGTTGTTCTTGTTCTGATGCTGTAATTTTTTAATTTTATTTTATTAAAAGACATACAACAACGGTCTTTTTAAAATAACCGTCATTATAGGTAGTTCTAATGTTATATTTTATTTTACTTTATTAAAAGTCATACAACAACGGGAATTTAAAATAACCATCATTATAGGTAGCTCGTTTTCCATTTTATTACAACAGTTACTGGGTCGTCATTGTACGTACCGCGTATACAACAACACTCTACATAACAACGCCTTCGCCCGCATCGTTATATGTCATTTCCAACCGTTGTTAAATGGGTTTTTTGAAGTAGTGATAGGTATTGATTCTAGCTTGTGAACTCTTGGATGAGGAATGTATGATGAAAAACATTCTTTCTATGGTTTATTCTTTGTGTTGGTTCATGATGGAGAAATGTGTTCTTACTCTTTACCTAGGTTTTCCATCCATCAATGCACACTGGCTAGAGATAGTTATGAGTGTTGATGTTCATAAATATTGAACTTGAATGTTGTCATTTTGATAGTTTGAGTGAGAGATCATCAAAGGATCAAAATGGTAAAACTCACAATATGTCACTACTACAAAACGCGCAAACAACAACGCCAGGCTTACAACGGATTGCCTATTCACCGTTGTAATAGATACGTGCTTTTTTTAAATATCATTAACATGATTTTAATGACGGTTAATATTCAAACCGTGGTGAAATGTGGGGCCATTCACCACAGGTACGTTTTCAACCATCATTATAGGTAGCGCATGGTCATGGGTTCAAGTCCCAGCACCAACATTTATGGTTTTCTTACATATTTTTTCAAAATACCCACAACCTTTCACCACAGGTATGTTTTCAACCGTCATTATAGGTAGCGCATGGTCATGGGTTCAAGTCCCAGCACCAATATTTATGGTTTTTTTACATATTTTTTCAAAATACCCACAACCTTTCACCACTGGTATGTTTTCAACCGTCATTATAGCCAATAATTTAGTTTTAGGTATTGCACTTCAAAAATTTGGTTTTTGGGAAAATCGTCTCCTTTTTAAGATATGTTTCGTGCATCTAGAAGAGTTATGAGACTTCACCCTCAAAACCCCAAATTCATCTTTTTTCTATTTTTAATGAATTTTTTTTCTGTTTTCATAGTCTAAAAAAATTCTCAAAATTTTTATTTTACCTAATTAGATTAAATTTCTTGTTTTTAGATTTTTCTGAATTTATTTTAATCATTTTTTCCTATTTTTTCAAAATGCTGACAAACCCTTTCACAACGGGTATTTAAACCAACCGTTGTAATAGGTAGGTTTTTTTCTTATTTTTTCAAAACGATGACAGACCTTTCACCACAGGTAATTTAAACCAACCGTTATTATAGGTGGCGTCTTTCCATGGGTTCAAGTCCCAGCACCAACATTTTTGGTTTTTTACCTATTTTTTCAATACACATTACCAACATTATATGTTTCGTGCATATTGAGTTTATTCACTATCCTTAAACAAATCTTGGTCGTCCATTTAGTGATTATCAACGGCCAAGACACTACTATTAGTGATCCTCGTGAAACCTAAAACTTAGATGAACTACATCTTCTACCTCCAAACATCATCTTTGAGTTGCGATACTCTATTTCTCCACTAAACCATATTTCAGAGCAAATTTCAGAACTCGAGTTAGCAATGTTAGTTGTTCGTGTTCTTTTTTAATTATTGCTGTTCTTTTTTATTATTGTTGTTCTTGTTGTTATTATTGTTATCATTGTTATTATTGTTGTTGTTGTTCATGTTGTTGATGTTGTTGTTCTTGTTGGTATTATTTTTATTATTATTGTTGTTGTTGTTGTTGTTCTTCTTCTTCTTCTTCTTCTTCTTGTTCTTGTTCTTATTCTTGTTCTTGTTCTTGTTGTTGTTCTTGTTGTTGTTGTTGTTGTTCTTATTGTTGTTCTTGATGTTCTTACTGTTGTTGTTGTTGTTCTTATTGTTGTTCTTGATGTTCTTACTGTTGTCTTTGTTCTTATTGTTGTTCTTGATGTTCTTGTTGTTGTTCTTGTTCTAATGCTACAATTTTTTTATTTTATTTTATTAAAAGACATACAACAACAGTCTTTTTAAAATAACCGTCATTATAGGTAGTTCTAATGTTGTATTTTAATTTATTTTATTAAAAGTCATCCAACAAAGGGTATTTAAAATAACCGTCAATATAGGTAATGCGTTTTCCATTTTATTACAACGGCTACTGGACCGTCATTGTACGTACCACATATACAACAACACTCTACATAACAACGCCTACGCCCGCGTCATTATATGTAATTTCCAACCGTTGTTAAATGGGTTTTTTGTAGTAGTGATAACTATTGATTCTAGCTTGTGAACTCTTGGATGATGAATGTATGATGAAAAACTTTCTTTCTATGGTTTATTCTTTGTGTTGGTTCATGATTGAGAAATGTGTTCTTACTCTTTACCTAGGTTTTTCATCCTTCAATGCACATTGGCTAGAGATAATTATGAGTGTTGATGTTCATAAATATTGAACTTGAATGTTGTCATTTTGATAGTTTGAGTGAGGGATCATCAAAGGATCAAAATTGTAAAACTCACAATATGTCACTACTACAAACCGCGCAAACAACAACGCCAGACTTACAACGGATTGCCTATTCAATGTTGTAATAGATAGGTGTTTTTTTTTTTAATATCATTAAAAGGCTTTTAATGACGGTTAATATTCAAACCGTGGTGGAATGTGAGGCCATTCACCACAGGTACGTTTTCAACCGTCATTATAGGTAGCGCATGGTCATGGGTTCAAGTCCCAACACCAACATTTATTGTTTTCTTACATATTTTTTCAAAATACCCACAACCTTTCACGACAGGTATGTTTTCAACCGTCATTATAGGTAGCGCATGGTCACGGGTTCAAGTCCCAGCACCAACATTAATGGTTTTTTTACATATATTTTCAAAATACCCACAACCGTTCACCACAGGTATGTTTTCAACCGTCATTATAGGTAGCGCATGGTCATGGGTTCAAGTCCCAGCACCAACATTTATAGTTTTTTTACATATTTTTTCAAAATACCCACAACCTTTCACCACTGGTATATTTTCAACCGTCATTATAGCCAATAATTTAGTTTTAGGTGTTGCACTTCAAAAAATCGGTTTTAGGGAAAATCGTCTCCTTTTTAAGATATGTTTCGTGCATCTAAAAGAGTTATGGGACTTCACCCTCAAAACCCCAAATTCATCTTTTTGCTATTTTTAATGAATTTTTTAATGTTTTCATAGTCTCAAAAAATTCTAAAAAAATCCTCAAAATTCTTATTTTACCTAATTAGATTAAATTTCGTGTTTTTAGATTTTTCTGAATTTATTTTAATCATTTTTTTCCTATTTTTTCCAAATGCTGATAGACCCTTTCAGAACGGGTATTTAAACCAACCGTTGTAATAGGTAGCTTTTCTTTACTTATTTTTCCAAATGATGACAGACCTTTCATCACGGGTAATTTAAACCAACCGCCATTATAGGTAACGTCTTTTCATGGGTTCAAATCCCAGCACCAGCATTTTTGGTTTTTTACTTATTTTTCAATTCACATTACCAACATTATAGGTTGCGTTCGTATTGAGTTTATTCACTATCCTTAAACAAATCTTGGTCGTCCATTTAGTGATTATCAACGGCCAAGACGCTACAATTAGTGATCCGCGTGAAACCTAAAACTTAGACGAACTACATCTTCTACCTCCAAACATCATCTTTCAGTTACGATACTCTATTTCTCCACTAAACCATATTTCACAACAAGTTTCAGAACTCGAGTTAGCAATGTTAGTTGTTGGTGTTCTTTTTTAATTATTGTTGTTTTTTTAATTATTGTTGTTCTTGTTGTTATTATTGTTATCATTATTATTATTGTTGTTGTTGTTGATGTTGTTGATGTTGTTGTTCTTGTTGGTATTATGGTTATTATTATTGTTGTTGTTCTTCTTCTTCTTCTTCTTCTTCTTCTTCTTCTTCTTCTTGTTCTTGTCCTTGTTCTTATTCTTGTTCTTGTTCTTGTTGTTGTTCTTATTGTCGTTGTTGTTCTTATTGTTGTTCTTGATGTTCTTACTGTTGTTGTTGTTGTTCTTATTGTAGTTCTTGATGTTCTTACTGTTGTCTTTGTTCTTATTGTTGTTCTTGATGTTCTTGTTGTTGTTCTTGTTCTAATGCTACAATTTTTTTATTTTATTTTATTAAAAGACATAGAACAATAGTCTTTTTAAAATAACTGTCATTATAGGTAGTTCTAATGTTGTATTTTAATTTATTTTATTAAAAGACATACAACAACGGGTATTTAAATTAACCGTCAATATAGGTAACGCGTTTTCCATTTTATTACAACGGTTACTGGACCGTCATTGTAGGTACCGCATATACAACAACACTCTACATAACAACGCGTACGCCCGCGTCATTATATGTCATTTCCAACCGTTGTTAAATGGGTTTTTTGTAGCAGTGATAGGTATTTATTCTAGCTTGTGAACACTTGGATGACGAAAAACTTTCTTTCAATGGTTTATTCTTTGAGTTAGTTCATGATTGAGAAATGTGTTCTTACTCTTTACCTAGGTTTTTCATCCATCAATGCACACTGGCTAGAGATAGTTATGAGTGTTGATGTTCATAAATATTGAACTTGAATGTTGTCATTTTGATAGTTTGAGTGAGAGATCATCAAAGGATCAAAATGGTAAAACTCACAATATGTCACTACTACAAAACGCGCAAACAACAACGCCAGGCTTACAACAGATTGCCTATTCACCGTTGTAATAGATACGCGCTTTTTTAATATCATTAAAAGGCTTTTAATAACGGTTAACATTCAAACCGTGGTGAAATGTGAGGTCTTTCACCACAGGTATGTTTTCAACCTTCATTATAGGTAGCGCATGGTCATGGGTTCAAGTCCGAGCACCAACATTTATGGTTTTCTTACATATTTTTTCAAAATACCCACAACCTTTTACGACAGGTATGTTTTCAACCGTCATTATAGGTAGCGCATGGTCATGGGTTCAAGTCCAAGCACCAACATTAATGGTTTTTTTACATATTTTTTCAAAATACCCACAACCTTTCACCACTGGTAAGTTTTCAACCGTCATTATAGGTAGCGCATGGTCATGGGTTCAAGTCCCAGCACCAACATTAATGGTTTTTTTACATATATTTTCAAAATACCCACAACCGTTCACCACAGGTATGTTTTCAACCGTCATTATAGGTAGCGCATGGTCATGGGTTCAAGTCCCAGCACCAACATTTATAGTTTTTTTACATATTTTTTCAAAATACCCACAACCTTTCACCACTGGTATATTTTCAACCGTCATTATAGCCAATAATTTAGTTTTAGGTGTTGCACTTCAAAAAATCGGTTTTAGGGAAAATCGTCTCCTTTTTAAGATATGTTTCGTGCATCTAAATGAGTTATGGGACTTCACCCTCAAAACCCCAAATTCATCTTTTTGCTATTTTTAATGAATTTTTTAATGTTTTCATAGTCTCAAAAAATTCTAAAAAAATCCTCAAAATTCTTATTTTACCTAATTAGATTAAATTTCGTGTTTTTAGATTTTTCTGAATTTATTTTAATCATTTTTTTCCTATTTTTTCCAAATGCTGATAGACCCTTTCAGAACGGGTATTTAAACCAACCGTTGTAATAGGTAGCTTTTCTTTACTTATTTTTCCAAATGATGACAGACCTTTCATCACGGGTAATTTAAACCAACCGCCATTATAGGTAACGTCTTTTCATGGGTTCAAATCCCAGCACCAGCATTTTTGGTTTTTTACTTATTTTTCAATTCACATTACCAACATTATAGGTTGCGTTCATATTGAGTTTATTCACTATCCTTAAACAAATCTTGGTCGTCCATTTAGTGATTATCAACGGCCAAGACGCTACAATTAGTGATCCGCGTGAAACCTAAAACTTAGACGAACTACATCTTCTACCTCCAAACATCATCTTTCAGTTACGATACTCTATTTCTCCACTAAACCATATTTCACAACAAATTTCAGAACTCGAGTTAGCAATGTTAGTTGTTGGTGTTCTTTTTTAATTATTGTTGTTTTTTTAATTATTGTTGTTCTTGTTGTTATTATTGTTATCATTATTATTATTGTTGTTGTTGTTGATGTTGTTGATGTTGTTGTTCTTGTTGGTATTATGGTTATTATTATTGTTGTTGTTCTTCTTCTTCTTCTTCTTCTTCTTCTTCTTCTTCTTCTTGTTCTTGTCCTTGTTCTTATTCTTGTTCTTGTTCTTGTTGTTGTTCTTATTGTCGTTGTTGTTCTTATTGTTGTTCTTGATGTTCTTACTGTTGTTGTTGTTGTTCTTATTGTAGTTCTTGATGTTCTTACTGTTGTCTTTGTTCTTATTGTTGTTCTTGATGTTCTTGTTGTTGTTCTTGTTCTAATGCTACAATTTTTTTATTTTATTTTATTAAAAGACATAGAACAATAGTCTTTTTAAAATAACTGTCATTATAGGTAGTTCTAATGTTGTATTTTAATTTATTTTATTAAAAGACATACAACAACGGGTATTTAAATTAACCGTCAATATAGGTAACGCGTTTTCCATTTTATTACAACGGTTACTGGACCGTCATTGTAGGTACCGCATATACAACAACACTCTACATAACAACGCGTACGCCCGCGTCATTATATGTCATTTCCAACCGTTGTTAAATGGGTTTTTTGTAGCAGTGATAGGTATTTATTCTAGCTTGTGAACACTTGGATGACGAAAAACTTTCTTTCAATGGTTTATTCTTTGAGTTGGTTCATGATTGAGAAATGTGTTCTTACTCTTTACCTAGGTTTTTCATCCATCAATGCACACTGGCTAGAGATAGTTATGAGTGTTGATGTTCATAAATATTGAACTTGAATGTTGTCATTTTGATAGTTTGAGTGAGAGATCATCAAAGGATCAAAATGGTAAAACTCACAATATGTCACTACTACAAAACGCGCAAACAACAACGCCAGGCTTACAACAGATTGCCTATTCACCGTTGTAATAGATACGCGCTTTTTTAATATCATTAAAAGGCTTTTAATAACGGTTAACATTCAAACCGTGGTGAAATGTGAGGTCTTTCACCACAGGTATGTTTTCAACCTTCATTATAGGTAGCGCATGGTCATGGGTTCAAGTCCGAGCACCAACATTTATGGTTTTCTTACATATTTTTTCAAAATACCCACAACCTTTCACGACAGGTATGTTTTCAACCGTCATTATAGGTAGCGCATGGTCATGGGTTCAAGTCCAAGCACCAACATTAATGGTTTTTTTACATATTTTTTCAAAATACCCACAACCTTTCACCACTGGTAAGTTTTCAACCGTCATTATAGCCAATAATTTAGTTTTAGGTATTGCACTTCAAAAAATCGGTTTTAGGGAAAATCGTCTCCTTTTTAAGATATGTTTCGTGCATCTGAAGCAGAAAAATCGTGCAGTCATTAGTCCCTATTCTAGAAGACTTATGGGACTTCACCCTCAAAACCCCAAATTCATCTTTTTTCTATTTTTAATGAATTTTTTACTGTTTTCATAGTCTCAGAAAATTCTAAAAAAATCCTCAAAATTCTTATTTTACCTAATTAGATTAAATTTCGTGTTTTTAGATTTTTCTGAATTTATTTTAATCATTTTTTTTCCTATTTTTTCCTAATGCTGACAGACCCTTTCACAACGGGTATTTAAACCAACCGTTGTAATAGGTAGCTTTTCTTTACTTATTTTTCAAAATGATGACAGACCTTTCACCACGGGTAATTTAAACCAACCGCCATTATAGGTAACGTCTTTTCATGGGTTCAAATCCCAGCACCAGCATTTTTTATTTTTTAGTTATTTTTTCAATTCACATTACCAACATTATAGGTTGCGTTCATATTGAGTTTATTCACTATCCTTCAACAAATCTTGGTTGTCCATTTAGTGATTATCAATGGCCAAGACACTACTATTAGTGATCCGCGTGAAACCTAAAACTTAGACGAACTACATCTTCTACCTCCAAACATCATCTTTCAGTTACGATACTCTATTTCTCCACTAAACTATATTTCACAACAAATTTCAGAACTCGAGTTAGCAATGTTAGTTGTTGGTGTTCTTTTTTAATTATTGTTGTTTTTTTTATTATTGTTGTTCTTGTTGTTATTATTGTTATCATTGTTATTATTGTTGTTGTTGTTGATGTTGTTGATGTTGTTGGTCTTGTTGGTATTATTGTTATTATTATTGTTGTTGTTGTTGTTGTTCTTCTTCTTCTTGTTCTTGTTCTTGTTCTTGTTCTTGTTCTTGTTCTTGTTCTTGTTCTTGTTCTTGTTCTTGTTCTTGTTCTTGTTCGTATTATTGTTCTTGTTCTTGTTGTTGTTCTTATTGTTGTTGTTGTTCTTATTGTTGTTCTTGATGTTCTTTCTGTTGTTGTTGTTGTTGTTCTTATTGTTGTTCTTGATGTTCTTACTGTTGTCTTTGTTCGTATTGTTGTTCTTGATGTTCTTGTTGTTGTTCTTGTTCTAATGCTGCAATTTTTATATTTTATTTTATTAAAAGACATACAACAAAAGTCTTTTTAAAATAACCGTCATTATAGGTAGTTCTAATGTTGTATTTTAATTTATTTTATTAAAAGACATACAACAACGGGTATTTAAAATAACCGTCAATAAAGGTAACACGTTTTCCATTTTATTACAACGGTTACTGGACCGTCATTGTAGGTACCGCATATACAACAACACTCTACATAACAACGCCTACGCCCGCGTCATTATATGTCATTTCCAACCGTTGTTAAATGGGGTTTTTGTAGTAGTGATAGGTATTTATTCTAGCTTGTGAACTCTTGGATGATGAATGTTTGACGAAAAACTTTCTTTCTATGGTTTATTCTTTGTGTTGGTTCATGATTGAGAAATGTGTTCTTACTCTTTACCTAGGTTTTTCTTCCATCAATGCACACTGGCTAGAGATAGTTATGAGTGTTGATGTTCATAAATATTGAACTTGAATCTTGTCATTTTGATAGTTTGAGTGAGAGATCATCAAAGGATCAAAATGGTAAAACTCACAATATGTCACTACTACAAAACGCGCAAACAACAACCCCAGACTTACAACAGATTGCATATTCACCGTTGTAATAGATACGCGCTTTTTTTTAATATCATTAAAAGGCTTTTAATGACGGTTAACATTCAAACTGTGGTGAAATGTGAGGCCTTTCACCACAGGTTTGTTTTCAACCTTCATTATAGGTTGCGCATGGTCATGGGTTCAAGTCCGAGCACCAATATTTATGGTTTTCTTACATATTTTTTCAAAATACCCACAACCTTTCACGACAGGTATGTTTTCAACCGTCATTATAGGTAGCGCATGGTCATGGGTTCAAGTCCCAGCACCAACATTAATTGTTTTTTTACATATTTTTTCAAAATACCCACAACCTTTCACCACTGGTAAGTTTTCAACCGTCATTATAACTAATAATTTAGTTTTAGGTATTGCACTTCAAAAAATCGGTTTTAGGGAAAATCGTCTCCTTTTTAAGATATGTTTCGTGCATCTGAAGCAGAAAAATCGTGCAGTCATTAGTCCTTACTCTAGAAGAGTTATGGGACTTCACCCTCAAAACCCCAAATTCATCTTTTTTCTATTTTTAATGAATTTTTTACTGTTTTCATAGTCTCAAAAAATTCTAAAAAAATCCTCAAAATTCTTATTTTACCTAATTAGATTAAATTTCGTGTTTTTATATTTTTCTGAATTTATTTTAATCATTTTTTTCCAAATGCTGACAGACCCTTTCACAACGGGTATTTAAACCAACCGTTGTAATAGGTAGCTTTTCTTTACTTATTTTTCAAAATGATGACAGACCTTTCACCACGGGTAATTTAAACCAACCGCCATTATAGGTAACGTCTTTTCATGGGTTCAAATCCCAGCACCAGCATTTTTGGTTTTTTACTTATTTTTTCAATTCACATTACCAACATTATTGGTTGCGTTCATATTGAGTTTATTCACTATCCTTCAACAAATCTTGGTCGTCCATTTGGTGATTATCAATGGCCAAGACACTACTATAAGTGATCCGCGTGAAACTTAAAACTTAGACGAACTACATCTTCTACCTCCAAACATCATCTTTCAGTTACGATACTCTATTTCTCCACTAAACCATATTTCACAACAAATTTAAGAACTCGAGTTAGCAATGTTAGTTGTTGGTGTTCTTTTTTAATTATTGTTGTTTTTTTTATTATTGTTGTTCTTGTTGTTATTATTGTTATCATTGTTATTATTGTTGTTGTTGCTGATGTTGTTGATGTTGTTGTTGTTGGTATTATTGTTATTATTATTGTTGTTGTTGTTTACTTTCTTGTTCTTGTTCTTGTTCTTGTTCTTGTTCTTGTTCTTGTTCTTGTTCTTGTTCTTGTTCTTGTTCTTGTTCTTGTTCTTGTTCTTGTTCTTGTTCTTGTTCTTGTTCTTGTTCTTGTTCTTGTTCTTGTTCTTGTTCTTGTTCTTGTTCTTATTATTGTTCTTGTTCTTGTTGTTGTTCTTATTGTTGTTGTTGTTCTTATTGTTGTTGTTGTTCTTATTGTTGTTCTTGATGTTCTTACTGTTGTTGTTGTTGTTCTTATTGTTGTTCTTGATGTTCTTACAATTGTCTTTGTTCTTATTGTTGTTCTTGATGTTCTTGTTGTTGTTCTTGTTCTAATTCTGCAAATTTTTTATTTTAGTTTATTAAAAGACATACAACAATAGTCTTTTTAAAATAACTGTCATTATAGGTAGTTCTAATGTTGTATTTTAATTTATTTTATTAAAAGACATACAACAACGGGTATTTAAAATAACCGTCAATATAGGTAACGCGTTTTCCATTTTATTACAACGGTTACTGGACCGTCATTGTAGGTACCGCATATACAACAACACTCTACATAACAACGCCTACGCCCGCGACATTATATGTCATTTCCAACCGTTGTTAAATGGGTTTTTTGTAGTAGTGATAGGTATTTATTCTAGCTTGTGAACTCTTGGATGATGAATGTATGACGAAAAACTTTCTTTCTATGGTTTATTCTTTGTGTTGGTTCATGATTGAGAAATGTGTTCTTACTCTTTACCTAGGTTTTTCATCCATCAATGCGCACTGGCTAGAGATAGTTATGAGTGTTGATGTTCATAAATATTGAACTTGAATGTTGTTATTTTGATAGTTTGAGTGAGAGATCATCAAAGGATCAAAATGGTAAAACTCACAATATGTCACTACTACAAAACGCGCAAACAACAACGTCAGGCTTACAACAGATTGCATATTCACCATTGTAATAGATACGCGCTTTTTTTTAATATCATTAAAAGGCATTTAATGACGGTTAACATTCAAACCGTTGTGAAATGTGAGGCCTTTCACCACAGGTATGTTTTCAACCTTCATTATAGGTAGCGCATGGACATGGGTTCAAGTCCGAGCACCAACATTTATGGTTTTCTTACATATTTTTTCAAAATACCCATAACCTTTCACGACAGGTATGTTTTCAACCTTCATTATAGGTAGCGCATGGTCATGGGTTCAAGTCCCAGCACCAACATTAATGGTTTTTTTACATATGTTTAAAAATACCCACAACCTTTCACCACTGGTAAGTTTTCAACCGTCATTATAGCCAATAATTTAGTTTTAGGTATTGCACTTCAAAAAATCGGTTTTTGGGAAAATCGTCTCCTTTTTAAGATATGTTTCGTGCATCTGAAGCAGAAAAATCGTGCAGTCATTAGTCCTTACTGTAGAAGAGTTATGGGACTTCACCCTCAAAACCCCAAATTCATCTTTTTTCTATTTTTAATGAATTTTTTACTGTTTTCATAGTCTCAAAAAATTCTAAAAAAATCCTCAAAATTCTTATTTTACCTAATTAGATTAAATTTCGTGTTTTTAGATTTTTCTGAATTTATTTTAATCATTTTTTTCCTATTTTTTCCAAATGCTGACAGACCCTTTCACAACGGGTATTTAAACCAACCGTTGTAATAGGTAGCTTTTTTTACTTATTTTTTCAAAATGATGACAGACCTTTCACCACGGGTAATTTAAACCAACCGTCATTATAGGTGGCGTCTTTCCATGGATTCAAGTCCCAGCACCAGCATTTTTGGTTTTTTACTTATTTTTTCAATTAACATTACCTACATTATAGGTTGCGGGCATATTGAGTTTATTCACTATTCTTTAACAAATCTTGGTCGTCCATTTAGTGATTATCAACGGCCAAGACACTACTATTAGTGATCCTTGTGAAACCTAAAACTTATACAAACTACATCTTCTACCTCCAAACATTATCTTTTAGTTACAATACTCTATTTCTCTACTAAACCATATTTGAAAACAAATTTCAGAACTCGAGTTAGCAATGTTAGTTGTTGGTGTTCTTTTTTAATTATTGTTGTTCTTTTTTATTATTGTTGTTCTTGTTGTTATTGTTGTTATCATTGTTATTATTGTTGTTGTTGTTGATGTTGTTGATGTTGTTGTTCTTGTTGGTATTATTGTTATTATTGTTGTTGTTGTTCTTCTTCTTCTTCTTCTTCTTGTTCTTGTTCTTGTTCTTGTTCTTGTTCTTGTTCTTGTTCTTGTTCTTGTTCTTGTTCTTGTTCTTGTTCTTGTTCTTGTTCTTGTTCTTGTTCTTGTTCTTATTCTTGTTATTGTTCTTATTGTTGTTCTTATTGTTGTTCTTGATGTTCTTACTGTTGTTGTTGTTCTTATTGTTGTTGTTGTTCTTATTGTTGTTCTTGATGTTCTTGCTGTTGTTTTTCGTTCTTATTGTTGTTGTTGATGTTCTTGCGGTTGTTCTTGTTTTAATGCTTCAATTTTTTTATTTTATTTTATTAAAAGACATACAACAACGGGCTTTTTAAAATAACCGTCATTATAGGTAGTTCTAATGCTGTATTTTATATTGTTTAATTAAAAGACATACAACAACGGGTTTTAAAATAATCGTCATTATAGGTAGCGCATTTTCCATTTTATTACAACGGTTACTGGGCAGTCATTGTACGTACCGCGTATATAACAACACTCTACATAACAACGCCTTCGCCCGCGTCATTATATGTCATTTCCAACCGTTGTTAAATGGGTTTTTTTTAGTAGTGATAGGTATTGATTCTAGCTTGTGAACTCTTGGATGATGAATGTATGATGAAAAATTTTCTTTCTATGGTTTATTCTTTGTGTTGGTTCATGATTGAGAAATGTGTTCTTACTTTTTACCTAGGTTTTTCATTCATCAATGCACATTTGCTAGAGATAGTTATGAGTGTTGATGTTCATAAATATTGAACTTGAATGTTGTCATTTTGATAGTTTGAGTGAGAGATCATGAAAGGATCAAAATGGTAAAACTCACAATATGTCACTACTACAAAACGCGCAAACAACAACTTCGGGCTTACAACGGATTGCCTATTCACCGTTGTAATAGGTGCGTACTTTTTTTAAATATCGTTAAAAAGGCTTTTAATGACGGTTAATATTCAAACCATGGTGAAATGTAAGGCCTTTCACCACAGGTATGTTTTCTACCGTCATTATAGGTAGCGCATGGTCATAGGTTCAAGTTCCAGCACCAACATTTATGGTTTTCTTACATATTTTTTTAAAATACCCATAACCTTTCACCACAGGTATGTTTTCAACCGTCATTATAGGTAGCGCATGGTCATGGGTTCAAGTCCCAGCACCAACATTTCTGGTTTTTTTACATATTTTTTAAAAATACCCACAACCTTTCACCACTGGTATGTTTTCAACCGTCATTATAGCCAATAATTTACTTTTAGGTATTGCACTTCAAAAAATCGGTTTTAGGAAAAATCATCTCCTTTTTAAGATCTGTTTCGTGCATTTGAACCAGAAAAATTATGCAGTCATTAGTCCCTTACTCTAGAAGAGTTATGGGACTTCACCCCCAAAACCCCAAATTCTTCTTTTTTTCTATTTTTAATGAATTTTTTACTGTTTTAATAGTCTCAAAAAATTCTAAAAAAATTCTAAAAATTATTATTTTACCTAATTAGATTAAATTTCGTGTTTTTAGTTTTTTCTGAATTTAATTTAATCATGTTTTCCTATTTTTTCAAAACGCTGACAGACCCTTTCACAACGGGTATTTAAACCAACCGTTCTAATAGGTAACTTTTTTTACTTATTTTTTCAAAATGATGACAGACCTTCCACCACGGATAATTTAAACTAACCGTCATTATAGGTAGCGTCTTTTCATGGTTTCAAGTCCCAGCAACAACATTTTTGGTTTTTTACTTATTTTTTCAATTCACATTAACAACATTATAGGTTGCGTGCATATTGAGTTTATTCACTATCCTTAAACAAATCTTGATCGTCCATTTAGTGATTATCAACGGCCAAGACACTACTATTAGTGATCCTCGTGAAACCTAAAACTTAGACGAACTACATCTTCTACCTCCAAACATTATCTTTTAGTTACAATACTCTATTTCTCTACTAAACCATATTTGAAAACAAATTTCAGAACTCGAGTTAGCAATGTTAGTTGTTGGTGTTCTTTTTTAATTATTGTTGTTCTTTTTTATTATTGTTGTTCTTGTTGTTATTGTTGTTATCATTGTTATTATTGTTGTTGTTGTTGATGTTGTTGATGTTGTTGTTCTTGTTGGTATTATTGTTATTATTATTGTTGTTCTTCTTCTTCTTCTTCTTCTTGTTCTTGTTCTTGTTCTTGTTCTTGTTCTTGTTCTTGTTCTTGTTCTTGTTCTTGTTCTTGTTCTTATTCTTGTTATTGTTCTTGTTGTTGTTCTTATTGTTGTTCTTGATGTTCTTACTGTTGTTGTTGTTCTTATTGTTGTTGTTGTTCTTATTGTTGTTCTTGATGTTCTTGCTGTTGTTTTTCATTCTTATTGTTGTTGTTGATGTTCTTGCGGTTGTTCTTGTTCTAATGCTTCAATTTTTTTATTTTATTTTATTAAAAGACATACAACAACGGTCTTTTTAAAATAACCGTCATTATAGGTAGTTCTAATGCTGTATTTTATATTGTTAATTAAAAGACATACAACAACGGGTTTTAAAATAATCGTCATTATAGGTAGCGCATTTTCCATTCTATTACAACGGTTACTGGGCAGTCATTGTACGTACCGCGTATATAACAACACTCTACATAACAACGCCTTCGCCCGCGTCATTATATGTCATTTCCAACCGTTGTTAAATGGGTTTTTTTTAGTAGTGATAGGTATTGATTCTAGCTTGTGAACTCTTGGATGATGAATGTATGATGAAAAACTTTCTTTCTATGGTTTATTCTTTGTGTTGGTTCATGATTGAGAAATGTGTTCTTACTCTTTACCTAGGTTTTTCATTCATCAATGCACATTTGCTAGAGATAGTTATGAGTGTTGATGTTCATAAATATTGAACTTGAATGTTGTCATTTTGATAGTTTGAGTGAGAGATCATGAAAGGATCAAAATGGTAAAACTCACAATATGTCACTACTACAAAACGCGCAAACAACAATGTCGGGCTTACAACGGATTGCCTATTCACCATTGTAATAGGTGCGCACTTTTTTTAAATATCGTTAAAAGGCTTTTAATGACGGTTAATATTCAAACCATGGTGAAATGTAAGGCCTTTCACCACAGGTATGTTTTCAACCGTCATTATAGGTAGCGCATGGTCATAGGTTCAAGTCCCAGCACCAACATTTATGGTTTTCTTACATATTTTTTTAAAATACCCACAACCTTTCACCACAGGTATGTTTTCAACCGTCATTATAGGTAGCGCATGGTCATGGGTTCAAGTCCCAGCACCAACATTTCTGGTTTTTTTACATATTTTTTCAAAATACCCACAACCTTTCACCACTGGTATGTTTTCAACCGTCATTATAGCCAATAATTTACTTTTAGGTATTGCACTTCAAAAAATCGGTTTTAGGAAAAATCATCTCCTTTTTAAGATCTGTTTCGTGCATTTGAACCAGAAAAATTATGCAGTCATTAGTCCCTTACTCCAGAAGAGTTATGGGACTTCACCCCCAAAACCCCAAATTCTTCTTTTTTTCTATTTTTAATGAATTTTTTACTGTTTTCATAGTCTCAAAAAATTCTAAAAAAATTCTCAAAATTATTATTTTACCTAATTAGATTAAATTTCGTGTTTTTAGTTTTTTCTGAATTTAATTTAATCATTTTTTCTTATTTTTTCAAAACGCTGACAGACCCTTTCACAACGGGTATTTAAACCAACCGTTCTAATAGGTAACTTTTTTTACTTATTTTTTCAAAATGATGACAGACCTTTCACCACGGATAATTTAAACTAACCGTCATTATAGGTAGCGTCTTTTCATGGTTTCAAGTCCCAGCAACAACATTTTTGGTTTTTTACTTATTTTTTCAATTCACATTAACAACATTATAAGTTGCGTGCATATTGAGTTTATTCACTATCCTTAAACAAATCTTGATCGTCCATTTAGTGATTATCAACGGCCAAGACACTACTATTAGTGATCCTCGTGAAACCTAAAACTTAGACGAACTACATCTTCTACCTCCAAACATTATCTTTTAGTTACAATACTCTATTTCTCTACTAAACCATATTTGAAAACAAATTTTAGAACTCGAGTTAGCAATGTTAGTTGTTGGTGTTCTTTTTTAATTATTGTTGTTCTTTTTTATTATTGTTGTTCTTGTTGTTATTGTTGTTATCATTGTTATTATTGTTGTTGTTGTTGATGTTGTTGATGTTGTTGTTCTTGTTGGTATTATGGTTATTATTATTGCTGTTGTTCTTCTTCTTCTTCTTCTTCTTCTTCTTGTTCTTGTTCTTGTTCTTGTTCTTGTTCTTGTTCTTGTTCTTGTTCTTGTTCTTGTTCTTGTTCTTGTTCTTATTCTTGTTATTGTTCTTGTTGTTGTTCTTATTGTTGTTCTTGATGTTCTTACTGTTGTTGTTGTTCTTATTGTTGTTGTTGTTCTTATTGTTGTTCTTGATGTTCTTGCTGTTGTTTTTCATTCTTATTGTTGTTGTTGATGTTCTTGCGGTTGTTCTTGTTCTAATGCTTCAATTTTTTTATTTTATTTTATTAAAAGACATACAACAACGGTCTTATTAAAATAACCGTCATTATAGGTAGTTCTAATGCTGTATTTTATATTGTTAATTAAAAGACATACAACAACGGGTTTTAAAATAATCGTCAGTATAGGTAGCGCATTTTCCATTTTATTACAACGGTTACTGGGCAGTCATTGTACGTACCGCGTATATAACAACACTCTACATAACAACGCCTTCGCCCGCGTCATTATATGTCATTTCCAACCGTTGTTAAATGGGTTTTTTTTAGTAGTGATAGGTATTGATTCTAGCTTGTGAACTCTTGGATGATGAATGTATGATGAAAAACTTTCTTTCTATGGTTTATTCTTTGTGTTGGTTCATGATTGAGAAATGTGTTCTTACTCTTTACCTAGGTTTTTCATTCATCAATGCACATTTGCTAGAGATAGTTATGAGTGTTGATGTTCATAAATATTGAACTTGAATGTTGTCATTTTGATAGTTTGAGTGAGAGATCATGAAAGGATCAAAATGGTAAAACTCACAATATGTCACTACTACAAAACGCGCAAACAACAATGTCGGGCTTACAACGGATTGCCTATTCACCATTGTAATAGGTGCGCACTTTTTTTAAATATCGTTAAAAGGCTTTTAATGACGGTTAATATTCAAACCATGGTGAAATGTAAGGCCTTTCACCACAGGTATGTTTTCAACCGTCATTATAGGTAGCGCATGGTCATAGGTTCAAGTCCCAGCACCAACATTTATGGTTTTCTTACATATTTTTTTAAAATACCCACAACCTTTCACCACAGGTATGTTTTCAACCGTCATTATAGGTAGCGCATGGTCATGGGTTCAAGTCCCAGCACCAACATTTCTGGTTTTTTTACATATTTTTTCAAAATACCCACAACCTTTCACCACTGGTATGTTTTCAACCGTCATTATAGCCAATAATTTACTTTTAGGTATTGAACTTCAAAAAATCGGTTTTAGGAAAAATCATCTCCTTTTTAAGATCTGTTTCGTGCATTTGAACCAGAAAAATTATGCAGTCATTAGTCCCTTACTCCAGAAGAGTTATGGGACTTCACCCCCAAAACCCCAAATTCTTCTTTTTTTCTATTTTTAATGAATTTTTTACTGTTTTCATAGTCTCAAAAAATTCTAAAAAAATTCTCAAAATTATTATTTTACCTAATTAGATTAAATTTCGTGTTTTTAGTTTTTTCTGAATTTAATTTAATCATTTTTTCTTATTTTTTCAAAACGCTGACAGACCCTTTCACAACGGGTATTTAAACCAACCGTTCTAATAGGTAACTTTTTTTACTTATTTTTTCAAAATGATGACAGACCTTTCACCACGGATAATTTAAACTAACCGTCATTATAGGTAGCGTCTTTTCATGGTTTCAAGTCCCAGCAACAACATTTTTGGTTTTTTACTTATTTTTTCAATTCACATTAACAACATTATAAGTTGCGTGCATATTGAGTTTATTCACTATCCTTAAACAAATCTTGATCGTCCATTTAGTGATTATCAACGGCCAAGACACTACTATTAGTGATCCTCGTGAAACCTAAAACTTAGACGAACTACATCTTCTACCTCCAAACATTATCTTTTAGTTACAATACTCTATTTCTCTACTAAACCATATTTGAAAACAAATTTCAGAACTCGAGTTAGCAATGTTAGTTGTTGGTGTTCTTTTTTAATTATTGTTGTTCTTTTTTATTATTGTTGTTCTTGTTGTTATTGTTGTTATCATTGTTATTATTGTTGTTGTTGTTGATGTTGTTGATGTTGTTGTTCTTGTTGGTATTATGGTTATTATTATTGCTGTTGTTCTTCTTCTTCTTCTTCTTCTTGTTCTTGTTCTTGTTCTTGTTCTTGTTCTTGTTCTTGTTCTTGTTCTTGTTCTTGTTCTTGTTCTTGTTCTTGTTCTTGTTCTTATTCTTGTTATTGTTCTTGTTGTTGTTCTTATTGTTGTTCTTGATGTTCTTACTGTTGTTGTTGTTCTTATTGTTATTGTTGTTCTTATTGTTGTTCTTGATGTTCTTGCTGTTGTTTTTCATTCTTATTGTTGTTGTTGATGTTCTTGCGGTTGTTCTTGTTCTAATGCTTCAATTTTTTTATTTTATTTTATTAAAAGACATACAACAACGGTCTTATTAAAATAACCGTCATTATAGGTAGTTCTAATGCTGTATTTTATATTGTTTAATTAAAAGACATACAACAACGGGTTTTAAAATAATCGTCATTATAGGTAGCGCATTTTCCATTTTATTACAACGGTTACTGGGCAGTCATTGTACGTACCGCGTATATAACAACACTCTACATAACAACGCCTTCGCCCGCGTCATTATATGTCATTTCCAACCGTTGTTAAATGGGTTTTTTTTAGTAGTGATAGGTATTGATTCTAGCTTGTGAACTCTTGGATGATGAATGTATGATGAAAAACTTTCTTTCTATGGTTTATTCTTTGTGTTGGTTCATGATTGAGAAATGTGTTCTTACTCTTTACCTATGTTTTTCATTCATCAATGCACATTTGCTAGAGATAGTTATGAGTGTTGATGTTCATAAATATTGAACTTGAATGTTGTCATTTTGATAGTTTGAGTGAGAGATCATGAAAGGGTCAAAATGGTAAAACTCACAATATGTCACTACAACAAAACGCGCAAACAACAACGTCGGGCTTACAACGGATTGTCTATTCACCGTTGTAATAGGTGCGCACTTTTTTTAAATATCGTTAAAAGGCTTTTAATGACGGTTAATATTCAAACCATGGTGAAATGTAAGGCCTTTCACCACAGGTATGTTTTCAACCGTCATTATAGGTAGCGCATGATCATAGGTTCAAGTCCCAGCACCAACATTTATGGTTTTCTTACATATTTTTTTAAAATACCCACAACCTTTCACCACAGGTATGTTTTCAACCGTCATTATAGGTAGTGCATGGTCATGGGTTCAAGTCCCAGCACAAACATTTCTGGTTTTTTTACATATATTTTCAAAATACCCACAACCTTTCACCACTGGTATGTTTTCAACCATCATTATAGCCAATAATTTACTTTTAGGTATGGCATTTCAAAAAATCGGTTTTAGGGAAAATCGTCTTCTTTTTAAGATCTGTTTCGTACATCTGAAGCAGAAAAATCATGCAGTCATTACTCCCATACTCTAGAAAATGATGACAGGCCTTTCACCACGGGTAATTTAAACCAAACGTCATTATAGGTAGCGTCTTTTCATGGGTTCGAGTCCCAGCACCAGCATTTTTGGTTTTTTACTTATTTTTTCAATTCACATTACCAACATTATAGGTTTCGTGCATATTGAGTTTATTCACTATTCTTGGTCGTCCATTTAGTGATTATCAACGGCCAAGACACTACTATTAGTGATCCTCGTGAAACCTAAATCTTAGACGAACTACATATTCTACCTCCAAACATCATCTTTCAGTTACGATACTCTAATTCTCCACAAAACCATATTTCAGAACAAATTTCAGAACTCGAGTTAGGAATGTTAGTTGTTGGTGTTCTTTTTTAATTATTGTCGTTCTTTTTTATTATTGTTGTTCTCGTTGTTATTATTGTTATCATTGTTATTATAGTTGTTGTTGTTGATGTTGTTGATGTTGTTGTTCTTGTTGGTATTATTGTTATTATTATTGTTGTTCTTCTTCTTCTTCTTCTTCTTTTTCTTCTTGTTCTTGTTCTTGTTCTTGTTCTTGTTCTTGTTCTTGTTCTTGTTCTTGTTCTTGTTCTTGTTCTTGTTCTTGTTCTTGTTCTTGTTCTTGTTCTTGTTCTTGTTCTTGTTCTTGTTCTTGTTCTTCTTCTTGTTCTTGTTGTTGTTGTTGTTCTTGTTGTTGTTGTTGTTCTTATTGTTGTTCTTGATGTTCTTACTGTTGTTGTTGTTCTTATTGTTGTTCTTGATGTTCTTACTGTTGTTGTTGTTCTTATTGTTGTTCTTGATGTTCTTACTGTTGTTTTTGTTCTTATTGTTGTTCTTGATGTTCTTGCTGTTGTTCTTGTTCTAATGCTGCAATTTTTTATTTTATTTTATTAAAAGACATACAACAACGGTCTTTTTAAAATAACCGTCATTATAGGTAGTTCTAATGCTATATTTTATTTTATTTTAGTAAAAGACATACAACAACGGGTTTTAAAGTAACCGTAATTATAGGTAGCGCGTTTTCCATTTTTTTACAACGACGCCTTCGCCCGCGTCATTATATGTCATTTCCAACCGTTGTTAAATGGGTTTTTTGTAGTAGTGATAGGTATTGATTCTAGCTTGTGAACTCTTGGATGATGAAAAACTTACTTTCTATGGTTTATTCTTTGTGTTGGTTCATGATTGAGAAATGTGTTCTTACTCTTTACCTAGGTTTTTCATCCATCAATGCACATTGGCTAGAGATAGTTATGAGTGTTGATGTTCATAAATATTGAACTTGAATGTTGTCATTTTGATAGTTTGAGTGAGAGATCATCAAAGGATCAAAATGGTAAAACTCACAATATGTCACTACTACAAAACGCGCAAACAACAACGTCGGGCTTACAACGGATTGCTTATTCACCTTTGTAATAGATTCGCGCTTTTTTTTAATATCGTTAAAAGGCTTTTAATGACGGTTAATATTCAAACCGTGGTGAAATATGAGGCTTTTCACCACAGGTATGTTTTCAACCATCATTATAGGTAGAGCATGGTCATGGGTTCAAGTCCCAGCACCAACATTTATGGTTTTCTTACATATATTTTCAAAATACCCACAACCTTTTACCATAAGTATATTTTCAACCGTCATTATAGGTAGCGCATGGTCATAGGTTCAAGTCCCAGCACAAACATTTCTGGTTTTTTTACATATATTTTCAAAATACCCACAACCTTTCACCACTGGTATGTTTTCAACCATCATTATAGCCAATAATTTACTTTTAGGTATGGCATTTCAAAAAATCGGTTTTAGGGAAAATCGTCTTCTTTTTAAGATCTGTTTCGTACATCTGAAGCAGAAAAATCATGCAGTCATTACTCCCATACTCTGGAAAATGATGACAGGCCTTTCACCACGGGTAATTTAAACCAAACGTCATTATAGGTAGCGTCTTTTCATGGGTTCAAATCCCAGCACCAGCATTTTTGGTTTTTTACTTATTTTTTCAATTCACATTACCAACATTATAGGTTTCGTGCATATTGAGTTTATTCACTATTCTTAAAGAAATCTTGGTCGTCCATTTAGTGATTATCAACGGCCAAGACACTACTATTAGTGATCCTCGTGAAACCTAAATCTTAGACGAACTACAGCTTCTACCTCCAAACATCATCTTTCAGTTACGATACTCTAATTCTCCACAAAACCATATTTCAGAACACATTTCAGAACTCGAGTTAGGAATGTTAGTTGTTGGTGTTCTTTTTTAATTATTGTCGTTCTTTTTTATTATTGTTGTTCTCGTTGTTATTATTGTTATCATTGTTATTATAGTTGTTGTTGTTGATGTTGTTGATGTTGTTGTTCTTGTTGGTATTATTGTTATTATTATTGTTGTTGTTCTTCTTCTTCTTCTTCTTTTTCTTCTTGTTCTTGTTCTTGTTCTTGTTCTTGTTCTTGTTCTTGTTCTTGTTCTTGTTCTTGTTCTTGTTCTTGTTCTTGTTCTTGTTCTTGTTCTTGTTCTTGTTCTTGTTCTTGTTCTTGTTCTTGTTCTTGTTCTTGTTCTTGTTCTTATTGTTGTTCTTGATGTTCTTACTGTTGTTGTTGTTCTTATTGTCGTTCTTGATGTTCTTACTGTTGTTGTTGTTCTTATTGTTGTTCTTGATGTTCTTACTGTTGTTTTTGTTCTTATTGTTGTTCTTGATGTTCTTGCTGTTGTTCTTGTTCTAATGCTGCAATTTTTTATTTTATTTTATTAAAAGACATACAACAACGGTCTTTTTAAAATAACCGTCATTATAGGTAGTTCTAATGCTATATTTTATTTTATTTTAGTAAAAGACATAAAACAACGGGTTTTAAAGTAACCGTAATTATAGGTAGCGCGTTTTCCATTTTATTACAACGACGCCTTCGCCCGCGTCATTATATGTCATTTCCAACCGTTGTTAAATGGGTTTTTTGTAGTAGTGATAGATATTGATTCTAGCTTGTGAACTCTTGGATGATGAAAAACATACTTTCTATGGTTTATTCTTTGTGTTGGTTCATGATTGAGAAATGTGTTCTTACTCTTTACCTAGGTTTTTCATCCATCAATGCACATTGGCTAGAGATAGTTATGAGTGTTGATGTTCATAAATATTGAACTTGAATGTTGTCATTTTGATAGTTTGAGTGAGAGATCATCAAAGGATCAAAATGGTAAAACTCACAATATGTCACTATTACAAAACGCGCAAACAACAACGTCGGGCTTACAACGGATTGCCTATTCACCTTTGTAATAGATTCGCGCTTTTTTTTAATATCGTTAAAAGGCTTTTAATGACGGTTAATATTCAAACCGTGGTGAAATATGAGCCTTTTCACCACAGGTATGTTTTCAACCATCATTATAGGTAGAGCATGGTCATGGGTTCAAGTCCCAGAACCAACATTTATGGTTTTCTTACATATATTTTCAAAATACCCACAACCTTTTACCATAGGTATATTTTCAACCGTCATTATAGGTAGCGCATGGTCATAGGTTCAAGTCCCAGCACAAACATTTCTGGTTTTTTTACATATATTTTCAAAATACCCACAACCTTTCACCACTGGTATGTTTTCAACCATCATTATAGCCAATAATTTAATTTTAGGTATGGCATTTCAAAAAATCGGTTTTAGGGAAAATCGTCTTCTTTTTAAGATCTGTTTCGTACATCTGAAGTAGAAAAATCATGCAGTCATTACTCCCATACTCTAGAAAATGATGACAGGCCTTTCACCACGGGTAATTTAAACAAAACGTCATTATAGGTAGCGTCTTTTCATGGGTTCAAGTCCCAGCACCTGCATTTTTGGTTTTTTACTTATTTTTTCAATTCACATTACCAACATTATAGGTTTCGTGCATATTGAGTTTATTCACTATTCTTAAAGAAATCTTGGTCGTCCATTTAGTGATTATCAACGGCCAAGACACTACTATTAGTGATCCTCGTGAAACCTAAATCTTAGACGAACTACATCTTCTACCTCCAAACATCATCTTTCAGTTACGATACTCTAATTCTCCACAAAACTATATTTCAGAACACATTTCAGAACTCGAGTTAGGAATGTTAGTTGTTGGTGTTCTTTTTTAATTATTGTCGTTCTTTTTTATTATTGTTGTTCTCGTTGTTATTATTGTTATCATTGTTATTATAGTTGTTGTTGTTGATGTTGTTGATGTTGTTGTTCTTGTTGGTATTATTGTTATTATTATTGTTGTTGTTCTTCTTCTTCTTCTTCTTTTTCTTCTTGTTCTTGTTCTTGTTCTTGTTCTTGTTCTTGTTCTTGTTCTTGTTCTTGTTCTTGTTCTTGTTCTTGTTCTTGTTCTTGTTCTTGTTCTTGTTCTTGTTCTTGTTCTTGTTCTTATTGTTGTTCTTGATGTTCTTACTGTTGTTGTTGTTCTTATTGTCGTTCTTGATGTTCTTACTGTTGTTGTTGTTCTTATTGTTGTTCTTGATGTTCTTACTGTTGTTTTTGTTCTTATTGTTGTTCTTGATGTTCTTGCTGTTGTTCTTGTTCTAATGCTGCAATTTTTTATTTTATTTTATTAAAAGACATACAACAACGGTCTTTTTAAAATAACCGTCATTATAGGTAGTTCTAATGCTATATTTTATTTTATTTTAGTAAAAGACATACAACAACGGGTTTTAAAGTAACCGTAATTATAGGTAGCGCGTTTTCCATTTTATTACAACGACGCCTTCGCCCGCGTCATTATATGTCATTTCCAACCGTTGTTAAATGGGTTTTTTGTAGTAGTGATAGGTATTGATTCTAGCTTGTGAACTCTTGGATGATGAAAAACTTACTTTCTATGGTTTATTCTTTGTGTTGGTTCATGATTGAGAAATGTGTTCTTACTCTTTACCTAGGTTTTTCATCCATCAATGCACATTGGCTAGAGATAGTTATGAGTGTTGATGTTCATAAATATTGAACTTGAATGTTGTCATTTTGATAGTTTGAGTGAGAGATCATCAAAGGATCAAAATGGTAAAACTCACAATATGTCACTACTACAAAACGCGCAAACAACAACGTCGGGCTTACAACGGATTGCCTATTCACCTTTGTAATAGATTCGCGCTTTTTTTTAATATCGTTAAAAGGCTTTTAATGACGGTTAATATTCAAACCGTGGTGAAATATGAGGCTTTTCACCACAGGTATGTTTTCAACCATCATTATAGGTAGAGCATGGTCATGGGTTCAAGTCCCAGCACCAACATTTATGGTTTTCTTACATATATTTTCAAAATACCCACAACCTTTTACCATAGGTATATTTTCAACCGTCATTATAGGTAGCGCATGGTCATGGGTTCAAGTCCCAGCCCCAACATTTATGGTTTTTTTACATATATTTTCAAAATACCCACAACCTTTCACCACTGGTATGTTTTCAACCATCATTATAGCCAATAATTTAATTTTAGGTATGGCATTTCAAAAAATCGGTTTTAGGGAAAATCGTCTTCTTTTTAAGATCTGTTTCGTACATCTGAAGTAGAAAAATCATGCAGTCATTACTCCCATACTCTAGAAAATGATGACAGGCCTTTCACCACGGGTAATTTAAACCAAACGTCATTATAGGTAGCGTCTTTTCATGGGTTCAAGTCCCAGCACCAGCATTTTTGGTTTTTTACTTATTTTTTCAATTCACATTACCAACATTATAGGTTTCGTGCATATTGAGTTTATTCACTATTCTTAAAGAAATCTTGGTCGGCCATTTAGTGATTATCAACGGCCAAGACACTACTATTAGTGATCCTCGTGAAACCTAAATCTTAGACGAACTACATCTTCTACCTCCAAACATCATCTTTCAGTTACGATACTCTAATTTTCAACAAAACCATATTTCAGAACAAATTTCAGAACTTGAGTTAGGAATGCTAGTTGTTGGTGTTCTTTTTTAATTATTGTCGTTCTTTTTTATTATTGTTGTTCTCGTTGTTATTATTGTTATCATTGTTATTATAGTTGTTGTTGTTGATGTTGTTGATGTTGTTGTTCTTGTTGGTATTATTGTTATTATTATTGTTGTTGTTGTTGTTCTTCTTCTTCTTTTTCTTCTTCTTCTTGTTCTTGTTCTTGTTCTTGTTCTTGTTCTTGTTCTTGTTCTTGTTCTTGTTCTTGTTCTTGTTCTTCTTCTTGTTCTTCTTCTTGTTCTTGTTCTTGTTCTTGTTCTTGTTCTTATTCTTGTTGTTGTTCTTGTTGTTGTTCTTGTTGTTGTTGTTGTTGTTCTTATTGTTGTTCTTATTGTTGTTCTTGATGTTCTTACTGTTGTTGTTGTTCTTATTGTTGTTCTTGATGTTCTTACTGTTGTTGTTGTTCTTATTGTTGTTCTTGATGTTCTTACTGTTGTTTTTGTTCTTATTGTTGTTCTTGATGTTCTTGCTGTTGTTCTTGTTCTAATGCTGCAATTTTTTATTTTATTTTCTTAAAAGACATACAACAACAATCTTTTTAAAATAACCGTCATTATAGGTAGTTCTAATGTTGTATTTTATTTTATTTTAGTAAAAGACATACAACAACGGGTTTTAAAGTAACCGTAATTATAGGTAGCGCGTTTTCCATTTTATTACAACGACGCCTTCGCCCGCGTCATTATATGTCATTTCCAACCGTTGTTAAATGGGTTTTTTTTAGTAGTGATAGGTATTGATTCTAGCTTGTGAACTCTTGGATGATGAATGTATGATGAAAAACTTTCTTTCTATGGTTTATTCTTTGTGTTGGTTCATGATTGAGAAATGTGTTCTTACTCTTTACCTATGTTTTTCATTCATCAATGCACATTTGCTAGAGATAGTTATGAGTGTTGATGTTCATAAATATTGAACTTGAATGTTGTCATTTTGATAGTTTGAGTGAGAGATCATGAAAGGATCAAAATGGTAAAACTCACAATATGTCACTACAACAAAACGCGCAAACAACAACGTCGGGCTTACAACGGATTGTCTATTCACCGTTGTAATAGGTGCGCACTTTTTTTAAATATCGTTAAAAGGCTTTTAATGACGGTTAATATTCAAACCATGGTGAAATGTAAGGCCTTTCACCACAGGTATGTTTTCAACCGTCATTATAGGTAGCGCATGATCATAGGTTCAAGTCCCAGCACCAACATTTATGGTTTTCTTACATATTTTTTTAAAATACCCACAACCTTTCACCACAGGTATGTTTTCAACCGTCATTATAGGTAGCGCATGGTCATGGGTTCAAGTCCCAGCACAAACATTTCTGGTTTTTTTACATATATTTTCAAAATACCCACAACCTTTCACCACTGGTATGTTTTCAACCATCATTATAGCCAATAATTTACTTTTAGGTATGGCATTTCAAAAAATCGGTTTTAGGGAAAATCGTCTTCTTTTTAAGATCTGTTTCGTACATCTGAAGCAGAAAAATCATGCAGTCATTACTCCCATACTCTAGAAAATGATGACAGGCCTTTCACCACGGGTAATTTAAACCAAACGTCATTATAGGTAGCGTCTTTTCATGGGTTCGAGTCCCAGCACCAGCATTTTTGGTTTTTTACTTATTTTTTCAATTCACATTACCAACATTATAGGTTTCGTGCATATTGAGTTTATTCACTATTCTTGGTCGTCCATTTAGTGATTATCAACGGCCAAGACACTACTATTAGTGATCCTCGTGAAACCTAAATCTTAGACGAACTACATATTCTACCTCCAAACATCATCTTTCAGTTACGATACTCTAATTCTCCACAAAACCATATTTCAGAACAAATTTCAGAACTCGAGTTAGGAATGTTAGTTGTTGGTGTTCTTTTTTAATTATTGTCGTTCTTTTTTATTATTGTTGTTCTCGTTGTTATTATTGTTATCATTGTTATTATAGTTGTTGTTGTTGATGTTGTTGATGTTGTTGTTCTTGTTGGTATTATTGTTATTATTATTGTTGTTCTTCTTCTTCTTCTTCTTCTTTTTCTTCTTGTTCTTGTTCTTGTTCTTGTTCTTGTTCTTGTTCTTGTTCTTGTTCTTGTTCTTGTTCTTGTTCTTGTTCTTGTTCTTGTTCTTGTTCTTGTTCTTGTTCTTGTTCTTGTTCTTGTTCTTGTTCTTGTTCTTCTTCTTGTTCTTGTTGTTGTTGTTGTTCTTGTTGTTGTTGTTGTTCTTATTGTTGTTCTTGATGTTCTTACTGTTGTTGTTGTTCTTATTGTTGTTCTTGATGTTCTTACTGTTGTCGTTGTTCTTATTGTTGTTCTTGATGTTCTTACTGTTGTTTTTGTTCTTATTGTTGTTCTTGATGTTCTTGCTGTTGTTGTTGTTCTAATACTGCAATTTTTTATTTTATTTTATTAAAAGACATACAACAACGGTCTTTTTAAAATAACCGTCATTATAGGTAGTTCTAATGCTATATTTTATTTTATTTTAGTAAAAGACATACAACAACGGGTTTTAAAGTAACCGTAATTATAGGTAGCGCGTTTTCCATTTTATTACAACGACGCCTTCGCCCGCGTCATTATATGTCATTTCCAACCGTTGTTAAATGGGTTTTTTGTAGTAGTGATAGGTATTGATTCTAGCTTGTGAACTCTTGGATGATGAAAAACTTACTTTCTATGGTTTATTCTTTGTGTTGGTTCATGATTGAGAAATGTGTTCTTACTCTTTACCTAGGTTTTTCATCCATCAATGCACATTGGCTAGAGATAGTTATGAGTGTTGATGTTCATAAATATTGAACTTGAATGTTGTCATTTTGATAGTTTGAGTGAGAGATCATCAAAGGATCAAAATGGTAAAACTCACAATATGTCACTACTACAAAACGCGCAAACAACAACGTCGGGCTTACAACGGATTGCCTATTCACCTTTGTAATAGATTCGCGCTTTTTTTTAATATCGTTAAAAGGCTTTTAATGACGGTTAATATTCAAACCGTGGTGAAATATGAGGCTTTTCACCACAGGTATGTTTTCAACCATCATTATATGTAGAGCATGGTTATGGGTTCAAGTCCCAGCACCAACATTTATGGTTTTCTTACATATATTTTCAAAATACCCACAACCTTTTACCATAAGTATATTTTCAACCGTCATTATAGGTAGCGCATGGTCATAGGTTCAAGTCCCAGCACAAACATTTCTGGTTTTTTTACATATATTTTCAAAATACCCACAACCTTTCACCACTGGTATGTTTTCAACCATCATTATAGCCAATAATTTACTTTTAGGTATGGCATTTCAAAAAATCGGTTTTAGGGAAAATCGTCTTCTTTTTAAGATCTGTTTCGTACATCTGAAGCAGAAAAATCATGCAGTCATTACTCCCATACTCTGGAAAATGATGACAGGCCTTTCACCACGGGTAATTTAAACCAAACGTCATTATAGGTAGCGTCTTTTCATGGGTTCAAATCCCAGCACCAGCATTTTTGGTTTTTTACTTATTTTTTCAATTCACATTACCAACATTATAGGTTTCGTGCATATTGAGTTTATTCACTATTCTTAAAGAAATCTTGGTCGTTCATTTAGTGATTATCAACGGCCAAGACACTACTATTAGTGATCCTCGTGAAACCTAAATCTTAGACGAACTACATCTTCTACCTCCAAACATCATCTTTCAGTTACGATACTCTAATTCTCCAAAACCATATTTCAGAACACATTTCAGAACTCGAGTTAGGAATGTTAGTCGTTGGTGTTCTTTTTTAATTATTGTCGTTCTTTTTTATTATTGTTGTTCTCGTTGTTATTATTGTTATCATTGTTATTATAGTTGTTGTTGTTGATGTTGTTGATGTTGTTGTTCTTGTTGGTATTATTGTTATTATTATTGTTGTTCTTCTTCTTCTTCTTCTTCTTTTTCTTCTTGTTCTTGTTCTTGTTCTTGTTCTTGTTCTTGTTCTTGTTCTTGTTCTTGTTCTTGTTCTTGTTCTTGTTCTTGTTCTTGTTCTTGTTCTTGTTCTTGTTCTTGTTCTTGTTCTTGTTCTTGTTCTTGTTCTTGTTCTTGTTCTTGTTCTTGTTCTTGTTCTTGTTCTTATTGTTGTTCTTGATGTTCTTACTGTTGTTGTTGTTCTTATTGTCGTTCTTGATGTTCTTACTGTTGTTGTTGTTCTTATTGTTGTTCTTGATGTTCTTACTGTTGTTTTTGTTCTTATTGTTGTTCTTGATGTTCTTGCTGTTGTTCTTGTTCTAATGCTGCAATTTTTTATTTTATTTTATTAAAAGACATTCAACAACGGTCTTTTTAAAATAACCGTCATTATAGGTAGTTCTAATGCTGTATTTTATTTTATTTTAGTAAAAGACATACAACAACGGGTTTTAAAGTAACCGTAATTATAGGTAGCTCGTTTTCCATTTTATTACAACGACGCCTTCGCCCGCGTCATTATATGTCATTTCCAACCGTTGTTAAATGGGTTTTTTGTAGTAGTGATAGGTATTGATTCTAGCTTGTGAACTCTTGGATGATGAATGTATGATGAAAAACTTACTTTCTATGGTTTATTCTTTGTGTTGGTTCATGATTGAGAAATGTGTTCTTACTCTTTACCTAGGTTTTTCATCCATCAATGCACATTGGCTAGAGATAGTTATGAGTGTTGATGTTCATAAATATTGAACTTGAATGTTGTCATTTTGATAGTTTGAGTGAGAGATCATCAAAGGATCAAAATGGTAAAACTCACAATATGTCACTACTACAAAACGCGCAAACAACAACGTCGGGCTTACAACGGATTGCCTATTCACCTTTGTAATAGATTCGCACTTTTTTTTAATATCGTTAAAAGGCTTTTAATGACGGTTAATATTCAAACCGTGGTGAAATATGAGGCTTTTCACCACAGGTATGTTTTCAACCATCATTATAGGTAGAGCATGGTCATGGGTTCAAGTCCCAGCACCAACATTTATGGTTTTCTTACATATATTTTCAAAATACCCACAACCTTTTACCATAGGTATATTTTCAACCGTCATTATAGGTAGCGCATGGTCATAGGTTCAAGTCCCAGCACAAACATTTCTGGTTTTTTTACATATATTTTCAAAATACCCACAACCTTTCACCACTGGTATGTTTTCAACCATCATTATAGCCAATAATTTAATTTTAGGTATGGCATTTCAAAAAATCGGTTTTAGGGAAAATCGTCTTCTTTTTAAGATCTGTTTCGTACATCTGAAGTAGAAAAATCATGCAGTCATTACTCCCATACTCTAGAAAATGATGACAGGCCTTTCACCATGGGTAATTTAAACCAAACGTCATTATAGGTAGCGTCTTTTCATGGGTTCAAGTCCCAGCACCAGCATTTTTGGTTTTTTACTTATTTTTTCAATTCACATTACCAACATTATAGGTTTCGTGCATATTGAGTTTATTCACTATTCTTAAAGAAATCTTGGTCGTCCATTTAGTGATTATCAACGGCCAAGACACTACTATTAGTGATCCTCGTGAAACCTAAATCTTAGACGAACTACATCTTCTACCTCCAAACATCATCTTTCAGTTACGATACTCTAATTTTCAACAAAACCATATTTCAGAACAAATTTCAGAACTTGAGTTAGGAATGCTAGTTGTTGGTGTTCTTTTTTAATTATTGTCGTTCTTTTTTATTATTGTTGTTCTCGTTGTTATTATTGTTATCATTGTTATTATAGTTGTTGTTGTTGATGTTGTTGATGTTGTTGTTCTTGTTGGTATTATTGTTATTATTATTGTTGTTGTTGTTGTTCTTCTTCTTCTTTTTCTTCTTCTTCTTGTTCTTGTTCTAGTTCTTGTTCTTGTTCTTGTTCTTGTTCTTGTTCTTGTTCTTCTTCTTGTTCTTCTTCTTGTTCTTGTTCTTGTTCTTGTTCTTGTTCTTATTCTTGTTGTTGTTCTTGTTGTTGTTCTTGTTGTTGTTGTTGTTGTTCTTATTGTTGTTCTTATTGTTGTTCTTGATGTTCTTACTGTTGTTGTTGTTCTTATTGTTGTTCTTGATGTTCTTACTGTTGTTGTTGTTCTTATTGTTGTTCTTGATGTTCTTACTGTTGTTTTTGTTCTTATTGTTGTTCTTGATGTTCTTGCTGTTGTTCTTGTTCTAACGCTGCAATTTTTTATTTTATTTTATTAAAAGACATACAACAACAATCTTTTTAAAATAACCGTCATTATAGGTAGTTCTAATGCTGTATTTTATTTTATTTTAGTAAAAGACATACAACAACGGGTTTTAAAGTAACCGTAATTATAGGTAGCGCGTTTTCCATTTTATTACAACGACGCCTTCGCCCGCGTCATTATATGTCATTTCCAACCATTGTTAAATGGGTTTTTTGTAGTAGTGATAGGTATTGATTCTAGCTTGTGAACTCTTGGATGATGAATGTATAATGAAAAGCTTACTTTCTATGGTTTATTCCTTGTGTTGGTTCATGATTGAGAAATGTGTTCTTACTCTTTACCTAGGTTTTTCATCCATCAATGCACATTGGCTAGAGATAGTTATGAGTGTTGATGTTCATAAATATTGAACTTGAATGTTGTCATTTTGATAGTTTGAGTGAGAGATCATCAAAGGATCAAAATGGTAAAACTCACAATATGTCACTACTACAAAACGCGCAAACAACAACGCCGGGCTTACAACGGATTGCCTATTCACCTTTGTAATAGATTCGCACTTTTTTTTAATATCGTTAAAAGGCTTTTAATGACGGTTAATATTCAAACCGTGGTGAAATATGAGGCTTTTCACCACAGGTATGTTTTCAACCATCATTATAGGTAGAGCATGGTCATGGGTTCAAGTCCCAGCACCAACATTTATGGTTTTCTTACATATATTTTCAAAATACCCACAACCTTTTACCATAGGTATATTTTCAACCGTCATTATAGGTAGCGCATGGTCATAGGTTCAAGTCCCAGCACAAACATTTCTGGTTTTTTTACATATATTTTCAAAATACCCACAACCTTTCACCACTGGTATGTTTTCAACCATCATTATAGCCAATAATTTAATTTTAGGTATGGCATTTCAAAAAATCGGTTTTAGGGAAAATCGTCTTCTTTTTAAGATCTGTTTCGTACATCTGAAGTAGAAAAATCATGCAGTCATTACTCCCATACTCTAGAAAATGATGACAGGCCTTTCACCATGGGTAATTTAAACCAAACGTCATTATAGGTAGCGTCTTTTCATGGGTTCAAGTCCCAGCACCAGCATTTTTGGTTTTTTACTTATTTTTTCAATTCACATTACCAACATTATAGGTTTCGTGCATATTGAGTTTATTCACTATTCTTAAAGAAATCTTGGTCGTCCATTTAGTGATTATCAACGGCCAAGACACTACTATTAGTGATCCTCGTGAAACCTAAATCTTAGACGAACTACATCTTCTACCTCCAAACATCATCTTTCAGTTACGATACTCTAATTTTCAACAAAACCATATTCCAGAACAAATTTCAGAACTTGAGTTAGGAATGCTAGTTGTTGGTGTTCTTTTTTAATTATTGTCGTTCTTTTTTATTATTGTTGTTCTCGTTGTTATTATTGTTATCATTGTTATTATAGTTGTTGTTGTTGATGTTCTTGATGTTGTTGTTCTTGTTGGTATTATTGTTATTATTATTGTTGTTGTTGTTCTTCTTCTTCTTCTTTTTCTTCTTTTTCTTGTTCTTGTTCTAGTTCTTGTTCTTGTTCTTGTTCTTGTTCTTGTTCTTGTTCTTCTTCTTGTTCTTCTTCTTGTTCTTGTTCTTGTTCTTGTTCTTGTTCTTATTCTTGTTGTTGTTCTTGTTGTTGTTCTTGTTGTTGTTGTTGTTGTTCTTATTGTTGTTCTTATTGTTGTTCTTGATGTTCTTACTATTGTTGTTGTTCTTATTGTTGTTCTTGATGTTCTTACTGTTGTTGTTGTTCTTATTGTTGTTCTTGATGTTCTTACTGTTGTTTTTGTTCTTATTGTTGTTCTTGATGTTCTTGCTGTTGTTCTTGTTCTAATGCTGCAATTTTTTATTTTATTTTATTAAAAGACATACAACAACAATCTTTTTAAAATAACCGTCATTATAGGTAGTTCTAATGCTGTATTTTATTTTATTTTAGTAAAAGACATACAACAACGGGTTTTAAAGTAACCGCAATTATAGGTAGCGCGTTTTCCATTTTATTACAACGACGCCTTCGCCCGCGTCATTATATGTCATTTCCAACCATTGTTAAATGGGTTTTTTGTAGTAGTGATAGGTATTGATTCTAGCTTGTGAACTCTTGGATGATGAATGTATAATGAAAAGCTTACTTTCTATGGTTTATTCCTTGTGTTGGTTCATGATTGAGAAATGTGTTCTTACTCTTTACCTAGGTTTTTCATCCATCAATGCACATTGGCTAGAGATAGTTATGAGTGTTGATGTTCATAAATATTGAACTTGACTGTTGTCATTTTGATAGTTTGAGTGAGAGATCATCAAAGGATCAAAATGGTAAAACTCACAATATGTCACTACTACAAAACGCGCAAACAACAACGCCGGGCTTACAACGGATTGCCTATTCACCTTTGTAATAGATTCGCGCTTTTTTTTAATATCGTTAAAAGGCTTTTAATGACGGTTAATATTCAAACCGTGGTGAAATATGAGCCTTTTCACCACAGGTATATTTTCAACCATCATTATAGGTAGCGCATGGTAATGGGTTCAAGTCCTAGCACCAACATTTATGGTTTTCTTACATATCTTTTCAAAATACCCACAACCTTTTACCATAGGTATATTTTCAACCGTCATTATAGGTAGCGCGTGGTCATAGGTTCAAGTCCCAGCACAAACATTTCTGGTTTTTTTACATATATTATCAAAATACCCACAACCTTTCACCACTGGTATGTTTTCAACCATCATTATAGCCAATAATTTACTTTTAGGTATGGCATTTCAAAAAATCGGTTTTAGGGAAAATCGTCTTCTTTTTAAGATCTGTTTCGTACATCTGAAGCAGAAAAATCATGCAGTCATTACTCCCATACTCTGGAAAATGATGACAGGCCTTTCACCACGGGTAATTTAAACCAAACGTCATTATAGGTAGCGTCTTTTCATGGGTTCAAGTCCCAGCACCAGCATTTTTGGTTTTTTACTTATTTTTTCAATTCACATTACCAACATTATAGGTTTCGTGCATATTGAGTTTATTCACTATTCTTAAAGAAATCTTGGTCGTCCATTTAGTGATTATCAACGGCCAAGACACTACTATTAGTGATCCTCGTGAAACCTAAATCTTAGACGAACTACATCTTCTACCTCCAAACATCATCTTTCAGTTACGATACTCTAATTCTCCACAAAACCATATTTCAGAACACATTTCAGAACTCGAGTTAGGAATGTTAGTTGTTGGTGTTCTTTTTTAATTATTGTCGTTCTTTTTTATTATTGTTGTTCTCGTTGTTATTATTGTTATCATTGTTATTATAGTTGTTGTTGTTGATGTTGTTGTTCTTGTTGGTATTATTGTTATTATTATTGTTGTTGTTGTTGTTGTTCTTCTTCTTTTTCTTCTTGTTCTTGTTCTTGTTCTTGTTCTTGTTCTTGTTCTTGTTCTTGTTCTTGTTCTTGTTCTTGTTCTTGTTCTTGTTCTTGTTGTTGTTCTTGTTGTTGTTCTTGTTGTTGTTCTTATTGTCGTTCTTGATGTTCTTACTGTTGTTGTTGTTCTTATTGTCGTTCTTGATGTTCTTACTGTTGTTGTTGTTCTTATTGTTGTTCTTGATGTTCTTACTGTTGTTTTTGTTCTTATTGTTGTTCTTGATGTTCTTGCTGTTGTTCTTGTTCTAATGCTGCAATTTTTTATTTTATTTTATTAAAAGACATACAACAACGGTCTTTTTAAAATAACCGTCATTATAGGTAGTTCTAATGCTGTATTTTATTTTATTTTAGTAAAAGACATACAACAACGGGTTTTAAAGTAACCGTAATTATAGGTAGCGCGTTTTCCATTTTATTACAACGACGCCTTCGCCCGCGTCATTATATGTCATTTCCAACCGTTGTTAAATGGGTTTTTTGTAGTAGTGATAGGTATAGATTCTAGCTTGTGAACTCTTGGATGATGAATGTATGATGAAAAACATTCTTTCTATGGTTTATTCTTTGGGTTGGTTCATGATTGAGAAATGTGTTCTTACTCTTGACCTAGGTTTTTCATCCATCAATGCACATTGGCTAGAGATAGTTATGAGTGTTGATGTTCATAAATATTGAACTTGAATGTTGTCATTTTGATAGTTTGAGTGAGAGATTATCAAAGGATCAAAATGGTAAAACTCACAATATGTCACTACTACAAAACGCGCAAACAACAACGCCAGGCTTACAACGGATTTCCTATTCACCTTTGTAATAGATTCGCGCTTTTTTTTAATATCGTTAAAAGGCTTTTAATGACGGTTAATATTCAAACCGTGGTGAAATATGAGGCTTTTCACCACAGGATTATTTTCAACCATCATTATAGGTAGCGCATGGCATGGGTTCAAGTCCCAGCACCAACATTTATGGTTTTCTTACATATTTTTTGAAAATACCCACAACCTTTTACCATAGGTATATTTTCAACCGTCATTATAGGTAGCGCATGGTCATAGGTTCAAGTCCCAGCACCAACATTTCTGGTTTTTTTACATATATTTTCAAAATACCCACAACCTTTCACCACTGGTATGTTTTCAACCATCATTATAGCCAATAATTTACTTTTAGGTATGGCATTTCAAAAAATCGATTTTAGGGAAAATCGTCTCCTTTTTAAGATCTGTTTCGTACATCTGAAGCAGAAAAATCATGCAGTCATTACTCCCATACTCTAGAAAATGATGACAGGCCTTTCACCACGGGTAATTTAAACCAACCGTCATTATAGGTAGCGTCTTATCATGGGTTCAAGTCCCAGCACCAGCAATTTTGGTTTTTTACTTATTTTTTCAATTCACATTACCAACATTATAGGTTTCGTGCATATTGAGTTCATTCACTATTCTTAAAGAAATCTTGGTCGTCCATTTAGTGATTATCAACGGCCAAGACACTACTATTAGTGATCCTCGTGAAACCTAAATCTTAGACGAACTACATCTTCTACCTCCAAACATCATCTTTCAGTTACGATACTCTAATTCTCCACAAAACCATATTTCAGAACACATTTCAGAACTCGAGTTAGGAATGTTAGTTGTTGGTGTTCTTTTTTAATTATTGTCGTTCTTTTTTATTATTGTTGTTCTCGTTGTTATTATTGTTATCATTGTTATTATAGTTGTTGTTGTTGATGTTGTTGATGTTGTTGCTCTTGTTGGTATTATTGTTATTATTATTGTTCTTCTTCTTCTTCTTCTTCTTCTTTTTCTTCTTGTTCTTGTTCTTGTTCTTGTTCTTGTTCTTGTTCTTGTTCTTGTTCTTGTTCTTGTTCTTGTTCTTGTTCTTGTTCTTGTTCTTTTTCTTGTTCTTATTCTTGTTCTTGTTCTTGTTGTTATTCTTGTTGTTGTTGTTGTTCTTATTGTTGTTCTTGATGTTCTTACTGTTGTTGTTCTTCTTATTGTCGTTCTTGATGTTCTTACTGTTATTGTTGTTCTTATTGTTGTTCTTGATGTTCTTACTGTTGTTTTTGTTCTTATTGTTGTTCTTGATGTTCTTGCTGTTGTTCTTGTTCTAATGCTGCAATTTTTTATTTTATTTTATTAAAAGACATACAACAACGGTCTTTTTAAAATAACCGTCATTATAGGTAGTTCTAATGCTGTATTTTATTTTATTTTAGTAAAAGACATACAACAACGGGTTTTAAAGTAACCGTAATTATAGGTAGCGCGTTTTCCATTTTATTACAACGACGCCTTCGCCCGCGTCATTATATGTCATTTCCAACCGTTGTTAAATGGGTTTTTTGTAGTAGTGATAGGTATAGATTCTAGCTTGTGAACTCTTGGATGATGAATGTATGATGAAAAACATTCTTTCTATGGTTTATTCTTTGGGTTGGTTCATGATTGAGAAATGTGTTCTTACTCTTGACCTAGGTTTTTCATCCATCAATGCACATTGGCTAGAGATAGTTATGAGTGTTGATGTTCATAAATATTGCACTTGAATGTTGTCATTTTGATAGTTTGAGTGAGAGATTATCAAAGGATCAAAATGGTAAAACTCACAATATGTCACTACTACAAAACGCGCAAACAACAACGCCAGGCTTACAACGGATTTCCTATTCACCTTTGTAATAGATTCGCGCTTTTTTTTAATATCGTTAAAAGGCTTTTAATGACGGTTAATATTCAAACCGTGGTGAAATATGAGGCTTTTCACCACAGGATTGTTTTCAACCATCATTATAGGTAGCGCATGGCATGGGTTCAAGTCCCAGCACCAACATTTATGGTTTTCTTACATATTTTTTGAAAATACCCACAACCTTTTACCATAGGTATATTTTCAACCGTCATTATAGGTAGCGCATGGTCATAGGTTCAAGTCCCAGCACCAACATTTCTGGTTTTTTTACATATATTTTCAAAATACCCACAACCTTTCACCACTGGTATGTTTTCAACCATCATTATAGCCAATAATTTACTTTTAGGTATGGCATTTCAAAAAATCGATTTTAGGGAAAATCGTCTCCTTTTTAAGATCTGTTTCGTACATCTGAAGCAGAAAAATCATGCAGTCATTACTCCCATACTCTAGAAAATGATGACAGGCCTTTCACCACGGGTAATTTAAACCAACCGTCATTATAGGTAGCGTCTTATCATGGGTTCAAGTCCCAGCACCAGCAATTTTGGTTTTTTACTTATTTTTTCAATTCACATTACCAACATTATAGGTTTCGTGCATATTGAGTTCATTCACTATTCTTAAAGAAATCTTGGTCGTCCATTTAGTGATTATCAACGGCCAAGACACTACTATTAGTGATCCTCGTGAAACCTAAATCTTAGACGAACTACATCTTCTACCTCCAAACATCATCTTTCAGTTACGATACTCTAATTCTCCACAAAACCATATTTCAGAACACATTTCAGAACTCGAGTTAGGAATGTTAGTTGTTGGTGTTCTTTTTTAATTATTGTCGTTCTTTTTTATTATTGTTGTTCTCGTTGTTATTATTGTTATCATTGTTATTATAGTTGTTGTTGTTGATGTTGTTGATGTTGTTGCTCTTGTTGGTATTAATGTTATTATTATTGTTGTTCTTCTTCTTCTTCTTCTTCTTTTTCTTCTTGTTCTTGTTCTTGTTCTTGTTCTTGTTCTTGTTCTTGTTCTTGTTCTTGTTCTTGTTCTTGTTCTTGTTCTTGTTCTTGTTCTTGTTCTTGATCTTGTTCTTGTTCTTTTTCTTGTTCTTATTCTTGTTCTTGTTCTTGTTGTTATTCTTGTTGTTGTTGTTGTTCTTATTGTTGTTCTTGATGTTCTTACTGTTGTTGTTCTTCTTATTGTCGTTCTTGATGTTCTTACTGTTGTTGTTGTTCTTATTGTTGTTCTTGATGTTCTTACTGTTGTTTTTGTTCTTATTGTTGTTCTTGATGTTCTTGCTGTTGTTCTTGTTCTAATGCTGCAATTTTTTATTTTATTTTATTAAAAGACATACAACAACGGTCTTTTTAAAATAACCGTCATTATAGGTAGTTCTAATGCTGTATTTTATTTTATTTTAGTAAAAGACATACAACAACGGGTTTTAAAGTAACCGTAATTATAGGTAGCGCGTTTTCCATTTTATTACAACGACGCCTTCGCCCGCGTCATTATATGTCATTTCCAACCGTTGTTAAATGGGTTTTTTGTAGTAGTGATAGGTATAGATTCTAGCTTGTGAACTCTTGGATGATGAATGTATGATGAAAAACATTCTTTCTATGGTTTATTCTTTGGGTTGGTTCATGATTGAGAAATGTGTTCTTACTCTTGACCTAGGTTTTTCATCCATCAATGCACATTGGCTAGAGATAGTTATGAGTGTTGATGTTCATAAATATTGAACTTGAATGTTGTCATTTTGATAGTTTGAGTGAGAGATTATCAAAGGATCAAAATGGTAAAACTCACAATATGTCACTACTACAAAACGCGCAAACAACAACGCCAGGCTTACAACGGATTTCCTATTCACCTTTGTAATAGATTCGCGCTTTTTTTTAATATCGTTAAAAGGCTTTTAATGACGGTTAATATTCAAACCGTGGTGAAATATGAGGCTTTTCACCACAGGATTGTTTTCAACCATCATTATAGGTAGCGCATGGCATGGGTTCAAGTCCCAGCACCAACATTTATGGTTTTCTTACATATTTTTTGAAAATACCCACAACCTTTTACCATAGGTATATTTTCAACCGTCATTATAGGTAGCGCATGGTCATAGGTTCAAGTCCCAGCACCAACATTTCTGGTTTTTTTACATATATTTTCAAAATACCCACAACCTTTCACCACTGGTATGTTTTCAACCATCATTATAGCCAATAATTTACTTTTAGGTATGGCATTTCAAAAAATCGATTTTAGGGAAAATCGTCTCCTTTTTAAGATCTGTTTCGTACATCTGAAGCAGAAAAATCATGCAGTCATTACTCCCATACTCTAGAAAATGATGACAGGCCTTTCACCACGGGTAATTTAAACCAACCGTCATTATAGGTAGCGTCTTATCATGGGTTCAAGTCCCAGCACCAGCAATTTTGGTTTTTTACTTATTTTTTCAATTCACATTACCAACATTATAGGTTTCGTGCATATTGAGTTCATTCACTATTCTTAAAGAAATCTTGGTCGTCCATTTAGTGATTATCAACGGCCAAGACACTACTATTAGTGATCCTCGTGAAACCTAAATCTTAGACGAACTACATCTTCTACCTCCAAACATCATCTTTCAGTTACGATACTCTAATTCTCCACAAAACCATATTTCAGAACACATTTCAGAACTCGAGTTAGGAATGTTAGTTGTTGGTGTTCTTTTTTAATTATTGTCGTTCTTTTTTATTATTGTTGTTCTCGTTGTTATTATTGTTATCATTGTTATTATAGTTGTTGTTGTTGATGTTGTTGATGTTGTTGCTCTTGTTGGTATTAATGTTATTATTATTGTTGTTCTTCTTCTTCTTCTTCTTCTTTTTCTTCTTGTTCTTGTTCTTGTTCTTGTTCTTGTTCTTGTTCTTGTTCTTGTTCTTGTTCTTGTTCTTGTTCTTGTTCTTGTTCTTGTTCTTGTTCTTGTTCTTGTTCTTTTTCTTGTTCTTATTCTTGTTCTTGTTCTTGTTGTTATTCTTGTTGTTGTTGTTGTTCTTATTGTTGTTCTTGATGTTCTTACTGTTGTTGTTCTTCTTATTGTCGTTCTTGATGTTCTTACTGTTGTTGTTGTTCTTATTGTTGTTCTTGATGTTCTTACTGTTGTTTTTGTTCTTATTGTTGTTCTTGATGTTCTTGCTGTTGTTCTTGTTCTAATGCTGCAATTTTTTATTTTATTTTATTAAAAGACATACAACAACGGTCTTTTTAAAATAACCGTCATTATAGGTAGTTCTAATGCTGTATTTTATTTTATTTTAGTAAAAGACATACAACAACGGGTTTTAAAGTAACCGTAATTATAGGTAGCGCGTTTTCCATTTTATTACAACGACGCCTTCGCCCGCGTCATTATATGTCATTTCCAACCGTTGTTAAATGGGTTTTTTGTAGTAGTGATAGGTATAGATTCTAGCTTGTGAACTCTTGGATGATGAATGTATGATGAAAAACATTCTTTCTATGGTTTATTCTTTGGGTTAGTTCATGATTGAGAAATGTGTTCTTACTCTTGACCTAGGTTTTTCATCCATCAATGCACATTGGCTAGAGATAGTTATGAGTGTTGATGTTCATAAATATTGAACTTGAATGTTGTCATTTTGATAGTTTGAGTGAGAGATTATCAAAGGATCAAAATGGTAAAACTCACAATATGTCACTACTACAAAACGCGCAAACAACAACGCCAGGCTTACAACGGATTTCCTATTCACCTTTGTAATAGATTCGCGCTTTTTTTTAATATCGTTAAAAGGCTTTTAATGACGGTTAATATTCAAACCGTGGTGAAATATGAGGCTTTTCACCACAGGATTGTTTTCAACCATCATTATAGGTAGCGCATGGCATGGGTTCAAGTCCCAGCACCAACATTTATGGTTTTCTTACATATTTTTTGAAAATACCCACAACCTTTTACCATAGGTATATTTTCAACCGTCATTATAGGTAGCGCATGGTCATAGGTTCAAGTCCCAGCACCAACATTTCTGGTTTTTTTACATATATTTTCAAAATACCCACAACCTTTCACCACTGGTATGTTTTCAACCATCATTATAGCCAATAATTTACTTTTAGGTATGGCATTTCAAAAAATCGATTTTAGGGAAAATCGTCTCCTTTTTAAGATCTGTTTCGTACATCTGAAGCAGAAAAATCATGCAGTCATTACTCCCATACTCTAGAAAATGATGACAGGCCTTTCACCACGGGTAATTTAAACCAACCGTCATTATAGGTAGCGTCTTATCATGGGTTCAAGTCCCAGCACCAGCAATTTTGGTTTTTTACTTATTTTTTCAATTCACATTACCAACATTATAGGTTTCGTGCATATTGAGTTCATTCACTATTCTTAAAGAAATCTTGGTCGTCCATTTAGTGATTATCAACGGCCAAGACACTACTATTAGTGATCCTCGTGAAACCTAAATCTTAGACGAACTACATCTTCTACCTCCAAACATCATCTTTCAGTTACGATACTCTAATTCTCCACAAAACCATATTTCAGAACACATTTCAGAACTCGAGTTAGGAATGTTAGTTGTTGGTGTTCTTTTTTAATTATTGTCGTTCTTTTTTATTATTGTTGTTCTCGTTGTTATTATTGTTATCATTGTTATTATAGTTGTTGTTGTTGATGTTGTTGATGTTGTTGCTCTTGTTGGTATTATTGTTATTATTATTGTTGTTGTTCTTCTTCTTCTTCTTCTTCTTTTTCTTCTTGTTCTTGTTCTTGTTCTTGTTCTTGTTCTTGTTCTTGTTCTTGTTCTTGTTCTTGTTCTTGTTCTTGTTCTTGTTCTTGTTCTTGTTCTTGTTCTTTTTCTTGTTCTTATTCTTGTTCTTGTTCTTGTTGTTATTCTTGTTGTTGTTGTTGTTCTTATTGTTGTTCTTGATGTTCTTACTGTTGTTGTTCTTCTTATTGTCGTTCTTGATGTTCTTACTGTTGTTGTTGTTCTTATTGTTGTTCTTGATGTTCTTACTGTTGTTTTTGTTCTTATTGTTGTTCTTGATGTTCTTGCTGTTGTTCTTGTTCTAATGCTGCAATTTTTTATTTTATTTTATTAAAAGACATACAACAACGGTCTTTTTAAAATAACCGTCATTATAGGTAGTTCTAATGCTGTATTTTATTTTATTTTAGTAAAAGACATACAACAACGGGTTTTAAAGTAACCGTAATTATAGGTAGCGCGTTTTCCATTTTATTACAACGACGCCTTCGCCCGCGTCATTATATGTCATTTCCAACCGTTGTTAAATGGGTTTTTTGTAGTAGTGATAGGTATAGATTCTAGCTTGTGAACTCTTGGATGATGAATGTATGATGAAAAACATTCTTTCTATGGTTTATTCTTTGGGTTGGTTCATGATTGAGAAATGTGTTCTTACTCTTGACCTAGGTTTTTCATCCATCAATGCACATTGGCTAGAGATAGTTATGAGTGTTGATGTTCATAAATATTGAACTTGAATGTTGTCATTTTGATAGTTTGAGTGAGAGATTATCAAAGGATCAAAATGGTAAAACTCACAATATGTCACTACTACAAAACGCGCAAACAACAACGCCAGGCTTACAACGGATTTCCTATTCACCTTTGTAATAGATTCGCGCTTTTTTTTAATATCGTTAAAAGGCTTTTAATGACGGTTAATATTCAAACCGTGGTGAAATATGAGGCTTTTCACCACAGGATTGTTTTCAACCATCATTATAGGTAGCGCATGGCATGGGTTCAAGTCCCAGCACCAACATTTATGGTTTTCTTACATATTTTTTGAAAATACCCACAACCTTTTACCATAGGTATATTTTCAACCGTCATTATAGGTAGCGCATGGTCATAGGTTCAAGTCCCAGCACCAACATTTCTGGTTTTTTTACATATATTTTCAAAATACCCACAACCTTTCACCACTGGTATGTTTTCAACCATCATTATAGCCAATAATTTACTTTTAGGTATGGCATTTCAAAAAATCGATTTTAGGGAAAATCGTCTCCTTTTTAAGATCTGTTTCGTACATCTGAAGCAAAAAAATCATGCAGTCATTACTCCCATACTCTAGAAAATGATGACAGGCCTTTCACCACGGGTAATTTAAACCAACCGTCATTATAGGTAGCGTCTTATCATGGGTTCAAGTCCCAGCACCAGCAATTTTGGTTTTTTACTTATTTTTTCAATTCACATTACCAACATTATAGGTTTCGTGCATATTGAGTTCATTCACTATTCTTAAAGAAATCTTGGTCGTCCATTTAGTGATTATCAACGGCCAAGACACTACTATTAGTGATCCTCGTGAAACCTAAATCTTAGACGAACTACATCTTCTACCTCCAAACATCATCTTTCAGTTACGATACTCTAATTCTCCACAAAACCATATTTCAGAACACATTTCAGAACTCGAGTTAGGAATGTTAGTTGTTGGTGTTCTTTTTTAATTATTGTCGTTCTTTTTTATTATTGTTGTTCTCGTTGTTATTATTGTTATCATTGTTATTATAGTTGTTGTTGTTGATGTTGTTGATGTTGTTGCTCTTGTTGGTATTATTGTTATTATTATTGTTGTTCTTCTTCTTCTTCTTCTTCTTTTTCTTCTTGTTCTTGTTCTTGTTCTTGTTCTTGTTCTTGTTCTTGTTCTTGTTCTTGTTCTTGTTCTTGTTCTTGTTCTTTTTCTTGTTCTTATTCTTGTTCTTGTTCTTGTTGTTATTCTTGTTGTTGTTGTTGTTGTTCTTATTGTTGTTCTTGATGTTCTTACTGTTGTTGTTCTTCTTATTGTTGTTCTTGATGTTCTTACTGTTGTTGTTGTTCTTATTGTTGTTCTTGATGTTCTTACTGTTGTTTTTGTTCTTATTGTTGTTCTTGAATTTCTTGCTGTTGTTCTTGTTCTAATGCTGCAATTTTTTATTTTATTTTATTAAAAGACATACAACAACGGTCTTTTTAAAATAATCGTCATTATAGGTAGTTCTAATGCTGTATTTTATTTTATTTTAGTAAAAGACATACAACAACGAGTTTTAAAGTAACCGTAATTATAGGTAGCGCATTTTCCATTTTATTACAACGACGCCTTCGCCCGCGTCATTATATGTCATTTCCAACCGTTGTTAAATGGGTTTTTTGTAGTAGTGATAGGTATAGATTCTAGCTTGTGAACTCTTGGATGATGAATGTATGATGAAAAACTTTCTTTCTATGGTTTATTCTTTGTGTTGGTTCATGATTGAGAAATGTGTTCTTACTCTTTACCTAGGTTTTTCATCCATCAATGCACATTGGCTAGAGATAGTTATGAGTGTTGATGTTCATAAATATTGAACTTGAATGTTGTCATTTTGATAGATTGTGTGAGAGATCATCAAAGGATCAAAATGGTAAAACTCACAATATGTCACTACTACAAAACGCGCAAACAACAACGCCAGGCATACAACGGATTGCCTATTCACCTTTGTAATAGATTCGCGCTTTTTTTTAATATCGTTAAAAGGCTTTTAATGACGGTTATTATTCAAAGCGTGGTGAAATATGAGGCTTTTCATCACAGGTATGTTTTCAACCATCATTATAGGTAGCGCATGGTCATGGGTTCAAGTCCCAGCACCAACATTTATGGTTTTCTTACATATTTTTTGAAAATACCCACAACCTTTTACCATAGGTATATTTTCAACCATCATTATAGGTAGCGCATGGTCATAGGTTCAAGTCCCAGCACCAACATTTCTGGTTTTTTTACATATATTTTCAAAATACCCACAACCTTTCACCACTGGTATGTTTTCAACCATCATTATAGCCAATAATTTACTTTTAGGTATGGCATTTCAAAAAATCGGTTTTAGGGAAAATCGTCTCCTTTTTAAGATCTGTTTCGTACATCTGAAGTAGAAAAATCATGCAGTCATTACTCCCATACTCTAGAAAATGATGACAGGCCTTTCCCCATGGGTAATTTAAACCAACCGTCATTATAGGTAGCGTCTTTTCATGGGTTCAAGTCCCAGCACCAGCATTTTTGGTTTTTTACTTATTTTTTCAATTCACATTACCAACATTATAGGTTTCGTGCATATTGAGTTCATTCACTATTCTTAAAGAAATCTTGGTCGTCCATTTAGTGATTATCAACGGCCAAGACACTACTATTAGGGATCCTCGTGAAACCTAAATCTTAGACGAACTACATCTTCTACCTCCAAATATCATCTTTCAGTTACGATACTCTATTTCTCCACAAAACCATATTTCAGAACTCGAGTTAGGAATGTTAGTTGTTGGTGTTCTTTTTTAATTATTGTTGTTCTTTTTTATTATTGTACTCCTTGTTGTTATTATTGTTATCATTGGTATTATTGTTGTTGTTGTTGATGTCGTTGATGTTGTTGTTCTTATTGGTATTATTGTTATTATTATTGTTGTTGTTGTTGTTGTTGTTGTTGTTGTTCTTCTTCTTCTTCTTCTTCTTCTTCTTCTTCTTCTTGTTCTTGTTCTTGTTGTTGTTCTTGTTGTTGTTGTTGTTCTTATTGTTGTTCTTGATGTTCTTACTGTTGTTGTTGTTCTTATTGTTGTTCTTAATGTTCTTACTGTTGTTTTTGTTCTTATTGTAGTTCTTGATGTTCTTATTGTTGTTTTTGTTCTTATTGTTGTTCTCGATGTTCTTGTTGTCGTTCTTGTTCTAATGCTGCAATTTTTTTATTTTATTTTATTAAAAGACATACAACAACGGTCTTTTTATAATAACAGTCATTATAGGTAGTTCTAATGCTGTATTTTTTTTATTTTATTAAAAGACATACAACAACGGGCATTTAAAATAATCGTCATTATTGGTAGCGCGTTTTCCATTTTATTACAACGGTTACTGGGCCGTCATTGTACGTACCGCGTATACAACTACACTCTACATAACAACGCCTTCGCCCGCGTCATTATATGTCATTTCCAACCGTTGTTAAATGGGTTTTTTGTAGTAGTGATAGGTATAGATTCTAGCTTGTGAACTCTTGGATGATAAATGTATGTCGAAAAACTTTCTTTCTATGGTTTATTCTTTGTGTTGGTTCATGATTGAGAAATGTGTTCTTACTCTTTACCTAGGTTTTTCATCCATCAATGCACATTGGCTAGAGATAGTTATGAGTGTTGATGTTCATAAATATTGAACTTGGATGTTGTCATTTTGATAGTTTGAGTGAGAGATCATCAAAGGATCAAAATGGTAAAACTCACAATATATCACTACTACAAAACGCGCAAACAACAACTCCAGGCTTACAACGGATTGCCTATTCACCTTTGTAATAGATTCGCGCTTTTTTTTAATATCGTTAAAAGGCTTTTAATGACAGTTAATATTCAAACCGTGGTGAAATATGAGGCTTTTCACCAGAGGTATGTTTTCAACCATCATTATAGGTAGCGCATGGTCATGGGTTCAAGTTCCAGCACCAACATTTAGGGTTTTCTTACATATTTTTTGAAAATACCCACAACCTTTTACCATAGGTATATTTTCAACTGTCATTATAGGTAGCGCATGGTCATAGGTTCAAGTCCCAGCACCAACATTTCTGGTTTTTTTACATATATTTTCAAAACACCCACAACCTTTCACCACTGGTATGCTTTCAACCATCATTATAGCCAATAATTTACTTTTACGTATGGCATTTTAAAAAATCGGTTTTAGGGAAAATCGTCTCCTTTTTAAGATCTGTTTCGTACATCTGAAGCAGAAAAATCATGCAGTCATTACTCCCATACTCTAGAAAATGATGACAGGCCTTTCACCACGGGTAATTTAAACCAACCGTCATTATAGGTAGCGTCTTTTCATGGGTTCAAGTCCCAGCACCAGCATTTTTGGTTTTTTACTTATTTTTTCAATTCACATTACCAACATTATAGGTTTCGTGCATATTGAGTTCATTCACTATTCTTAAAGAAATCTTGGTCGTCCATTTAGTGATTATCAACGGCCAAGACACTACTATTAGGGATCCTCGTGAAACCTAAATCTTAGACGAACTACATCTTCTACCTCCAAATATCATCTTTCAGTTACGATACTCTATTTCTCCACAAAACCATATTTCAGAACTCGAGTTAGGAATGTTAGTTGTTGGTGTTCTTTTTTAATTATTGTTGTTCTTTTTTATTATTGTACTCCTTGTTGTTATTATTGTTATCATTGGTATTATTGTTGTTGTTGTTGATGTCGTTGATGTTGTTGTTCTTATTGGTATTATTGTTATTATTATTGTTGTTGTTGTTGTTGTTGTTGTTGTTCTTCTTCTTCTTCTTCTTCTTCTTCTTCTTCTTCTTCTTCTTGTTCTTGTTGTTGTTCTTGTTGTTGTTGTTGTTCTTATTGTTGTTCTTGATGTTCTTACTGTTGTTGTTGTTCTTATTGTTGTTCTTAATGTTCTTACTGTTGTTTTTGTTCTTATTGTAGTTCTTGATGTTCTTATTGTTGTTTTTGTTCTTATTGTTGTTCTCGATGTTCTTGTTGTCGTTCTTGTTCTAATGCTGCAATTTTTTTTTTTATTTTATTAAAAGACATACAACAACGGTCTTTTTATAATAACAGTCATTATAGGTAGTTCTAATGCTGTATTTTTTTTATTTTATTAAAAGACATACAACAACGAGCATTTAAAATAATCATCATTATTGGTAGCGCGTTTTCCATTTTATTACAACGGTTACTGGGCCGTCATTGTACGTACCGCGTATACAACTACACTCTACATAACAACGCCTTCGCCCGCGTCATTATATGTCATTTCCAACCGTTGTTAAATGGGTTTTTTGTAGTAGTGATAGGTATAGATTCTAGCTTGTAAACTCTTGGATGATGAATGTATGTCGAAAAACTTTCTTTCTATGGTTTATTCTTTGTGTTGGTTCATGATTGAGAAATGTGTTCTTACTCTTTACCTAGGTTTTTCATCCATCAATGCACATTGGCTAGAGATAGTTATGAGTGTTGATGTTCATAAATATTGAACTTGAATGTTGTCATTTTGATAGTTTGAGTGAGAGATCATCAAAGGATCAAAATGGTAAAACTCACAATATATCACTACTACAAAACGCGCAAACAACAACGCCAGGCTTACAACGGATTGCCTATTCACCTTTGTAATAGATTCGCGCTTTTTTTTAATATCCTTAAAAGGCTTTTAATGATGGTTAATATTCAAACCGTGGTGAAATATGAGGCTTTTCACCACAGGTATGTTTTCAACCATCATTATAGGTAGCGCATGGTCATGGGTTCAAGTCCCAGCACCAACATTTAGGGTTTTCTTACATATTTTTTGAAAATACCCACAACCTTTTACCATAGGTATATTTTCAACCGTCATTATAGGTAGCGCATGGTCATAGGTTCAAGTCCCAGCACCAACATTTCTGGTTTTTTTACATATATTTTCAAAACACCCACAACCTTTCACCACTGGTATGCTTTCAACCATCATTATAGCCAATAATTTACTTTTACGTATGGCATTTTAAAAAATCGGTTTTAGGGAAAATTGGCTCCTTTTTAAGATCTGTTTCGTACATCTGAAGCAGAAAAATCATGCAGTCATTACTCCCATACTCTAGAAAATGATGACAGGCCTTTCACCACGGGTAATTTAAACCAACCGTCATTATAGGTAGCGTCTTTTCATGGGTTCAAGTCCCAGCACCAGCATTTTTGGTTTTTTACTTATTTTTTCAATTCACATTACCAACATTATAGGTTTCGTGCATATTGAGTTCATTCATTATTCTTAAAGAAATCTTGGTCGTCCATTTAGTGATTATCAACGGCCAAGACACTACTATTAGTGATCCTCGTGAAACCTAAATCTTAGACGAACTACATCTTCTACCTCCAAACATCTTCTTTCAGTTACGATACTCTAATTCTCCACAAAACCATATTTCAGAACACATTTCAGAACTCGAGTTAGGAATGTTAGTTGTTGGTGTTCTTTTTTAATTATTGTCGTTCTTTTTTATTATTGTTGTTCTCGTTGTTATTATTGTTATCATTGTTATTATAGTTGTAGTTGTTGATGTTGTTGATGTTGTTGTTCTTGTTGGTATTATTGTTATTATTATTGTTGTTCTTCTTCTTCTTCTTCTTCTTTTTCTTCTGGTTCTTGTTCTTGTTCTTGTTCTTGTTCTTGTTCTTGTTCTTGTTCTTGTTCTTGTTCTTGTTCTTGTTCTTGTTCTTGTTCTTGTTCTTGTTCTTGTTCTTGTTCTTGTTCTTGTTCTTGTTCTTGTTCTTGTTCTTATTCTTGTTCTTGTTCTTATTCTTGTTCTTGTTCTTGTTCTTGTTGTTGTTCTTATTGTTGTTCTTGATGTTGTTACTGTTGTTGTTGTTCTTATTGTTGTTCTTGATGTTCTTACTGTTGTTGTTGTTCTTATTGTTGTTCTTGATGTTCTTACTGTTGTTTTTGTTCTTATTGTTGTTCTTGATGTTCTTGCTGTTGTTCTTGTTCTAATGCTGCAATTTTTTATTTTATTTAATCAAAAGACATACAACAATGGTCTTTTTAAAATAATCGTCATTATAGGTAGTTCTAATGCTGTATTTTATTTTATTTTAGTAAAAGACATACAACAACGGGTTTTAAAGTAACCGTAATTATAGGTAGCGCGTTTTCCATTTTATTACAACGACGCCTTCGCCCGTGTCATTATATGTCATTTCCAACCGTTGTTAAATGGGTTTTTTGTAGTAGTGATAGGTATAGATTCTAGCTTGTGAACTCTTGGATGATGAATGTATGATGAAAAACTTTCTTTCTATGGTTTATTCTTTGTGTTGGTTCATGATTGAGAAATGTGTTCTTACTCTTTACCTAGGTTTTTCATCCATCAATGCACATTGGTTAGAGATAGTTATGAGTGTTGATGTTCATAAATATTGAACTTGAATGTTGTCATTTTGATAGTTTGAGTGAGAGATCATCAAAGGATCAAAATGGTAAAACTCACAATATATCACCACTACAAAACGCGCAAACAACAACGCCAGGCTTACAACGGATTGCCTATTCACCTTTGTAATAGATTCGCGCTTTTTTTTAATATCGTTAAAAGGCTTTTAATGACGGTTAATATTCAAACCGTGGTGAAATATGAGGCTTTTCACCACAGGTATGTTTTCAACCATCATTATAGGTAGCGCATGGTCATGGGTTCAAGTCCCAGCACCAACATTTAGGGTTTTCTTACATATTTTTTGAAAATACCCACAACCTTTTACCATAGGTATATTTTCAACCGTCATTATAGGTAGCGCATGGTCATAGGTTCAAGTCCCAGCACCAACATTTCTGGTTTTTTTACATATATTTTCAAAACACCCACAACCTTTCACCACTGGTATGCTTTCAACCATCATTATAGCCAATAATTTACTTTTAGGTATGGCATTTTAAAAAATCGGTTTTAGGGAAAATCGTCTCCTTTTTAAGATCTGTTTCGTACATCTGAAGCAGAAAAATCATGCAGTCATTACTCCCATACTCTAGAAAATGATGACAGGCCTTTCACCACGGGTAATTTAAACCAACCGTCATTATAGGTAGCGTCTTTTCATGGGTTCAAGTCCCAGCACCAGCATTTTAGGTTTTTTACTTATTTTTTCAATTCACATTACCAACATTATAGGTTTCGTGCATATTGAGTTCATTCACTATTCTTAAAGAAATCTTGGTCGTCCATTTAGTGATTATCAACGGCCAAGACACTACTATTAGTGATCCTCGTGAAACCTAAATCTTAGACGAACTACATCTTCTACCTCCAAACATCTTCTTTCAGTTACGATACTCTAATTCTCCACAAAACCATATTTCAGAACACATTTCAGAACTCGAGTTAGGAATGTTAGTTGTTGGTGTTCTTTTTTAATTATTGTCGTTCTTTTTTATTATTGTTGTTCTCGTTGTTATTATTGTTATCATTGTTATTATAGTTGTAGTTGTTGATGTTGTTGATGTTGTTGTTCTTGTTGGTATTATTGTTATTATTATTGTTGTTCTTCTTCTTCTTCTTCTTCTTTTTCTTCTGGTTCTTGTTCTTGTTCTTGTTCTTGTTCTTGTTCTTGTTCTTGTTCTTGTTCTTGTTCTTGTTCTTGTTCTTGTTCTTGTTCTTGTTCTTGTTCTTGTTCTTGTTCTTATTCTTGTTCTTGTTCTTGTTGTTGTTCTTGTTGTTGTTGTTGTTCTTATTGTTGTTCTTGATGTTGTTACTGTTGTTGTTGTTCTTATTGTTGTTCTTGATGTTCTTACTGTTGTTGTTGTTCTTATTGTTGTTCTTGATGTTCTTACTGTTGTTGTTGTTCTTATTGTTGTTCTTGATGTTCTTACTGTTGTTTTTGTCCTTATTGTTGTTCTTGATGTTCTTGCTGTTGTTCTTGTTCTAATGCTGCAATTTTTTATTTTATTTAATCAAAAGACATACAACAATGGTCTTTTTAAAATAATCGTCATTATAGGTAGTTCTAATGCTGTATTTTATTTTATTTTAGTAAAAGACATACAACAACGGGTTTTAAAGTAACCGTAATTATAGGTAGCGCGTTTTCCATTTTATTACAACGACGCCTTCGCCCGTGTCATTATATGTCATTTCCAACCGTTGTTAAATGGGTTTTTTGTAGTAGTGATAGGTATAGATTCTAGCTTGTGAACTCTTGGATGATGAATGTATGATGAAAAACTTTCTTTCTATGGTTTATTCTTTGTGTTGGTTCATGATTGAGAAATGTGTTCTTACTCTTTACCTAGGTTTTTCATCCATCAATGCACATTGGTTAGAGATAGTTATGAGTGTTGATGTTCATAAATATTGAACTTGAATGTTGTCATTTTGATAGTTTGAGTGAGAGATCATCAAAGGATCAAAATGGTAAAACTCACAATATGTCACTACTACAAAACGCGCAAACAACAGCGCCAGGCTTACAACGGATTGCCTATTCACCTTTGTAATAGATTCGCGCTTTTTTTTAATATCGTTAAAAGGCTTTTAATGACGGTTAATATTCAAACCGTGGTGAAATATGAGGCTTTTCACCACAGGTATGTTTTCAACCATCATTATAGGTAGCGCATGGTCATGGGTTCAAGTCCCAGCACCAACATTTATGGTTTTCTTACATATTTTTTGAAAATACCCACAACCTTTTACCATAGGTATATTTTCAACCGTCATTATAGGTTGCGCATGGTCATAGGTTCAAGTCCCAGCACCAACATTTCTGGTTTTTTTACATATATTTTCAAAACACCCACAACCTTTCACCACTGGTATGCTTTCAACCATCATTATAGCCAATAATTTACTTTTAGGTATGGCATTTTAAAAAATCGGTTTTAGGGAAAATCGTCTCCTTTTTAAGATCTGTTTCGTACATCTGAAGCAGAAAAATCATGCAGTCATTACTCCCATACTCTAGAAAATGATGACAGGCCTTTCACCACGGGTAATTTAAACCAACCGTCATAATAGGTAGCGTCTTTTCATGGGTTCAAGTCCCAGCACCAGCATTTTAGGTTTTTTACTTATTTTTTCAATTCACATTACCAACATTATAGGTTTCGTGCATATTGAGTTCATTCACTATTCTTAAAGAAATCTTGGTCGTCCATTTAGTGATTATCAACGGCCAAGACACTACTATTAGTGATCCTCGTGAAACCTAAATCTTAGACGAACTACATCTTCTACCTCCAAACATCTTCTTTCAGTTACGATACTCTAATTCTCCACAAAACCATATTTCAGAACACATTTCAGAACTCGAGTTAGGAATGTTAGTTGTTGGTGTTCTTTTTTAATTATTGTCGTTCTTTTTTATTATTGTTGTTTTCGTTGTTATTATTGTTATCATTGTTATTATAGTTGTTGTTGTTGATGTTGTTGATGTTGTTGTTCTTGTTGGTATTATTGTTATTATTATTGTTCTTCTTCTTCTTCTTCTTCTTCTTCTTCTTCTTTTTCTTCTTGTTCTTGTTCTTGTTCTTGTTCTTGTTCTTGTTCTTGTTCTTGTTCTTGTTCTTGTTCTTGTTCTTGTTCTTGTTCTTGTTCTTATTCTTGTTCTTGTTCTTGTTCTTGTTCTTGTTGTTGTTGTTGTTCTTATTGTTGTTCTTGATGTTCTTACTGTTTTTGTTGTTCTTATTGTTGTTCTTGATGTTCTTACTGTTGTTGTTGTTCTTATTGTTGTTCTTGATGTTCTTACTGTTGTTTTTGTTCTTATTGTTGTTCTTGATGTTCTTGCTGTTGTTCTTGTTCTAATGCTGCAATTTTTTATTTTATTTAATTAAAAGACATACAACAATGGTCTTTTTAAAATAATCGTCATTATAGGTAGTTCTAATGCTGTATTTTATTTTATTTTAGTAAAAGACATACAACAACGGGTTTTAAAGTAACCGTAATTATAGGTAGCACGTTTTCCATTTTATTACAACGATGCCTTCGCCCGCGTCATTATATGTCATTTCCAACCGTTGTTAAATGGGTTTTTTGTAGTAGTGATAGGTATAGATTCTAGCTTGTGAACTCTTGGATGATGAATGTATGATGAAAAACTTTCTTTCTATGGTTTATTCTTTGTGTTGGTTCATGATTGAGAAATGTGTTCTTACTATTTACCTAGGTTTTTCATCCATCAATGCACATTGGCTAGAGATAGTTATGAGTGTTGATGTTCATAAATATTGAACTTGAATGTTGTCATTTTGATAGTTTGAGTGAGAGATCATCAAAGGATCAAAATGGTAAAACTCACAATATGTCACTACTACAAAACGCGCAAACAACAACGCCAGGCTTACAACGGATTGCCTATTCACCTTTGTAATAGATTCGCGCTTTTTTTAATATCGTTAAAAGGCTTTTAATGACGGTTAATATTCAAACCGTGGTGAAATATGAGGCTTTTCACCACAGGTATCTTTTCAACCATCATTATAGGTAGCGCATGGTCATGGGTTCAAGTCCCAGCACCAACATTTATGGTTTTCTTACATATTTTTTGAAAATACCCACAACCTTTTGCCATAGGTATATTTTCAACCGTCATTATAGGTAGCGCATGGTCATAGGTTCAAGTCCCAGCACCAACATTTCTGGTTTTTTTACATATATTTTCAAAATACCCACAACCTTTCACCACTGGTATGTTTTCAACCATCATTATAGCCAATAATTTACTTTTAGGTATGGCATTTCAAAAAATCGGTTTTAGGGAAAATCGTCTCCTTTTTAAGATCTGTTTCGTACATCTGAAGTAGAAAAATCATGCAGTCATTACTCCCATACTCTAGAAAATGATGACAGGCCTTTCACCATGGGTAATTTAAACCAACCGTCATTATAGGTAGCGTCTTTTCATGGGTTCAAGTCCCAGCACCAGCATTTTTGGTTTTTTACTTATTTTTTCAATTCACATTACCAACATTATAGGTTTCGTGCATATTGAGTTCATTCACTATTCTTAAAGAAATCTTGGTCGTCCATTTAGTGATTATCAACGGCCAAGACACTACTATTAGTGATCCTCGTGAAACCTAAATCTTAGACGAACTACATCTTCTACCTCCAAACATCATCTTTCAGTTACGATACTCTAATTCTCCACAAAACCATATTTCAGAACACATTTCAGAACTCGAGTTAGGAATGTTAGTTGTTGGTGTTCTTTTTTAATTATTGTCGTTCTTTTTTATTATTGTTGTTTTCGTTGTTATTATTGTTATCATTGTTATTATAGTTGTTGTTGTTGATGTTGTTGATGTTGTTGTTCTTGTTGGTATTATTGTTATTATTATTGTTCTTCTTCTTCTTCTTCTTCTTCTTCTTCTTTTTCTTCTTGTTCTTGTTCTTGTTCTTGTTCTTGTTCTTGTTCTTGTTCTTGTTCTTGTTCTTGTTCTTGTTCTTGTTCTTGTTCTTGTTCTTATTCTTGTTCTTGTTCTTGTTGTTGTTCTTGTTGTTGTTGTTGTTCTTATTGTTGTTCTTGATGTTCTTACTGTTTTTGTTGTTCTTATTGTTGTTCTTGATGTTCTTACTGTTGTTGTTGTTCTTATTGTTGTTCTTGATGTTCTTACTGTTGTTTTTGTTCTTATTGTTGTTCTTGATGTTCTTGCTGTTGTTCTTGTTCTAATGCTGCAATTTTTTATTTTATTTAATTAAAAGACATACAACAATGGTCTTTTTAAAATAATCGTCATTATAGGTAGTTCTAATGCTGTATTTTATTTTATTTTAGTAAAAGACATACAACAACGGGTTTTAAAGTAACCGTAATTATAGGTAGCGCGTTTTCCATTTTATTACAACGATGCCTTCGCCCGCGTCATTATATGTCATTTACAACCGTTGTTAAATGGGTTTTTTGTAGTAGTGATAGGTATAGATTCTAGCTTGTGAACTCTTGGATGATGAATGTATGATGAAAAACTTTCTTTCTATGGTTTATTCTTTGTGTTGGTTCATGATTGAGAAATGTGTTCTTACTATTTACCTAGGTTTTTCATCCATCAATGCACATTGGCTAGAGATAGTTATGAGTGTTGATGTTCATAAATATTGAACTTGAATGTTGTCATTTTGATAGTTTGAGTGAGAGATCATCAAAGGATCAAAATGGTAAAACTCACAATATGTCACTACTACAAAACGCGCAAAGAACAACGCCAGGCTTACAACGGATTGCCTATTCACCTTTGTAATAGATTCGCGCTTTTTTTAATATCGTTAAAAGGCTTTTAATGACGGTTAATATTCAAACCGTGGTGAAATATGAGGCTTTTCACCACAGGTATCTTTTCAACCATCATTATAGGTAGCGCATGGGCATGGGTTCAAGTCCCAGCACCAACATTTACGGTTTTCTTACATATTTTTTGAAAATACCCACAACCTTTTACCATAGGTATATTTTCAACCGTCATTATAGGTAGCGCATGGTCATAGGTTCAAGTCCCAGCACCAACATTTCTGGTTTTTTTACATATATTTTCAAAATACCCACAACCTTTCACCACTGGTATGTTTTCAACCATCATTATAGCCAATAATTTACTTTTAGGTATGGCATTTCAAAAAATCGGTTTTAGGGAAAATCGTCTCCTTTTTAAGATCTGTTTCGTACATCTGAAGTAGAAATATCATGCAGTCATTACTCCCATACTCTAGAAAATGATGACAGGCCTTTCACCATGGGTAATTTAAACCAACCGTCATTATAGGTAGCGTCTTTTCATGGGTTCAAGTCCCAGCACCAGCATTTTTGGTTTTTTACTTATTTTTTCAATTCACATTACCAACATTATAGGTTTCGTGCATATTGAGTTCATTCACTATTCTTAAAGAAATATTGGTCGTCCATTTAGTGATTATCAACGGCCAAGACACTACTATTAGTGATCCTCGTGAAACCTAAATCTTAGACGAAGTACATCTTCTACCTCCAAATATCATCTTTCAGTTACGATACTATATTTCTCCACAAAACCATATTTCAGAACTCGAGTTAGGAATGTTAGTTGTTGGTGTTCTTTTTTAATTATTGTTGTTCTTTTTTATTATTGTTCTCCTTGTTGTTATTATTGTTATCATTGGTATTATTGTTGTTGTTGTTGATGTCGTTGATGTTGTTGTTCTTATTGGTATTATTGTTATTATTATTGTTGTTGTTGTTGTTGTTCTTCTTCTTCTTCTTCTTCTTCTTCTTGTTCTTCTTCTTGTTCTTGTTCTTGTTGTTGTTCTTGTTGTTGTTGTTGTTCTTATTGTTGTTCTTGATGTTCTTACTGTTGTTGTTGTTCTTATTGTTGTTCTTAATGTTCTTACTGTTGTTTTTGTTCTTATTGTAGTTCTTGATGTTCTTATTGTTGTTTTTGTTCTTATTGTTGTTTCGATGTTCTTGTTGTCGTTCTTGTTCTAATGCTGCAATTTTTTTATTTTATTTTATTAAAAGACATACAACAACGGTCATTTTATAATAACAGTCATTATAGGTAGTTCTAATGCTGTATTTTATTTTATTTTATTAAAAGACATACAACAACGGGCATTTAAAATAATCGTCATTATTGGTAGCGCGTTTTCCATTTTATTACAACGGTTACTGGGCCGTCATTGTACGTACCGCGTATACAACTACACTCTACATAACAACGCCTTCGCCCGCGTCATTATATGTCATTTCCAACCGTTGTTAAATGGGTTTTTTGTAGTAGTGATAGGTATAGATTCTAGCTTGTGAACTCTTGGATGATGAATGTATGATGAAAAACTTTCTTTCTATGGTTTATTCTTTGTGTTGGTTCATGATTGAGAAATGTGTTCTTACTCTTTACCTAGGTTTTTCATCCATCAATGCACATTGGCTAGAGATTGTTATGAGTGTTGATGTTCATAAATATTGAACTTGAATGTTGTCATTTTGATAGTTTGAGTGAGAGATCATCAAAGGATCAAAATGGTAAAACTCACAATATGTCACTACTACAAAACGCGCAAACAACAACGCCAGGCTTACAACGGATTGCCTATTCACCTTTGTAATAGATTCGCGCTTTTTTTTAATATTGTTAAAAGGCTTTTAATGACGGTTAATATTCAAACCGTGGTGAAATATGAGGCTTTTCACCACAGGTATGTTTTCAACCATCATTATAGGTAGCGCATGGTCATGGGTTCAAGTCCCAGCACCAACATTTATGGTTTTCTTACATATTTTTTGAAAATACCCACAACCTTTTACCATAGGTATATTTTCAACCGTCATTATAGGTAGCGCATGGTCATAGGTTCAAGTCCCAGCACCAACATTTCTGGTTTTTTTACATATATTTTCAAAATACCCACAACCTTTCACCACTGGTATGTTTTCAACCATCATTATAGCCAATAATTTACTTTTAGGTATGGCATTTCAAAAAATCGGTTTTAGGGAAAATCGTCTCCTTTTTAAGATCTGTTTCGTACATCTGAAGTAGAAAAATCATGCAGTCATTACTCCCATACTCTAGAAAATGATGACAGGCCTTTCACCATGGGTAATTTAAACCAACCGTCATTATAGGTAGCGTCTTTTCATGGGTTCAAGTCCCAGCACCAGCATTTTTGGTTTTTTACTTATTTTTTCAATTCACATTACCAACATTATAGGTTTCGTGCATATTGAGTTCATTCACTATTCTTAAAGAAATCTTGGTCGTCCATTTAGTGATTATCAACGGCCAAGACACTACTATTAGTGATCCTCGTGAAACCTAAATCTTAGACGAACTACATCTTCTACCTCCAAATATCATCTTTAAGTTACGATACTCTATTTCTCCACAAAACCATATTTCAGAACTCGAGTTAGGAATGTTAGTTGTTGATGTTCTTTTTTAATTATTGTTGTTCTTTTTTATTATTGTTCTCCTTGTTGTTATTATTGTTATCATTGGTATTATTGTTGTTGTTGTTGATGTCGTTGATGTTGTTGTTCTTATTGGTATTATTGTTATTATTATTGTTGTTGTTGTTGTTGTTGTTGTTCTTCTTCTTCTTCTTCTTCGTCTTCTTGTTCTTGTTCTTGTTGTTGTTCTTGTTCTTGTTGTTGTTCTTATTGTTGTTGTTGTTCTTAATGTTCTTACTGTTGTTGTTGTTCTTATTGTTGTTCTTAATGTTCTTACTGTTGTTTTTGTTCTTATTGTAGTTCTTGATGTTCTTATTGTTGTTTTTGTTCTTATTGTTGTTCTCGATGTTCTTGTTGTCGTTCTTGTTCTAATGCTGCAATTTTTTTATTTTATTTTATTAAAAGACATACAACAACGGACTTTTTATAATAACAGTCATTATAGGTAGTTCTAATGCTGTATTTTTTTTTTATTTTATTAAAAGACATACAACAACGTGCATTTAAAATAATCGTCATTATTGGTAGCGCGTTTTCCATTTTATTACAACGGTTACTGGGCCGTCATTGTACGTACCGCGTATACAACTACACTCTACATAACAACGCCTTCGCCCGCGTCATTATATGTCATTTCCAACCGTTGTTAAATGGGTTTTTTGTAGTAGTGATAGGTATAGATTCTAGCTTGTGAACTCTTGGATGATGAATGTATGATGAAAAACTTTCTTTCTATGGTTTATTCTTTGTGTTGGTTCATGATTGAGAAATGTGTTCTTACTCTTTACCTAGGTTTTTCATCCATCAATGCACATTGGCTAGAGATTGTTATGAGTGTTGATGTTCATAAATATTGAACTTGAATGTTGTCATTTTGATAGTTTGAGTGAGAGATCATCAAAGGATCAAAATGGTAAAACTCACAATATGTCACTACTACAAAACGCGCAAACAACAACGCCAGGCTTACAACGGATTGCCTATTCACCTTTGTAATAGATTCGCGCTTTTTTTTAATATTGTTAAAAGGCTTTTAATGACGGTTAATATTCAAACCGTGGTGAAATATGAGGCTTTTCACCACAGGTATGTTTTCAACCATCATTATAGGTAGCGCATGGTCATGGGTTCAAGTCCCAGCACCAACATTTATGGTTTTCTTACATATTTTTTGAAAATACCCACAACCTTTTACCATAGGTATATTTTCAACCGTCATTATAGGTAGCGCTAGGTCATGGGTTCAAGTCCCAGCACCAACATTTATGGTTTTTTTACATATTTTTTTCAAAATACCCACAACCTTTCACCAATGGTATGTTTTCAACCGTCATTATAGCCAATAATTTAGTTTTAGGTATTGTACTTCAAAAAATCGGTTTTAGGGAAAATCGTCTCCTTTTTAAGATATGTTTCGTGCATCTAAAGTTGAAAAATCGTGAGGTCATTAGTCCCTTACTCTAAAAAAGTTATGGGACTTCACCCTCAAAACCCCAAATTAATCTTTTTTCCATTTTTAATGAATTTTTTACTGTTTTCACAGTCTCAAAAAATTCTAAAAAAATTCTCAAAATTCTTATTTTACCTCATAGGATTAAATTTCGTGTTTTTATATTTTTATGAATTTATTTTAATCATTTTTTCCTATTTTTTCAAAATGCTGACAGACCCTTTCACAACGGGTATTTAAACCAACCGTTGTAATAGGTAGGTTTTTTTACTTATTTTTTCAAAATGATGGCAGTCCTTTCACCACGGGTAATTTAAACCAACCGTCATTATAGGTAGCGTCTTTTCATGGGTTCAAGTCCCAGCACCAGCATATTTGGTTTTTTACTTATTTTTTCAATTCACATTACCAACATTATAGGTTGCGTGCATATTGAGTTTATTCACTATCCTTAAACAAATCTTGGTCGTCCATTTAGTGATTATCAACGACCAAGACACTACTATTAGTGATCCGCGTGAAACCTAAAACATAGACGAACTACATCTTCTACCTCCAAACATCATCTTTCTGTTACGATACTCTATTTCTCCACTAAACCATATTTCAGAACAAATTTCAGACCTCGAGTTAGCAATGTTATTTGTTGGTGTTCTTTTTTAATTATTGTTGTTCTTTTTTATTATTTATGTTCTTGTTGTTATTATTGTTATCATTGTTATTATTGTTGTTGTTGTTGATGTTGTTGATGTTGTTGTTCTTGTTGGTATTATTGTTATTATTATTGTTGTTGTTGTTGTTGTTGTTCTTCTTCTTCTTCTTCTTCTTCTTCTTGTTCTTATTCTTGTTCTTGTTGATGTTCTTACTGTTGTTTTTGTTCTTATTGTTGTTCTTGACACTGGTGCAAAATGACGAATATAATTTTAAAATTTACACCCATTATACTGAAAATGGGTGTAAATATGGAAAGTGACGAATATAATTTTAAAATTTTCATCCATTATACTGAAAACGGGTGTAAATTAGAAACGCAATGGCAAATTTATAAATAAAATGTCATTTAAAGTAGTAGTGCGCAACAATAGACACCCTATTTTTTTTAAAAATGGTGTAAATTAAAAATATTATTATAATAAATTAAAATTATTATTATAATAATATTTCTATCACTCTCATTAAAAATAAAATGGGTGTAAATTAAGATTGGCTGAAAATATTTGTATATTTTAATAACTCTGAATATTTATCTTAAACATATTAATAAACCATAATATATTTTATCAAATATTATTTGGGTAAGTAAATAAATTAAAATGTGTAAATTTATTAAATTTATATTGTAGAAATAAAATAATAAGAAAACATTTATCAAATATCAAATCTAACACACTGCATCGATCATAACCCTCTTGACACCCCATTTTTCTCTATACCCAGTTCTCTTTATCTCATCGTGATAAAACCTATTTCTCTATAAACCCGTTGTCTTCATCTCATCGCGAGCTTCGTTGTCTTCATCTCATCGCGAGCTCATCTCCTTCTTCTCATTACGAGCTCCATCTCCATCATCGTACGACCATTGTCTCATCGCACATCCGAGAATCCTCTCTTATTTCTCATCATTGCACGGCCATTCTCACAGCTCGATGAAAAAACCGGACTAATTGGTATGTCTTTCTTTTTTCAATTAGGGTTTAAATTTAAATTTTTAGGTATAACATTAGGTATTAATCTTTTAGGTAGAACATTAGGGTTTATAATTCGTATCTATTACTGTCATAATTTGTTGATACTTGTTTTTACTAATTTATAATGTATTTGATGTTGAATTTAGGGTTACAGTAAGGACTCTTGTATACATGTTTTACTTGATTAACACATGCTTAATTAAGTGGCTGATTAGTTGATTTGATTTGATTATGTATAGCAACTATTGGTCTGGAAGTGCATCCATTGGATTTTTTCACAAACAGTGGCAAGATCGTTTCTACTGCTGGCATACTGCTGGTCAAGAGAAGTTTGGTGGTCTCAGAGATGGATACTAGTAAGTATCATCATTTGTTTCAATGTATTGTGATCTCATGTTTGCAAACTAGCTAGTGTTAACAATTATTTTATCAAATGCCCGTGTGGATTTGACACTTAAATCATAATTCTAGTTTTTGGGTAGTTTCATTTCAACATGAATTACGCTCATGTTTGTTCTCAGTCATCTGTTATATGATGTCCTGTACATGAGATTGAGTTTGTGTATCATATAATTATGCTCAGTATTGGCGATGACGGGCCATGACGGAGAACCAAATACCAGGGTGTTGTTATAGTGGATTATGCCAGAAAAACCAACAATATCAGCTGATATTTACCATTGTGTCCCAGAATCCGCCACATATATCTGCCATAGTGATGCCATGGCCGCCATTTTATAACACTGATTTTGTCGACAATGTAATTACTATATGGTTATTTTGTTTCAAGTCAATAGATGTCGCTATTTCTTGGGCATGACACCCTTGAATGTATCAGTATTGTGGGTATTGCATGTGTTCTTTTCTGTGCTTCGATGATAATCCACTGTCACATTTGTGCTTTTCGTTTTCTACTCATAAATGTTGATATTAACCTTTTACCTCATATTGTAGTATCCATGGGCAGTGTGCGATTATAATATTTGATGTTACTGCCCGACTGACCTACAAAAATGTTCCTACCTGGCACCGCGATCTTTGTCGGTTAGTAATTGAAGTCCTTGAAACCTTTTTTCATAACACTTTGTTTATTTATTCACCACCATTTTCCTTATATTGCTTTATGGACACTTCCTTTTGCAACTTATTTTCAGGGTTTGTGAAAACATCCCAATTGTTCTTTGCGGAATGAAGGTTGATGTGAAGAACAGGCAAGTGAAGGCCAAGCAGGTTACTTTCCATAGGAAGAAGAATATGCAGTACTATGAGATATCAACTAAGAGAAACTACAACTTTGAGAAGCCTTTCCTGTATCTTGCCAGGAAACTTGCTGGGTAGGTGTTCACTTTCTAGTTTCTACACAGACAGGAAGAACTCAACTTTGAGAAATTGATGAGCACAAAGAAACTTCTCAATCGGGTGCACAATAATGTGGTCTTCTGTCTTTGGAGTCTTGGTATTTGGGGACCGTTACAGGTTAAACTCTTGGATCTGATTACAAATCTTATATTTGCAATCATTTAACTTGAATAAATATTATTATTCATGGTGTCTATGGGTGTCTATAAGTGCACTTTGTTTTATTTTTGGGCATGCCTTGTTTTAATTTCCCCATCAATTATGAAGCAGAAGCCTACCTTATAGTCAGTGTACTCTTCTCTTCTTCACTAGCTGTTTCGGGGCATTAATTTCTCCTGAAGTTCATTACTGCCATAACTTTAGTCTATTTCTGATTTATTGGGCATGACTTAGTTTTGTGAACGACTTGCTGCTGTTGTGTGGTTTCACATCAATAATTCTGCATTACGAAAACTCTTGGCTGTAAAATTACTTTTTGCGCGATGTTGTCATCGATTAGTGTTGCGATTTCAGTTTCGCAAATTCTCACTTCATATTTTGTTGACTGCCGTTGCTGTTGAGTTCTGTTTAATTTCGCCATGTTAATACGTTGTTGATAATTGATGTTACGGTAACGACATAATTCGTTTCCTTTTCATGTTCTATGATATTATGCTAGTATAATGGGATTCTGGATACGATTTATGTTGCATCCGTATTGTGAATTTGTTGTTTTTGTTCATAATTTGGCATAATGAAACATTATGGTAATAAGCATGTTTGGTGAAGCATTGTTATAATGGTTGATTCACTTCTGTTGCGGTAAAATTTTTCTCTTGATGATTGCGGATTGGACCATGATATTATGCTTATTTGAATTCTCGAGCTGTTATTTCATTTCACAATGGTCCCTATAGCGTTTGCAAACATCACATAACTCGTCATATCTCGATTTCGCTCACCCAAATCGTATTTGTTTTGTTGCAAGGCTGTGTTTTGTTTTTTACAGGTGAAAACATGGATTTTCGGTGCTACACGCGAGTCCATGACCGATTTGAATAATGCTCTAAGGCTGCTGCTACATTCTAATCCCATTAAAGTCATCGTTTCGATTATGCAAAGGTGACTTGATAAATCAAAGGAGGACCTTGCAAGAGTACAACGTACAACAACTTTGTAGCAACAACATCAAGAGCAACTCATCGGCCTCGTGTTCTTGGTTGGTGTATTTTATGTCCTCTGCCTCTGCTTGATTGTTGTTGATGATGTTTTCTCATTTTCAATAACATTTTGGATGCCGCTTTATTGCTTTGAGCTATTTGGTGTGGTTCGATTAAGATTGTTATGTTGTGATATCTTGAAAACATTGCTGAAGAAACATAATTGTGCTACTGATATTTTATAGTTGGTCATTTGTTATGCTGCGGATATTGTAGTTGAATTTCAATTCGATTGTCTCTTGCTGTTATGTGCTGTTCGGTTTTGAATGCGAATAATTCAATTCACGCGATGTTGGCTTGTGTGTTCAATGTGCTTGTGTTTGGATTGGTTACCCGAATAAGGCTGCAGCATGCAAGCATTTAACAGTATATGAGTATTCATGTGGTTGAATTGCAAAGTTTATGTGATTAATGAGTTTGGAGATTTTAATTCATATCTCTGATTAATGAGTTTTGAGTTTTGATTCATTTACAGGGAGCACGAGTGAGAGTGTTCATGTATCCAAGTAACATATAAGAGGTAAAATCACCAAATCACCATTGTTAAAGTCATGTTATTGAATTTGTTGTGGTTTTATACATTTTGTTGATGTGGTGTTTATTTGAGCCTATAACTGTGCTTCAGATTTATTTGAACTGGTTATTTCCATGTCATACATCAATGTTCCTCTTGTTTTCTTGCTTTTTATCATGGATTTTGTCAATACTATACTTGTATTCTTGCTATTTCTCATGGCTTTGTCAATTCAAGTGTTGTCTATAATCAAGCTTGTTTCCAATTTTAACACATTTAACACAAGTATAAAAGCTGATTATGAAACCCTGTTATGTAAAACATAAACTTTTGCAGTGGACTTAAAAGTTCAGTGTTTCACCTTTTTATGTGATTGTTACTTCTCCACATAGATGATCTTTTTCAGAGGAATCTATGTGGCATAATTAATAATAAATGTAATTTGCATCTGTTTATATGTATATGTGTGTAGTGTAGTGGAATGTGAACAAATCATTGTGTTGTTTATATGTAGATGTGTGTAGTGTAGAGGTATGTGAACAAATAATTGTGTTCTGCGATACACTATAAACTTTTATTTTAAAAGTGTTGTTGGATAGTAGATATAGTGTTGTTGTAGCACCGTAGTGCAGTGAGATTTAGACGAACTACTATTTTTTTGATCCATCATCTATAACACTGGGTTAGATTCTGCAATGTGAAGTAATGGATTGAGTATGTGTAGTTCTATGTTAGATTCTACAAATATCATTGTTTGTAAATTAACAGAATTGTTTCATATACTTTTCTATGTAAATTTGATGTTTTCATAATCACCTAAGTTGTAGTCAAAATAGAAAACATTAGATAAATTATTGTTTGTGTTCTTTTGAAATGTGAAACAGTGTCCGATAGGAACGCGAGAAGATGCTGAGAATAGTAACATCTAAGACTCGACAGAAGGTGATGATGATGGGTCTAGCATGGACTGTATTTGTAAAATGTGTAATACGGAAATATGCCATTGTTTAAAAACAATATGTCAATACGATTGAACCTGACGAGTTTAGCAGATGTTTCTCAAGAAAAAGGTATTTTCATGCTCTTATGTTTATTCTAAATTTGTTCAACACTTTCAGCCCCAAACACACAAAAAAGGATATAATTATCAACATAAATGACACCACTTCTCTTGTCGAGTATGGTGGTGGTGCTATAGTGACCCTGTGGCTAACTTCAAATGTCATTAGTGCTATTGATTCTATCCTAGTAGTGTGCTTCTGTTGTTAAAACAACTAAGATTTCTAAATTAAAAACAAACTTTGTTAATAGTAACCTTTTTCGGTTCATTCTTATGCCAGATTCCCAAACTATTTGAAGTTGTAGAGCTTGGATATTCATTATGGTTTACTTACAGATGTTTGCTTTTCAAGGTGAGCGCCTAACTTTAGTAACATTTGTTGATATGTGCATGTTAGTTATATCTAAGATTATTAAATAGATGCCTTTAAATGTAGAGAAATTGAGATGAGTTATCCTCTGTAATAGAGGGACTCAAGGAACAAGTTCTTGGTTAAGAAGATTAATAGTTGTTATGAAAGGATGAATTTATATGTACCCTATATAGTTACATTTGGTCTAATTAACAAAATTTGTTGATCAGCTCCCTTCCCTATAAGAATGATGTTTTGTTCCAAAATGCTTTTTTTGGGGTTTTTTTGATATGGATTGTAATTTGTCAACTTTGTCACATTAGATGTTGCTTTTCCTATCGATATGTATTTATTCATTAGAGATGTTTTTTCTACTAAATCGCTGCTATGTTTCTTTTTCATGTTTATCTTAGTGTTGAGATTCACCTATAGTTTTGTTGCTTTTGTGTTTACATGGTTAGGAAATCATGCATCAAAGGGAAAACAATTATGCAAATTTTAAGGGACAAGTTGAATCATATTACGATGAAAACTCACCAAGATCTGGAGAAAAATAGAAACACACATCTGTTTTGAGTGGTTTGGCTTGTGATGATTTAGCTTTTTTCGTACATGTGATTTCATTGTTATTGGTAATTGAGTGTGCTATTTTGACTCCAATAATTTTCATGTGATTTCAAATGTGTTCTTTTTTTCCATTGCTCTGCATCCTGGATACTAAAATATTTGTCTTTCTTATTTATATTTCTTATCATCTATCTATCAATAATTATTATACTTTGATTGGTTCTGTTGTTTATGTTGTCCTAATTTTACATTGAAATTTTTGTGGCAGATTTACGTGTTACTCAGCAGAGTTGTCAGCTGATTTGTCGTCACAAAGCTTTTTGTTTTATTTTGATGGAGTTTGTTGTCATCTCTGCATTAGTTTTTGAAAATTTATCTTTTGTTTTAGACCATAATATAACCAGATGGTATTCTATATTGTATTGGCTATTTTCTATGAAGCTTATATTTTCAGGATCTTAAGTAGTCGCCTTTGTCTTGGTCTTCTGATTACTGCTTATCATTTTAAATTTCATTTGATTTATTAATCCCGCAAAATTTAGTATTGAATGCTTTTGAGATTGTAAATTACAGTATTTGATAAACTTTCTGTATTGTATAGGTTCTAAATCTAATTAAATATAATATAATTATGAAACTAAAACCAACACTCTATTTAAAGAAAACAGGGTGTAAAATTGCCAACATCAATGGTAAAATCAGGTGTAAAAATGCCAACATCTATGGTGAAATCTTGTGTAAAATGCCAACATCAATGGTAAAATCGGGTGTAAACATGCCAACATCAATTGCAAAAACGGGTGAAATACGCCGCGCTTTTACACCCTATTTTCTTTAGGGTGTAAATTTGCAAACCTCTAAGGTATTCACTGCTCATTTTACATCCGAAGTTTATGAAATTGGGTGTAAATTCGTTTGATTGAAATGCTATTATTTTCACATTTACACCCGTTTTTTATAAAATAGGGTGTAAACTAGAATGTATATACATCTGTTTTAAACAAAAAAAGGGTGTAATATACCATCTATAAATGTATATATGTAAAAATTTACACCCAATTTCTATAAAAAAAAGTGTAATATAACATTCAATTTACACCCGTTTTAAAACGGGTGTAAATTTGTCAGACATTTCTCACCCGTTGAATTCACACCCTCCAATAACGGGTGTTAAATGTATAAAAAACGGGTGTGATTTCATATTTCTGCACTAGTGTGATGTTCTTGCTGTTGTTCTTGTTCTAATGCTGCAATTTTTTTATTTTATTTTATTAAAAGACATACAACAACGGTCTTTTTAAAATAACCGTCATTATAGGTAGTTCTAATGCTGTATTTTTTTTTAATTTATTAAAAGACATACAACAACGAGTATTTAAAATAACTATCATTATAGGTAGCACATTTTCCATTTTATTAAAAGACACACCCTTTCCTAAACCATATTTCAGAACAAATTTCAGAACTCGAGTTAGTAATGTTAGTTGTTGGTGTTCTTTTTTAATTATTGTTGTTCTTTTTTATTATTGTTGTTATTGTTGTTTTTATTGTTATCATTGTTATTATTGTTGTTGTTGTCGTTGGTGTTGTTGATGTTGTTGTTCTTGTTGTTATTATTGTTATTATTGTTGTTGTTCTTCTAATTCTTTTTCTTCTTCTTGTTCTTGTCCTTGTTCTTGTTCTTATTCTGGTTCTTGTTCTTGTTCTTGTTCTTGTTCTTGTTCTTGTTCTTGTTCTTATTGTTGTTCTTGATGTTCTTACTGTTGTTGTTGTTCTTGATGTTCTTATTGTTGTTTTTGTTCTTATTGTTGTTCTTGATGTTCTTGCTGTTGTTCTTGTTCTAATGCTGCAATTTTTTTATTTTATTTTATTAAAAGACATACAACAACGCTCTTTTTAAAATAACCGTCATTATAGGTAGTTCTAATGCTGTATTTTTATATTTTATTAAAAGACATACAACAACGGGTATTTAAAATAACCATCATTATAGGCAGCGCGTTTTCCATTTTATTGCAACGATAACTGGGTCGTCATTGTACGTGCCGCGTATACAACAACACTCTACATAACAACGCCTTCGCCCGCGTCATTATATGTCATTTCCAACCATTTTTAAATGGGTTTTTTGTAGTAGTGATAGGTATTGATTCTAGCTTATGAACTCTTGGATGAGGAATGTATGATGAAAAACTTTCTTTCTATGGTTTATTCTTTGTGTTGGTTCATGATTGAGAAATGTGTTCTTACTCTTTACCTAGGTTTTTCATCCATCAATGCACATTGGCTAGAGATAGTTATGAGTGATGATGTTCATAAATATTGAACTTGAATGTTGACATTTTGATAGTTTGAGTGAGAGATCATCAAAGGATCAAAATGGTAAAACTCACAATATGTCACTACTACAAAACGCACAAACAACAATGCCAGGCCTCCAACGGATAGCCTATTCACCATTGTTAGTTGGTAATGTTAGTTGTTGGTGTTCTTTTTTAATTATTGTTGTTATTTTTTATTATTGTTGTTATTGTTGTTTTTATTGTTATCATTGTTATTATTGTTGTTGTTGTCGTTGGTGTTGTTGATGTTGTTGTTCTTGTTGTAATTATTGTTATTATTGTTGTTGTTCTTCTTATTCTTTTTCTTCTTCTTGTTCTTGTTCTTGTTCTTGTTCTTATTCTGGTTCTTGTTCTTGTTCTTGTTCTTGTTCTTGTTCTTGTTGTTGATGTGGTTCTTATTGTTGTTCTTGATGTTCTTACTGTTGCTGTTATTCTTGATGTTCTTATTGTTGTTTTTGTTCTTATTGTTGTTCTTGCTGTTGTTCTTGTTCTAATGCTGCAATTTTTTTATTTTATTTTATTAAAAGACATACAACAACGCTCTTTTTAAAAATAACCGTCATTATAGGTAGGTCTAATGTTGTATTTTTTTATTTTATTAAAAGACATACAACAACGGGTATTTAAAATAACCATCATTATAGGTAGCGCGTTTTCCATTTTATTGCAACGCTTACTGGGCCGTCATTATACGTACCGCGTATACAACAACACTCTACATAACAACGCCTTCGCCCGCGTCATTATATGTCATTTCCAACCGTTGTTAAATGGGTTTTTTGTAGTAGTGATAGGTATTGATTCTAGCTTATGAACTCTTGGATGATGAATGTATGATGAAAAACTTTCTTTCTATGGTTTATTCTTTGTGTTGGTTCATGATTGAGAAATGTGTTCTTACTATATACCTAGGTTTTTCATCCATCAATGCACATTGGCTAGAGATAGTTATGAGTGTTGATGTTCATAAATATTGAACATGAATGTTGACATTTTGATAGTTTGAGTGAGAGATCATCAAAGGATCAAAATGGTAAAACTCACAATATGTCACTACTACAAAACGCGCAAACAACAACGCCAGGCTTACAACGGATAGCCTATTCACCATTGTAATAGATGCGCGCTTTTTTTTAATATCGTTAAAAGGATTTTAACGACGGCTAATATTCAAACCGTGGTGAAATGTGAGGCCTTTCACCACAAGTATGTTTTCAACCGTCATTATAGGTAGCGCATGGTCATGGGTTCAAGTCCCAGCACCAACATTTATGGTTTTCTTACATATTTTTTCAAAATACCCACAACCTTTCACCACAGGTATGTTTTCAACCGTCATTATAGGTAGCGCATGGTCATGGGTTCAAGTCCCAGCCCCAACATTTATGGTTTTTTTAAATATTTTTTCAAAATACCCACAACCTTTCACCACTGGTATGTTTTTAACCGTCATTATAGCCAATAATTTAGTTTTAGGTATTTCACTTCAAAAAATCGGTTTTAGAGAAAATCGTCTCCTTTTTAAGATTTGTTTCGTGCATCTGAAGCAGAAAAATTGTACGGTCATTAGTCCCTTACACTGGAAGAGTTACGGGACTTCACCCTCAAAACCCCAAATTCATCTTTTTTCTATTTTTAATTAATTTTTTACTGTTTTCATAGTCTCAAAAAAATCTAAAAAAATTCTCAAAATTCTTATTTTACCTAATTAGTTTAAATTTCGTGTTTTTAGATTTTTATGAATTTATTTTAATCATTTTTTCCTATTTTTTCAAAATGCTGACACACCCTTTCACAACGGGTATTTAAACCAACCGTTGTAATAGGTAGCTTTTTTTACTTATTTTTTCAAAATGATGATAGACCTTTCACCACGGGTAATTTAAACCAACCGTCATTATAGGTAGCGTCTTTTCATGGGTTCAAGTCCCAGCACCAGAATTTTTGGTTTTTTACTTATTTTTTCAATTCACATTTCCAACATTATAGGTTGCGTGCAAATTGAGTTTATTCACTGTCCTTACACAAATCTTGGTCGTCCATTTAGTGATTATCAACGGCCAAGACACTACTATTAGTGATCCGCGTGAAACCTAAAACTTAGACAAACTACATCTTCTACCTCCAAACATCATCTTTCTGTTACGATCCTTTATTACTCCACTAAACCATATTTCAGAACAAATTTCAGAACTCGAGTTAGCAATGTTAGTTGTTGGTGTTCTTTTTTAATTATTGTTGTTCTTTTTTATTATTGTTGTTATTGTTGTTTTTATTGTTATCATTGTTATTATTGTTGTTGTTGTCGTTGGTGTTGTTGATGTTGTTGTTCTTGTTGTAATTATTGTTATTATTGTTGTTGTTCTTCTTATTCTTTTTCTTCTTCTTGTTCTTGTTCTTGTTCTTGTTCTTATTCTGGTTCTTGTTCTTGTTCTTGTTCTTGTTCTTGTTCTTGTTGTTGATGTTGTTCTTATTGTTGTTCTTGATGTTCTTACTGTTGCTGTTGTTCTTGATGTTCTTATTGTTGTTTTTGTTCTTATTGTTGTTCTTGCTGTTGTTCTTGTTCTAATGCTGCAATTTTTTTATTTTATTTTATTAAAAGACATACAACAACGCTCTTTTTAAAAATAACCGTCATTATAGGTAGGTCTAATGCTGTATTTTTTTATTTTATTAAAAGACATACAACAACGGGTATTTAAAATAACCATCATTATAGGTAGCGCGTTTTCCATTTTATTGCAACGCTTACTGGGCCGTCATTGTACGTACCGCGTATACAACAACACTCTACATAACAACGCCTTCGCCCGCGTCAGTATATGGCATTTCCAACCGTTGTTAAATGGGTTTTTTGTAGTAGTGATAGGTATTGATTCTAGCTTATGAACTCTTGGATGATGAATGTATGATGAAAAACTTTCTTTCTATGGTTTATTCTTTGTGTTGGTTCATGATTGAGAAATGTGTTCTTACTCTTTACCTAGGTTTTTCATCCATCAATGCACATTGGCTAGAGATAGTTATGAGTGTTGATGTTCATAAATATTGAACTTGAATGTTGACATTTTGATAGTTTGAGTGAGAGATCATCAAAGGATCAAAATGGTAAAACTCACAATATGTCACTACTACAAAACGCGCAAACAACAACGCCAGGCTTACAACGGATAGCCTATTCACCATTGTAATAGATGCGCGCTTTTTTTTAATATCGTTAAAAGGATTTTAACGACAGCTAATATTCAAACCGTGGTGAAATGTGAGGCCTTTCACCACAAGTATGTTTTCAACCGTCATTATAGGTAGCGCATGGTCATGGGTTCAAGTCCCAGCACCAACATTTATGGTTTTCTTACATATTTTTTCAAAATACCCACAACCTTTCACCACAGGTATGTTTTCAACCGTCATTATAGGTAGCGCATGGTCATGGGGTCAAGTCCCAGCCCCAACATTTATGGTTTTTTTAAATATTTTTTCAAAATACCCATAACCTTTCACCACTGGTATGTTTTTAACCGTCATTATAGCCAATAATTTAGTTTTAGGTATTTCACTTCAAAAAATCGGTTTTACAGAAAATCGTCTCCTTTTTAAGATTTGTTTCGTGCATCTGAAGCAGAAAAATTGTACGGTCATTAGTCCCTTACACTGGAAGAGTTACGGGACTTCACCCTCAAAACCCCAAATTCATCTTTTTTCTATTTTTAATGAATTTTTTACTGTTTTCATAGTCTCAAAAAATTCTAAAAAAATTCTCAAAATTCTTATTTTACCTAATTAGTTTAAATTTCGTGTTTTTAGATTTTTATGAATTTATTTTAATCATTTTTTCCTATTTTTTCAAAATGCTGACACACCCTTTCACAACGGGTATTTAAACCAACCGTTGTAATAGGTAGCTTTTTTTACTTATTTTTTCAAAATGATGACAGACCTTTCACCACGGGTAATTTAAACCAACCGTCATTATAGGTAGCGTCTTTTCATGGGTTCAAATCCCAGCACCAGAATTTTTGGTTTTTTACTTATTTTTTCAATTCACATTACCAACATTATAGGTTGCGTGCAAATTGAGTTTATTCACTGTCCTTACACAAATCTTGGTCGTCCATTTAGTGATTATCAACGGCCAAGACACTACTATTAGTGATCCGCGTGAAACCTAAAACTTAGACGAACTACATCTTCTACCTCCAAACATCATCTTTCTGTTACGATACTTTATTACTCCACTAAACCATATTTCAGAACAAATTTCAGAACTCGAGTTAGCAATGTTAGTTGTTGGTGTTCTTTTTTAATTATTGTTGTTCTTTTTTATTATTGTTGTTATTGTTGTTTTTATTGTTATCATTGTTATTATTGTTGTTGTTGTCGTTGGTGTTGTTGATGTTGTTGTTCTTGTTGTAATTATTGTTATTATTGTTGTTGTTCTTCTTATTCTTTTTCTTCTTCTTGTTCTTGTTCTTGTTCTTGTTCTTATTCTGGTTCTTGTTCTTGTTCTTGTTCTTGTTCTTGTTCTTGTTCTTGTTGTTGATGTTGTTCTTATTGTTGTTCTTGATGTTCTTACTGTTGCTGTTGTTCTTGATGTTCTTATTGTTGTTTTTGTTCTTATTGTTGTTCTTGCTGTTGTTCTTGTTCTAATGCTGCAATTTTTTTATTTTATTTTATTAAAAGACATACAACAACGCTCTTTTTAAAAATAACCGTCATTATAGGTAGGTCTAATGCTGTATTTTTTTATTTTATTAAAAGACATACAACAACGGGTATTTAAAATAACCATCATTATAGGTAGCGCGTTTTCCATTTTATTGCAACGCTTACTGGGCCGTCATTGTACGTACCGCGTATACAACAACACTCTACATAACAACGCCTTCGCCCGCGTCATTATATGTCATTTCCTACCGTTGTTAAATGGGTTTTTTGTAGTAGTGATAGGTATTGATTCTAGCTTATGAACTCTTGGATGATGAATGTATGATGAAAAACTTTCTTTCTATGGTTATTCTTTGTGTTGGTTCATGATTGAGAAATGTGTTCTTACTATATACCTAGGTTTTTCATCCATCAATGCACATTGGCTAGAGATAGTTATGAGTGTTGATGTTCATAAATATTGAACTTGAATGTTGACATTTTGATAGTTTGAGTGAGAGATCATCAAAGGATCAAAATGGTAAAACTCACAATATGTCACTACTACAAAACGCGCAAACAACAACGCCAGGCTTACAACGGATAGCCTATTCACCATTGTAATAGATGAGCGCTTTTTTTTAATATCGTTAAAAGGATTTTAACGACGGCTAATATTCAAACCGTGGTGAAATGTGAGGCCTTTCACCACAAGTATGTTTTCAACCGTCATTATAGGTAGCGCATGGTCATGGGTTCAAGTCCCAGCACCAACATTTATGGTTTTCTTACATATTTTTTCAAAATACCCACAACCTTTCACCACAGGTATGTTTTCAACCATCATTATAGGTAGCGCATGGTCATGGGTTCAAGTCCCAGCCCCAACATTTATGGTTTTTTTAAATATTTTTTCAAAATACGCACAACCTTTCACCACTGGTATGTTTTTAACCGTCATTATAGCCAATAATTTAGTTTTAGGTATTTCACTTCAAAAAATCGGTTTTAGAGACAATCGTCTCCTTTTTAAGATTTGTTTCGTGCATCTGAAGCAGAAAAATTGTACGGTCATTAGTCCATTACGCTGGAAGAGTTACGGGACTTCACCCTCAAAACCCCAAATTCATCTTTTTTCTATTTTTAATGAATTTTTTACTGTTTTCATAGTCTCAAAAAATTCTAAAAAAATTCTCAAAATTCTTATTTTACCTAAATAGATTAAATTTCGTGTTTTTAGATTTTTATGAATTTATTTTAATCATTTTTTCCTATTTTTTCAAAATGCTGACACACCCTTTCACAACGGGTATTTAAACCAACCGTTGTAATAGGTAGCTTTTTTTACTTATTTTTTCAAAATGATGACAGACCTTTCACCACGGGTAATTTAAACCAACCGTCATTATAGGTAGCGTCTTTTCATGGGTTCAACTCCCAGCACCAGAATTTTTGGTTTTTTACTTATTTTTTCAATTCACATTACCCACATTATAGGTTGCGTGCAAATTGAGTTTATTCACTGTCCTTAAACAAATCTTGGTCGTCCATTTAGTGATTATCAACGGCCAAGACACTACTATTAGTGATCCGCGTGAAACCTAAAACTTAGACGAACTACATCTTCTACCTCCAAACATCATCTTTCTGTTACGATACTTTATTACTCCACTAAACCATATTTCAGAACAAATTTCAGAACTCGAGTTAGCAATGTTAGTTGTTGGTGTTCTTTTTTAATTATTGTTGTTCTTTTTTATTATTGTTGTTATTGTTGTTTTTATTGTTATCATTGTTATTATTGTTGTTGTTGTCGTTGGTGTTGTTGATGTTGTTGTTCTTGGTGTAATTATTGTTATTATTGTTGTTGTTCTTCTTATTCTTTTTCTTCTTCTTATTCTTTTTCTTCTTCTTCTTCTTCTTGTTCTTGTTCTTGTTCTTATTCTAGTTCTTGTTCTTGTTCTTGTTCTTGTTCTTATTCTGGTTCTTGTTCTTGTTCTTGTTCTTGTTCTTGTTCTTGTTGTTGTTGTTGTTCTTATTGTTGTTCTTGATGTTCTTACTGTTGCTGTTGTTCTTGATGTTTTTATTGTTGTTTTTGTTCTTATTGTTGTTCTTGTTGTTGTTCTTGTTCTAATGCTGCAATTTTTTTATTTTATTTTATTAAAAGACATACAACAACGCTCTTTTTAAAATAACCGTTATTATAGGTAGTTTTAATGCTGTATTTTTTTATTTTATTAAAAGACATACAACAACGGGTATTTAAAATAACCATCATTATAGGTAGCGCGTCTTCCATTTTATTGCAACGATTACTGGGCCGTCATTGTACGTACCGCGTATACAACAACACTCTACATAACAACGCCTTCGCCCGCGTCATTATATGTCATTTCCAACCGTTGTTAAATGGGTTTTTTGTAGTAGATATAGGTATTGATTCTAGCTTATGAACTCTTGGATGATGAATGTATGATGAAAAACTTTCTTTCTATGGTTTATTCTTTGTGTTGGTTCATGATTGAGAAATGTGTTCTTACTATATACCTAGGTTTTTCATCCATCAATGCACATTGGCTAGAGATAGTTATGAGTGTTGATGTTCATAAATATTGAACTTGAATGTTGACATTTTGATAGTTTGAGTGAGAGATCATCAAAGGATCAAAATGGTAAAACTCACAATATGTCACTACTACAAAACGCGCAAACAACAACGCCAGGCTTACAACGGATAGCCTATTCACCATTGTAATAGATGCGCGCTTTTTTTTAATATCGTTAAAAGGATTTTAACGACGGCTAATATTCAAACCGTGGTGAAATGTGAGGCCTTTCACCACAAGTATGTTTTCAACCGTCATTATAGGTAGCGCATGGTCATGGGTTCAAGTACCAGCACCAACATTTATGGTTTTTTTAAATATTTTTTCAAAATACCCACAACCTTTCACCACAGGTATGTTTTCAACCATCATTATAGGTAGCGCATGGTCATGGGTTCAAGTCCCAGCCCCAACATTTATGGTTTTTTTAAAAATTTTTTCAAAATACCCACAACCTTTCACCACTGGTATGTTTTTAACCGTCATTATAGCCAATAATTTAGTTTTAGGTATTTCACTTCAAAAAATCGGTTTTAGAGACAATCGTCTCCTTTTTAAGATTTGTTTCGTGCATCTGAAGCAGAAAAATTGTACGGTCATTAGTCCATTACGCTGGAAGAGTTACGGGACTTCACCCTCAAAACCCCAAATTCATCTTTTTTCTATTTTTAATGAATTTTTTACTGTTTTCATAGTCTCAAAAAATTCTAAAAAAATTCTCAAAATTCTTATTTTACTTAAATAGATTAAATTTCGTGTTTTTAGATTTTTATGAATTTATTTTAATCATTTTTTCCTATTTTTTCAAAATGCTGACACACCCTTTCACAACGGGTATTTAAACCAACCGTTGTAATAGGTAGCTTTTTTTACTTATTTTTTCAAAATGATGACAGACCTTTCACCACGGGTAATTTAAACCAACCGTCATTATAGGTAGCGTCTTTTCATGGGTTCAACTCCCAGCACCAGAATTTTTGGTTTTTTACTTATTTTTTCAATTCACATTACCAACATTATAGGTTGCGTGCAAATTGAGTTTATTCACTGTCCTTAAACAAATCTTGGTCGTCCATTTAGTGATTATCAACGGCCAAGACACTACTATTAGTGATCCGCGTGAAACCTAAAACTTAGACGAACTACATCTTCTACCTCCAAACATCATCTTTCTGTTACGATACTTTATTACTCCACTAAACCATATTTCAGAACAAATTTCAGAACTCGAGTTAGCAATGTTAGTTGTTGGTGTTCTATTTTAATTATTGTTGTTCTTTTTTATTATTGTTGTTATTGTTGTTTTTATTGTTATCATTGTTATTATTGTTGTTGTTGTCGTTGGTGTTGTTGATGTTGTTGTTCTTGGTGTAATTATTGTTATTATTGTTGTTGTTCTTCTTATTCTTTTTCTTCTTCTTGTTCTTGTTCTTGTTCTTGTTCTTGTTCTTATTCTGGTTCTTGTTCTTGTTCTTGTTCTTGTTCTTATTCTGGTTCTTGTTCTTGTTCTTGTTCTTGTTCTTGTTCTTGTTGTTGATGTTGTTCTTATTGTTGTTCTTGATGTTCTTACTGTTGCTGTTGTTCTTGATGTTCTTATTGTTGTTTTTGTTCTTATTGTTGTTCTTGCTGTTGTTCTTGTTCTAATGCTGCAATTTTTTTATTTTATTTTATTAAAAGACATACAACAACGCTCTTTTTAAAAATAACCGTCATTATAGGTAGGTCTAATGCTGTATTTTTTTATTTTATTAAAAGACATACAACAACGGGTATTTAAAATAACCATCATTATAGGTAGCGCGTTTTCCATTTTATTGCAACGCTTACTGGGCCGTCATTGTACGTACCGCGTATACAACAACACTCTACATAACAACGCCTTCGCCCGCGTCATTATATGTCATTTCCTACCGTTGTTAAATGGGTTTTTTGTAGTAGTGATAGGTATTGATTCTAGCTTATGAACTCTTGGATGATGAATGTATGATGAAAAACTTTCTTTCTATGGTTTATTCTTTGTGTTGGTTCATGATTGAGAAATGTGTTCTTACTATATACCTAGGTTTTTCATCCATCAATGCACATTGGCTAGAGATAGTTATGAGTGTTGATGTTCATAAATATTGAACTTGAATGTTGACATTTTGATAGTTTGAGTGAGAGATCATCAAAGGATCAAAATGGTAAAACTCACAATATGTCACTACTACAAAACGCGCAAACAACAACGCCAGGCTTACAACGGATAGCCTATTCACCATTGTAATAGATGAGCGCTTTTTTTTAATATCGTTAAAAGGATTTTAACGACGGCTAATATTCAAACCGTGGTGAAATGTGAGGCCTTTCACCACAAGTATGTTTTCAACCGTCATTATAGGTAGCGCATGGTCATGGGTTCAAGTCCCAGCACCAACATTTATGGTTTTCTTACATATTTTTTCAAAATACCCACAACCTTTCACCACAGGTATGTTTTCAACCATCATTATAGGTAGCGCATGGTCATGGGTTCAAGTCCCAGCCCCAACATTTATGGTTTTTTTAAATATTTTTTCAAAATACCCACAACCTTTCACCACTGGTATGTTTTTAACCGTCATTATAGCCAATAATTTAGTTTTAGGTATTTCACTTCAAAAAATCGGTTTTAGAGACAATCGTCTCCTTTTTAAGATTTGTTTCGTGCATCTGAAGCAGAAAAATTGTACGGTCATTAGTCCATTACGCTGGAAGAGTTACGGGACTTCACCCTCAAAACCCCAAATTCATCTTTTTTCTATTTTTAATGAATTTTTTACTGTTTTCATAGTCTCAAAAAATTCTAAAAAAATTCTCAAAATTCTTATTTTACCTAAATAGATTAAATTTCGTGTTTTTAGATTTTTATGAATTTATTTTAATCATTTTTTCCTATTTTTTCAAAATGCTGACACACCCTTTCACAACGGGTATTTAAACCAACCGTTGTAATAGGTAGCTTTTTTTACTTATTTTTTCAAAATGATGACAGACCTTTCACCACGGGTAATTTAAACCAACCGTCATTATAGGTAGCGTCTTTTCATGGGTTCAACTCCCAGCACCAGAATTTTTGGTTTTTTACTTATTTTTTCAATTCACATTACCCACATTATAGGTTGCGTGCAAATTGAGTTTATTCACTGTCCTTAAACAAATCTTGGTCGTCCATTTAGTGATTATCAACGGCCAAGACACTACTATTAGTGATCCGCGTGAAACCTAAAACTTAGACGAACTACATCTTCTACCTCCAAACATCATCTTTCTGTTACGATACTTTATTACTCCACTAAACCATATTTCAGAACAAATTTCAGAACTCGAGTTAGCAATGTTAGTTGTTGGTGTTCTTTTTTAATTATTGTTGTTCTTTTTTATTATTGTTGTTATTGTTGTTTTTATTGTTATCATTGTTATTATTGTTGTTGTTGTCGTTGGTGTTGTTGATGTTGTTGTTCTTGGTGTAATTATTGTTATTATTGTTGTTGTTCTTCTTATTCTTTTTCTTCTTCTTGTTCTTGTTCTTGTTCTTGTTCTTGTTCTTATTCTAGTTCTTGTTCTTGTTCTTGTTCTTGTTCTTATTCTGGTTCTTGTTCTTGTTCTTGTTCTTGTTCTTGTTCTTGTTGTTGTTGTTGTTCTTATTGTTGTTCTTGATGTTCTTACTGTTGCTGTTGTTCTTGATGTTTTTATTGTTGTTTTTGTTCTTATTGTTGTTCTTGTTGTTGTTCTTGTTCTAATGCTGCAATTTTTTTTATTTTATTTTATTAAAAGACATACAACAACGCTCTTTTTAAAATAACCGTCATTATAGGTAGTTTTAATGCTGTATTTTTTTATTTTATTAAAAGACATACAACAACGGGTATTTAAAATAACCATCATTATAGGTAGCGCGTCTTCCATTTTATTGCAACGATTACTGGGCCGTCATTGTACGTACCGCGTATACAACAACACTCTACATAACAACGCCTTCGCCCGCGTCATTATATGTCATTTCCAACCGTTGTTAAATGGGTTTTTTGTAGTAGATATAGCTATTGATTCTAGCTTATGAACTCTTGGATGATGAATGTATGATGAAAAACTTTCTTTCTATGGTTTATTCTTTGTGTTGGTTCATGATTGAGAAATGTGTTCTTACTATATACCTAGGTTTTTCATCCATCAATGCACATTGGCTAGAGATAGTTATGAGTGTTGATGTTCATAAATATTGAACTTGAATGTTGACATTTTGATAGTTTGAGTGAGAGATCATCAAAGGATCAAAATGGTAAAACTCACAATATGTCACTACTACAAAACGCGCAAACAACAACGCCAGGCTTACAACGGATAGCCTATTCACCATTGTAATAGATGCGCGCTTTTTTTTAATATCGTTAAAAGGATTTTAACGACGGCTAATATTCAAACCGTGGTGAAATGTGAGGCCTTTCACCACAAGTATGTTTTCAACCGTCATTATAGGTAGCGCATGGTCATGGGTTCAAGTCCCAGCACCAACATTTATGGTTTTTTTAAATATTTTTTCAAAATACCCACAACCTTTCACCACAGGTATGTTTTCAACCATCATTATAGGTAGCGCATGGTCATGGGTTCAAGTCCCAGCCCCAACATTTATGGTTTTTTTAAATATTTTTTCAAAATACCCACAACCTTTCACCACTGGTATGTTTTTAACCGTCATTATAGCCAATAATTTAGTTTTAGGTATTTCACTTCAAAAAATCGGTTTTAGAGACAATCGTCTCCTTTTTAAGATTTGTTTCGTGCATCTGAAGCAGAAAAATTGTACGGTCATTAGTCCATTACGCTGGAAGAGTTACGGGACTTCACCCTCAAAACCCCAAATTCATCTTTTTTCTATTTTTAATGAATTTTTTACTGTTTTCATAGTCTCAAAAAATTCTAAAAAAATTCTCAAAATTCTTATTTTACCTAAATAGATTAAATTTCGTGTTTTTAGATTTTTATGAATTTATTTTAATCATTTTTTCCTATTTTTTCAAAATGCTGACACACCCTTTCACAACGGGTATTTAAACCAACCGTTGTAATAGGTAGCTTTTTTTACTTATTTTTTCAAAATGATGACAGACCTTTCACCACGGGTAATTTAAACCAACCGTCATTATAGGTAGCGTCTTTTCATGGGTTCAACTCCCAGCACCAGAATTTTTGGTTTTTTACTTATTTTTTCAATTCACATTACCAACATTATAGGTTGCGTGCAAATTGAGTTTATTCACTGTCCTTAAACAAATCTTGGTCGTCCATTTAGTGATTATCAACGGCCAAGACACTACTATTAGTGATCCGCGTGAAACCTAAAACTTAGACGAACTACATCTTCTACCTCCAAACATCATCTTTCTGTTACGATACTTTATTACTCCACTAAACCATATTTCAGAACAAATTTCAGAACTCGAGTTAGCAATGTTAGTTGTTGGTGTTCTATTTTAATTATTGTTGTTCTTTTTTATTATTGTTGTTATTGTTGTTTTTATTGTTATCATTGTTATTATTGTTGTTGTTGTCGTTGGTGTTGTTGATGTTGTTGTTCTTGGTGTAATTATTGTTATTATTGTTGTTGTTCTTCTTATTCTTTTTCTTCTTCTTGTTCTTGTTCTTGTTCTTGTTCTTGTTCTTATTCTGGTTCTTGTTCTTGTTCTTGTTCTTGTTCTTATTCTGGTTCTTGTTCTTGTTCTTGTTCTTGTTCTTGTTCTTGTTGTTGTTGTTGTTCTTATTGTTGTTCTTGATGTTCTTACTGTTGCTGTTGTTCTTGATGTTTTTATTGTTGTTTTTGTTCTTACTGTTGTTCTTGTTGTTGTTCTTGTTCTAATGCTGCAATTTTTTTATTTTATTTTATTAAAAGACATACAACAACGCTCTTTTTAAAATAACCGTCATTATAGGTAGTTTTAATGCTGTATTTTTTTATTTTATTAAAAGACATACAACAACGGGTATTTAAAATAACCATCATTATAGGTAGCGCGTCTTCCATTTTATTGCAACGATTACTGGGCCGTCATTGTACGTACCGCGTATACAACAACACTCTACATAAGAACGCCTTCGCCCGCGTCATTATATGTCGTTTCCAACCGTTGTTAAATGGGTTTTTTGTAGTAGATATAGGTATTGATTCTAGCTTATGAACTCTTGGATGATGAATGTATGATGAAAAACTTTCTTTCTATGGTTTATTCTTTGTGTTGGTTCATGATTGAGAAATGGGTTCTTACTATATACCTAGGTTTTTCATCCATCCATGCACATTGGCTAGAGATAGTTATGAGTGTTGATGTTCATAAATATTGAACTTGAATGTTGACATTTTGATAGTTTGAGTGAGAGATCATCAAAGGATCAAAATGGTAAAACTCACAATATGTCACTACTACAAAACGCGCAAACAACAACGCCAGGCTTACAACGGATAGCCTATTCACCATTGTAATAGATGCGCGCTTTTTTTTAATATCGTTAAAAGGATTTTAACGACGGCTAATATTCAAACCGTGGTGAAATGTGAGGCCTTTCACCACAAGTATGTTTTCAACCGTCATTATAGGTAGCGCATGGTCATGGGTTCAAGTCCCAGCACCAACATTTATGGTTTTTTTAAATATTTTTTCAAAATACCCACAACCTTTCACCACAGGTATGTTTTCAACCATCATTATAGGTAGCGCATGGTCATGGGTTCAAGTCCCAGCCCCAACATTTATGGTTTTTTTAAATATTTTTTCAAAATACCCACAACCTTTCACCACTGGTATGTTTTTAACCGTCATTATAGCCAATAATTTAGTTTTAGGTATTTCACTTCAAAAAATCGGTTTTAGAGACAATCGTCTCCTTTTTAAGATTTGTTTCGTGCATCTGAAGCAGAAAAATTGTACGGTCATTAGTCCATTACGCTGGAAGAGTTACGGGACTTCACCCTCAAAACCCCAAATTCATCTTTTTTCTATTTTTAATGAATTTTTTACTGTTTTCATAGTCTCAAAAAATTCTAAAAAAATTCTCAAAATTCTTATTTTACCTAAATAGATTAAATTTCGTGTTTTTAGATTTTTATGAATTTATTTTAATCATTTTTTCCTATTTTTTCAAAATGCTGACACACCCTTTCACAACGGGTATTTAAACCAACCGTTGTAATAGGTAGCTTTTTTTACTTATTTTTTCAAAATGATGACAGACCTTTCACCACGGGTAATTTAAACCAACCGTCATTATAGGTAGCGTCTTTTCATGGGTTCAACTCCCAGCACCAGAATTTTTGGTTTTTTACTTATTTTTTCAATTCACATTACCAACATTATAGGTTGCGTGCAAATTGAGTTTATTCACTGTCCTTAAACAAATCTTGGTCGTCCATTTAGTGATTATCAACGGCCAAGACACTACTATTAGTGATCCGCGTGAAACCTAAAACTTAGACGAACTACATCTTCTACCTCCAAACATCATCTTTCTGTTACGATACTTTATTACTCCACTAAACCATATTTCAGAACAAATTTCAGAACTCGAGTTAGCAATGTTAGTTGTTGGTGTTCTATTTTAATTATTGTTGTTCTTTTTTATTATTGTTGTTATTGTTGTTTTTATTGTTATCATTGTTATTATTGTTGTTGTTGTCGTTGGTGTTGTTGATGTTGTTGTTCTTGGTGTAATTATTGTTATTATTGTTGTTGTTCTTCTTATTCTTTTTCTTCTTCTTGTTCTTGTTCTTGTTCTTGTTCTTGTTCTTATTCTGGTTCTTGTTCTTGTTCTTGTTCTTGTTCTTATTCTGGTTCTTGTTCTTGTTCTTGTTCTTGTTCTTGTTCTTGTTGTTGTTGTTGTTCTTATTGTTGTTCTTGATGTTCTTACTGTTGCTGTTGTTCTTGATGTTTTTATTGTTGTTTTTGTTCTTACTGTTGTTCTTGTTGTTGTTCTTGTTCTAATGCTGCAATTTTTTTATTTTATTTTATTAAAAGACATACAACAACGCTCTTTTTAAAATAACCGTCATTATAGGTAGTTTTAATGCTGTATTTTTTTATTTTATTAAAAGACATACAACAACGGGTATTTAAAATAACCATCATTATAGGTAGCGCGTCTTCCATTTTATTGCAACGATTACTGGGCCGTCATTGTACGTACCGCGTATACAACAACACTCTACATAAGAACGCCTTCGCCCGCGTCATTATATGTCGTTTCCAACCGTTGTTAAATGGGTTTTTTGTAGTAGATATAGGTATTGATTCTAGCTTATGAACTCTTGGATGATGAATGTATGATGAAAAACTTTCTTTCTATGGTTTATTCTTTGTGTTGGTTCATGATTGAGAAATGTGTTCTTACTATATACCTAGGTTTTTCATCCATCAATGCACATTGGCTAGAGATAGTTATGAGTGTTGATGTTCATAAATATTGAACTTGAATGTTGACATTTTGATAGTTTGAGTGAGAGATCATCAAAGGATCAAAATGGTAAAACTCACAATATGTCACTACTACAAAACGCGCAAACAACAACGCCAGGCTTACAACGGATAGCCTATTCACCATTGTAATAGATGCGCGCTTTTTTTTAATATCGTTAAAAGGATTTTAACGACGGCTAATATTCAAACCGTGGTGAAATGTGAGGCCTTTCACCACAAGTATGTTTTCAACCGTCATTATAGGTAGCGCATGGTCATGGGTTCAAGTCCCAGCACCAACATTTATGGTTTTTTTAAATATTTTTTCAAAATACCCACAACCTTTCACCACAGGTATGTTTTCAACTGTCATTATAGGTAGCGCATGGTCATGGGTTCAAGTCCCAGCCCCAACATTTATGGTTTTTTTAAATATTTTTTCAAAATACCCACAACCTTTCACCACTGGTATGTTTTTAACCGTCATTATAGCCAATAATTTAGTTTTAGGTATTTCACTTCAAAAAATCGGTTTTAGAGACAATCGTCTCCTTTTTAAGATTTGTTTCGTGCATCTGAAGCAGAAAAATTATACGGTCATTAGTCCATTACGCTGGAAGAGTTACGGGACTTCACCCTCAAAACCCCAAATTCATCTTTTTTCTATTTTTAATGAATTTTTTACTGTTTTCATAGTCTCAAAAAATTCTAAAAAAATTCTCAAAATTCTTATTTTACCTAAATAGATTAAATTTCGTGTTTTTAGATTTTTATGAATTTATTTTAATCATTTTTTCCTATTTTTTCAAAATGCTGACACACCCTTTCACAACGGGTATTTAAACCAACCGTTGTAATAGGTAGCTTTTTTTACTTATTTTTTCAAAATGATGACAGACCTTTCACCACAGGTAATTTAAACCAACCGTCATTATAGGTAGCTTCTTTTCATGGGTTCAACTCCCAGCACCAGAATTTTTGGTTTTTTACTTATTTTTTCAATTCACATTACCAACATTATAGGTTGCGTGCAAATTGAGTTTATTCACTGTCCTTAAACAAATCTTGGTCGTCCATTTAGTGATTATCAACGGCCAAGACACTACTATTAGTGATCCGCGTGAAACCTAAAACTTAGACGAACTACATCTTCTACCTCCAAACATCATCTTTCTGTTACGATACTTTATTACTCCACTAAACCATATTTCAGAACAAATTTCAGAACTCGAGTTAGCAATGTTAGTTGTTGGTGTTCTATTTTAATTATTGTTGTTCTTTTTTATTATTGTTGTTATTGTTGTTTTTATTGTTATCATTGTTATTATTGTTGTTGTTGTCGTTGGTGTTGTTGATGTTGTTGTTCTTGGTGTAATTATTGTTATTATTGTTGTTGTTCTTCTTATTCTTTTTCTTCTTCTTGTTCTTGTTCTTGTTCTTGTTCTTGTTCTTATTCTAGTTCTTGTTCTTGTTCTTGTTCTTGTTCTTATTCTGGTTCTTGTTCTTGTTCTTGTTCTTGTTCTTGTTCTTGTTGTTGTTGTTGTTCTTATTGTTGTTCTTGATGTTCTTACTGTTGCTGTTGTTCTTGATGTTTTTATTGTTGTTTTTGTTCTTACTGTTGTTCTTGTTGTTGTTCTTGTTCTAATGCTGCAATTTTTTTATTTTATTTTATTAAAAGACATACAACAACGCTCTTTTTAAAATAACCGTCATTATAGGTAGTTTTAATGCTGTATTTTTTTATTTTATTAAAAGACATACAACAACGGGTATTTAAAATAACCATCATTATAGGTAGCGCGTCTTCCATTTTATTGCAACGATTACTGGGCCGTCATTGTACGTACCGCGTATACAACAACACTCTACATAACAACGCCTTCGCCCGCGTCATTATATGTCGTTTCCAACCGTTGTTAAATGGGTTTTTTGTAGTAGTGATAGGTATTGATTCTAGCTTATGAACTCTTGGATGATGAATGTATGATGAAAAACTTTCTTTCTATGGTTTATTCTTTGTGTTGGTTCATGATTGAGAAATGTGTTCTTACTATATACCTAGGTTTTTCATCCATCAATGCACATTGGCTAGAGATAGTTATGAGTGTTGATGTTCATAAATATTGAACTTGAATGTTGACATTTTGATAGTTTGAGTGAGAGATCATCAAAGGATCAAAATGGTAAAACTCACAATATGTCACTACTACAAAACGCGCAAACAACAACGCCAGGCTTACAACGGATAGCCTATTCACCATTGTAATAGATGCGCGCTTTTTTTTAATATCGTTAAAAGGATTTTAACGACGGCTAATATTCAAACCGTGGTGAAATGTGAGGCCTTTCACCACAAGTATGTTTTCAACCGTCATTATAGGTAGCGCATGGTCATGGGTTCAAGTCCCAGCACCAACATTTATGGTTTTCTTACATATTTTTTCAAAATGCCCACAACCTTTCACCACAGGTATGTTTTCAACCGTCATTATAGGTAGCGCATGGTCATGGGTTCAAGTCCCAGCCCCAACATTTATGGTTTTTTTAAATATTTTTTCAAAATACCCACAACATTTCACCACTGGTATGTTTTTAACCGTCATTATAGCCAATAATTTAGTTTTAGGTATTTCACTTCAAAAAATCGGTTTTAGAGAGAATCGTCTCCTTTTTAAGATTTGTTTCGTGCATCTGAAGCAGAAAAATTGTACGGTCATTAGTCCATTACACTGGAAGAGTTACGGGACTTCACCCTCAAAACCCCAAATTCATCTTTTTTCTATTTTTAATGAATTTTTTACTGTTTTCATAGTCTCAAAAAATTCTAAAAAAATTCTCAAAATTCTTATTTTACCTAATTAGATTAAATTTCGTATTTTTAGATTTTTATGAATTTATTTTAATCATTTTTTCCTATTTTTTCAAAATGCTGACACACCCTTTCACAACGGGTATTTAAACCAACCGTTGTAATAGGTAGCTTTTTTTACTTATTTTTTCAAAATGATGACAGACCTTTCACCACGGGTAATTTAAACCAACCGTCATTATAGGTAGCGTCTTTTCATGGGTTCAACTCCCAGCACCAGAATTTTTGGTTTTTTACTTATTTTTTCAATTCACATTACCAACATTATAGGTTGCGTGCAAATTGAGTTTATTCACTGTCCTTAAACAAATCTTGGTCGTCCATTTAGTGATTATCAACGGCCAAGACACTACTATTAGTGATCCGCGTGAAACCTAAAACTTAGACGAACTACATCTTCTACCTCTAAACATCATCTTTCTGTTACGATACTTTATTACTCCACTAAACCATATTTCAGAACAAATTTCAGAACTCGAGTTAGCAATGTTAGTTGTTGGTGTTCTATTTTAATTATTGTTGTTCTTTTTTATTATTGTTGTTATTGTTGTTTTTATTGTTATCATTGTTATTATTGTTGTTGTTGTCGTTGGTGTTGTTGATGTTGTTGTTCTTGGTGTAATTATTGTTATTATTGTTGTTGTTCTTCTTATTCTTTTTCTTCTTCTTGTTCTTGTTCTTGTTCTTGTTCTTGTTCTTATTCTGGTTCTTGTTCTTGTTCTTGTTCTTGTTCTTATTCTGGTTCTTGTTCTTGTTCTTGTTCTTGTTCTTGTTCTTGTTGTTGTTGTTGTTCTTATTGTTGTTCTTGATGTTCTTACTGTTGCTGTTGTTCTTGATGTTTTTATTGTTGTTTTTGTTCTTATTGTTGTTCTTGTTGTTGTTCTTGTTCTAATGCTGCAATTTTTTTATTTTATTTTATTAAAAGACATACAACAACGCTCTTTTTAAAATAACCGTCATTATAGGTAGTTTTAATGCTGTATTTTTTTATTTTATTAAAAGACATACAACAACGGGTATTTAAAATAACCATCATTATAGGTAGCGCGTCTTCCATTTTATTGCAACGATTACTGGGTCGTCATTGTACGTACCGCGTATATAACAACACTCTACATAACAACGCCTTCGCCCGCGTCATTATATGTCATTTCCAACCGTTGTTAAATGGGTTTTTTGTAGTAGATATAGGTATTGATTCTAGCTTATGAACTCTTGGATGATGAATGTATGATGAAAAACTTTCTTTCTATGGTTTATTCTTTGTGCTGGTTCATGATTGAGAAATGTGTTCTTACTATATACCTAGGTTTTTCATCCATCAATGCACATTGGCTAGAGATAGTTATGAGTGTTGATGTTCATAAATATTGAACTTGAATGTTGACATTTTGATAGTTTGAGTGAGAGATCATCAAAGGATCAAAATGGTAAAACTCACAATATGTCACTACTACAAAACGCGCAAACAACAACGCCAGGCTTACAACGGATAGCCTATTCACCATTGTAATAGATGTGCGCTTTTTTTTAATATCGTTAAAAGGATTTTAACGACGGCTAATATTCAAACCGTGGTGAAATGTGAGGCCTTTCACCACAAGTATGTTTTCAACCGTCATTATAGGTTGCGCATGGTCATGGGTTCAAGTCCCAGCACCAACATTTATGGTTTTCTTACATATTTTTTCAAAATACCCACAACCTTTCACCACAGGTATGTTTTCAACCGTCATTATAGGTAGCGCATGGTCATGGGTTCAAGTCCCAGCCCCAACATTTATGGTTTTTTTAAATATTTTTTCAAAATACCCACAACCTTTCACCACTGGTATGTTTTTAACCGTCATTATAGCCAATAATTTAGTTTTAGGTATTTCACTTCAAAAAATCGGTTTTAGAGAAAATCGTCTCCTTTTTAAGATTTGTTTCGTGCATCTGAAGCAGAAAAATTGTACGGTAATTAGTCCCTTACACTGGAAGAGTTACGGGACTTCACCCTCAAAACCCCAAATTCATCTTTTTTCTATTTTTAATGAATTTTTTACTGTTTTCATAGTCTCAAAAAATTCTAAAAAAATTCTCAAAATTGTTATTTTACCTAAATAGATTAAATTTCGTGTTTTTAGATTTTTATGAATTTATTTTAATCATTTTTTCCTATTTTTTCAAAATGCTGACACACCCTTTCACAACGGGTATTTAAACCAACCGTTGTAATAGGTAGCTTTTTTTACTTATTTTTTCAAAATGATGACAGACCTTTCACCACAGGTAATTTAAACCAACCGTCATTATAGGTAGCTTCTTTTCATGGGTTCAAGTCCCAGCACCAGCATTTTTGGGTTTTTACTTATTTTTTCAATTCACATTACCAACATTATAGGTTGCGTGCATATTGAGTTTATTCACTATCCTTAAACAAATCTTGGTCGTCCATTTAGTGATTATCAACGGCCAAGACACTACTATTAGTGATCCGCGTGAAACCTAAAACTTAGACGAACTACATCTTCTACCTCCAAACATCATCTTTCTGTTACGATACTTTATTACTCCACTAAACCATATTTCAGAACAAATTTCAGAACTCGAGTTAGCAATGTTAGTTGTTGGTGTTCTATTTTAATTATTGTTGTTCTTTTTTATTATTGTTGTTATTGTTGTTTTTATTGTTATCATTGTTATTATTGTTGTTGTTGTCGTTGGTGTTGTTGATGTTGTTGTTCTTGGTGTAATTATTGTTATTATTGTTGTTGTTCTTCTTATTCTTTTTCTTCTTCTTCTTCTTGTTCTTGTTCTTGTTCTTGTTCTTATTCTGGTTCTTGTTCTTGTTCTTGTTCTTGTTCTTATTCTGGTTCTTGTTCTTGTTCTTGTTCTTGTTCTTGTTCTTGTTCTTGTTGTTGTTGTTGTTCTTATTGTTGTTCTTGATGTTCTTACTGTTGCTGTTGTTCTTGATGTTTTTCTTGTTGTTTTTGTTCTTACTGTTGTTCTTGTTGTTGTTCTTGTTCTAATGCTGCAATTTTTTTATTTTATTTTATTAAAAGACATACAACAACGCTCTTTTTAAAATAACCGTCATTATAGGTAGTTTTAATGCTGTATTTTTTTATTTTATTAAAAGACATACAACAACGGGTATTTAAAATAACCATCATTATAGGTAGCGCGTCTTCCATTTTATTGCAACGATTACTGGGCCGTCATTGTACGTACCGCGTATATAACAACACTCTACATAACAACGCCTTCGCCCGCGTCATTATATGTCATTTCCAACCGTTGTTAAATGGGTTTTTTGTAGTAGATATAGGTATTGATTCTAGCTTATGAACTCTTGGATGATGAATGTATGATGAAAAACTTTCTTTCTATGGTTTATTCTTTGTGCTGGTTCATGATTGAGAAATGTGTTCTTACTATATACCTAGGTTTTTCATCCATCAATGCACATTGGCTAGAGATAGTTATGAGTGTTGATGTTCATAAATATTGAACTTGAATGTTGACATTTTGATAGTTTGAGTGAGAGATCATCAAAGGATCAAAATGGTAAAACTCACAATATGTCACTACTACAAAACGCGCAAACAACAACGCCAGGCTTACAACGGATAGCCTATTCACCATTGTAATAGATGTGCGCTTTTTTTTAATATCGTTAAAAGGATTTTAACGACGGCTAATATTCAAACCGTGGTGAAATGTGAGGCCTTTCACCACAAGTATGTTTTCAACCGTCATTATAGGTAGCGCATGGTCATGGGTTCAAGTCCCAGCACCAACATTTATGGTTTTCTTACATATTTTTTCAAAATACCCACAACCTTTCACCACAGGTATGTTTTCAACCGTCATTATAGGTAGCGCATGGTCATGGGTTCAAGTCCCAGCCCCAACATTTATGGTTTTTTTAAATATTTTTTCAAAATACCCACAACCTTTCACCACTGGTATGTTTTTAACCGTCATTATAGCCAATAATTTAGTTTTAGGTATTTCACTTCAAAAAATCGGTTTTAGAGAAAATCGTCTCCTTTTTAAGATTTGTTTCGTGCATCTGAAGCAGAAAAATTGTGCGGTCATTAGTCCCTTACACTGGAAGAGTTACGGGACTTCACCCTCAAAACCCCAAATTCATCTTTTTTCTATTTTTAATGAATTTTTTACTGTTTTCATAGTCTCAAAAAATTCTAAAAAAATTCTCAAAATTCTTATTTTACCTAATTAGATTAAATTTTATATTCTTAGATTTTTATGAATTTATTTTAATCATTTTTTCCTATTTTTTCAAAATGCTGACACACCCTTTCACAACGGGTATTTAAACCAACCGTTGTAATAGGTAGCTTTTTTTACTTATTTTTTCAAAATGATGACAGACCTTTCACCACGGGTAATTTAAACCAACCGTCATTATAGGTAGCTTCTTTTCATGGGTTCAAGTCCCAGCACCATAATTTTTGGTTTTTTACTTATTTTTTCAATTCACATTACCAACATTATAGGTTGCGTGCAAATTGAGTTTATTCACTGTCCTTAAACAAATCTTGGTCGTCCATTTAGTGATTATCAACGGCCAAGACACTACTATTAGTGATCCGCGTGAAACCTAAAACTTAGACGAACTACATCTTCTACCTCCAAACATCATCTTTCTGTTACGATACTTTATTACTCCACTAAACCATATTTCAGAACAAATTTCAGAACTCGAGTTAGCAATGTTAGTTGTTGGTGTTCTATTTTAATTATTGTTGTTCTTTTTTATTATTGTTGTTATTGTTGTTTTTATTGTTATCATTGTTATTATTGTTGTTGTTGTCGTTGGTGTTGTTGATGTTGTTGTTCTTGTTGTAATTATTGTTATTATTGTTGTTGTTCTTCTTATTCTTTTTCTTCTTCTTGTTCTTGTTCTTGTTCTTGTTCTTATTCTGGTTCTTGTTCTTGTTCTTGTTCTTGTTCTTGTTGTTGTTGTTGTTCTTATTGTTGTTCTTGATGTTCTTACTGTTGCTGTTGTTCTTGATGTTCTTATTGTTGTTTTTGTTCTTATTGTTGTTCTTGCTGTTGTTCTTGTTCTAATGCTGCAATTTTTTTATTTTATTTTATTAAAAGACATACAACAACGCTCTTTTTAAAAATAACCGTCATTATAGGTAGTTCTAATGCTGTATTTTTTTATTTTATTAAAAGACATACAACAACGGGTATTTAAAATAACCATCATTATAGGTAGCGCGTTTTCCATTTTATTGCAACGATTACTGGGCCGTCATTGTACGTACCGCGTATACAACAACACTCTACATAACAACGCCTTCGCCCGCGTCATTATATGTCCTTTCCAACCGTTGTTAAATGGGTTTTTTGTAGTAGTGATAGGTATTGATTCTAGCTTATGAACTCTTGGATGATGAATGTATGATGAAAAACTTTCTTTCTATGGTTTATTCTTTGTGTTGGTTCATGATTGAGAAATGTGTTCTTACTATATACCTAGGTTTTTCATCCATCAATGCACATTGGCTAGAGATAGTTATGAGTGTTGATGTTCATAAATATTGAACTTGAATGTTGACATTTTGATAGTTTGAGTGAGAGATCATCAAAGGATCAAAATGGTAAAACTCACAATATGTCACTACTACAAAACGCGCAAACAACAACGCCAGGCTTACAACGGATAGCCTATTCACCATTGTAATAGATGCGCGCTTTTTTTTAATATCGTTAAAAGGATTTTAACGACGGCTAATATTCAAACCGTGGTGAAATGTGAGGCCTTTCACCACAAGTATGTTTTCAACCGTCATTATAGGTAGCGCATGGTCATGGGTTCAAGTCCCAGCCCCAACATTTATGGTTTTTTTAAATATTTTTTCAAAATACCCAAAACCTTTCACCACTGGTATGTTTTTAACCGTCATTATAGCCAATAATTTAGTTTTAGGTATTTCACTTCAAAAAATCGGTTTTAGAGAAAATCGTCTCCTTTTTAAGATTTGTTTCGTGCATCTGAAGCAGAAAAATTGTGCGGTCATTAGTCCCTTACACTGGAAGAGTTACGGGACTTCACCCTCAAAACCCCAAATTCATCTTTTTTCTATTTTTAATGAATTTTTTACTGTTTTCATAGTCTCAAAAAATTCTAAAAAAATTCTCAAAATTCTTATTTTACCTAATTAGATTAAATTTTGTATTCTTAGATTTTTATGAATTTATTTTAATTATTTTTTCCTATTTTTTCAAAATGCTGACACACCCTTTCACAACGGGTATTTAAACCAACCGTTGTAATAGGTAGCTTTTTTTACTTATTTTTTCAAAATGATGACAGACCTTTCATCACGGGTAATTTAAACCAACCGTCATTATAGGTAGCTTCTTTTCATGGGTTCAAGTCCCAGCACCAGAATTTTTGGTTTTTTACTTATTTTTTCAATTCACATTACCAACATTATAGGTTGCGTGCAAATTGAGTTTATTCACTGTCCTTAAACAAATCTTGGTCGTCCATTTAGTGATTATCAACGGCCAAGACACTACTATTAGTGATCCGCGTGAAACCTAAAACTTAGACGAACTACATCTTCTACCTCCAAACATCATCTTTCTGTTACGAGACTTTATTACTCCACTAAACCATATTTCAGAACAAATTTCAGAACTCGAGTTAGCAATGTTAGTTGTTGGTGTTCTTTTTTAATTATTGTTGTTCTTTTTTATTATTGTTGTTATTGTTGTTTTTATTGTTATCATTGTTATTATTGTTGTTGTTGTCGTTGGTGTTGTTGATGTTTTTGTTCTTGTTGTAATTATTGTTATTATTGTTGTTGTTCTTCTTATTCTTTTTCTTCTTCTTGTTCTTGTTCTTGTTGTTGTTCTTATTCTGGTTCTTGTTCTTGTTCTTGTTCTTGTTCTTGTTGTTGTTGTTGTTCTTATTGTTGTTCTTGATGTTCTTACTGTTGCTGTTGTTCTTGATGTTCTTATTGTTGTTTTTGTTCTTATTGTTGTTCTTGCTGTTGTTCTTGTTCTAATGCTGCAATTTTTTTATTTTATTTTATTAAAAGACATACAACAACGCTCTTTTTAAAAATAACCGTCATTATAGGTAGTTCTAATGCTGTATTTTTTTATTTTATTAAAAGACATACAACAACGGGTATTTAAAATAACCATCATTATAGGTAGCGCGTTTTCCATTTTATTGCAACGATTACTGGGCCGTCATTGTACGTACCGCGTATACAACAACACTCTACATAACAACGCCTTCGCCCGCGTCATTATATGTCCTTTCCAACCGTTGTTAAATGGGTTTTTTGTAGTAGTGATAGGTATTGATTCTAGCTTATGAACTCTTGGATGATGAATGTATGATGAAAAACTTTCTTTCTATGGTTTATTCTTTGTGTTGGTTCATGATTGAGAAATGTGTTCTTACTATATACCTAGGTTTTTCATCCATCAATGCACATTGGCTAGAGATAGTTATGAGTGTTGATGTTCATAAATATTGAACTTGAATGTTGACATTTTGATAGTTTGAGTGAGAGATCATCAAAGGATCAAAATGGTAAAACTCACAATATGTCACTACTACAAAACGCGCAAACAACAACGCCAGGCTTACAACGGATAGCCTATTCACCATTGTAATAGATGCGCGCTTTTTTTTAATATCGTTAAAAGGATTTTAACGACGGCTAATATTCAAACCGTGGTGAAATGTGAGGCCTTTCACCACAAGTATGTTTTCAACCGTCATTATAGGTAGCGCATGGTCATGGGTTCAAGTCCCAGCACCAACATTTATGGTTTTCTTACATATTTTTTCAAAATGCCCACAACCTTTCACCACAGGTATGTTTTCAACCGTCATTATAGGTAGCGCATGGTCATGGGTTCAAGTCCCAGCCCCAACATTTATGGTTTTTTTAAATATTTTTTCAAAATACCCAAAACCTTTCACCACTGGTATGTTTTTAACCGTCATTATAGCCAATAATTTAGTTTTAGGTATTTCACTTCAAAAAATCGGTTTTAGAGAAAATCGTCTCCTTTTTAAGATTTGTTTCGTGCATCTGAAGCAGAAAAATTGTGCGGTCATTAGTCCCTTACACTGGAAGAGTTACGGGACTTCACCCTCAAAACCCCAAATTCATCTTTTTTCTATTTTTAATGAATTTTTTACTGTTTTCATAGTCTCAAAAAATTCTAAAAAAATTCTCAAAATTCTTATTTTACCTAATTAGATTAAATTTCGTATTTTTAGATTTTTATGAATTTATTTTAATCATTTTTTCCTATTTTTTCAAAATGCTGACACACCCCTTTCACAACGGGTATTTAAACCAACCGTTGTAATAGGTAGCTTTTTTTACTTATTTTTTCAAAATGATGACAGACCTTTCACCACGGGTAATTTAAACCAACCGTCATTATAGGTAGCTTCTTTTCATGGGTTCAAGTCCCAGCACCAGAATTTTTGGGTTTTTACTTATTTTTTCAATTCACATTACCAACATTATAGGTTGCGTGCAAATTGAGTTTATTCACTGTCCTTAAACAAATCTTGGTCGTCCATTTAGTGATTATCAACGGCCAAGACACTACTATTAGTGATCTGCGTGAAACCTAAAACTTAGACGAACTACATCTTCTACCTCCAAACATCATCTTTCTGTTACGAGACTTTATTACTCCACTAAACCATATTTCAGAACAAATTTCAGAACTCGAGTTAGCAATGTTAGTTGTTGGTGTTCTTTTTTAATTATTGTTTTTCTTTTTTATTATTGTTGTTATTGTTGTTTTTATTGTTATCATTGTTATTATTGTTGTTGTTTTCGTTGGTGTTGTTGATGTTGTTGTTCTTGTTGTAATTATTGTTATTATTGTTGTTGTTCTTCTTATTCTTTTTCTTCTTCTTGTTCTTGTTCTTGTTCTTGTTCTTATTCTGGTTCTTGTTCTTGTTCTTGTTCTTGTTCTTGTTGTCGTTGTTGTTCTTATTGTTGTTCTTGATGTTCTTACTGTTGCTGTTGTTCTTGATGTTCTTATTGTTGTTTTTGTTCTTATTGTTGTTCTTGCTGTTGTTCTTGTTCTAATGCTGCAATTTTTTTATTTTATTTTATTAAAAGACATACAACAACGCTCTTTTTAAAAATAACCGTCATTATAGGTAGTTCTAATGCTGTATTTTTTTATTTTATTAAAAGACATACAACAACGGGTATTTAAAATAACCATCATTATAGGTAGCGCGTTTTCCATTTTATTGCAACGATTACTGGGCCGTCATTGTACGTACCGCGTATACAACAACACTCTACATAACAACGCCTTCGCCCGCGTCATTATATGTCCTTTCCAACCGTTGTTAAATGGGTTTTTTGTAGTAGTGATAGGTATTGATTCTAGCTTATGAACTCTTGGATGATGAATGTATGATGAAAAACTTTCTTTCTATGGTTTATTCTTTGTGTTGGTTCATGATTGAGAAATGTGTTCTTACTATATACCTAGGTTTTTCATCCATCAATGCACATTGGCTAGAGATAGTTATGAGTGTTGATGTTCATAAATATTGAACTTGAATGTTGACATTTTGATAGTTTGAGTGAGAGATCATCAAAGGATCAAAATGGTAAAACTCACAATATGTCACTACTACAAAACGCGCAAACAACAACGCCAGGCTTACAACGGATAGCCTATTCACCATTGTAATAGATGCGCGCTTTTTTTTAATATCGTTAAAAGGATTTTAACGACGGCTAATATTCAAACCGTGGTGAAATGTGAGGCCTTTCACCACAAGTATGTTTTCAACCGTCATTATAGGTAGCGCATGGTCATGGGTTCAAGTCCCAGCACCAACATTTATGGTTTTCTTACATATTTTTTCAAAATACCCACAACCTTTCACCATGGGTATGTTTTCAACCGTCATTATAGGTAGCGCATGGTCATGGGTTCAAGTCCCAGCCCCAACATTTATGGTTTTTTTAAATATTTTTTCAAAATACCCACAACCTTTCACCACTGGTATGTTTTTAACCGTCATTATAGCCAATAATTTAGTTTTAGGTATTTCACTTCAAAAAATCGGTTTTAGAGAAAATCGTCTCCTTTTTAAGATTTGTTTCGTGCATCTGAAGCAGAAAAATTGTACGGTCATTAGTCCCTTACACTGGAAGAGTTACGGGACTTCACCCTCAAAACCCCAAATTCATCTTTTTTCTATTTTTAATGAATTTTTTACTGTTTTCATAGTCTCAAAAAATTCTAAAAAAATTCTCAAAATTCTTATTTTACCTAATTAGATTAAATTTCGTATTTTTAGATTTTTATGAATTTATTTTAATCATTTTTTCCTATTTTTTCAAAATGCTGACACACCCTTTCACAACGGGTATTTAAACCAACTGTTGTAATAGGTAGCTTTTTTTACTTATTTTTTCAAAATGATGACAGACCTTTCACCACGGGTAATTTAAACCAACCATCATTATAGGTAGCTTCTTTTTATGGGTTCAAGTCCCAGCACCAGAATTTTTGGTTTTTTACTTATTTTTTCAATTCACATTACCAACATTATAGGTTGCGTGCAAATTGAGTTTATTCACTGTCCTTAAACAAATCTTGGTCGTCCATTTAGTGATTATCAACGGCCAAGACACTACTATTAGTGATCCGCGTGAAACCTAAAACTTAGACGAACTACATCTTCTACCTCCAAACATCATCTTTCTGTTACGAGATTTATTACTCCACTAAACCATATTTCAGAACAAATTTCAGAACTCGAGTTAGCAATGTTAGTTGTTGGTGTTCTTTTTTTAATTATTGTTGTTCTTTTTTATTATTGTTGTTATTGTTGTTTTTATTGTTATCATTGTTATTATTGTTGTTGTTGTCGTTGGTGTTGTTGATGTTGTTGTTCTTGTTGTAATTATTGTTATTATTGTTGTTGTTCTTCTTATTCTTTTTCTTCTTCTTGTTCTTGTTCTTGTTCTTGTTCTTATTCTGGTTCTTGTTCTTGTTCTTGTTCTTGTTCTTGTTGTTGTTGTTGTTCTTATTGTTGTTCTTGATGTTCTTACTGTTGCTGTTGTTCTTGATGTTCTTATTGTTGTTTTTGTTCTTATTGTTGTTCTTGCTGTTGTTCTTGTTCTAATGCTGCAATTTTTTTTATTTTATTTTATTAAAAGACATACAACAACGCTCTTTTTAAAAATAACCGTCATTATAGGTAGTTCTAATGCTGTATTTTTTTATTTTATTAAAAGACATACAACAACGGGTATTTAAAATAACCATCATTATAGGTAGCGCGTTTTCCATTTTATTGCAACGATTACTGGGCCGTCATTGTACGTACCGCGTATACAACAACACTCTACATAACAAAGCCTTCGCCCGCGTCATTATATGTCATTTCCAACCGTTGTTAGATGGGTTTTTTGTAGTAGTGATAGGTATTGATTCTAGCTTATGAACTCTTGGATGATGAATGTATGATGAAAAACTTTCTTTCTATGGTTTATTCTTTGTGTTGGTTCATGATTGAGAAATGTGTTCTTACTATATACCTAGGTTTTTCATCCATCAATGCACATTGGCTAGAGATAGTTATGAGTGTTGATGTTCATAAATATTGAACTTGAATGTTGACATTTTGATAGTTTGAGTGAGAGATCATCAAAGGATCAAAATGGTAAAACTCACAATATGTCACTACTACAAAACGCGCAAACAACAACGCCAGGCTTATAACGGATAGCCTATTCACCATTGTAATAGATGCACGCTTTTTTTTAATATCGTTAAAAGGATTTTAACGACGGCTAATATTCAAACCGTGGTGAAATGTGAGGCCTTTCACCACAAGTATGTTTTCAACCGTCATTATAGGTAGCGCATGGTCATGGGTTCAAGTCCCAGCACCAACATTTATGGTTTTCTTACATATTTTTTCAAAATACCCACAACCTTTCACCACAGGTATGTTTTCAACCATCATAATAGGTAGTGCATGGTCATGGGTTCAAGTCCCAGCCCCAACATTTATGGTTTTTTTAAATATTTTTTCAAAATACCCATAACCTTTCTCCACTGGTATGTTTTTAACCGTCATTATAGCCAATAATTTAGTTTTAGGTATTTCACTTCAAAAAATCGGTTTTAGAGAAAATCGTCTCCTTTTTAAGATTTGTTTCGTGCATCTGAAGCAGAAAAATTGTACGGTCATTAGTCCCTTACACTGGAAGAGTTACGGGACTTCACCCTCAAAACCCCAAATTCATCTTTTTTCTATTTTTAATGAATTTTTTAATGTTTTCATAGTCTCAAAAAATTCTAAAAAAATTCTCAAAATTCTTATTTTACCTAATTAGATTAAATTTCGTATTTTTAGATTTTTATGAATTTATTTTAATCATTTTTTCCTATTTTTTCAAAATGCTGACACACCCTTTCACAACGGGTATTTAAACCAACCGTTGTAATAGGTAGCTTTTTTTACTTATTTTTTCAAAATGATGACAGACCTTTCACCACGGGTAATTTAAACCAACCATCATTATAGGTAGCTTCTTTTCATGGGTTCAAGTCCCAGCACCAGAATTTTTGGTTTTTTACTTATTTTTTCAATTCACATTACCAACATTATAGGTTGCGTGCAAATTGAGTTTATTCACTGTCCTTAAACAAATCTTGGTCGTCCATTTAGTGATTATCAACGGCCAAGACACTACTATTAGTGATCCGCGTGAAACCTAAAACTTAGACGAACTACATCTTCTACCTCCAAACATCATCTTTCTGTTACGAGATTTATTACTCCACTAAACCATATTTCAGAACAAATTTCAGAACTCGAGTTAGCAATGTTAGTTGTTGGTGTTCTTTTTTAATTATTGTTGTTCTTTTTTATTATTGTTGTTATTGTTGTTTTTATTGTTATCATTGTTATTATTGTTGTTGTTGTCGTTGGTGTTGTTGATGTTGTTGTTCTTGTTGTAATTATTGTTATTATTGTTGTTGTTCTTCTTATTCTTTTTCTTCTTCTTGTTCTTGTTCTTGTTCTTGTTCTTATTCTGGTTCTTGTTCTTGTTCTTGTTCTTGTTCTTGTTCTTGTTGTTGTTGTTGTTCTTATTGTTGTTCTTGATGTTCTTACTGTTGCTGTTGTTCTTGATGTTCTTATTGTTGTTTTTGTTCTTATTGTTGTTCTTGCTGTTGTTCTTGTTCTAATGCTGCAATTTTTTTATTTTATTTTATTAAAAGACATACAACAACGCTCTTTTTAAAAATAACCGTCATTATAGGTAGTTCTAATGCTGTATTTTTTTATTTTATTAAAAGACATACAACAACGGGTATTTAAAATAACCATCATTATAGGTAGCGCGTTTTCCATTTTATTGCAACGATTACTGGGCCGTCATTGTACGTACCGCGTATACAACAACACTCTACATAACAACGCCTTCGCCCGCGTCATTATATGTCCTTTCCAACCGTTGTTAAATGGGTTTTTTGTAGTAGTGATAGGTATTGATTCTAGCTTATGAACTCTTGGATGATGAATGTATGATGAAAAACTTTCTTTCTATGGTTTATTCTTTGTGTTGGTTCATGATTGAGAAATGTGTTCTTACTATATACCTAGGTTTTTCATCCATCAATGCACATTGGCTAGAGATAGTTATGAGTGTTGATGTTCATAAATATTGAACTTGAATGTTGACATTTTGATAGTTTGAGTGAGAGATCATCAAAGGATCAAAATGGTAAAACTCACAATATGTCACTACTACAAAACGCGCAAACAACAACGCCAGGCTTACAACGGATAGCCTATTCACCATTGTAATAGATGCGCGCTTTTTTTTAATATCGTTAAAAGGATTTTAACGACGGCTAATATTCAAACCGTGGTGAAATGTGAGGCCTTTCACCACAAGTATGTTTTCAACCGTCATTATAGGTAGCACATGGTCATGGGTTCAAGTCCCAGCACCAACATTTATGGTTTTCTTACATATTTTTTCAAAATGCCCACAACCTTTCACCACAGGTATGTTTTCAACCGTCATTATAGGTAGCGCATGGTCATGGGTTCAAGTCCCAGCCCCAACATTTATGGTTTTTTTAAATATTTTTTCAAAATACCCAAAACCTTTCACCACTGGTATGTTTTTAACCGTCATTATAGCCAATAATTTAGTTTTAGGTATTTCACTTCAAAAAATCGGTTTTAGAGAAAATCGTCTCCTTTTTAAGATTTGTTTCGTGCATCTGAAGCAGAAAAATTGTGCGGTCATTAGTCCCTTACACTGGAAGAGTTACGGGACTTCACCCTCAAAACCCCAAATTCATCTTTTTTCTATTTTTAATGAATTTTTTACTGTTTTCATAGTCTCAAAAAATTCTAAAAAAATTCTCAAAATTCTTATTTTACCTAATTAGATTAAATTTCGTATTTTTAGATTTTTATGAATTTATTTTAATCATTTTTTCCTATTTTTTCAAAATGCTGACACACCCTTTCACAACGGGTATTTAAACCAACCGTTGTAATAGGTAGCTTTTTTTACTTATTTTTTCAAAATGATGACAGACCTTTCACCACGGGTAATTTAAACCAACCGTCATTATAGGTAGCTTCTTTTCATGGGTTCAAGTCCCAGCACCAGAATTTTTGGTTTTTTACTTATTTTTTCAATTCACATTACCAACATTATAGGTTGCGTGCAAATTGAGTTTATTCACTGTCCTTAAACAAATCTTGGTCGTCCATTTAGTGATTATCAACGGCCAAGACACTACTATTAGTGATCCGCGTGAAACCTAAAACTTAGACGAACTACATCTTCTACCTCCAAACATCATCTTTCTGTTACGAGATTTATTACTCCACTAAACCATATTTCAGAACAAATTTCAGAACTCGAGTTAGCAATGTTAGTTGTTGGTGTTCTTTTTTTAATTATTGTTGTTCTTTTTTATTATTGTTGTTATTGTTGTTTTTATTGTTATCATTGTTATTATTGTTGTTGTTGTCGTTGGTGTTGTTGATGTTGTTGTTCTTGTTGTAATTATTGTTATTATTGTTGTTGTTCTTCTTATTCTTTTTCTTCTTCTTGTTCTTGTTCTTGTTCTTGTTCTTATTCTGGTTCTTGTTCTTGTTCTTGTTCTTGTTCTTGTTGTTGTTGTTGTTCTTATTGTTGTTCTTGATGTTCTTACTGTTGCTGTTGTTCTTGATGTTCTTATTGTTGTTTTTGTTCTTATTGTTGTTCTTGCTGTTGTTCTTGTTCTAATGCTGCAATTTTTTTTATTTTATTTTATTAAAAGACATACAACAACGCTCTTTTTAAAAATAACCGTCATTATAGGTAGTTCTAATGCTGTATTTTTTTATTTTATTAAAAGACATACAACAACGGGTATTTAAAATAACCATCATTATAGGTAGCGTGTTTTCCATTTTATTGCAACGATTACTGGGCCGTCATTGTACGTACCGCGTATACAACAACACTCTACATAACAAAGCCTTCGCCCGCGTCATTATATGTCATTTCCAACCGTTGTTAGATGGGTTTTTTGTAGTAGTGATAGGTATTGATTCTAGCTTATGAACTCTTGGATGATGAATGTATGATGAAAAACTTTCTTTCTATGGTTTATTCTTTGTGTTGGTTCATGATTGAGAAATGTGTTCTTACTATATACCTAGGTTTTTCATCCATCAATGCACATTGGCTAGAGATAGTTATGAGTGTTGATGTTCATAAATATTGAACTTGAATGTTGACATTTTGATAGTTTGAGTGAGAGATCATCAAAGGATCAAAATGGTAAAACTCACAATATGTCACTACTACAAAACGCGCAAACAACAACGCCAGGCTTATAACGGATAGCCTATTCACCATTGTAATAGATGCACGCTTTTTTTTAATATCGTTAAAAGGATTTTAACGACGGCTAATATTCAAACCGTGGTGAAATGTGAGGCCTTTCACCACAAGTATGTTTTCAACCGTCATTATAGGTAGCGCATGGTCATGGGTTCAAGTCCCAGCACCAACATTTATGGTTTTCTTACATATTTTTTCAAAATACCCACAACCTTTCACCACAGGTATGTTTTCAACCATCATAATAGGTAGTGCATGGTCATGGGTTCAAGTCCCAGCCCCAACATTTATGGTTTTTTTAAATATTTTTTCAAAATACCCATAACCTTTCTCCACTGGTATGTTTTTAACCGTCATTATAGCCAATAATTTAGTTTTAGGTATTTCACTTCAAAAAATCGGTTTTAGAGAAAATCGTCTCCTTTTTAAGATTTGTTTCGTGCATCTGAAGCAGAAAAATTGTACGGTCATTAGTCCCTTACACTGGAAGAGTTACGGGACTTCACCCTCAAAACCCCAAATTCATCTTTTTTCTATTTTTAATGAATTTTTTAATGTTTTCATAGTCTCAAAAAATTCTAAAAAAATTCTCAAAATTCTTATTTTACCTAATTAGATTAAATTTCGTATTTTTAGATTTTTATGAATTTATTTTAATCATTTTTTCCTATTTTTTCAAAATGCTGACACACCCTTTCACAACGGGTATTTAAACCAACCGTTGTAATAGGTAGCTTTTTTTACTTATTTTTTCAAAATGATGACAGACCTTTCACCACGGGTAATTTAAACCAACCATCATTATAGGTAGCTTCTTTTCATGGGTTCAAGTCCCAGCACCAGAATTTTTGGTTTTTTACTTATTTTTTCAATTCACATTACCAACATTATAGGTTGCGTGCAAATTGAGTTTATTCACTGTCCTTAAACAAATCTTGGTCGTCCATTTAGTGATTATCAACGGCCAAGACACTACTATTAGTGATCCGCGTGAAACCTAAAACTTAGACGAACTACATCTTCTACCTCCAAACATCATCTTTCTGTTACGAGATTTATTACTCCACTAAACCATATTTCAGAACAAATTTCAGAACTCGAGTTAGCAATGTTAGTTGTTGGTGTTCTTTTTTAATTATTGTTGTTCTTTTTTATTATTGTTGTTATTGTTGTTTTTATTGTTATCATTGTTATTATTGTTGTTGTTGTCGTTGGTGTTGTTGATGTTGTTGTTCTTGTTGTAATTATTGTTATTATTGTTGTTGTTCTTCTTATTCTTTTTCTTCTTCTTGTTCTTGTTCTTGTTCTTGTTCTTATTCTGGTTCTTGTTCTTGTTCTTGTTCTTGTTCTTGTTCTTGTTGTTGTTGTTGTTCTTATTGTTGTTCTTGATGTTCTTACTGTTGCTGTTGTTCTTGATGTTCTTATTGTTGTTTTTGTTCTTATTGTTGTTCTTGCTGTTGTTCTTGTTCTAATGCTGCAATTTTTTTATTTTATTTTATTAAAAGACATACAACAACGCTCTTTTTAAAAATAACCGTCATTATAGGTAGTTCTAATGCTGTATTTTTTTATTTTATTAAAAGACATACAACAACGGGTATTTAAAATAACCATCATTATAGGTAGCGCGTTTTCCATTTTATTGCAACGATTACTGGGCCGTCATTGTACGTACCGCGTATACAACAACACTCTACATAACAACGCCTTCGCCCGCGTCATTATATGTCCTTTCCAACCGTTGTTAAATGGGTTTTTTGTAGTAGTGATAGGTATTGATTCTAGCTTATGAACTCTTGGATGATGAATGTATGATGAAAAACTTTCTTTCTATGGTTTATTCTTTGTGTTGGTTCATGATTGAGAAATGTGTTCTTACTATATACCTAGGTTTTTCATCCATCAATGCACATTGGCTAGAGATAGTTATGAGTGTTGATGTTCATAAATATTGAACTTGAATGTTGACATTTTGATAGTTTGAGTGAGAGATCATCAAAGGATCAAAATGGTAAAACTCACAATATGTCACTACTACAAAACGCGCAAACAACAACGCCAGGCTTACAACGGATAGCCTATTCACCATTGTAATAGATGCGCGCTTTTTTTTAATATCGTTAAAAGGATTTTAACGACGGCTAATATTCAAACCGTGGTGAAATGTGAGGCCTTTCACCACAAGTATGTTTTCAACCGTCATTATAGGTAGCACATGGTCATGGGTTCAAGTCCCAGCACCAACATTTATGGTTTTCTTACATATTTTTTCAAAATGCCCACAACCTTTCACCACAGGTATGTTTTCAACCGTCATTATAGGTAGCGCATGGTCATGGGTTCAAGTCCCAGCCCCAACATTTATGGTTTTTTTAAATATTTTTTCAAAATACCCAAAACCTTTCACCACTGGTATGTTTTTAACCGTCATTATAGCCAATAATTTAGTTTTAGGTATTTCACTTCAAAAAATCGGTTTTAGAGAAAATCGTCTCCTTTTTAAGATTTGTTTCGTGCATCTGAAGCAGAAAAATTGTGCGGTCATTAGTCCCTTACACTGGAAGAGTTACGGGACTTCACCCTCAAAACCCCAAATTCATCTTTTTTCTATTTTTAATGAATTTTTTACTGTTTTCATAGTCTCAAAAAATTCTAAAAAAATTCTCAAAATTCTTATTTTACCTAATTAGATTAAATTTCGTATTTTTAGATTTTTATGAATTTATTTTAATCATTTTTTCCTATTTTTTCAAAATGCTGACACACCCTTTCACAACGGGTATTTAAACCAACCGTTGTAATAGGTAGCTTTTTTTACTTATTTTTTCAAAATGATGACAGACCTTTCACCACGGGTAATTTAAACCAACCGTCATTATAGGTAGCTTCTTTTCATGGGTTCAAGTCCCAGCACCAGAATTTTTGGTTTTTTACTTATTTTTTCAATTCACATTACCAACATTATAGGTTGCGTGCAAATTGAGTTTATTCACTGTCCTTAAACAAATCCTGGTCGTCCATTTAGTGATTATCAACGGCCAAGACACTACTATTAGTGATCCGCGTGAAACCTAAAACTTAGACGAACTACATCTTCTACCTCCAAACATCATCTTTCTGTTACGAGATTTATTACTCCACTAAACCATATTTCAGAACAAATTTCAGAACTCGAGTTAGCAATGTTAGTTGTTGGTGTTCTTTTTTAATTATTGTTGTTCTTTTTTATTATTGTTGTTATTGTTGTTTTTATTGTTATCATTGTTATTATTGTTGTTGTTGTCGTTGGTGTTGTTGATGTTGTTGTTCTTGTTGTAATTATTGTTATTATTGTTGTTGTTCTTCTTATTCTTTTTCTTCTTCTTGTTCTTGTTCTTGTTCTTGTTCTTATTCTGGTTCTTGTTCTTGTTCTTGTTCTTGTTCTTGTTCTTGTTGTTGTTGTTGTTCTTATTGTTGTTCTTGATGTTCTTACTGTTGCTGTTGTTCTTGATGTTCTTATTGTTGTTTTTGTTCTTATTGTTGTTCTTGCTGTTGTTCTTGTTCTAATGCTGCAATTTTTTTATTTTATTTTATTAAAAGACATACAACAACGCTCTTTTTAAAAATAACCGTCATTATAGGTAGTTCTAATGCTGTATTTTTTTATTTTATTAAAAGACATACAACAACGGGTATTTAAAATAACCATCATTATAGGTAGCGCGTTTTCCATTTTATTGCAACGATTACTGGGCCGTCATTGTACGTACCGCGTATACAACAACACTCTACATAACAACGCCTTCGCCCGCGTCATTATATGTCCTTTCCAACCGTTGTTAAATGGGTTTTTTGTAGTAGTGATAGGTATTGATTCTAGCTTATGAACTCTTGGATGATGAATGTATGATGAAAAACTTTCTTTCTATGGTTTATTCTTTGTGTTGGTTCATGATTGAGAAATGTGTTCTTACTATATACCTAGGTTTTTCATCCATCAATGCACATTGGCTAGAGATAGTTATGAGTGTTGATGTTCATAAATATTGAACTTGAATGTTGACATTTTGATAGTTTGAGTGAGAGATCATCAAAGGATCAAAATGGTAAAACTCACAATATGTCACTACTACAAAACGCGCAAACAACAACGCCAGGCTTACAACGGATAGCCTATTCACCATTGTAATAGATGCGCGCTTTTTTTTAATATCGTTAAAAGGATTTTAACGACGGCTAATATTCAAACCGTGGTGAAATGTGAGGCCTTTCACCACAAGTATGTTTTCAACCGTCATTATAGGTAGCACATGGTCATGGGTTCAAGTCCCAGCACCAACATTTATGGTTTTCTTACATATTTTTTCAAAATGCCCACAACCTTTCACCACAGGTATGTTTTCAACCGTCATTATAGGTAGCGCATGGTCATGGGTTCAAGTCCCAGCCCCAACATTTATGGTTTTTTTAAATATTTTTTCAAAATACCCAAAACCTTTCACCACTGGTATGTTTTTAACCGTCATTATAGCCAATAATTTAGTTTTAGGTATTTCACTTCAAAAAATCGGTTTTAGAGAAAATCGTCTCCTTTTTAAGATTTGTTTCGTGCATCTGAAGCAGAAAAATTGTGCGGTCATTAGTCCCTTACACTGGAAGAGTTACGGGACTTCACCCTCAAAACCCCAAATTCATCTTTTTTCTATTTTTAATGAATTTTTTACTGTTTTCATAGTCTCAAAAAATTCTAAAAAAATTCTCAAAATTCTTATTTTACCTAATTAGATTAAATTTCGTATTTTTAGATTTTTATGAATTTATTTTAATCATTTTTTCCTATTTTTTCAAAATGCTGACACACCCTTTCACAACGGGTATTTAAACCAACCGTTGTAATAGGTAGCTTTTTTTACTTATTTTTTCAAAATGATGACAGACCTTTCACCACGGGTAATTTAAACCAACCGTCATTATAGGTAGCTTCTTTTCATGGGTTCAAGTCCCAGCACCAGAATTTTTGGTTTTTTACTTATTTTTTCAATTCACATTACCAACATTATAGGTTGCGTGCAAATTGAGTTTATTCACTGTCCTTAAACAAATCTTGGTCGTCCATTTAGTGATTATCAACGGCCAAGACACTACTATTAGTGATCCGCGTGAAACCTAAAACTTAGACGAACTACATCTTCTACCTCCAAACATCATCTTTCTGTTACGAGACTTTATTACTCCACTAAACCATATTTCAGAACAAATTTCAGAACTCGAGTTAGCAATGTTAGTTGTTGGTGTTCTTTTTTAATTATTGTTGTTCTTTTTTATTATTGTTGTTATTGTTGTTTTTATTGTTATCATTGTTATTATTGTTGTTGTTGTCGTTGGTGTTGTTGATGTTGTTGTTCTTGTTGTAATTATTGTTATTATTGTTGTTGTTCTTCTTATTCTTTTTCTTCTTCTTGTTCTTGTTCTTGTTCTTGTTCTTATTCTGGTTCTTGTTCTTGTTCTTGTTCTTGTTCTTGTTCTTGTTGTTGTTGTTGTTCTTATTGTTGTTCTTGATGTTCTTACTGTTGCTGTTGTTCTTGATGTTCTTATTGTTGTTTTTGTTCTTATTGTTGTTCTTGCTGTTGTTCTTGTTCTAATGCTGCAATTTTTTTATTTTATTTTATTAAAAGACATACAACAACGCTCTTTTTAAAAATAACCGTCATTATAGGTAGTTCTAATGCTGTATTTTTTTATTTTATTAAAAGACATACAACAACGGGTATTTAAAATAACCATCATTATAGGTAGCGCGTTTTCCATTTTATTGCAACGATTACTGGGCCGTCATTGTACGTACCGCGTATACAACAACACTCTACATAACAAAGCCTTCGCCCGCGTCATTATATGTCATTTCCAACCGTTGTTAAATGGGTTTTTTGTAGTAGTGATAGGTATTGATTCTAGCTTATGAACTCTTGGATGATGAATGTATGATGAAAAACTTTCTTTCTATGGTTTATTCTTTGTGTTGGTTCATGATTGAGAAATGTGTTCTTACTATATACCTAGGTTTTTCATCCATCAATGCACATTGGCTAGAGATAATTATGAGTGTTGATGTTCATAAATATTGAACTTGAATGTTGACATTTTGATAGTTTGAGTGAGAGATCATCAAAGGATCAAAATGGTAAAACTCACAATATGTCACTACTACAAAACGCGCAAACAACAACGCCAGGCTTACAACGGATAGCCTATTCACCATTGTAATAGATGCGCGCTTTTTTTTAATATCGTTAAAAGGATTTTAACGACGGCTAATATTCAAACCGTGGTGAAATGTGAGGCCTTTCACCACAAGTATGTTTTCAACCGTCATTATAGGTAGCGCATGGTCATGGGTTCAAGTCCCAGCACCAACATTTATGGTTTTCTTACATATTTTTTCAAAATACCCACAACCTTTCACCACAGGTATGTTTTCAACCATCATAATAGGTAGTGCATGGTCATGGGTTCAAGTCCCAGCCCCAACATTTATGGTTTTTTTAAATATTTTTTCAAAATACCCACAACCTTTCTCCACTGGTATGTTTTTAACCGTCATTATAGCGAATAATTTAGTTTTAGGTATTTCACTTCAAAAAATCGGTTTTAGAGAAAATCGTCTCCTTTTTAAGATTTGTTTCGTGCATCTGAAGCAGAAAAATTGTACGGTCATTAGTCCCTTACACTGGAAGAGTTACGGGACTTCACCCTCAAAACCCCAAATTCATCTTTTTTCTATTTTTAATGAATTTTTTACTGTTTTCATAGTCTCAAAAAATTCTAAAAAAATTCTCAAAATTCTTATTTTACCTAATTAGACTAAATTTCGTATTTTTAGATTTTTATGAATTTATTTTAATCATTTTTTCCTATTTTTTCAAAATGCTGACACACCCTTTCACAACGGGTATTTAAACCAACCGTTGTAATAGGTAGCTTTTTTTACTTATTTTTTCAAAATGATGACAGACCTTTCACCACGGGTAATTTAAACCAACCGTCATTATAGGTAGCTTCTTTTCATGGGTTCAAGTCCCAGCACCAGAATTTTTGGTTTTTTACTTATTTTTTCAATTCACATTACCAACATTATAGGTTGCGTGCAAATTGAGTTTATTCACTGTCCTTAAACAAATCTTGGTCGTCCATTTAGTGATTATCAACGGCCAAGACACTACTATTAGTGATCCGCGTGAAACCTAAAACTTAGACGAACTACATCTTCTACCTCCAAACATCATCTTTCTGTTACGAGACTTTATTACTCCACTAAACCATATTTCAGAACAAATTTCAGAACTCGAGTTAGCAATGTTAGTTGTTGGTGTTCTTTTTTAATTATTGTTGTTCTTTTTTATTATTGTTGTTATTGTTGTTTTTATTGTTATCATTGTTATTATTGTTGTTGCTGTCGTTGGTGTTGTTGATGTTGTTGTTCTTGTTGTAATTATTGTTATTATTGTTGTTGTTCTTCTTATTCTTTTTCTTCTTCTTGTTCTTGTTCTTGTTCTTGTTCTTATTCTGGTTCTTGTTCTTGTTCTTGTTCTTGTTCTTGTTGTTGTTGTTGTTCTTATTGTTGTTCTTGATGTTCTTACTGTTGCTGTTGTTCTTGATGTTCTTATTGTTGTTTTTGTTCTTATTGTTGTTCTTGCTGTTGTTCTTGTTCTAATGCTGCAATTTTTTTATTTTATTTTATTAAAAGACATACAACAACGCTCTTTTTAAAAATAACCGTCATTATAGGTAGTTCTAATGCTGTATTTTTTTATTTTATTAAAAGACATACAACAACGGGTATTTAAAATAACCATCATTATAGGTAGCGCGTTTTCCATTTTATTGCAACGATTACTGGGCCGTCATTGTACGTACCGCGTATACAACAACACTCTACATAACAACGCCTTCGCCCGCGTCATTATATGTCCTTTCCAACCGTTGTTAAATGGGTTTTTTGTAGTAGTGATAGGTATTGATTCTAGCTTGTGAACTCTTGGATGATGAATGTATGATGAAAAACTTTCTTTCTATGGTTTATTCTTTGTGTTGGTTCATGATTGAGAAATGTGTTCTTACTATATACCTAGGTTTTTCATCCATCAATGCACATTGGCTAGAGATAATTATGAGTGTTGATGTTCATAAATATTGAACTTGAATGTTGACATTTTGATAGTTTGAGTGAGAGATCATCAAAGGATCAAAATGGTAAAACTCACAATATGTCACTACTACAAAACGCGCAAACAACAACGCCAGGCTTACAACGGATAGCCTATTCACCATTGTAATAGATGCGCGCTTTTTTTTAATATCGTTAAAAGGATTTTAACGACGGCTAATATTCAAACCGTGGTGAAATGTGAGGCCTTTCACCACAAGTATGTTTTCAACCGTCATTATAGGTAGCGCATGGTCTTGGGTTCAAGTCCCAGCACCAACATTTATGGTTTTCTTACATATTTTTTCAAAATACCCACAACCTTTCACCACAGGTATGTTTTCAACCATCATAATAGGTAGTGCATGGTCATGGGTTCAAGTCCCAGCCCCAACATTTATGGTTTTTTTAAATATTTTTTCAAAATACCCACAACCTTTCTCCACTGGTATGTTTTTAACCGTCATTATAGCCAATAATTTAGTTTTAGGTATTTCACTTCAAAAAATCGGTTTTAGAGAAAATCGTCTCCTTTTTAAGATTTGTTTCGTGCATCTGAAGCAGAAAAATTGTACGGTCATTAGTCCCTTACACTGGAAGAGTTACGGGACTTCACCCTCAAAACCCCAAATTCATCTTTTTTCTATTTTTAATGAATTTTTTACTGTTTTCATAGTCTCAAAAAATTCTAAAAAAATTCTCAAAATTCTTATTTTACCTAATTAGACTAAATTTCGTATTTTTAGATTTTTATGAATTTATTTTAATCATTTTTTCCTATTTTTTCAAAATGCTGACACACCCTTTCACAACGGGTATTTAAACCAACCGTTGTAATAGGTAGCTTTTTTTACTTATTTTTTCAAAATGATGACAGACCTTTCACCACGGGTAATTTAAACCAACCGTCATTATAGGTAGCTTCTTTTCATGGGTTCAAGTCCCAGCACCAGAATTTTTGGTTTTTTACTTATTTTTTCAATTCACATTACCAACATTATAGGTTGCGTGCAAATTGAGTTTATTCACTGTCCTTAAACAAATCTTGGTCGTCCATTTAGTGATTATCAACGGCCAAGACACTACTATTAGTGATCCGCGTGAAACCTAAAACTTAGACGAACTACATCTTCTACCTCCAAACATCATCTTTCTGTTACGAGACTTTATTACTCCACTAAACCATATTTCAGAACAAATTTCAGAACTCGAGTTAGCAATGTTAGTTGTTGGTGTTCTTTTTTAATTATTGTTGTTCTTTTTTATTATTGTTGTTATTGTTGTTTTTATTGTTATCATTGTTATTATTGTTGTTGCTGTCGTTGGTGTTGTTGATGTTGTTGTTCTTGTTGTAATTATTGTTATTATTGTTGTTGTTCTTCTTATTCTTTTTCTTCTTCTTGTTCTTGTTCTTGTTCTTGTTCTTATTCTGGTTCTTGTTCTTGTTCTTGTTCTTGTTCTTGTTCTTGTTGTTGTTGTTGTTCTTATTGTTGTTCTTGATGTTCTTACTGTTGCTGTTGTTCTTGATGTTCTTATTGTTGTTTTTGTTCTTATTGTTGTTCTTGCTGTTGTTCTTGTTCTAATGCTGCAATTTTTTTATTTTATTTTATTAAAAGACATACAACAACGCTCTTTTTAAAAATAACCGTCATTATAGGTAGTTCTAATGCTGTATTTTTTTATTTTATTAAAAGACATACAACAACGGGTATTTAAAATAACCATCATTATAGGTAGCGCGTTTTCCATTTTATTGCAACGATTACTGGGCCGTCATTGTACGTACCGCGTATACAACAACACTCTACATAACAACGCCTTCGCCCGCGTCATTATATGTCCTTTCCAACCGTTGTTAAATGGGTTTTTTGTAGTAGTGATAGGTATTGATTCTAGCTTATGAACTCTTGGATGATGAATGTATGATGAAAAACTTTCTTTCTATGGTTTATTCTTTGTGTTGGTTCATGATTGAGAAATGTGTTCTTACTATATACCTAGGTTTTTCATCCATCAATGCACATTGGCTAGAGATAGTTATGAGTGTTGATGTTCATAAATATTGAACTTGAATGTTGACATTTTGATAGTTTGAGTGAGAGATCATCAAAGGATCAAAATGGTAAAACTCACAATATGTCACTACTACAAAACGCGCAAACAACAACGCCAGGCTTACAACGGATAGCCTATTCACCATTGTAATAGATGCACGCTTTTTTTTAATATCGTTAAAAGGATTTTAACGACGACTAATATTCAAACCGTGGTGAAATGTGAGGCCTTTCACCACAAGTATGTTTTCAACCATCATTATAGGTAGCGCATGGTCATGGGTTCAAGTCCCAGCACCAACATTTATGGTTTTCTTACATATTTTTTCAAAATACCCACAACCTTTCACCACAGGTATGTTTTCAACCATCATTATAGGTAGCGCATGGTCATGGGTTCAAGTCCCAGCCCCAACATTTTTGGTTTTTTTAAATATTTTTTCAAAATACCCACAACCTTTCACCACTGGTATGTTTTTAACCGTCATTATAGCCAATAATTTAGTTTTAGGTATTTCACTTCAAAAAATCGGTTTTAGAGAAAATCGTCTCCTTTTTAAGATTTGTTTCGTGCATCTGAAGCAGAAAAATTGTACGGTGATTAGTCCCTTACACTGGCAGAGTTACGGGACTTCACCCTCAAAACCCCAAATTCATCTTTTTTCTATTTTTAATGAATTTTTTACTGTTTTCATAGTCTCAAAAAATTCTAAAAAAATTCTCAAAATTCTTATTTTACCTAAATAGATTAAATTTCGTGTTTTTAGATTTTTATGAATTTATTTTAATCATTTTTTCCTATTTTTTCAAAATGCTGACACACCCTTTCACAACGTGTATTTAAACCAACCGTTGTAATAGGTAGCTTTTTTTACTTATTTTTTCAAAATGATGACAGACCTTTCACCACGGGTAATTTAAACCAACCGTCATTATAGGTAGCGTCTTTTCATGGGTTCAAGTCCCAGCACCAGAATTTTTGGTTTTTTACTTTTTTTTTCAATTCACATTACCCACATTATAGGTTGCGAGCATATTGAGTTTATTCACTGTCCTTAAACAAATCTTGGTCGTCCATTTAGTGATTATCAACGGCCAAGACACTACTATTAGTGATCCGCGTGAAATCTAAATCTTAGACGAACTACATCTTCTACCTCCAAACATCATCTTTCAGGTACGATACTCTATTTCTCCACTAAACCATATTTCAGAACAAATTTCAGAACTCGAGTTAGCAACGTTAGTTGTTGGTGTTCCTTTTTAATTATTGATGTTCTTTTTTATTATTGTTGTTATTGTTGTTATTATTGTTATCATTGTTATTATTGTTGTTGTTGTAGTTGGTGTTGTTGATATTGTTGTTCTTGTTGTTATTATTGTTATTATTGTTGTTGTTCTTCTTATTTTTCTTCTTGTTCTTGTTCTTGTTCTTGTTCTTGTTCTTATTCTGGTCTTGTTCTTGTTGTTGTTCTTCTTGTTGTTGTTGTTGTTCTTATTGTTGTTCTTGATGTTCTTACTGTTGTTCTTGGTCTTATTGTTGTACTTGATGTTCTGGCTGTTGTTCTTGTTCTAATGCTGCAATTTATTTTAATTTTATTAAAAGACATACAACAACGGTTTTTTTAAAATAACCGTCATTATAGGAGGCGCATTTTCCATTTTATTACAATGGTTACTGTGTCGTCATTGTATGTACCGCGTATACAACAACACTCTACATAACAACGCCTTCGCCCACGTCATTATATGTCTTTTCCAACCATTGTTAATTGGATTTTTTGTAGTAGTGTGTGTTAGAAATACAAATATTGGGAGGATATGTGATTACATTTATCGTCTAAATCATTTCATTAGCTTTATCGATTCTATAGGTGCAAAATGGTTTGTCGAACCCCAATCTTGACATGCTTTTACAAATCGTTAAAACAAATCTTTTTACCACTATTACTTAAATTTGAATGCAAACATTCCGACTAAAAACAACCAAAACCCCTTGTTACTTTGAAGTTTAAAACGTATACAACTATAGATCGGCTGCGATATCACGAACAATCTTTGTGGATTGATAACAAAACCCTAACTCTATTTGTATTTCAACAAAATGGCACCATTGCTGGGGATTGTTAATTGATATTGCAAGCATTGCAATAGTTGTGAAGTTTCAGACTTGTTAAAAATTTTCTTGTGCTTGTTGATTTGTTTGGATTAGTGTTTAGACTTTGTTTTATGCGAGGAAAACTACCGGCGGACTAACTTCTATTCGATCCCGAGATTGAAAGAACCGCTCGTAGACTCAATAGCAAAACTAGACGGAGGAGGCAACTAGCGATACAAACGAAAGAACAAGGAGAAGGTTCTACTTCAACACCACCACCACCGTCCACACCAATCATGGCACAACCACCTCCTCCGCCTCCCGCGTCCACACCATGTGTAAATAGCCCTCGTTACACCGCTCAGTTTGCTAACAATGCAAATAATGGAAGGCAAACTGAGATGAAAATGGGAACTTTGAATTTGTTATATGGAAGTCCGTTCACGGGAATGGATCATGAAGACCCTTTCGCTTTTCTCACCAAATTTTACGAGATAGCGTTAGTGACCGGAGTGTATCCATTTTCATAGAACGGCTGCGATATCACGAACAATCTCTGTGGATTGATAACAAAACCCTAACTCTATTTGTATTTCAACAAAATGGCACCATTGCTGGGGATTGTTAATTGATATTGCAAGCATTGCAATAGTTGTGAAGTTTCAGACTTGTTAAAAATTTTCTTGTGCTTGTTGATTTGTTTGGATTAGTGTCTAGACTTTGTTTTATGCGAGGAAAACTACCGGCGGACTAACTTCTATTCGATCCCGAGATTGAAAGAATCGCTCGTTGACTCAATAGCAAAACTAGACGGAGGAGGTAACTAGCGATACAAACGAAAGAACAAGGAGAAGGTTCTACTTCAACACCACCACCACCGTCCACACCAATCATGGCACAACCACCTCCTCCGCCTCCCGCGTCCACACCATGTGTAAATAGCCCTCGTTACACCGCTCAGTTTGCTAACAATGCAAATAATGGAAGGCAAACTGAGATGAAAATGGGAACTTTGAATTTGTTATATGGAAGTCCGTTCACGGGAATGGATCATGAAGACCCTTTCGCTTTTCTCACCAAATTTTATGAGATAGCGTTAGTGACCGGAGTGTATCAAGCACAAGAGTTACCTCTATTCAAGAGACTATTTCCTCATGCTTTGCTTGGCAAAGCTAAGGATTGGTATCTTGATCAAAATCCCGCTGTGATGACCGATTGGAATGTTCTGGAGGAGAAATTTATATAGAGGTTCTTTTCTCACAACCGTTTTATGGAGTCAAAAACTGCGATTTGTGTGTTCTCTCAGGGTACTAATGAGTCTCTAAATGAAGCATGGGAACTATTCAAATCCATGCTTCGAAAATGCAAAGGCCACGGGTTTGACGAGTTAACTCAAATTCACATCTTCAAGAATGGTCTCCAACCAAATTCCAAGACATTATTGGATGCCACTTCTGGAGGATCTTTGTTATCAAATAGTGCCGAAGAAGCTACGGATATCATCAATAGAATGGCTCTCAATGATCTTCAAAGACAAAGCTGTAACCACTCGTAAAAGAAACCCGGGGTGCTTGAATTGGGAACTAATGATGCAATCTTAGCGCAAAACAAGCTTATATCTCAACAGGTGGAACTTTTGGCTCAATAAATTAAGGAAATGAAGGAACCTAGCAAGAGTAAACAAGTTGCATGTTGTGAACTTTGCAAAGGAGAGTATGACACCGGATTTTGTCCTCCATCGGGATTTGAAGAAGTGAACTACATGAATAATCAACGAGACTATCAAGGAAGACAACAACAACAACAACCACCTTATCAACAACACAATCCTCAACAACATTACCAAGGCAATCAAGGATATCCACCGAGGGGGAACTATCAAAATAATCAAGGTTATGGTGGCGGTTCTTCAAGCCGGAAAAATCCTTATAAACCTCCACCTCCTCCGGTTGCTAACTCTAAGTTGGAAGACACTTTGACTCAATTCATGCAAATGACTATGGCCAACCAAAATAGTAGTGATGCGGAGATAAAGAATCTCGAAAACCAAGTGGGGCAACTTGCCAAACAAATAGCCAAGCAACAATCGGGTCCTTCATTCTCCGCAAATACTCAGGTGAATCCTAAGGAGCATTGCAAGGCAATCGTTATTAGAAGTGGGAAGGAGTTAGCAAAAGAAAATGAGAAAAGTGAAGAAAAAATTGATGGTATTGTGGAGGAGGATAGTGATGAGGAAGTAGTTGAAAATAAAAATGATAATGAAGGTGTAGTTGAAAAGAAAAATGATGAAATTGTTGAAGTTGAAAATGAGAGTGTGGAGGAAGTGAAGAAAAAGACAAACATGTGAGAGTTAAGAAGGGGAAGGAGATGATGAATCTGATACCGACTCAAAATATGCCTTACCCTCATGTGCCGACAAGGAAAGAAAATGCTAGGCAATACTCAAGATTCATGGATATCTTTAAGCAACTACAAATCAACATCCCTTTTTTCGAAGCTCTAGAGCAAATGTCGAAGTACGCCAAATTTATGAAGGACATTCTTACAAAGAGGCAGAAATATTCGGAGCCGAAAATCGTTGTTCTTGCGGCAAATTGTAGCGCTATCATTCAAAGAACTCTCCCAAAGAAGGAAGCCGATCCGGGCGAGTTACCTTACCCATTACAATTGGTAATGTTTTTGTTGGAAATGGCCTTATTGATTTGGGCTCAAGCATAAATCTCATTCCTTTGTCTATTATGAAAAGGCTTGGGAACATTGAAATTAAGGGCATTCGTATGACATTGCAATTAGCCAATAAATCTACCACTCATCGGATTGGGTTGGCGCAAGAGTGTTAGGGAAAGTTGACAAATTTTTCTTTCCGGTGGACTTCATTGTTATTGATATGGAAGAGGATGAGGATGCTCCTCTTATTCTTGGACGGCCTTTTATGAAGACCGCTCGCATGATGATAGATGTTGATGATAGCCTTATGAAAGTGTGTGTTCTTAATGAAGAGGTATCTGTTAATCTATTCAAAGCAATGGAGCATTGCAAAGACAAGCATGATAGCTTTCGTATCGATCCAATTGAAGAAGCAACTTTGGAGGTTTCTAAGCATGTTCATATAGTGTCTCCTTTGGAAATGGCTCTTGATGATTCTTTTGAAGTGTTTTCCGATAAAGAAGAAAGAGCTCTTGAGGAATGTTTGAAAGAGCTTGAATCTCTCAAAGAATTACAACTGTGGGAAGTTAAGAATGAAGAGTTGAAGAAAGAACCAAGTGATGAGAAAGTTCAACTTGAATTGAAGGTCTTGCCTTCCAATTTAAAATATGTGTTTCTTGATGACGGTGGTAACAAGTCGGTTATCATTAGTAACATTTTGTCCAAAAACGAGGAAGACCGTTTAATTCAAGTTTTGAAGAAATATCAAGATGCTATAGGTTGGCTCCTTTCCGATCTAAAAGGAATTAGTCCGACATATTAAATGCATCGTATCTGGATGGAAGAGGATTTCAAGGTGATTGCCAAACCACAACGCCGCTTGAATCCAACAATGAAAGAGGTAGTTCGGAAAGAAGTTGTAAAGCTTTTGGATGCAGGAATGATCTACCTGATCTCTTATAGTCCATGGGTAAGCCCCATGCACGTTGTTCTAAAAAAGGTGGCATGACCGTGATCCTAAATGAAAAAAATGAGTTGATTCCGACAAGAATGGTAATAGGTTGGAGGATGTGTATAGATTATAGAAGGCTAAACACCGCTACAAGGAAAGACAATTTTCCACTTCCGTTTATGGATCAAATGTTGGATAGATTGTCGAGACAACAATTCTATTGCTTTTTGGATGGTTACTTCGGGTATAACCAAATTGCGGTTGACCAGGATGACCATGAGAAGATGGCATTCACTTGGCCTTTTGGGATTTTTACCTACCGTAAGATGCCTTTTGGTTTATGCAACGCAGCGACGATGTTTCAACGTTGTGTTCAAGCAATTTTCTCCGATCTCATTGAAAAAATGATGGAGGTATTCATGGATGACTTCTCCATTTTCAGAGCGTCTTTTGATCTTTGTTTGAGGAATTTGGAGGCCGTTCTTGAATGGTGTGTTGAGACAAACTTACTTTTGAATTGGGAGACGTGCAATTTTATGGTGACAGAGGGAATTGTGCTTTGCCACAAAGTCTCCTCTAGAGGTCTTGAGGTTGATCAAGCCAAAGTTGAAGTGATTGAAAAGTTTCCTCCTCCAATAAATGTCAAAGGCATCCGAAGTTTTCTTGCCCATGCGGGATTCTATCGGAGGTTCATCAAAGACTTCGCCAAAGTTGCAAGGCCATTGAGTAATTTGCTCAATAAAGATGAGTCTTTTGATTTTGATGAGTCTTGTATGGTCACTTTTAATTCTTTAAAACAAAGTTTGACTACCGCACCCATAATCATCGTGCCCGATTGGAAAATTAATTTTGAACTCATGTGTGACGCGAATGATTATGCGGTCGGTGCGGTATTGGGTCAAAGAAAAACAAATATTTTTCATGCTATACACTATGCGAGCAAAGTCTTGAATGAAGCTCAAGTTAATTATGCAACAACTGAAAAGGAGTTGCTTGCGATAGTGTATGCATTGGAAAAATTTCGGTCTTATTTAATTGGGTCTAGAGTCGTAGTTTATACGGATCACTCGGCGATTAAGTATTTGCTCACCAAGCCGGATTCAAAACAAAGGCTTATTCGTTGGATCCTTTTGTTACAAGAATTTGATCTAGAAATTCGTGACAAGAAAAGATCTGAGAATTTGGTGGCAGATCACTTGTCTCGCCTTGTCAATGTGGAGGTAACCATAGCTGAAAAGGAAATCCGGGAGGAATTTCCTGATGAAAAATTGTTTAGAGTCCAAGTTAGGCCTTGGTTTGCGGATATTGCTAACCACAAAGCAACTGGTTGGGTACCCGAAGACCTAACTTGGAACCAAAAAAAGAAGTTCTTGTCAGATGCAAATTACTATGTGTGGGATGACCCTTATTTGTTCAAATTAAGAGGTGACAACCTTTTGAGAAGGTGTGTCATGAGTGAAGAAGCTCAAAGTATTCTTTGGTATTGTCACAACTCGCCTTATGGCAGCCATTTTAATGGTTCGAGGACGGCCACGAAAGTCTTGCAATCAGGCTATTATTGGCTTACTCTGTTTAAAGACGCAAATCTTCATCCGCAAAGTTGTGACACTTGTCAAAGAAGTGGGGGAAATGGAAAAAGAGATGAAATACCCCTTCAAAATATCCAAGAAGTTGAAATTTTTTATTGTTGGGGCATAGATTTTGTTGGTCCATTTCCACCCTCTTTTGGAAATGAATACATTTTAGTGGTGGTTGATTATGTTCCGAAGTGGGTTGAAGCGGTTGTTTCACCTAAGGCTGATGGCAAAACGGTGATAAATTTTTTGAAGAAAAACATCTTTTCCCGTTTTGGAACTCCTCGGGTTCTTATTAGTGATGGCGGGTCACACTTTTGCAATGCATCTCTTGAAAGTGTTTTAAAACATTATTGTGTATCGCATAAAGTGGCGACCCCTTACCGCCCACAATCGAACGGTCAAGCCGAGGTGTCGAACCGTGAAGTGAAAAGGATTTTAGAAAAAATCGTGTCAAGTTCTAGAAAAGATTGGTCGCAGAAATTGGACGAAGCTTTGTGGGCATATCGTACCGCTTACAAAGCTCCAATTGGCTTAACTCCATTTCAAATGGTTTGTGGTAAAACATGCCATTTACCACTTGAAATGGAGCACAAAGCACTGTGGGCCCTTAAGCTGTTAAATTTTGATACGAACTTGGCCGGATAAAAGAGAAAAATATAACTACAGGAATTGGAAGAAATGCGGAATGCCGCCTATCATTCAAGTTGGTTGTATAAAGAGAAGGTGAAGAGTTATCACGACAAGAAGATCTGGCAAAAGGACTTCAAGGTCGGGAATTTGGTACTACTGTTTAATTCCCGGTTGAAACTTTTCCCGGGAAAATTAAAGTCAAAGTGGTCCGGATTGTTTCGTGTCAAGGAGGTAAAGATTTATGGAGCAATTGTGATTGAGGATTTGGAAAAGAAATAATGTTGGACCGTAAATGGTCAAAGCTTAAAAATATACCTTGGAGGTAATTTCGATCGTGAAAATTATTCTGTTCTTCTTCATGTTCTTCATTGAGCATCTTGGGCCGTCGAGCTTATCCGACGTTAAACAAGCGCTTGTTGGGAGGCACCCCAACATTGTAAGTATTTATCGTCTTTTTCGTCAATTTGCTGTTTAAATCATGTTTTATGTAAAGTTGATGTTTTATGCTGCTTGAAATGATGTTTTGAACTGTTGGAAGTTGGATTTTAGCTACTGGAAGTTGTTTGTGTAATGCAGTGCACGCTTAGCACGCAGGAGCGCGCTCAGTGCGGTCTGGGGATTTTTGACCCCTTACTTGCAGTAGGCAGCGGGCTTAGCGCGGCCATAGCCCGCTTAGAGTGGTCTGCGTTTTGTTGAAAAAAAATTTTGTGTTGTCTAGGCCCAATAATATTGACCCGACCCAGATTGTGTGTTATGAAGTTAGGATTCTGAGGTTGTGCCTCATTTCACCCTTTCTCAAGTTTCTCTTCTCCTCAAAGAACAAAAAAAAAATTCTTGTGAGTTGCTTGGATTTCGTGTACCCTAACTTCAAATTAATCATCTTTTTGCTCAGCATCTTCTTCATCAACTGTAAGTTTTTCATTTTCAGTTTTTATTTTTCATTTAGAGAACCCATTTTGGGTTGTTTGTTGTATGTTCAATGTTCTACTTCATCTTTGTCTTCTTTTTGTGTCAATTTATAGTATTGTTGCTTAATTAGTAGGAATGCATGTGGTTAGAAACTTCAATTTTAGAAATTAGTGATTTTGATTTAGAAATTAGGTTTTTTGTATAAATTAGGTTTTTGATTTTGTGTATTCGTGGCTGTAAGTATTTCTGTACATATCTCTGGTGTAGGAAGTGAGAATCATCCTTGGAAACCCTCTGTTGCAGAAGGGATTTTTTCTACATTTAGCAGAGCCCGCTTAGCGCGGTCTCGGATTTGCAGAAAAATTCCCCTTTTCTAAATTCTGGTGTGCTTTCCTTGGATTATTCTTAGTATTAGTTCAGGAATTTAGAGATATTTTAATGATGTTTTCATTAACATTTATGGATGTTTTGTGTATGTTTTGTTTTTTCTTTTCAGACGTCTGGACGTAAGAAACAACGTGTTGTTGGATCTTCATCAAACCCACCCAGACGTACTCCATCAGGCCATTATTATATTGCTCGATTCCTTGGTCTTGAACAGCAGCAAAGATATCAACAACTAGAAAGGAGAATAGTTTGGGCCGACAGAATTATTCAGATTGATCCTCTTGGGAGCTATATCCTCACTGCTTCTCTTATTTCAGGAGGTGGTCGGGACAAGTTCTCTTCATCTTACCCCGAGTACCATTTAGACATCGTGAGGGAATTCTTCGTGAATGCCTTGCCCTCCGATGGTGAGCCTTTCAACTTCAAAACTTGGGTAAGGGGGAAGGAGATTGATTTTTCTAGGGATGCAATTAACACCTACCTTGGAAACCACCTTGAGATGGCCGAAGATGAGTTGTGTGATTTTGGAAGGATGATGGCTCGGCGTAACTGGAATGCCGAGCAGTTAAGGGAAGTTTTATGTGTGAGGGGGCAAACATACCAATTAAGCGTTAATGGAGTGCCTCTTAAGTTCATGAGGAGTGTGTTGACTATGGCTGCTCAACTTGTAATGTCGGTTGTTTTGTACAACCTAAAGTCGCAGAGTCACACGTCCTTCATTCCCATGGAAACAGCAGCTCTTATAGCTTATATTCTTGACGACAAGAAGACCGTGGACTTAGCACGGATCATTTCCAACGAGCTTAAGATAATTGATGTGAGCTCTACGCCGCTAGGAGATAGGGTAGCTTGTACCTTGACATATCCTGGACTTATTATGGCCTTATGCCATAAGGCACGAGTTACCCTACCAGCCCATGGGAATGTAAAGTTGGCTGTCATGGATGATAATTTTATCACTCGTCATTGTTTACAGACGCTTGATTTAGATGATGATTGTAACACCCCCTTTCTATACCCCCAAATAATCAAATAAATCATTTAGGCACGTATTGGAAATTTCATCAGAGTATAATTGTAAACACGGCATAAAAAGGTATGCCACATTATGCTTGAAATTAAACACGTACAACACCTGCTCACAAAGATATGCAACAGTGGGGTAACTTTCAAACAACAAAGGATCTCAGTCCTTATACCCACATCTCAATATTTAGAATAAAAGCGGAACCATCTAAAATATTGAATAACAACCACATATATACATCTGCATATATATATATATATACATCATGTTTATATACACAAATTCTTCAGCAAGATACATATGCAAATGTATCACAATAAGATCAAAACGACCTAGCTACCCGGTGCTACATATCAGAGCCAACCGACCAAAAAGGTATGAAGACACACTTCACAAAAGACCACCAGATACCTAATCTGCAATGCCTCGTAGAGCATCATAAAACAGCAGAAGGGTGAGAAATATTATCATAATAACAATGCATATAATCATATATCTCAACACAAAAGTATACACATAACACATTCTCACCATTCTACCATTCCACATAAACATACATATTATATTCATTCTTCAATGCATCATTACAATGATACAATTCTTATCACAATTCATCACATCCCATTCAATATACATCGCAAGGCATATATATATATATTATATACAAAACCAAGCATATTCATCACAATGCTTATCATTCAACATAAACACATATATTCATGTTCATTCACCCATGCACAAATACAAGGATGACCAATGCAAATCATAGAGACCGACTCACGACTCTATGCAAATGCAATGCGGTACCGACTCATTTCATCTTAAGTTCAATTGAAGAACTTATTGGAACCATCGCTCGTTACTTAGTGTAACTCCCCGTCGGGCATACGATGTTCACCCATTGCTACCACCTCTCAAAAGGCTTACAATGTTTATGGATTGCCCCCACCTCTCAAAAGGCTTACAATCCGATTGCTCCCACCTCTCAAAAGGCTTACAATCGTTTGTAATCATCGCCCCACCTCTCAAAAGGCTTACGACGTTACAACGGATTCATCTTAGAACCCCACAATGCAAGAATGCAATCATGATGCTTCACATACAACATGACTCATGACACTCTTGACATGCATAAATATTCACAATATAATCATGCATTCATCACACACAATCCACGTACATTCACATCAATTGTGCCAAACGGCAACCAAACGTTTTCACAAATAACCAAACAATTTGATTTACGGTTTACCGGAAAAGTCGGTTAAAAGTCGGCTAAAAATAATGTTTTCCATCATCATCAAAAATTACTCATCCACAGCTTCGATTCGATATAAAGAACACTTAAATCCGATAAACAACGAAGGAGATATATATATTTCAAAATAACGCAAAAACATAAACCGGAGGCCCGACACCACGAAACGGTTCGAAAATACTGTTCCAATTGGACCAGGTTTAGACCTCAAAACCATTTTTCCTAGAAAGAACATCTCGTTAGCTTCCCAACGCTTCGAACGAGGGTCAAAACCGACTTATTGTTCAAGAGATATGAATTTCCGAAGTTTCCCCGACAAACCAGAATTTTCTGATTCAGCACAGTATGTATCGATACATAGGCTTATGTATCGATACAAAAAGCAACATGTATCGATACATAGCTCGCATGTGTCGATACATGCTGTAGTGAAAATGCGGTTTTCTCTAATTTCTACTGTATGTATCGATGCATAAGGGGTATGTATCAATACATAAACCATTTCGTATCGATACATAGCTTTTATGTGTCGATTCATAGCTCTGTTTTTCTCAAAAATCAGATTTCTCAAATTGCACACTTGCTGTAACTTTTTCCGAAATGCCCGAAACTCGACTAAATCGAACGTTTTCACCGAAACAAACATATACGCGCAACCACCCAATACATAAGAACAATTTAGAACACATAAACGAAATTTCTACGACGTTCGATTTTTCGATTAAATTTCAACCTTTCAAAAACCAGAATTTTCAAACATCACCAAATCGAATAAAAAGCACGATATACGACGACCTAACCTTACTCGATACAACTACGTAATTTATTTCGAATTCTAACCGTGAAAACATCGGTTTCTATCGATTTCCTACGATTCGACCTAAACGGAAACAACAACGGAAACATACCAAAAACTAACCGAAACATAACCAAACTTCATGAAACTTTAAACAGCAGCTCACATACATATAACCAACTAACACATGTATTTATACGACTTTTCGACCGTAAAAACATCGATTTCTATCGATTTCGTCAAATACGGCATAAACGGAAACATATGGAAAACCAACCCAAACATCAACACAAAACACATACATAATCATACACATAGTTAGGATAACAATATTTCACACCCTTACCCGATTAAATCTACTCCGAAAGATTGATCTTGGTGATTTTCCACACTTTTCTCTTTGCTCTTCTCTTTTCTCCTTTTTCTCTCAAAATTCTGTTTTTCTCTCTTTCTCACCTCTAACTTTCTATTTCTATTCTTTTTCTTTCTTATACTTTTCTTTCTTTCTATTTCTTTATATTTTCTCAAAATATCTACTAACTAACTAACTATCATTAAATGTGAAATATCTAAAATACCCTCCAATCTAATATTCCCCGCAAACTCTCAAAAACGGTAAAATCACATAACATGCAAACATAACATATTCACACACCAATATCACAAATAACATAATTATTGCCCAATTAAATAAAAGACTCCACCAAATAGAATCAATCAACATAAAAATGGAAATATCTAAATCGGGTTGTTACAATGATGTTCCTGTTGCTGCTACTGCCCCTGCAGAGCGTGCTCGTGATCCGAGTGCTGAGGCCAATTGGGCCATGCACGAGGCTCACCAATGGGCCCTTTTTGTTTATGCATGATTCGATGATGCAACTGTAGCTCCAGATCCGGGAGCCACATGTTGATCACCCTTTGAGGTCACTAGAGGACCTCATGGCATATGCTAGATGGCCTGGGGGCAGGCCTGGTTTTTCAGAGGGGGCAGGTGATGATGACGGTGGTGATGTAGGTGATGATGACGATGATGATGGTGCTGGTGATGGAGTGTCGAGCTCAAGTTCTTATTCATGGGTTTAATGTGTACATCTTTGTATTTTGTATTTTGTTATGTTTACTATGTTTCTATTATTATTAACTTTTGTTTAGGATTGTTGTAGTTCCATCCGGATGGATGTGGATTTTTGGATAATTGTTAAAAATTTCTTATTATTAGTGAATTTTCCATCCGGACGGATGATGTTCTATGTTTATATTTTTTGGTACAAAAAATTTGTGTTTCTTGTTCTCTATTTTAAGGTAATTGATGGATGAAGCAAGTTAGTTCTTTGTACAAAAGTGAAGTGCTTCACCATTCATTGATGGTGATGATAAAATTCTGAATTGGTGCACAAAAAGGTACTCTGTTTATGCTTTGTAGAATGTTAATATGTTTATGAACTTTTTGCTTTACATAAATTTCAAGTTTTGCTTCATTTTGCATATTTTCTCATATTGGAATCAATTAGGACATAACCACAAATGTGAGATTCCTCCATTGTTCACAAATTATTGAGAGATTCAAGTAGTTGTTGCTTACTCAAATTTTTTATGTTTAATCTTACTTTTGGTTTTGAAATATTGGAAACTTTGAAATGATCAAGGAAAAATTTTTTTAGTACTATGAGTAGAACCACTTTTCCAAAATTCACTTCAAGTCACCTTGTCAGTGTGTGAACATTAGAAACCTCTCTTGAGCCTAAAACGAAAAATTTTGTATCATTGAAGCATGAACCCGAACTTTAACTGTTTTGAAGAGCACTTTGATTCAAGTTGTAGTATTAAAGAGAAGAAGGAATTGTGGGCAATGCATTCTCAAGTGAAATCAAAAGAGAAAGAAAAAGAAAAATTGTGATATCAAAAGAGAAAGAAAAAAAAAATTGTGGAAATCAAAAGAAAAAGAAAAAGAAAAATTGTGGAAATCAAAAGAGAAAGAAAAAGAATGCATTGTGAGAATAAAGTGGAAGTTTGAGCAAGAATGGTTGTTTAGAAAAGAAAATGCTCTTCATGAAATTTGCCCCTTCTTGTTTCAATGGCCGTGTACATATATGTCCCTTGTTTTTAACCCCGTCCAAGTTACAACCGATAAAAGTCCTTTTGTGATCTTTGTTTCCATTGTTTTCATTAATTGTGAGATGATTGCATAAATTGTTTTGGATGTGGCACAATTGCTTATGAGTGTGTTTTGGCCCTTGTAAATATTGAGCTTGGCTCATTTGAATAAATTAGGTGATTCCCGTTTGAACATTTGTTTGCTTATGATGAGTGCTTGTTATTTATGTTTAGAAGTTTGTTCATATACATATTTTGATTCTGTCGGAGAAGAGCATTACTTGCAGGTGCTTCAATTTAGTTTGAACCATTGATTTTTGTTGTGTTTGCTTATCTGATATTCCCCTTGTTTCTATTCTATTTTACCTTTGTTTGAGGACAAACATAGAAACAAGTTGGCGAGAGTTGTTAGGTGCTTAATTATGTTAATATTTAGTTTAGTTTTTAGCACCATTATGTGATCTTTATTTGATAATCGATGCTTTTTCCCATTGTTTCCAGTAAATAACCGTAGTATAGTTAATTGCATTAGTAGACTTATTTATTTAACTTTTGTGTTTTTAATTGTAGGTTTTTACATTGAAATGTAAAGCTTGGAGCAAGGAAGACTCCTTAGAAGCAGTTTTTGAAGAAAACAATTTTTGGAGCATGCTTGTAGCGCGCTTAGCACGCTCCTAGCACGAGGAAGAAGTGAATTCTAGTGGGTAGCCCGCTTAGCGCGGTCTGAAGTGCGCTAAGCGGGGTTCTAATGCGGTTTAGCAATAAATGAGACCGCGCTTAGCACGCTTTGGGATTCTCAGCCCCTTATAAATAGAATTGATTATATTTTTCTTGGTATCCTATTCATTTTCTTAGAGCAAAAACATTGTAAACACTATAGCATCCTATTTTGGAAGATTGGAAGCATCATTCGTCGAGAGATCATCATTGATGCTTGATATTCTTCTTCATCTTCTTGTTTGTTTAGCTTCCATGGCAATGGAGAGCTAATTTCTCTTTTGTGTCAAGGTTAGAAGGTAGACAAACCTTTCTTTTGTATGTATAGGTATTGATTCTAGCTTATGAACTCTTGGATGATGAATGTATGATGAAAAACTTTGTTTCTATGGTTATTTCTTTGTGTCGGTTCATGATTGAGAAATGTGTTCTTACTCTTTACCTAGGTTTTTCATCCATCAATGCACATTGGCTAGAGATAGTTATGAGTGTTGATGTTCATAAATATTGAACTTGAATGTTGTCATTTTGATAGTTTGAGTGAGAGATCATCAAAGGATCAAAATGGTAAAACTCACAATATATGTTAGAGATAAACATATTGGGAGGATATGTGATTACATTTATCGTCTAAATGATTTCATTAGCTTTATCGATTCTATACGTTCAAAATGGTTTGTCGAACCCTAATCTTGACACGTTTTTACAATCGTTAAAATAAATCTTTTTACCGCTATTACTTAAATTTGAATGCAAACGTTCCGACTAAAAACAACCAAAATCCCTTGTTACTTTGAAGTTTAAAACATATACAACTGTAGAACGGTTGCGATATCACGAACAATCTCTGTGGATCAATTACAAAACCCTAACTCTATTTGTATTTCAACAATGGGTAAGTCTGACTATAATGAATAGACTCGACAATATTTATTGGGTCTCTCTAGGGGTACACAATGGTTCGGTTTGGTAGGTGGGGACCAAAAATAAGGAACCGAAAACAAACCACCGGTGAGTACATCTCATCCATTTTCGTCTGCCAATGTCATTGGTTAAATCGGTTTAAGTGAATCTTCGGTTGTGCGGATGGTTTAAAACAACTTAAGTGTATGATTCATATCTAAATCAAAAGCTTAAAAAAATTGAAGCTTCTCCATATTTTCATATAGAAACATAAGAACCATATATATTTAAAAATATTAATGTTTTTCAAATGAAATAAAAAAAGACATTTGATTTTGAATTTTTTAACCAAATACCCCTAATTTTCGAAAAAATTCCCAAAATACCCTACGTTTCAGAAAAATTCTCAAAGCACCCCAGTTAGGGTTTGAGATTGTACATGGTCGCCATATGAATTGGCGAGTCTTCCTTAAGGCATACAAGTTGTCGCCAATTGAACTGGAGACTGCTTATCAAGTCGCCAGTTCAATTGGTGACCTAGTGTAAAGGCAAAAGGGAGTCTCCAATTGATGTGGAGACTCCCTAGAAACTGATTTTTTTTCACAATAAATAGGGATGTTCAACTCAGTTTCTTCCACATCTCTTTTCACAACTTTGTTTTACTCAGAAAATGTATCGTCGTCGTTGGGGAAAAGTTATTTTTTCGCGAGACAAGCCACCGATCGACATGCTGTTTTGGAACATAGAAGGTTTCAATCAACTTAAGGGAGAGCTAAATTGGTGGTTGGAGGGAGACATTAGTGAAGGGGAGAAAATCCGAAGTATCGAGAGACATGATCGGCTACGTAGATGGGTTCGTGTGAAGACTGACAAAGATGCGAGGGAAGTCATGTTTGGACCGAATGAAATTAGTTTGATTGTTGTAATCTGTTAGGAATGTGTTAAATTGTTTGTGTTGTTTATTGTTAACACTTTTGTTAGTTGTTACAGTTGTTTGTGTTAGTGTTGTTTGTTGTTAAAATTGTTGTAACAAAGACCCATCAATATATGAAAATATTTGGTTACAACAAGATATGCTAAATTATGATGCAGATGTTCCTCCAAGGTTGGGACAAGGTTTTTTGTTGTGGTCGGACTGACGACAGATACTGCATAGTCTTATCATTTTATCAGCGGTATCCATTTCGGTTCTTATACGCTTGCTGTTTGGGCGCCCATTGTATCATTCAATACCGTAATATTTTGGATCACCTAACACCCGCAGATGTAAGTCCTCCTAAACATTTCTCTTCTTTTATATCATATATTTTACTATCTAATATTTTGCTATTCTTCAGTTCATATGGCGTCCATATCTAGGCATGGAAGACCTACATGAAGTCAACGGGGAAGATGCTCCCATTTAGACTAGGGGTGTCAAAACGGGCCACCCGCCCCGCCCCGCCCCGCTTAATGCCTGCCAAAAAAAGAGCGGGGCGGACATGCCCGCCAAGTTTAAATGGGCATGAAAATCAAGCCCGCCCCGCCAAGGTGGCGGGTTGGCGGGTGGCGGGCTTGCCCGCCTTCTTTTTTTTATTTTTATTTTTTTCATTTTATTTAAGAAATTAAAAAGGCTTTTTTTTTTTACCTTTCAATAAGAACAAATTGGGTTAGAAATTTCTCAAATAGTCCCGTTAAAAGCATGCATAAAACATGTGTTTTTATAAATTTTGTATAAAAATTGGCCTACTGAGCAATGTATATAAACTATGTGTTTTTATAAAAGTATGCACAAATTAAACAAACTATGTGTTTTTATAAAAGCATACATAAATTGGCTTACTGAGCAATTTTTTGCGCAAGGAAAATAAAATATGAGCAAGACTAATAATTTGGAGAATCTTCAAATTTTCATACTGTATATAATTTTCATGTGATGCAAGGCTAGTAAATAATTTTCATACTGTAAATAATTTCATAATGATTATCATAGTAAAGAATTTTCATAAAGTATATAATTTTCATGTGATGCAAAGTTGTATATAAATTTCATACTGTATATAATTTGGAAAATAAAATACCAACCACGTTAATAAAAAGTATGCGGCGGGCTTTTGCAGGCGGCGGCTTTTGGCGGGGCGGGCTTTGGCGGGTGGCGGTCTTTAGCGGGGCGGGCGTTGGTGGGCGGCGGGCCCAAAATTCCAACCCAACCCGCAATTTTTTGGCGGGTGGGCCTGCCGGCCGGCGGGCCACGACCCGTTTTGCCACCCCTAATTTGGACTGCATGTGTAACGATCATCAGATTCACAACTGTGGAGCTGCACAACAGTTACCGTGTCAAACTGCAATTTGGAATGCATCAGGACATCCCTGATCCGCCTATTGACATCAGTAAATGGCATCTAAATTAAAAAGAGTTAATGATCAATGGGACTTTGACGACTGGTAGGATTTTGCAAAGGCTGAGCGTCGTAAATGGATGAACCGCAGCCACTATGTCTTACGTGAGCCGGTGATGCCAACCCCATCTATACCAACAAATAATTACATGGCTTGGTACAGATTGGTTGCAACTGGGTTTGTCTCCGAAGACAGGTATTTATACGATCCACGTCAGGCCACCTACAGACAAGAAGCCTCAACGTCTAACCCACCTCCAAGGCCATGTTACTCACAACCCCCTACCCAACAAAATTACCAACCCACTATCCATCCAAACATGTCATACACCCAACAACAATACCAAAAGTGTCCCCTATACCATCATCAACAAAATGATTACTATCAAGAGACTCAATATGGCTATGCCCCCAATACAGCACCAAGATACAGCCAAAACGAGGGTACATCATAACATAGCCAAATTGGGCAAACAACTTTTCATAGCCCTAACGCCCAAACTTCATACCGTAGCCAATACAATCAACCTTCTCAACAGCCTTATGGCTTTCAAACACCATTTCAACCTTTCACCAACGAATCTTTCACACCAATGTCTCCCTTCAATCGGCCTGCTCGCACACCGATCACCCCCTCAAACTACCCAGGCATGGGTCGCACGCTCAGTTTCAGTCCCCAAGACTTCACGGGAATGCAAGACATCCTAAGGGAACCATCTCGGAATGTTCCTGAGATTTCAACTCCTCAAACACCGGGAGTGAATCAACAACAAGGGGAATAGGGGGGGCGAGTACAACGAGTGCAACGAGTGAGGGTCCCTAGGGGATTTGGAACTGGTGGCCGGTTGGATGCACCCGGTCACCAACATCAGTTAATGTAATATTTTATTAAATTAATGAAAATTTTATACCATCGTGCAAACAAAATCAATGTAATATTTCACTATGAAAAAAAAAACAACACACACCCTATCTCCACATCAATTGGGGAAAGGGTTATTGCCTTTACACTAGGTCTCCAATTGAACTGGCAACTTGATAAGCAGTCTTCAGTTTAATTGGCGACAGCTTGTATGTCTTAAGGAAGACTCGCCAATTCATATGGCGACCATGTACAATCCCAAACCCAAACTGGGGTACTTTGGGAATTTTTCTGAAACGTAGGATATTTTGGGAATTTTTTTGAAAATTCGGGGTATTTGGATAAAAAAACCCTTGATTTTAATTAATAGATTGAAAACAAATTACATGCATCTTTATACCTTCATGATTCAAGAAGAAATCCAACAATAAATTTAATTAAAAAACAATTAACTATTAATAAAACAAATATTCTCTACTTATTAAGAACAACAATAAAAGAAGATCCATGAACAAATCTAAAATTTATACAGATAAAAAATGAAAAACAAAACAGTGCTGGTAAAAACATATATGATGCTTTATGGTGTAGACTTGTAAGGTAGATAAGTGATCTAAGCATACTCCTTCCTTGCATGTATATTTCACAAATTATATATTAGATTTAGAACAAGTCAACAATCTGCTAGAAAGGTATAGACTTGTGAGAAATTCTTCAAGTTATCAATGACAATGGAATCATTGAAACAAGTTAAAACCAAATATTGATATGAAAAATAAATGCAAGAGTGGATAAGAATTTGAGATCTATTGATTTGGGTAGAGAGAAGTGAAAGTTGTTACAGTTGTTTTTAGAAAGAGAAGATTGAGTGACATATGAGAAATAAAAGGCTTTTATTCACATTAACCTACTTGCCAAAATAATATGGTTCTATAGATAAATAAATAATCAATAAAATTGGTGAAACATCCTAGTGACCACTTGTAATCGTAGGTTGGTTTAGTGTTTCTTTTCTTCTCCTTATTTTGATTGGTTTTTTGTATCGGGTTGGAGAATCTTTGTTTCTCCTTTTTTAATACAATTGCTTATCAAAAAAAAATAATCAATAAAATTGAAACTTCAAACTGTGGATTGGTTTTGGATTTTGTTGGATTGAGTTACCGCATTCTTAACCAGCCATCTACGGGTACTCAAATAAATCGGTTATTTAAATTATCTATATTTATATTCAAATTCGGTTATTAAAAATCGATTAATTTTTAGAATGGTTTTAACCAAATCTATATTTTGAATATATTCGTAATATGGATTTAACTAAATCTATAATTTGGACATCCATATCCAAAATAAAAACCAAATTAATTAATTTTTTTATAAAAAAAATATTTTGAATTTTTCTTATAAATAAAATAATTCTTTTTAAAAAGATATTTTATTGGGAATTTTTTTTTTAAATAAATAAAAAAATACGTAAAATAAAAAAATGATTTTTTTAAATATATTTTTTTTTCCAAAAATTTAACAAAAACTATTTTTTAGTTTTGAACATAAATATTTTTTTTAAATAAAAAATTATTTCAAAATATGGTTTTAAAATAAAATTAAATAAAACTAATTATAAAATTATTTATGAATATAACCGGTATGACAATTGGTTTTAATAACTGTCATATGAATTATTTATGATTATGAATTGGTTAAGAAAATTAACCGTCTACGACCATCACAATTTATTTCAAACCGAGAATCTTACACCCGATGACTCGATATCTGGTAAACACCACCCGAAAGCTTTAAATATTTAATGGATCTATCGATTTCCGTTCAAAATGGATCATTTGTCAACCTCTAGCTCTCTCTGACTATACATTAATGAACAAAATTAATTTCTCCTAAAGTTTAAGTATATATTTGTGGTTCTAATTTTTTAGACTTTATAAATGAGTTTGGATCTGCTCTATTTAGTACCAATCCATTTAGTCCAATTACGATTTTAGATAGCTGACACGTGTCCAGAACAAAAATTAATGACTGTGATTTAATAATAAAATATTAATTATTTTAAACAAAATTTAATAGACTGTTCATATTCTCTTTCGTTAGTTTTTTTTCTCTTTCAAACCTAAAATCTTTCGCTCTTCACAGACAAATAATTTTTATATCCACCTTTAATAACATACTCATAAATTTCTTTCTCCCATTTAAATCCATTCATATCAGCACGTATAGACAACACCACAGTTATAGCTACAACACTAATCTCAATTCCCTTTATTCTTATCAACTTAAACAACTCCATAGTTTCATCATAAAGTCCACCTACAACTTGACTTAATAAAAGAGAAGTCCAATTTCACGATGGCGGCGAGAAATCTGAGTTTACAGCGGTCGAGAGAAAGAAAAGTTCACGGCGGCAGAGAGAAGAAAAAGTTCACGGCGACGGAGAGAAGAAAAAATAATTGAGATGAGGTGAGAAAGAAGAACAAATACAAGATTTGGATTTTTTTTAGCATGTTTTAGGTGAGGAAGAAGAACAAAAATGTTTTAGGTGAGGAAGAAGAACAAAATGGTATTTCTTGTTTTATTGTTAAAAAAACATTTACATTAAACTTCTAATCTGCACCATTAAAAAAACTAATTAACACATGTTGCATATCTAACGAAATAATCGGATAACAAGGAATTTTACTCAATGGAGTGGATACAAACTCTTTATAAATAGGGTTAAATGTACAATACTCCCTACAATATAGGCGAATTCAGTTTATCTCCTGTAATTTTTTTTAATCTTTTTGAAATATTAAAATTCTATGTCTTTTGTCCCCTAAGCGTCAAAATTATTTCTTATAAATTTTTTTTTTGGGTTTATCTTCTAAATTAAGTGTTCAAATTACACGCATAGGGGTAAGAAAAAAAAAATTACAGGAGAATCCAAAAAAAAAAATTACAAAGAGTAAAGTGAAACTCATATATTGCAGAAGGGTGTTGTATATTTAACTCTTATATCAATAATCTATACTTTTTTTATTTTGTTTTAATCTTTTCAAAATTTATTTATATTAAAATTGAACTGCATATAAAATATTTTATTTTTTCTGTTTCAATATTAGATATAAAGATTAAAATAAATATATGTTGTCGAACTATGAAAATTTCTAATAATCTCCAACAATTAATTGATACATTCAATAGTGATGTTCTTTCTATTCAAATGATTGCATTTAGAAACAAACTTTGTCCTTTAGGTGTTAAATTTCTTAATTATTCTAAAGAGGGGCACTACAAAAAAAAAATAGTAATTATCTACCTGAAAATCACATCACATTTAAAATATCACATCGTTATACTCAAATTAGTGACTTGAGTAAACACATCCTCGAAACACATGTCACATTTTTTTTCTACGTGAAAAACACTTTTGCCATATAATAATCACGTCACTAATATGTATATATGGATAGGTGTAAAAAGTAGGGGTTCAACATTCTCCATTTTCCATTAACAACTATTAGGTTAATACGTTACTAATATGTGTTAAGGACATTATTTGATACAACTTAGTTACTTGCATCCAGTATTAGGTTATTTTTTCGTTCAGTTAATTTCACATTTGTTTTCTATTTCTTCTGCTATCTTTTTTCATTTCTAGACGTAGGAATCAAAAAAATTATTATATGCATCTTCTATGACATATACATCTCAACCCTTGGAAACAAACACAAGTGGAATGGTTGACAATCGTGTATCAACAAATGATGTTCGAATGTTTTTGTCTTGATAAATCAAGCCACACGATAATGATTTCTACGATTCTAGCAAATGCACCTCTGACGACAAAACTGAACCAACCCAAAATGATTTCGGCAAAAACATCTACAACAACCATAATGAATCAAACAGGTCCAATAGTTAACAACCAAGTTGAGATTTGTTATAGAGGAGAAAATCACCTTTGATATTTGAAACCTAATGACCACCTCTAAGATCTTGAATCCGAAGTTGCCAGAAACCGCCAAGCTGCCATCATAACCGCCATGCGAGTAGCATCACTGCTTGCGTCTCCTTCCGACTACCACAACACTACACATTTGAGTTTGTCACCATTGAATCTTCCTCACGGTATCCCTCTTCGCCTTCATGATTTTGTTGCGATTTATGCACGGCTGTTGATTCTGCTTGACAAAAAGAGTTGAAAGTGAGATGGGTTTTATTTTTCACATGACAATTGTGATGTTGGTTTGAGATTCATATGAGAGAAAAATATATTTGCCTTGTATTTATTTCACAAAGAAGAAATGGTGTATCACATGAGAGAAAGAAGGAAAGGGTAAAACATGTATGGAGAGAGAGAAAGTGTTTATTGGTTTTCACGTAACAAATGATTTTTGATATTTTTTTTATTTAAAATGTATAGCAACGTGAAAATCACGTGCCAACGTCCTTTTTTAGCAATGTGGTTTTCACGTGGCAATATCAATTGGGTGGAGCTGATTTTTCTTGTAGTACGTTGTTATATGTGAAGTGAGAAAATGCATTAATGACCTAAAAATGAGTTTAAGAAAGTATATAATCATTTATGGAAAAATGTTGCGAGTATATCTAAAGTTTAGGTTTCAAAGACAAACAGTTCCCTCGTATAAGAGATAATATGTAACTTAGCATGTAAGAACCACTACAAAATGTAGATTTCGTAATGAAATTTCACCTTGGTCCTAGTTCCCACCTTAATAAAATCTATTCATTTAAGCGTTTTTCTTTTTTCCTAACTTTCAAGTCATAATTGACTTCTATTAGTCAGAACAATCGTGGTGAAATATTGGATGTGTCTTTTTTTATTTATTTTAAAATTAAAATTAAATAATATTTTATCGCGGTCAACTTTTTCAACAGTGAGGAAATGTCTCTCTCAGTGACATGTTTTGAATCTTAGTGCATACAATTTAGTTTTTCTTTCATTTTTTAAGACACTTTTGTTTTGAAATATCTTCATTTGTTTTTACTATCTTGAATATTTTGACGTTGAAGATCGATGTCAAGGTTCAAGCATACAATTTACTTGATAAATTAAAACATGACAGTAATCTTCAAACCAAGTTTTTCAATATATTGTTTTAGCATTTTCAAAGCCTAAACCTTTAGAGTGAGTGATACAACAAGACAACAAGAATGGAAGATGAAGTTTAGAGGCGGGGTGAGTTAGGCTTGCTCAAAAGGTGAATGGACATATTGAACATTTATATAGACAAATCTATAGAACTTTCCCCAAGGTTGATAAAAAGTAACCATGGTGAAAAGTGTTTCTTTTAAATTAAAACATAACAAGTTGTAGTTTATTTCCTTAACAACATAACATCGCCCTGGCGAAAACCCTTAAGAATAGAAACACTCCCTAGCAAAAATTCAACTTCACTAAACTCATTTATTCACTAACCTCCATCATATCTGGTACAGATCAAGAAAATGAAAAACAAAACTCGCAAGAAGGGTACACATCATTTTTTACTTTTTCTTCTTCACATTTACGGTACATGAAATATTTCACTTTTATTCATGTTACACTAATGTTGTTGTTGGTTTTCTTGAGACCCTAAGCCCTAGAGTTTTAATGTTGCATGTTGTTGTGCTTTTGTGTTGTTGTTTTTGTTTGTTATTATAACTTAGCAAAGTTCTTAATGTTATATGTTGTTATGATTGTGAGATTGAGATTACTTTTGTATTTTTGTGTTCTTGAGAATGTTATATCTTGTTGTAGTTGTTTTTTTTTTTTTGATAAGCAATTCATTAATAGGAGATTAATGGAATCTCAAACCAAAACAACCCTCCAAACTCAAGGAGAGGAATTACAAAAAATCGAACGGAAATTTATGCCATTAGTACGGACTACACTTTCTACTATCTTCATGACCTAAAATCAACCAATTCTAAGACACTACTTTAATAAGACTAACAATATCTTCCATATTATACAAAGCATCATTAAACAAAATATTATTTCTAGTCTTCCATAAGATCCAACAAGACATAAACCATATATAGTTTATCTTTCCCACTTTACCTCTACCTTTAAGATTCACATTCCAAGCCTTCAAATGGCGACTGCACGAATCTTCCGTAATTCTACTAATACCAACCCAATCACAGATCTTGCCCCACACCAATAAAGAGAATTGACACGACAAAAAGAGATGAGCATTATCCTCAAAATTACGGAAACAAAACACGCATACCTTATCATGCTCATTAACGATAACTCCTCTTTTCTCCAAGTTACATCTCGTCGGAAGCCTATCAAGAACCAATCTCCAACAAAAAATATGGACTTTCATCGGCATCACCAACTTCCAAAGTAACCTCAACGATTCGGCAATATCAGGCTGGAGCTCCACTAAATCAAATGAATTCAAAAAATGGTAAAAGGAATTAACAGAATACACCTTAGAATCATCAAGCATCCAATGCCAATTATCGGAAGCCTCTTTAACAGCAGAGAAATTTTCCAGAAATGAATTGTAGGTCCTCCTTTCTAACTCGGAATTTCCAGCATTAGCGCTGTCCACCATAGAGGGAGTTTTCCACTTCCATTGAGCTCATTCCCATGCTCCCATCTGATTAACTGACAATGTCTTATAACTGCAGTTTTCAAACAACGAAGGAAACTGAACTTTCAACGGCAAGTTTCCAGCCCAAGAGGACTGCCAGAATGCTACATCTTCCCCTCCACCTGCAGCACAATCCAAAAAATCACAGAAATTTTCATGAAGATCAATAATTGCGTTCGAAAGAATATCATACATCCAAGTAGAATCTGTCTTCAGTCTGCCAACATCCTGTAAGTTTGAACTTTAATACTCAAGTTACCGTATCTGGTGACGAGAGTTTTCCTCCATAATTCATTGCTGCCAACAACAAACTTCCACAACCATTTTGCGAGCAATGCACGATTGAACCGCCCTAAATGTTTGATTACGAGACCACCAAACTCCTTAGGTTTACAAACTGAATTCCACGAAATCCAAAGAATATAATTGTTGGCAGAGGCGCCAACCCAAAGAAAACGTCGCTGAATTCCGATAATCTCGTTCACAACCTTCTTAGGGGCCTTGAAAAACGCCAGCGCATGGATGGGCAAACTAACCATAACCGAATTGATGAGAGACACTCTACCACCAATTGACAATGTCCTTTCTGTCCAAGAAGAAATCCTGTTCCTAAATCTATCAATAGTCGATTTCCAGAACGAGTACCGACGACGGTTCCCTCCGATTGTCAAACCCAGAAATTTAAAAGGAAGTCTTCCCGTTTTACAATTCAGAAAAGCTTCAGCAGCAGCCAGAAAATCTGTATCCACTCCAATCCCAAATAAACAACTTTTGTGATAGTTGATTTTGAGCCCAGAAGACAATTCGAACGCACACAAGATGGATTTAAAAGCCCATATATTAGTGGCCGAACCGTCTCCAATAAGGAGGGTATCGTTGGCAAACTGCAAAATACTGACAGAAGAAGTATCATGAATCTTAAACTCAGATAGCAAAGAGTTAGCAGAAGCAGACCTAGTAAGACTTGCCAATCTCTCAGAGGCTATAACAAATAAGTATGGAGTTTGCGGGTCACCTTGCTTTAACCCCCTCCCCACTTTGAAATTCCTCGAAGGGCTCCCGTTGATCAAGATTGACATGTAGCTATTGAAAATAGCACCTCGAATCCATTTCAGCCAATTACTCCCAAAACCCATCTTGACCATCATATCTTCAAGATACGACCAATCCACACAGTCATACGCCTTAGCGAAATCTACTTTAAAGAACAAACACTCCTTCTTAAACTTTTTGGCGTAATCAGCAACTTCATTTGCCATAAGAATGCCATCAAATATCTGTCGTCCCGGAATAAAAGCAGTTTGAGAACAAAAAACCAGTTTATGAATGATCTTTCCCAACCTACTGGCAAGCATCTTAGAAATAACCTTAGTGACACAGCTCACAAAGCTAATAGGCCTGAAGTCATCAAAATGTTGTGGGTTCTCTACTTTAGGCACCAAGGAAATGAATGAGGAAGCAAACATTTTTGGTAGATATCCCGTTTTGAAGAAATCCAAGATACAGTTAGAGAAATCACCACCTAAAACATCCCAGCACGACTTAATGAACTTGAAATTGAATTCGTCAACCCCAGGACATTTGTCACCGTTACAACTAAACACTGCTACTTTCACATCTTCCGTTCCAAAATCAGAGTCAAGGAATAACTGATCATTATCATCCATACGAGATATAAACTCAGAATTACAACTAACCTTGCACAAAACTTGTTGTTGTTACCTGTCCTTGAAAAATCTGCACGCTTCAGATTTTATCTCCTCCGAATCTTCCACAAGAACATCTTCTACTTTGATAGCAGATATTTGGTTCGAACGATTCCTCACTTTCAGGGTATTATGAAAAAATTTAGTGTTGAGATCACCATCTTGAACCCACTTCATACGGGACTTCTGAGCCAGCATGCTTTCTTTGAGTCTCAAGTTGTTCCAAACCTCTTCTTGAGTTTTAAGCCTATTCCTTCTTGAGTTTTAAGCCTATCCCTTCTGAGCCAGCATGCTTTGTTGTTGTTGTTGATGTATTATTGTTGTGACTTGGCAATGTATTGTTTTTAAAATTGTGACTTAGTAAAGTTTTCATACTTAGCAAAGTTTTAATTCAAGATGCATAATTTTACATGCATTTGATTTAAATTTTATAATGTATCAAGGATCGTAGTTTGATGAAAGCTAATAGATTAAGTCTAATGTATCATAAATGAGTTCTTGAATTTCTTGAATTCACGGAAATAAAACTTCAACATGGACGTGGCAACATTATAATCTTTTATCGTCCTTGTGTTATATTCGGGATCATTGAAAATTTTGAAAATAAAGTAATATTCAATCACATATGTTGTGATGGCATTAATCAACATTATACAATATGGATGTGGCATGGTGAAGTGGATAAAAACCAAACTGCAACATCATAAAGTCATGATATTGATGTATATATGGATGATTAACTAGAAGATATGATTTGTGATATTGAAGAAGAATCTCTTAGAAAAATCCATAAGGGGTGAACAAATTTTACACGATGGTCCATGGTGTTAAAACAGTTTAATCTTAAAGCAAAAGATGAGTTTACGGATAAATTTCTTACAAAATTGCTTGAATTTTAGAAAAAAATGGTTCTTTAAGGTAACAAGTTGTCGGACCATAGTTAGGATGCCAACAAGATTTTGTATCCAATGCGTTTGGATTATATCAAAATACAAAATGTCCCAATCTTGCATATTATACTAGAAATAGTATGAAGATAGAATCAACCATGAAGTGTGGGGAGTCGCACTATAAGCTGATGGGAAATGATGGTGATGACGATGAAGATGTAAGTAAGAAGCATCTTACTTCCAAAATGTTATGGTACCTGCCAATAATTCCAAGGTTCAAGAGACTGTTTTCTAATGGTAATGACCAAGGTTGTCAAGATCGGGATCTTACTTAAGATCGAGAGGGCATAGTAAAATCGTAAAACATAAGATCATAACTAAGATCGGAAGATCCTACCCAATTATTTTTGTGAGATAGAGAGGGGGTAATAAGATTGTAAAACATAAGATTCTAACAAAAATCAGAAGATATTACTAAAATGAAAAAATTAAACAAAATATTTGAAGTTTTTTTACATGATATTTTGGTAGGCAAGTGTATTTGTGGGAAAATGGACACCGTCGAACCGTAATTGTTGCGCCTCGGCGTCTTGTCAACATTCTCAGCTTGTAATGGTGGTGGCCAAAAAATGGCAAGTGTGGCCGGAAAACGACTGATCGTGGTCGGAACTAGCTAAGATCGCTCAGAATCAATGGTTTTACAATTTTTTTTCTTCATAATTTGACTATAACATGCAATTCTACTTAGGATCGGGATCGTTGGGGGTGGTTGAGATCGTAAAATCATAAGATTTTAAGATCTAGATCGAGATCTTGACAACCATGGTAATGACGCATATAATATTAGATGGCATGCAAATGAAAGAAAATGTGATGGAAATTTTAGCCCATGTAGTTGTTTTCTTTTCAATGGATGAAAATTGGATTGTTGTACTAGGATTTTGGCCATGAGCCAAGAAACCTTAGGCTTGGACTTGGAAATTATGCAATGAACCCCTTTGATAATATAAGTACTAACCATACTTAGTGGTATCCTCTTCACATCATTTACAACTTATCTCCATTGTTATGCAAGAAACACAAATATATATTATTAATTATGCTGATTTTGGGGATAAGATAACTTGGAAACTACATAGATGTTTATCTAAGTTCATTGATTGAATATTTAAGAGTTTTGCGGGAGTAAGGTGTTGATGTTGATGATGCGCATTCGCGTGAAAAGGTTAAGATATGTGCCATGTAATTTTGCATAATCAACGACTTTCCTACATATAGTAATTTGTCTGGATAAAACGTCAATTGACACAAATCATCTCCTATATGTGAATATAATATATGCTTCCACCAAGGACTCACCTCTTTCCCCTTCAAGCTTGAACTACATTACAACTCTTTCATAGGCGGTGGTTGCAATTATAATGTTCAATAAGCTGAATGTATTATAAGCTAGATCACACTGCTTCGATACTTAGACATCTTACACTACTCGACACACATTACATGTTTTGACACATTCGTTTTTTTGTCGGTCACTACCTACTTCAACACAAAAATTTACATTTCTAAACAATTTAAATCAATTTTACTCCGATTTCAATAAGCAAACTATATTTGACCCAATCAATTTATATTTGCTCAGTCAATTATCAAAATTAATATTATTTAATAAAAAACAATGCACTTTTTGCATTTCTTCATAAAACAATTTATACACACATTTAAACAACAAGAAACACAACATGTATCTACTCCAATAATAAAAATACTAATTTCTGTAAAATAAAATTCACATGTGCATTAAACAACATTAATTGGAGATGCTCTCGTATCATCTCCTTAAAAGTGATTAAAGTTTCTGAACTTTTTCAATTCTCTTTTGTTCGTTTTGTGTTTCATTTGTGACCCACAATAAAAGAAAATTAATTCTCTCTTGTTCGTTTTGTGTTTCATTTGTGACCCCCAATAAAAAAAATTATCTAATGACATGATATAAAATGGTTTTCCTATTCTAAGGACATTCTCAACTTTGACCAGCAATAACATTTGTATTTTCTCTTTTTCACTCCATCTAAGCACAAGAAGACCGAAATTAAAATATATGTAAAAAAAAATGACACGCATGGTTTCTTATCTCTTTGATTTAGTACTAAATATTTGAAAACCACAAAACCCAATATTTCAGATTTACAGAAATGGAAACAAAGAAACCTTATTTTTATTGATGGATTGCGACCAATTGCTTTCATTTTAATTTATGTCTAGTAGCCATTCAAAGTGTGTTATTAGATATTTGATTAAACACTTGGGCCCTACGGTTTGGCTAATACCAAACTGCATATATGGGCAAGCATTCATTTTTATTTCATTAATTATTTCCATACACATGATTAAGAACAGAGCCTAGTGGTCTTTGTTTCATCACATGCATGGTATACTAACATAGTTAGTTACACTTTTTTTTTGTTTTTAATAAGCAAGACTTGTGATATATATAACAAGGATACAAAAAGGGGACCCGACCCGTATACATCAATAAGGCCTACAAAAATCAAGTGGAGCATTTACTCATTTATAATAGTTACAATTAAATATATTTTTGTGATTTTTACCAATCCACCACCAAGAATAAATAACTATACGATTAGTAATCGTATCTATATCCCAAAACTCGTCTCTAAACATGATATTGTTTCTAGACGACCAAATGACCCAACAAACTAACAACCAAATTTCCATAGCAATACTTACACTAATATTATGTTGAATACAACCATTTACCCAACAAGAAATATGATTCGAAATATCTCCAACACAAAATTCTGGAACTCCCAACCATATAGAGACAAACTTCCACACACGGGTTGATTTGGAGCAATGAAAGAAGGTATATTCAGCATTTTCATTCTCTAAAAAACAAAAAGGACAAACCTTTTCATTAATATTCGTAACAATTCCTCTGTGGACCAAGTTGTCTCGAGTTGGAATTCTGTTGAGCATCAGTCTCCATCCAAATTTTTTTACTTTGAATGGAACGACTGCGAGCCAATTCAGCTTCAGAGCAGACTTAACGTCTTCTTCTACGGGTTGTGATGTGCTACCCGCCTTATCCTGCAATAAATTATATAAGGACGACACAGAAAAAAGAGATGTATGACAGTGCATCCAAATGACCTTATTGACCATTCCTTCGTTTGCAGTGTAATCCTGAAGCACAGCAAGTAAATTAAACCGTTGCAGGTTGAAATCTTCGTGCAGAATTTGATGTAAAAACTTGATGTTCCATTTCCACAAACCATCCTCCCAAAAACCGTTATCAATAATACGACTGGTTTTGTTTTCTGCACAGTTCCATAACTCAGGAAATTCATAAGCCAATGTGCGAGATCCTGCCCATCGAGACATCCAAAAAGAAATATAATCACCGTTTCCAAGCTTATGTGAAATCATACCGGGTTCTTGATTAATCCCACAGTATGCAGAGACTTGGGTTAAATCTCTCCACCAAGTTGAAGGGGGGACACGATATTTGGGAGCTTTTGTGCCGTAAAAGTCTTGTTGGTAATTGGGATACCGACTGTGGATTAGACCTCTCCACAACCTATCCTCCTGGGACAAGATTTTCCAGGTTCATTTAAACAACAATGTTGAATTGAACAACCTTAAATCTTTAATTCCTAAGCCACCTTCTTCAATAGGTTTGCAAACCAAATTCCACCGTACCCAAGAAACACCTTTTTTTGCCAAAGAACCATTCCACAAAAATCACTTTTGGATGGAGGCTAGTAACTTTATGACTTTATAAGGAATCTTGTAGAATGACATGTGGTGAATTGGTATGTTTGCCAAGACAGAGTTAATCAATGTTACTCTACCTTCCATAGAGAATAACCCTCCTTTCCACGAGTTTAACCTTGCACGAACCATATTGATCAAACGTTTCCAAAAGGAAACCAATTTATGGTTGCCTCCTATGGTAATGCCTAGGAACTTAAATGGGTAGGCTGAAACTTTGCATGCGAGGAAATTTTTCGCAGCCGATAGAACCGGTTCATCCACCCTAAAACCATACAAGGAGCTTTTGTTAAAATTGATTTCAAGGCCAGAGACTAAATGAAAAACTTTTAGGATTGCCTTGATAGCCAAAATGTTGTTACATGAGCTATCTCCAAGAATAATGGAGTCATATGCATACTGCAGAAGATGAATGGAAATGTTCTGATCCAACTTAAAACCTGAGTAAATGCCAGTGTCCACTGCTCTATTCATGAGAACTGCAAGGCCTTCCGCAGCGATTGTAAATAAGAAAGGGGCTAAAGGGTCGCCTTGCCCGAGACATGTAGAAATGGGAAAGTCCTTTGTAGGACTCCCATTCACCACAACTGATGTAAAGCAATTGAAAACCCCGTTATCCATCCACCGCATCCATTTGTCTCCGAATCCCATATTTTTCATAACATCGTGCAAGTAATTCTAATCCACACAGTCATATGCTTTAGTGAAATCAACCTTCAACAGTAATAACTCTTTCTTAGATTTTTTTTAGAAATCGATAACCTCATTCAGAAATCCGACCTTCAAAGAATGTCGTTTGAGAATTTGAAATTATGCTTCCTATTTTGTTCCTGAGTCTATTTGCGAGAATCTTAGACACAACTTTGTAGATCGGTCCAATCAAGGAAATTGGTCTATAATCATCCAAATTCCTCGGGCTACCATTTTTGGGGATGAGAACTAGGAATGAGGAAGCAAGGACCTTGTGCAGACGCTCACCTTCGAAGAACTCCAAAATGCAATTTACAAAGTCTTGTCCTATTATGCTCTAACATTTTTAAAAAATCTCAAAGTTGTAACCGTCCGGGCCTGGGCTACAGTCTCCTGCACAATCAAATACAACTCTTCTAACTTCATCCGGATCAACTGCTTGCTCAAGATCTGTTCTGTCCAGGTCAGAAAGGCGTTTGAAACCTGAACCTCCAATAGATTGAAAAGGTCTTGAAACCTTGTTAAATATTTTTTGAAAATGTTGCCTAACCGCTGATTTAACACCTTCCATATCCTCTACATAGGAGTTGTTAACACAAACTAATGCAATTGTATTCTGGTAGATCCTTTTCTTTAAGGCAACGTGAAAGAAATTTGTATTAAGATCTCCATCCTCACTCCATTTCATTCGAGACTTCTGTCTGATGATGCTTTCTTTGATTCTTAAACTTTTCCATAAGCTATCTTCTGCATTATTCTTCTTGTTCAATTGCTCTGTAAAACCACAACCTTGCGTTTTATCAACTAGGCCTTCAACTTCATTTATAACACCAGTATCCAATGAGATTTTTGTATCTACCCATCCAAATATATTGGCATTCCACCATCTGAGTTTCTCCCTAAGGCATTGAAGTTTCCTGGACAGAATAAAAGAAGGCTTCCCTAATATATCAAGATCTGCCTACTCTTTCTTAACGAAGGATATGAAGTTTGGATGTTCGAACCAGCAGAATAAAATTTTAAAAGGTTTGGGTCCCCAATTTGAATTTTTGGTTGAAATCCAAACCGGCCTATGGTCTGAGACATCACGGTCTCCAATCTTCTGGCTAACCATATTCCACTCGTTTAGAATTCAATGAGACACCAAAAATCTATCGAGACGACTGAACACCTTGCCTTTTGATCTAAACTAGGTGTACTTTAATTCTGAAAGAGGCAAGTCCACACAACCACTTAAATTGATAAACTCAGAAAACTCTTCCATTTGTCTTCTATTATGGCTGGTACATCCTACTTGTTCACTTGGACTTTTGATTGAGTTGAAGTCACCACCAAAGATTCATTCGCCAGGTTCTAAACTTAGTTTTAGGTTTAAAATCATGGACCAAAGATCTCTTTTTTCCGTAATATTACATGGTGAATAAATATTGAAAAGGTAACATTTTCTACCTCTCCAAATTGCCTGCAATCCAAGATACCCATTTCCTCTATAGCTACAAATATGCTCCAAAGCATCTTCTTTCCATATAGTTAGAACTCCTCCTGATAGACCCTCAGAGTGTAATGCCGACCATTGACAAGAACTACTGCCCCAAATAGTATACACCAAATCATCAGACATGCTTGTGCACTTAGTTTCTTGAAGAAATCGTATCTCCGCACCTGCCTTGTGTATTGTAGCTCTGATTCTCTTCCTCTTTAAGCTACTCCCACATCCTCTAATATTATATGTAATTACATTCATGTGTGACCATTAGCTGCCGCCATCTTCACTTTTTTAGACTTTCTGTCCACAACCTCCAAGTTTCGGAGAATGGATTCAAAAACCTCGTCGTCTTCTTCAGCCTATATACCTAGAGCTTTTATGAAACCGCAGACTCTAGCTGGGAGGTTTTCTAGTTTCTTCTTGATTCTAGAGTTACTCTGTAGAAAGCTAGAATCACCAATAGAATTATCAATAGATCCTGCTTCCATAGGGACATCTCCAACCTGACCTTTAAGTTTATTTTGAGGGAGAAAAGTTTTGGCATATGAATTCTCTGCCTGCAATAAGGTGGCATAGTATGAAGGATCAAATGGGAATTTTATCATCTGATAAATATCATCAATGAGCTCCTTTTTCTTCAAAGCAGAATTTTCCCCCACACTATTCTGCCCTATAGTCCATATCCCCTCATTTGACCTTACACCTTGAAACTCGTAAATGTCTTCTACTGAATCTTTAGAAGGGTCATCTAACTTTTTCTGACCAACTACCTTGAAATCCTCCTTCTCGGCAAATCTCTTTTGAATCTCTATAATACAAGGAACATAATCAGGTTTTGAACATTGTATGTACTGTCTACCACAACTTTCAAGAGGGCCCGACTCAGATAGATGATTTTCATGTATCAAAAGTTGTGTTTCTATAACTTTCTTGATATTCTCCACCCCTACCTAGGTATGTAATGCACCATCCTGTCTGCCATCATCTTGAGACCCTCCCACTTCATCTTGAGCACCCAAAGGATCTGTCTTTTAGACATCCTTAATCTCTCCCTCTTCAGGGTTGGATTCTGAAGTTTTTGAATGACTACTGAGTACCTTTGAAGTGTTGTCCCAAAACCCCAATTCTTCGTCCGATCCACCATCTGATTCCACTACCTCTGAGCTGTCATCTTCAAAACTAGAACCTTTGTAATGGCGATGGTCCCTCATGTACGGCCCGAACGAGCCTTCTACTATCTTGATTCTATATGTCTTGTCATTGACATCCACATTAATTACTTCGTTTAGGTTCATAGCAAATTTCGTACTGATCAGTATTCGTGTTATATCAAATCTTGCCTGTCTCTGCGTGTCCTCATCCATCCTAATAAAAACTCCAGTAGTTGCAGCAAGGAATTTAAAGAATCTTTCACCCAAAGCATGACATGGCAGCCCGTAAATTTTTACCCACGTTAGTCGCTCCTGATCAACATCAATAGGAGACCAAGGGTGTATATCAGAGAACCACCTAGATATCCACTATTTATCTTCATCTATCAGCTTTTTGATATCCACTGGATTATCTTCTTCTAGTAAAACTAGGTTGCTTCCCATTGGTGTGATCTTGAAGTTGAAAAAGCCCTCCATCTAAAAAGCCTCCTTAAGTTCCAAAGTCGCCTCGGGTTTTTCCAGCACTCCTGCGAAGACTTGTTCAAACCTCTCCATTTCTTCCCCTAGGACATTGAAGCTTAGATTCACGAAATTGCGTTTATCCTCTAGACGGACCTGCTTTGAAACGATCCTTGCCTGACCATTATCACCTTTGGCAATCTGTGCATAGGAGGACCCATTGTCGTTCCAACGTCTAACAAAGGGTTTATGACGAGGAACATCTTCAGTCTTCTTATTGAATCTAACGTTCAACTTATTCATGACTCCATCAGCAACCTTATCTTCTCTTTTAAACCTTGGCAAATTAACAAACATCTTTTTGCCATTAATGACTATGTTATCAAGTTTAATGGCTAGAAGATGTTCGTCATCCACTTTTTTAAATCTTACAAACCAAAATTTTGACCCCTTATATTCGTCCTTCCCGGTATGAACACTTCCAACACCAACCCATAATTTTTAAAGCTTTCGAACAATTGTTTATGTAATACCCCATATTATTGTAAATGCTCAATTGGATATCAGACGAGATCAGATGAGTACCTATGTGCTCTATCTTGGGATAATTGGATTAATGGAATCCTCTAAGTGCTTTAAGTATTATCAATTGGAATCAATAGAGCAACTAATGAACTCTGATGAGATCAATTATTTTATTAGTTCAAGAAAGTATTTTAAGGTAACTCTAATAATTGATCAATTGGGTTGAGACGATAAAATATTAATTGGAGATATTTTACCCTGTTGGATTATATTATATAATATTGGTTTATATATATATATATATATATATATATATATATATATATATATATATATATATATATATATATATATATTTGAGAGAAAGAGAAAGTTGGTAGAAGAAAAGAAAAGCAGAGAAAGAAGAAAAAGAAAGGAAATGTGGGAAAGAGAGAAGGAAGAGAAGAGAAGAAGGAAAGAGAGGAAAATCTCAAGGAAGAAGAAGAAACTCATGGATCATCATCATCTTCTTCAAACTCCTCTTCGATTATCAGGTGGGTTCTAGTTAGATGCTTTAGTGGTAGAGTTGTTGAGTTAGAGTTAGGTTTTTGTGGTTTTGTGAGAAAATGAGTAATTTTACTAAATCAAAGAATCTAGCGGTTGAAATGTGATATAAATTGTGTAGTATGATCACTATATGTGTAGAATCATCTGTGAATAATTGTTTTGATGTCCCAATATGTTTTGATTGAGTTTGGATGGGTTTTGTATCAAGAAAAACGTGTTTTTATGCTTCTGGAACACTGTTAATCGATTAACACATTTGGTTAACCGATTAACAGGTGAAAAATGGTGTTTTACGTGAAATTTAGATTGGTTAATCGGTTAACCATATGTGTTAACCGATTAACAGTGTCAGTTTTCAGAAAAATATTATTTTCAAAAATCCATAACTTTTGAACCGTAAGTCCGTTTTGGTCCCCGTTCGAAGCGTCGGGAAGCTAATTTTATTCTCTATATGATAATGGATTAGAAAGATGGTTATATGCGATGGATTGATAAGAAAAATATAGAAATGTAATGTTTACAAAAATGCACAAATTTTTAAAAGTGAAATTTGTGAGAAATGTTTAAAGATCCATATCTTTTGGATCGTAACTCCGATCGAGGCATGGTAATAGTCGTTATAAAGCTATGGAAATATCCTACGCTATGAAAGTGAAAAATAATGGCTTTGATACCCGATTGAAAGAATCGGAGGGAACCCAAAAGTGATGTTTTATGTGATTCTGTTATGCAATTGTTTTATGCTATGTGTAATTAATTATTGTTTAGCATAATTGTGATTGAATATGCATGTTAATATGGAAAAGAAATAGAAAGGGCGAGGAGTATTACCATAACTGTGTCGGATGTGTGAAATTTAAATATGTGGCAACGCTCGTGCAGGAAAGGCCGAGGCGTGTGCATTTCAATCATAACCACTGTTTCTTGCAGTGTAGTTTCATGAGACTCGAGCACCTCCTCTGAAACGTTATGCACAACTACTTGGCAGGTTTGAGTCCCGTGTTAAGTACGATTAGAGCCTACGGGTAAAGAGACTTGTGACGGTGTACGGGCCGTGAGAAGTGACGGATCCCGGTGTACGGACCGGTGATCCTGAATCCAATTCGTATGCCAAGTAGCGACAAGGATCCATGACTCGGTTCGTCTTCTAGACGTAGAAGCGGACGGGAATAGGGGATACCTTGGTATTGGTTATTGATTGTGAATCCTTGAGTTTAAAGCCTCAAGAGGTACTTCGGTACTTTGTGAATCTTTGAGTTTACAGGCTCAGGAGGTACTTCGGTACTAGTGTGGGTTTACAGGCTCACCGTGGTGGTTACTTGTGTGTGTGTACTCATGGTCACTCCCCTTTCCTTTTGACATGAGTTAGGTTTATTTAGAACCTTGTAAAGCCGAGAGGACTATAGGATAGGGAACTCACTGAGATTTGATGTATCTCACCCCACTATAGTTGCTATATTTCAGGTTCGGATTGCAGGTTGATTTACAAATGGAGCTATGCTTGGATGTTTCAAGAGAGGCTCAGTTTTAGTTTATCCGCTGTGTATTTTATTGTTCTTGTACAATGAGGAATATTGTACATTCTTAGATTTTATTTTTCTTTGGATAGTTTCCATGACTTATGCCATAGATTATATTTGTGTTTTTAGAATGGACAAGTATGTGAACTATGCCATTAGGCACTTTTGATGCGTCAGTACCAAATAAAATGCGTGTATTGTATTATTCTAGATATATATTATACAGGCCATTACAGTTGGTATCAGAGCAGGTCGTATCCTCGACCTAGCCTTGAAACATCATAAGTAAATCTATTCCTGCCTCTTAAGTGTGTCTTGCCAGCATGAAACTTAATATCATACTATCTAGTGTTGGGCCTGGTCAACCTAATGCTATGTATGTGATAGGTAGAATCATGGTTGAGCGACCACAAGGATTCCGAAGTGTTGTCGGAACTTGTGCTGTGAGGATAGGCTCAAGCCAAGAGTTAGTAGTGTGGAGTTTTGGTCAGCTCAGTTAAAGGTTTAGTAGAAGTTATGCTTGGGTAGCATGGAATTAAGGAGTGGAGTGTTGCTCAAGCAATCCTTTGGAAGTTATGGAGTCTTAAGGTTAAGGATCTTTAGCGGACGATTGGTTAAGGTATCAAGGAATACGTAATATCGCAAGTAGAGATGGATTGACCACTAGTGTGGATAAGGATTTCAAGTAATCTCATTCCGTGGAAAAGAAAAGTTGTTTTGTGGAACGCATGGCGTAAGGTCCGGAAGTGAGATAAGTTTTGGTGCTTTAGTTCTAAAGTTGTTATGGTATCTTAAATGGACGAGAGTACTTTAAGGAATGTGTTCGGAACAATAACTTCCGACTGGTTAAAAGTTGAGAGTTAAGGAAGTTTGGCTTTTGTGGGAATCTAGAGTAGTATAGAGGTGTGAGGAGGAACACAAGGATGTGTTTACATGCTTCAAGTGGAATAAGTATGTGCGTCGGACGAAGAGTAGGTGATGAATTATGTATCTTCAGTTATGAAGAGAGATTTAGTTCGAAATGATACATCGAGATTTCTGTTTTTAGTAAGAGACCAATTTGGAAGTTGAATTACCCAAGGAACAATATAAGTTATTGTGTTGGAGAAAGTTTGGACTTCATTTGGTAACAGGAAGTGTAGTGAGACAGCCCGGAAGAGGTGTGTGTTAAGGAGTAGAGTAAGTATCTTGGATTTAAGGAAAATTTAGTAAGGTGGTTTTATATTTGGACCTAATAGGGTCATAATGGAGAGCGAAAGTAAGCACGATGTAGGAAACGGTATCGACAGTATATTATGAGGAAATGACAACGGAAATGTATTCTGGACGAACGTGCAATGGAATTTCTAAGGTGTTGATGAACTTATAATTAAGGAAGTGTAATTACAGATGGTTTACTCATGAGAACCGTATTAGTATGACGTGGAATGAGAAAGTTACACCTTGGTATTAAGAACAAGCGTAGTAGTAGCACCGTAGTCACAATGTACGTAATGGATTCTTATTCTTGAGACAAGTGTGAAGGGACGTACCATGTGGAACAGTGAGTACTGTATTTTCAGAGTTAAGATTGTGGTAAAACAACGAAAAGCAATTCAGGACTTATTACGGACTAAGTGTAAATCATTGAACGATTTATACTAGAAGGGTTTTGTTAATAGTTTATGAGAATTGTCGGTTGCGGTTTTTTTTCTGTTAAGTAATTTAGTGTAAGTGTGGTGTGTAATAGATAGTAAGGGTAAGAAATCCCGGTTAGTGTGTACGTAGTGATATAAAGGTTCTTCAAGAGGGTGCATTACCCCGATTTATTTTCAAGTATAGAGAAACTCCTGTAATTGTGAATAATCGAAATATTCGAAATCTACCTTTTGCTGGACTAAGAATGTTGTAGTATTATTTCTCACTAAGGAATTCTAGTGAGAGAACAAGGTTGTATGCTTGACATGAGATGTCCATCATTTTCGTAGTACCGCGTAATGGTTGTGTGTTGGTTTTTGCTTATGGACGAATCAAGTATGAGTGGTGGTTGAAACCCTATAATTTCGTCATTATCGGCTTTCATCTAGAGTAGTTGTATAAGCAGAGAACGAACTACCCCGTTGAGGTGTTGTCGTGTGACTGCGTCGAAAATTAAAATTTTACCTTGTCACTTGGTTGGAGTGGGTAATCTGCACGTTTTAACTTTGTTCTGTTTTACCTTGAGTGGAGCATGGTTGGTGATGTTATACAAGTTAAGGAGCCGCGAGTTGGAAAATGATATTTCAAGTTAGAACCAATCAAATTGATGGTTGAGTATGGATGGCTTTGAATTAAGAGGAAAACAGATTTTTGATTTTTGCAGCACTGTTAACCGTTTAACCAATGGGGTTAACCAATTAACAAGTGCAACGATGGCGTTTTGCACTGAATTTTGAGGAGTTAACCGATTAACTCAAAGGGTTAATCGATTAACATGTGTGTAAATTCTGAAATCCCTTAGGAACCATCATCTGCGTTTTGTTACCTTAGGTTGCTCCTATTGGAGGGTATTGTGCGAATAGAGAACTGGATTGCAAGTTAATGAAAGACGAAATTGTATTTTGAAATTAGAACTTCTGGAAGGGTGTTACATAGTGGGCCATTTATTTAGACGACAAGGGAGTTGACGTTTGAGGAAGTAATCTTGTGAGGTTGTGTTGAGTATGAGAAATCCTTGAGGGTGAAGTTAAAGAATACTCACGAAGTGTTGACCCTGTAAGGAATATTTCGGTGTTTAATTATGGTGTTAATCAGGTATGAGCGGTTGGTCAGAATTTAGTAAGTGTTATCTTCCGTGAGTTCATGGTTTTGGTTTTGGACTCCGTAAGAGTGGTGCCAGTTGTGTACAGTTGTGTTTTACCCAGAGAAGGAAATTTGAAAGTTATCTTTCCAAGTACGAGTAAGAATTGGGCGTTCCGAAGTTAAGTATGTAACTTGGATCATTATGGATAAAACGATGGAGAGATGAGGATTTAATTGGGAAGCATGGTATAGACTTCGACAGCGTATGTCCGTGTAGAGTGTTGTTGTGAATTGGTGAGTGGTATGGAAAACTCATAATTGTGCTTTGGATGGTTTAAGTTTTGATAAGTGGTGACTCGTATATGATCGTAGTTCTATGTTGGTGTTACGTTGATGTTGGATGAGATCTCGTGTCAACAAGGAATCTTGAGTAAGTCGGAAAACCGTAAGTATAATCGATTTAGAATGTGGTAACTAGCATCGAAAGCTTTTAAGCTATTTTGGATGCATTAATTCGAGTTTAGAATGGATTTGGAGTTGTATATGTTATGGATGTAACAGTATAACTCCTATGCCTCTATAGGCTGGAGAGTATTGGACCGATGTTATGATTGTGTATCGGTGAGGAAATTGTTCTACCATAGGACGCCAGTAAGTTTCTTGTACCGTTGATTAGTAAGGATCCCAGTGGATAAGTGTGTTTCCCCATGGACTATCAGCTACGTGGTAGTGCTTAAGAGTTGGTGGTATCCCATTGTTAGAATTGGAGTTGCGCAGTAGAAGGTGACAAATGAAAGAGTTCAGTCGGATTAATAAGAATCAGATGGATGGTTACTTATAATAATAATAAAGAAATAAGGAGATCTTGTTTAAGTGTGTTACCTTTTGGAGTGACACGAAAGAAAGGAAATATCGGATGTAATGATTACAATGTTTAGTACCAGACCAGATGGAACTGGTAAAGGAGTCGTTTGACTAATTGGGGAGTGGTTTAGAACGTTGAAGGATTTATGGAGGAATAGTTGTCGGTAATTGTATGAAGTTAAGGAATCACCGAAGTACCTCATGAGAATTGGATGGGTGGTTGTTACCCTGAACCAAGATAAGGTGTTATGGTTTCGTTTTGTGACTCGGTAGAGGGATGTAGAATGGTACATTCTTTCCGAAGTAAGTTGCGACCAAGTCTTTTAGTAAGAAACAACAGATGAATTACGGAAAAGGCAAGGTTAGAAGTCAACTCGATATTGGAACAAGAGTATAAAAAAGAACGTAAAGTTTGATAATTCGTGAAATTAAGAATTTGGTCTGTGAAATCAAGTTGGATTATGGATACGTCAGAAATTGTAACGGACGTAGAGTTAAGTGTGAATCTAAGACCAGGATACAGACTGCGGTTGTTGTTGAATAGAGGAAATTCGGGGGCGAATTTCAATTTAAGGGGGGGAGAGTGTAATACCCCATATTATTGTAAATGCTCAATTGGATATCAGACGAGATCAGATGAGTACCTATGTGCTCTATCTTGGGATAATTGGATTAATGGAATCCTCTAAGTGCTTTAAGTATTATCAATTGGAATCAATAGAGCAACTAATGAACTCTGATGAGATCAATTATTTTATTAGTTCAAGAAAGTATTTTAAGGTAACTCTAATAATTGATCTATTGTTTTGAGACGATAAAATATCAATTGGAGATATTTTACCCTGTTGGATTATATTATATAATATTGGTTTATATATATATATATATATATATATATATATATATATTTGAGAGAAAGAGAAAGTTGGTAGAAGAAAAGAAAAGCAGAGAAAGAAGAAAAAGAAAGGAAACATGGGAAAGAGAGAAGGAAGAGAAGAGAAGAAGGAAAGAGAGGAAAAGCTCAAGGAAGAAGAAGAAGCTCATGGATCATCATCATCTTCTTCAAACTCCTCTTCGATTATCAGGTGGGTTCTAGTTAGATGCTTTAGTGGTAGAGTTGTTGAGTTAGAGTTAGATTTTTGTGGTTTTGTGAGAAAATGAGTAATTTTGCTAAATCAAAGAATCTAGCGGTTGAAATGTGATATAGATTGTGTAGTATGATCACTATATGTGTAGAATCATCTGTGAATAATTGTTTTGATGTCCCAATATGTTTTGATTGAGTTTGGATGGGTTTTGTATCAAGAAAAACGTGTTTTTATGCTTCTGGAACACTGTTAATCGATTAACACATTTGGTTAACCGATTAACAGGTGAAAAATGGTGTTTTACGTGAAATTTAGATTGGTTAATCGGTTAACCATATGTGTTAACCGATTAACAGTGTCAGTTTTCCGAAAAATATTATTTTCAAAAACCCATAACTTTTGAACCGTAAGTCCGTTTTGGTCCCCGTTCGAAGCGTCGGGAAGCTAATTTTATTCTCTATATGATAATGGATTAGAAAGATGGTTATATGCCAAGGATTGATAAGAAAAATATAGAAATGTAATGTTTACAAAAATGCACAAATGTTTAAAAGTGAAATTTGTGAGAAATGTTTAAAGATCCATATCTTTTGGATCGTAACTCCGATCGAGGCATGGTAATAGTCGTTGTAAAGCTATGGAAATATCCTACGCTATGAAAGTGAAAAATAATGGCTTTGATACCCGATTGAAAGAATTGGAGTGAACCTGAAAGTGATGTTTTATGTGATTCTGTTATGCAATTGTTTTATGCTATGTGTAATTAATTATTGTTTAGCATGATTGTGATTGAATATGAATGTTAATATGGAAAATAAATAGAAAGGGCGAGGAGTATTACCATAATTGTGTCGGATGTGTGAAATTTAAATATGTGGCAACGCTCGTGCAGGAAAGGCCGAGGCGTGTGCATTTCAATCATAACCACTGTTTCTTGCGGTGTAGTTTCATGAGACTCGAGCACCTCCTCTGAAACGTTATGCACAACTACTTGGCAGGGTTGAGTCCCGTGTTAAGTACGATTGGAGCCTATGGGCAAAGAGACTTGTGACGGTGTACGGGCCGTGAGAAGTGACGGATCACGGTGTACAGACCGGTGATCCCGAATCCAATTCGTATGCCAAGTAGCGACAAGGATCCATGACTCGGGTCATCTTCTAGACGTAGAAGCGGACGGGAATAGGGGATACCTTGGTATTGGTTATTGATTGTGAATCCTTGAGTTTACAGGCTCAAGAGGTACTTTGGTACTTTGTGAATCCTTGAGTTTACATGCTCAGGAGGTACTTCGGTACTAGTGTGGGTTTACAGGCTCACCGTGGTGGTTACTTGTGTATGTGTACTCGTGGTCACTCCCCTTTCCCTTTGACATGAGTTAGGTATATTTAGAACCTTGTAAAGCCGAGAGAACTATAGGATAGGGAACTCACTGATATTTGATGTATCTCACCCCACTATAGTTGCTATATTTCAGGTTCGGATTGCAGGTTGATTTACAAATGGAGCTATGCTTGGATGTTTCAAAAGAAGCTCAGTTTTAGTTTATCCGCTGTGTATTTTATTGTTCTTGTACAATGAGGAATATTGTACATTCTTAGATTTTATTTTTCTTTGGCTAGTTTACATGACTTGTGCCATAGATTGTATTTGTGTTTTTAGAATGGACAAGTATGTGAACTATGCCATTAGGCACTTTTGATGCGTCAGTACCAAATAAAATGCGTGTAGTGTATTATTCTAGATATATATTATACAGGCCATTACAGTTTAGCTTCATAGGAATCAGGGATTTCTATAAAGAAAAATTACGAAGCTTCTTTCAGATCTAGAGCAATTCCTTTATCCTTGCTGTTCTTCCAAATCGATCTTCTACCAATCTTAGGTCGTCATTCTTTCTTCTTTCCAGCCAGCTCCCAAGCTCCATGTTTAAGCCCAATACCAGAGTTACCAGCCATAGGTAAAAAAACAATTTACTTGGTATATACCGTGAGAACGTTCCCCAAACCTCCAGATTCCATACTAAGTACGAGCTAAATCACCTCCCCAATAGAAAAAAACTATGGACTTAGTTGCCAACAGTTACATGACTCCCTGAGAAACTAGACCCTAAGGGAGGAAGGTCCCTAACCTTAGGGTTAGGACTTTAAACTAAACCCTTAGAAATCTAACAGAGCAGCCCCGAAACCAGAGGAAACAAAAATCCAAAGAGTGGGAACTAAAAGAAGGCAAGGGAGATTAATGTACCTGATACATATCTTTCGTTTGAATTAGGGTTATCTGGATGAATTAGGTTAATATGGGGAAGAAGGCAAACGGTTAGAGAGAAGGATTCAGGAATTGTTACAATAGCAGAAATCATTGATATCAGCACAATGACACTGTGAAGGAATAGACTTTGTACAATAGCAACTTTTGCAAGCTGAGTGACATGTTTGTCCAATATCAAAACAACGACACCGAGGAGGGAATGATCTTACGCAAAGGCAGGAATCACATCATGCTGTAGTTGTTGATTTGATAGTATAACTTGCATCACCATTGAAAAGCACTTGAGTGATGAATGAACTTGAATCGAAACGAGCGTCAACAATAATTGCGGTGAAGCTCAAGAGGAAAAGCATCAAAGCTAACTTCATCATTGCCTTCTTGTTCATCAATGCCATTATTATTATTCTCTTTGTCTCACTTTCTATTTTGCTATTTTGATTTTTGTATCTCTCTTTGCACCTACATAGGTCTATTTATAAAGAGGTTTTTTTTCTTTTTTTATTATTTAATTTTTTTTCTTCTAAGAATTGAACTCATCGCGTGATCCCCGTGTTCTATATAGGACAATTTTTTGTTTTGTTGGTTTCCATTTCCTTTCCTTTTCAATCTTACATATAAGAAAATAGATGACTAGCAAAAAGACTATATTGCCCCTCTTGGCTATCCGCCCTCCATGTGTCGTCTGGCTTCCATTACACGTGGCTACTTTGCACGACTCTCTCCTTCTCTTTTGCAGTGGCTGGGGTTAAATGGGTTTGGAACAGTCCTTCTGCATTCTTTCTTTTTCTCTCTCTTAGGTTTTTTATTTTTCTTTCTTAGGTTTTCAACTTTTTCTCTCATCTCTCTCATCCATAAATTTTGATCTCAAAAAACTTTTTTCCTTCTGCAAAACCCCATCTCATGCATCTCTTGAATTTGATTTTTTGAAACCCTTTTAATCAAATTTATTTTATGTTTTTTCGCAGCTTCGCAGAAGAAGATGGTTGTCAAAGGTGTTGATTCGCGAAAATTGAGACGACGGACGGTGGGAAGGTTCTTGAAAGATTTTGGATCTGTGAGTTTTGAGGAGGAATAAGTGATCAATTATGCGGTTCGGTACATATATTCACTGTGTTTCACTGCGAATGACATCCAAACATCTTAAAGGTATGTTCTTTGTATTTTAGAGATGACTACATTCTCCCAAAGAGACAAATATGTTTAGAGTATGGATTGTTGGATAAATTTTTGTTTGTTTGTTTAGGTTTTTTTTTCTTTTGCGGATCTTGGCATTTTTTATCTTCAGATTTATGGTGGTGGTAATATTCAAAACTGTATTAGCTCACCTAATTGTTCTTCTATTTTATGGATTATCAGCTATAATTGTTGGTTGAATTTTTTTTTCAATGAATCCATGTGTGTGGTTTTTATTTTAATTGATAAAAATCAAATTGTAGTTGGCTAATAAATTTACTTCTTTGTTGATAATTACATGTGATTACAAAAACCTAAGGTTAGTATTACAATTTTATTATTTTGATTAATTTTGTTCATATTTCCCCTTCTCCCCATATCAGTTAACACTATCATTTAGGGACCTATTTGAGAAAGAATCTGTTGAAAATTTTCTCACTGAAGAGGGAGTTAAGGAGAATAAGGAATCAAAAAATTTGAAAAACATTAAAGGAATTGGTAAGTTAGCAAAGCTAAAATTTCCTTACTTTTCGTGTTTTTTTAAATGAAATTGATATAGTTAGGCATTAATTTAGGATATAATTGAAATTGAAATAATTTCAAAGACTCATTGTCAATGTTGCTTCCAATATTCAGGTTTTGAGTTTGATGCAAATGCTACATTCTATTTCCATAAAACATTAAATGATTGTTTCCTGGTTTTAGTAATTTTGTAACTTACCAAGTTTTGGTGGTTTAGTTTTTAATTTTTCATTGTTTATTGATAGCTACACCATTATTGAATCTAAATATAAATTGCTTATGTATGCTTCTGTGGCTAAGATTGAATCATTCCATTTGAGAATCCTTTAGGTTGATACACTTCCTGCACATACAAGGTGGTCTGCTATTATTTAGCAAAGCTAAAATTTTCTTACTTTTTTTCATGTTTTTTTTATTGAAATTGATCTAGTTAGGCATTAATTTAGGACATAATTAAAATTGAAATTGATATAGTTTCAAAGACTCATTGTTGATGTTGCTTCAAATATTAAGGTTCTGAGTTCGATGCAATGCTTTAGTTTTTAATTTTGTATTGTTTACTGTTAGCTGCACTTTTATTGAATCTAAATATAAATTGGGTTTTTTTATTAAGATTAAATCATTCCATTTGAGAATTCTTTAAATTGATGGTAGCACTACTCTTGGAGATAAGAACAAACATTTTATACGTGTTAAAACACAATTCACTAGAGTTAAAACATATTTCAGTATTCAATGTTTTTTTATCGGTCAAATCACTTGGTTTGCTTTTGGTATAATCACATCAATGCTTCATTTTCAAAATCTTTTCTTTCCCCAAGAAAGAGATATTCTCTTTTCCAATAAATTTTGTGCTTTAGCATTTATGTATTGCTATCCAATACCAAACCTATGCTGGAAATTGTTCTGAAGTTTTTTTTCACTTCTATGTATTATGAACTTCTAACATCTTGGTGTTTTTTGTTTGATGCAGTTATAGTATTGCTGCAATTTCTCCATATTCTCACCGCCTGACTTTTGATAACATGCCTATGGATATCCAACACCCAAACTGTAAAGTCAAATTTCAAGCTTTAGTATTTTTTCCCCATATCACAAAACTTGGAGATGCCTGTATCAGTCGCTTTCGCAATCCTCAACACTCTGCTGAAGAAATAATGGGTTTCAACTACCTTCAAGAGGTCACAGATGCATATGATAACAAAAATGTTGGGAAATTCGTTGTTCTACACCTTTGATTTGATAAGTTATTTTTTTGTTTTTCATTTATTATTATCTATCTATACAAGATTGTAAACTATGTTTCTGTGTGTTAGTACTTGGTAGTACAACTATCCTTGCATTAGAGGAGTTATAGAAACACACTCTTAACACATAAATTTGGTTAAATGAGTAAATTTAATATTCATTCTTTAGTTACATCCATCTAGAGGATAATTGAGTAAGTTTATATAATATTGTATGGCAGGATATGGCAACCCATTCAACCTGTGATTTTGCAGCAGCATATATATGGTCTTTGGGATGTATTGTTATTGAAATGGCCACTGGTAGGCTTTCTTGGTGTATGTTATCTCTATTGTTATTATGTTGCTGGAAATGTTGGTTTAATGAGTGATTCATTCATGGGAATTTTAACTCATTCGCAAGCCTCAATTGTCTCCAAGATTATTATGTCAAACAATTACCATTGAGCTGACATTTTAGTATCTCATAAAAAGTGATGTGGATGTTGTATGTTTGGGAGGAATCGTTATTGTACAGCCATATATTGGACGAAATAGAACCTAATGATTACAAGAATTTTACTAAGAGGGTTTATGTAGTTTTTGTTTTACCATTTAGTTGTTCTCAAGTGATCCTGAAGTGTTTCTGTAGTGGAGTTTCTTTTTGCGGTTGAGAGAGGTAGCGACTTCCAATATGTAAGATTTATATATTGGAAAAGTATGTTGTTAGGATTTACAATAGCAATGCATGTTTGTCTCCAAGATCTTCGATTAGCTGCGTTTGTGCAACTGTTTCCACGTCTGTTGAATTCACAACACAATCAGAAGAAGAAGCTGGACTAGATGCTGAGTTCAGGTTTTGATGTATACTTTCTAACATGTCTTTTTTCTACTTCTATAGGTAAGGAAGCCATATACATATCCTTGTAGGTAAAAGGATCTAATTTCAATGAAGATGATGAAATTGACATTATGACAGTGGAGAAGGATCCCGCTTTCAGCGACACTGATATATCCCAAGAGGAATTATGTTCCTGCTCATTCCCGATGTTCCTGAACAGAAAGATAAATTCTTGGAAAGTTCTTCTTCAAAGTTGGTGGACAATAATAACTCTGGATCCACAATTTCAGAAGAGGTTGTTTCAAATAGAGATGTGATGAATCATGCCTCAAGTCCAGTAGCAGCTAATGGATGGCAGCATCAAACCTTGCAAAACAATTAAATAACTCTGTGAGGCCTTTATATTAGCTTAAGCTTTCTTCCCCATGTTCTCAATTTTGCATCTCTCAAATACATTGATTTTGTTATTTGAAAAACATTACTAAAGTGTTTGCATTTCAAACATTTTGCTTTTAACACTATTTACAGTTGATGTTGTAGGAACAAGAATTAAAAGAAATCGGACACACATCAGAGAAGGTGCTGGCAGCCTCAGGCTCAACATGGGTTTCTTTACACAGTGTTGGCAGCCTCAGGCCCAACATGGTTTTCTTTACACGTCTTTCATATAAGATTATGGTACCATTTCTCCCTCCACGTTGGCAGAATTAATTATTTGTTCCTTTTAACCTTTTTTAGTATGGGCTATCTAAATTTGCACTTCAATGTATTTCTTAAATTTAAGCAAAACAATGAGAAAAATATGTCTTTTCAATTTTATATATTTGGTAAATGTAACGAATATAGGTCCAAATTTAAAGAATCCATACCTTACAGTGTGCTCTCACGATCTAGAAATATGAGATTCATCCAAAATCAATTCGAATGACTTCTCTTCAATGGTAAAATTCAAATTCATATACAATATCAAATAAAATAGTAATCAATAAAGAAAATAAAGATGTGTCACATCAACAACAAAAAGTAGGATACTTCTTGACAATATGCACGTTTATATAAGGTGACACCACTTTCAAAATATTGAGATTTAGGTTTTGAAGTGATTAATTACAATAATAAAAATTGGTCATACACAAAGATAATCAGGGGTGGATAAATTTGAACCGACCGATTGAAACCGACCCATTCATTGTCTTTTTTGTGCAAAGGATATTGCAGCTAGGATATTATTACTCATACAATGCAGTACTACAATAATTTTGAATTTTAAATTATATTTTATCTATTAGTACATAAAAATTAGTTAATTTTATATGTATTATGTATTAAGTTGTATAATTAATAACTGTAAATGTTATTTTTTATTACAATATACGAATTATATAAAAATTATACAAAAATTATATTTTAATTGCATATTTATGATTAATATTTCTATATAGAAAATAAGAAAATTATTAAATTATTAATAAAAAAATTTAATTATCATAAAAAAAATTCATATATGCAAAAATTTCTAATTAAAAAAATGAGCATATTTTAAATGGTAATTAAGTTGTATTTGTGAGAAGAATTAAAAAATTTAATTTTTCTAAATGCATATTTATGAATGAATGATATTCAAGGCATAAATGCTTGATAATTGATGGTTACAATTTATTAAATGCTTTTATTGTTGATGAAGTATGAAGAAAAAAATGTAATTTTTATTATTTAAATATGAAAACATATATTATTGATCAAAATATGTTCAAATACGTGATTTTATATACAAAAACAAATTTATTGTTAATCAAAAATTTTTTATTTTTATAAACGCGCCTAAAATGTACTAATTATCTAAATATGTCTAAATTATAGATTCTTTATTATGTTCATTATAAATGACAGTTATTAGCATTTAAAATTGTTTTCTAAATTTATTGACGATATTTTTAAATTAAGATGCAACACTTTTCTAAAAATGATAATAATATATCAATTTAAAAAATCATAAATTTTCAATAAAAATAAATTAAAAATAATAGAGGTGAAGTGTTGATTATGACCACCTAAATAAATTCAAAAGTGATAGTGCATATTTTAATATTGTTTTATATTCATTCTTATTTTTTTAGCGTAATGTATTATATCGATTATAAAATAATTGAATTATTTGTAGCGTAATATATTTTATCAATTATAAAATAATTGAATTATTTGTAAAAGAAAATTAAAATGAAAGGTTCATTTAGTGAAACATTAAATATTTTGTATTTTTGAATTTGAAATGTCATTTGTATAATTTTGGATTCAATATATTTTATTATGTATCAAAGATAATAAATATGAATTTGACAAAAATAGATAAATAATAACTGATATTAAATTTTAAACTTATGATATATTGTTAGTATTATTTTGCATCGTTTGTAGTATACGATCATTATCACAATAATTATTACTATTTTGTGCTATTATAGAAAATAAAAATAGATCTTTGTAAAACAATGTACGAAATGCTAATAGAATGAGACATAAAATAAGATGCGTGAAATGCATTTGAAATTTCTAGAATAAAAATTGGTAATATTATAAAGTATAATATTGTCATTTAGAATATATATACATAAGTAATGTATGAATTAAATAGTATAAATATTGTATGATAATATGAAATATTTTTAATTATTTTATGATCACAAAAATAAAACTAATATATAATTATTGATTCAAACATGAAAATTATATTTATTTAAAATTTTAGTAAATTCTATTTTCTCATGATATAAAACAAATGTGTGTAACACCCATACTCGGCCAGATACACGGGTACTAATATGCGTATCACACGAAATAGATATTTGTAATAATACTTACCTAAAATTTATTTATTTATGTTAATAATATTTATTTATCCAATTAAAATAATATTTATAAATACTATAATATTATTTGATATTTATAAAACTTATCATTGGGTAAATATTTTTATAAAAAAAATACCAACCGATATCTGTGGGTATTTATTCTATTTTTTTTAATATAAATTATATTTTTTTATATTTACTAATTTTTATTAATTATATTTAATTTTTAGTTTAATTTTATTACAGGGAAAAGTGTGCTATTTTTCAAATACGGGAAAAATGTGATATTTTTCAATCAATTGAACATATTTACAATATATTCAATACTTATTTCATCAATTAAAATACGAGAAAAAAATTGACAATTATATGTTATTGATGTAAATAAGGGAAATATCACTACAAAATATGTTGCTATTAGTGACGTGTTTTCCACGCCGCAACAGCTAAAATCATGTCACTACATGTTTTTTTGCGACGTGCCCATTTACGTCGCAGGAGAGCGCGTGGCAAATTGTTGTGACGTTATTTTCATGTCACTAATTTGCCACGTGATTTTCACATCGCAAATAGTTTGATGGAAAACATTGCAGACAAAGTCAGAGCAGGTGTGCAGAAAGTGTGCAGAAATTGCAGTAAATTATTTGCGACGTGATATTCACGTCACTAATTAGTGACATGTTTTTCACGTCGCTAAAATTGTGACATGCATTTCACGTGGCTAACTTATATTATTTTTAATATTTACGTTGTATTTTGCGGCGTGATTTTCACGTCACTAATTTGTGACAGGAATTTCACGTCGCTAAAGTTGGTGTTTTAATTGTTTAAAATTTCTGATTATTATATATAATTCAATATTAATAAATATATAAATTAAATTTAAATTTAATATTAATAAAATTTAGTAAATTCAATATTATAAATCAAATTTATAAAATTAATAATTCAATATTACTAAATATATAAATTAATAAACTTAATATAATGAAATTAATAAACTAAAATTTAAATTAAATATGTCTAAATATAATATATAAGTATAAATTCAGTACACAAATTAAAAACTAAAAAGAAAATAAAAACAAGACTAAATATTTGGTTCATCCGGGTCGGAATAGTAGGCATCATCATCTTGGTTGTCATTATTTCTCGATTGACCACTATCGTTGCGATTTCCACCAAATGCTTGCATAAATTGCCGCATTTGCTCCTCCATATCAGCCTGCCTCTTCGCCATTGTCTCCATTATTGCGTTCGTTTGGGCCTTCAATGTCGCCTCCATTTGGGCCTTCAATGCCGCCTCACGTTCCTCTGACTCGCGTCTAGCCAATTGTCTTATCATTTCTACCTGCTGCGGTGTCAAACTTGTTTGACGTGACCCTCCTTCACCGTCCATAGCTCTTTGATACAGATTTCTATCCCCACTCCTCAAGGTGCCTGCCAAATTTCCACCACCAAAAAAGCACCCGTTATCCCCCTTTCCCCCAATAGTTTGACTCCAAATATAGAAATCCACATCTGGATGAACCGGTTGTCCTGGAGGAGGAGTATACTGAGGATTATGGGTCAGAAATTCTGCCATCCTGACCTGATAATCGTCCTACACATACAATTAAAAAAATCAAGTTAATATAAGTTAAATTAAATTAAATTAAATAAAAATAAAGAATAAAACAAATAGCCACGTGATTTTAACGCCACAACTTATCAGTTGCCACGTGATTCTAACGCCACAACATCTCACTTGCCACATGAAAATCCGGTCACTAAGTTGCTAACAAATTAAAAAAAATATAAACAACATAAATTTACTTACCAAAGCATTTTTTGTATCCTCGTCAACAAAATCCCCTGATTTCTTTGTCCGAGTTTGGGTAACCAGCTCAGTCATCAGTGGTTGTCTCCCCAAACGCTTAGCCTAAATAATAAACTTAACTTAAATTAATAATATATGTTATAAATCAAAATATGACTTTAAAAAGTGGTAATAATTACCATGCGTCAAGAATGCTCAGCAGTACTAATACTTCCAACAGCATTAAGGCAACCCCCTTTTTCTGATGCCCTCATCTTCTTTCCATTTTCAGATTTAGCGTTAAATTCATTCGATTCCCAATACTTAAGAAGATCATCAAAAATTTCTTTGCCTATCCATTTGGGACGGATGCCCAACAGTAAAAAACGCTCTCTAGCACGTCGTAGCATGTCAGAAAGTCGTCTTGAACTCCTGCCAAAGTAATTTTTTTTTACTTTTTCATGGTCCAGTGGATCCCAAACACATTTCGCCTGCAATGTTGTATGACATTAAAATAAATAGTTAGATAAATTATAACAATAATAAAAATAGTCATTTAAATAACAATACCTTAACAAATAAATTAATGATACCTGAAATTGCGTAAACCATGCGTCTTTATCCTTAACTTCTCTAAAAGTCTTATACAATTTCTTATAATTCTGCTGAATTATATAGCTTATAACATTGGCAGCAGTCCGACTCGGTCCAAAACTAAACAACAATAATTGAATTAGCATTAATTATATAAAATTATATTTAAAATGAAAATGTGTACTTAGAAATAAAAATCAATAAATAAGAAACTTACGAGTTTCCTTCAGGCCAAATCTAAAATCTCGCATCAATGGTAGTAATCTGACTCGGATCATCATCCCCTCGAAGATCTCTCCCATCTATCTCATCATCGTCCACACCAATATCACCATCACCCACCTCTGCATGATCATCGTCCACATTTATATATTATATATTATTCTTATTATATAATTCTGTTTTTATATAAAATAACATTTATATATTATATATTATTCTTATTTTATAACATATATAAAAATTTATAACATTTATCTATTATATATAATTTATATAGTTAAAATTGAATTTAAATATATATAATTATATATAAATATAAAAAATAAATATATATAATATGTTCACATTTCTGTTTTTTATATAAATAAATATATAAAATAATTTTTTATATTTATAATATAGTTTTTTATATATTATATATTATTCTTATTATATAATTTTGTTTTAAAATAATATTTATAAAACAGAATTTATAAAACAGAATTTATATATTTATATATTACCCTATATTATTCTTATGTCTTAAAATAATATTTATATATTACCCTATATAATTCTGTTTTATAATTTATATATTATTCTTATTTAAAATAATATTTATAAAACAGAATTTAAAAATATTAAAACACAAAATATATATATATATATATATATATATATAATATATTTACATTTTCGTTTTTTATATATATAAATATATAAAATAATTTTGTTTTATAAATTCACATATATATATATATATATATATATATATATATATATATAATTCTGTTTATATATATATATATATATATATATATATATATATATATATATATATATATATATAATTCTGTTTTTATTTAAATAACATTTATATATAAAACAAATAATAATCATTTTCATAAATTATACATAATCATTTTCAGAAATTATTCATAACCATTTTCAGAAATAATAACACAATAAAAAATTATACATAACCATATATATATATTTTCATACCATATTCAAAAATTATAAAACAAATAATAAAACAAATCTAAAAAATAAATTGCTAAAAAATACCTCTTGAAGCTTTCAATCCACTCTTTTTTTCTCTCTTAATCTTCAATCTTCAATCTTCAATCGATCTTCTTCTATATAACATCACACAAAATAATATTAATAATACCCAAAACAAATATAAAAAAACGAATTAAAATTTTAAAATAAGTTACATAAAATTAAATGAAAGACATACCTATAAAATTTTGGAATGGATAAGAGAAATTTTGTTGCTTCTGCTTTGAAGAAGAAGAGAGGAAGAAGATGCAGAGGAAATATGAGTTTCTGGTGGAGGAGAGGAAAAACGAAAAGGAAAATGAAAGAGGAAGGGTTACGGAGAAGAGTTAAAGGCGTTGTTATATAGACCTATTAGCGACGTGAATATCACGCCGCAACTTTGCCACGTGATATTCACGCCGCAAAACACCAACGGTAATAATTTTGGCCCCATTCCCTGCAAAAGGTTGTTCCTTTCAAGAATGAAAATTTTGAATTTCCCACTCAAAACTTTGCGTCGTACATTCCACGCCACAAATTTTTTTTCCAAATTTTGAACTTTACAACTTTCTGCACGCACAGGCTTTAAGCATAAAATAATTAATTAATTTGTTGCGGCGTGTTTTCCACGTCGCAAATATTTTTTTCAAATTTTAAAGTCTGATCACATCTGACCACCCATGTGCTAATCTAACTTAATTTATTTTATTATTAAATAAGGTAGCGACGTGATTTCCACGCCGCAACAAGCTTTTATTTGCCACATTAGAATCACGTCACAAAATCACGTGGCTATTTCCAACATTTCTTGTAGTGTATATATATCTACGGGAAAAGTGTACTACTTATCCAAAAATGAGAAAAATATTTTTCTTATAAATAAATTTAAATATCTAAATACGGAAAAAAACAAATGTCTTTTATAAATTAATTTAAAATATTTTTAAATTAATAAGTGAATGTTAATAGTTATTTTTACGAGAACAAGTTTATTATTTATGAAGATATTGGAAAACATTTTGACATTGACAAACCAATACCCATGTGAACTCAAAGGGAAAATATTATGCTTATCCCAAATTTTTTATATACGAAAACATTTACAAATTCTACATTTATACTTTTTTTGAATAATATTTATACACGGGACAAAATTGATATTCTACATATGTTTCATCTTCTATTTATAACATTTTTTATATCAAGTTTTTGTAATTTTGTTAAACAATTTTATTTGTGTGTATAAATAATGGCAAAACAAATGATTCAATCAACAATTTTTTTTTAACATTTTTAGTATATTTTTTATTTTCTATTCATTTAATTTTTTATAAATATAAGTTTCTTTTTTTTATTAATGAATATTATATGACTAAAAATCTTTATATTCTATATTAATTAATATTTTTTCCTATACATTAAAATTCATTTTTAAAAATTATTTTTGAAAACATATACATGTAACACATCGGTACCCGTGCGACATCACGGTATTCATTAATATGAAACGGAAAAAACTTAAACTATTGATTTAAGTATTAAAAAAATAAATCATTGTATAAATATTTTTATAAAAAATATCAAAACAAAATTAATATTTACACACCGGAAATGCACAGTTGGCCCAAATATTTGTATATATGAAAAATTATATTTATGCTTCAAATATAAATAAAATATGTTCTTTTTCTAAAAATAAAAAAAAATTGGTAAAATAATAGTCTTCTTTTTTATTTTTACGTTTTTTTTTAAATAAATACACATCACCAACCGATGCCCACGGCTATTTATTTTATTTTTTTAAATATAAATTATTTTTTTTATATTTATTAATTTTTATTAATTATATTTTCTTAAAAAAAATTAAATGTAAACAAATGCGTGTTACCGACGGTTGAATATGAAATTATTATGATTTTACGTTATGTAAAGCCCACATATAAATACATACATCAAAGCATATATCATACATGAATAATACGTTTGGTACTGAAATACATAAGTTCCTAGTAACACAGTATTCATATAAATGCCCAAAACAACCTAATACGACCACTGGCATGTTATATATACAAGATGTTCTAAAGATAAAACTAAGAACTAGATCACTAAAGATCTCAAAACTCCACAATGGAAGCAAAACCAACAACTAAGTAAGGATAGTCACACAGCCTTATCCTTACCCTTCGGGGAACCTGCAGTACCTGTGATGTAAACAACAACAGTGGGGTGAGATACATCAAATCTCAGTGAGTTCCCTATCTTAAAGTCCTCTCGGCTTTACAAGGTTCTAATAAACCTAACTCAAGTCAAAGGGAAGGGAAGTGACTTTGAGTACACACACGATATATCTCCACACTAGTGAGCCTGTTAACTCACAATAGTACCAAAGTACGTCCTGAGCCTGTTAACTCAAGAATCTCGCTAATCAATAACCATACCAAGGCATCCCCTTTTCCCGTCCGCTTCTACATCTAGAAGACGACCCGAGTCATGGATCCTTGAAGTTACTTGGCATACGAAATGGATTCGGGATCATCGGCCCGTACACCGTGATCCGTCACTTCACACGGCCCGTACACCATCACAAGTCTCTACCCCGTAGGTTCCATTCGTACTACACGCTGGAATCAAACCTGCCAAGTAATTGTGCATACGTTTCAGAGGAGGCGCTCCAGTCTCATGAAACTACCCCGCAAGATAAATTGGTTATGATTACTAGACACACGCCTCGGCCTTTCATGTACGAGCGTTGCCACTATTTCATTTCACACTTTCCGACATTATTTATGGTAAGTCCTCACCCTACCTATTTCATATTTTAGCATGCATACATATTCAAACATGTTTAACAATAAGAGTGCGGGCAAATAATCATCAATCGCACAATGGAAACATATAATACAACATATCACACATTACACTAATTAACGATTCCCTCCGATTTATTTAATCGGGCAATAAACAGATATTTCTCACTACCATTAGCTAGAGCATACTCATAGCTTCATAAGGATACCAAGATTACTCACATAGGATAAACGAGTCAGAAGTTATGGACATAACAAGAAATGGTATCGCGAAAAACACAATTCAGCACCCTCCCTGGCCGTACGCGTATTTCCCTAAGCCATACGCGTATTGCCTTGCTCACTCGCCCATCCATACGCATATTGCCCAAAGTGATACGTGTACGCACAGAGACTAATTTTTCCCAAAAATTCCTTTTGATAACCCAATACGCGTATTGCCTCACTTCATACGCGTATTGCCCAAAACCCTACGCGTACCATTACGCAAATGGACAGATGGCCAAGAAAATGGAACCCCATACGCGTATTGCCCACTCTTCCTCATTGCCATACGTGTATTGCCTTAACCAATACGCGTATTTCCTTGAGTGATACGCGTATTGCCTTAACCAATACGCGTATTGCCTTGGTGATACGCGTATGGGCAGCGTGAAACCCAGAATTTTCCTGCATAATTGGTTCTGCGAAATTGATCCATTTTCCCTTCCAATTCGCTTCTAAACACCAGAAAAATACCAATTGGATACACAATAACACATATCTAACATGTATCAATCATAAGGAACAATAAAACATAGTTCTAGTGTAAAATTTCTCATTTTCTAACAATATCAAACTAACTCTAAAACTCAATAAAACTCTACTCTAAAGTGTCTAGCTAGAACCCACCTGGATTACAAGATGAGGAGGTTGAAACTGAGCTGAAAAGATGAAGATTGGTTGATGATTCTTGCTCTTGAGCTCTTGGAGAATTCCCTCTTCTTTTCCTTCCTTTTTCCTTCTCCTTCCTTTCTTTCTCCAATGTTTCTATCTTTCTCGAATAAGGAAAAGGAAAAGAAAATATACATAGGAATATTAATTCGTCATACTACTAATTATCCAAATTATCTCAAATGCACCAATTAATAAAATTCCAAGTTAAATAGTATTAATCTAATCCGTCCGAGTTCGTCAGTTTACTCTAATTATTTTATCCAATAATTGCTCAGAGTACACCGAAACCCAGTTGATCAAAATAATATTATCCAAAACGTTCAGAATTTTACGGGGTATTACATCCTCCCCCCCTTAAACAGAAATTCGCCCACGAATTTAAAATAATTACCTGAAGAGATGAGGATAGACCTCCTGCATCACCGATTCCAATTCCCAAGTTGCATCGCCCGAATGCGTCTCATCCCACTGAACCTTAACAAGAGGAATCTCTTTATTCCTTAATACTTTAGTTTATCTTCCTATAATACGACTCGACTGAGGCTCAAATGTCAAATCGGCTTTTATCTCAATTGTATCTGGTAAAATTGGCCGAAGAGGATCTGGGACAAATTTCCGAAGCTGAGACACATGAAAAACGTCGTGCATCTCTGACAGAGAAGGCGGTAAGGCTAATCTGCACGTTACTTCTCCAATTCTTTCTAATATCTGATACGGTCCCACGTATCTTGGACTTGTTTAACTTTTTCACGAATCATTCTAATCTTTTCCGTGGTCTCGTGAATAATCTCGGGTCCCAAAATTCGATCTTCGCCAACCTCCGCCCAACACAATGGCGTTCTACACTTCCTACCATATAACGCATCATAAGGTGCCATACCAATACTTGCATGATAACTGTTATTATAGGAGAATTTGATCAACGGCAAAAGTTCTCTCCAATTACCCTCACTTTCAAGCACACAAGCTCTCAACATGTCCTTCATGGTTTGTATTGTCCGTTTGTGGATGATTCTATGTACTCAAACATAACCTCGTTCCTATTTCCATATCGGAATTTCTAAAGGTTGCAACAAGCCACCCGGTCTTTGGTACTCGATCTTCACTTGTTGGCACACTGCACCTTCCGACACATACACCGCAATAACTCTTTTCATCCCAGACCACCAATAGTCCCTCTTTAAATCTTGATACCTCTTTGAAGCACCAGGATGTATAGTAAAAGCACCCTTATGCGCTTCTTCCAAAATCCTTCGTTTTAACTCTGCATCATCCGAAACACAAAGTCTTTGGTTAAAAAGAATAATTCCATCGGTAGCTCGCACAAACCTCGGTTGAGTCAACATTTCTTGTAACTTCTCATATAACCCTTGCTCTTGTTGGATTTCTTCCCTAAGAGTAGAGGTGACATTCAAATTCCCCATAATCTCACAATTAGGAGTCCAATTAAATTGAAGATTTAGATTTCTAAACTTTTCCATTAAGGCATACTCTAACATCATCAAGTCGGCACTATGCAACACTTTCCTGCTCAGTGCATCCGCTACTTTATTCTCTTTAGCTGGATGGTATTTTAACTCCAAGTCATAATCCTTCAAATATTCCATCCATCTCCTCTGATGCATGTTCCACTCTTTCTGATCACATAAGTACTTTAAGCTCTTGTGGTCGCTAAACATCTCAAAACATACACCATACAAATAGTGACGCCATACTTTCAAGGTAAATACAACTGCCGCCAATTCTAAATCATGCGTTGGGTAATTCTCTTCATGGACTTTCAACTGTCGTGAAGCGTATGCCACTACATGTCCATCCTGCATTAACACTCCACCTAATCCCTTCTTCGACGCTTCACAATATACCTCATACAACTTGCTAGGATCAGGTATAACCAAAACAGGAGCGGTCGTCAATCTTTCCTTCTGAATCCTAAAACTTCTTTCACAAGATGAATCCCACTCATACGAATAATTCTTCCTAGTAAGTCTTGTCACTGGTAAAGCCAGTTGCGAAAATCCCTTGATAAACCTTCTGTAATACCCTGCCAATCCCAAGAAACTTCTAACTTCGGAAACATTCTTCGGTCTTTCCCAATTGATCACCGCTTCAACTTTTGATGGGTCGACCGCCACACATCCCTGGGATATGACATGACCAAGGAATTTAACCTCAAACATCCAAAACTCACACTTACTTAACTTAGCAAAAAGTTGCTTCTCTTGTAAGATGGATAAAACAATTCTTAGGTGTTCTCCGTGCTCTTGAGGATCACGAGAATAAATAAGAATGTCATCAATGAAAATCACCACAAATTGGTCCAAGTAAGGTTGAAATATCCGATTCATATAATCCATGAAAACTGTCGGAGCATTTGTCACACCGAAAGGCATCACCAAAAATTCATAATGACCATAACAGGCTCTAAACACAGTCTTTGGTACATCTGAACTCTTCACCAGAATCTGATGATAACCCGACCATAAATCAATCTTCGATAACACATAGGCTCCTTTCAATTGATCTATCAGGTCGTCTATCCTTGGTAATGGGTATTTATTCTTGATGGTGACCTTATACAACTGACGGTAATCAATACATAACCGCATTCCATCATCCTTTTTCTTTACCAATAACACTGGAGCTCCCCAGGGCGAAACATTGGGTCGATCAAAATGCTTAGCCAACAATTCTTCCAACTGATCCTTTAGTTCCCTTAATTCAAGTGGCGCCACCCGATACGGAGAAACGGATATTGGAGCCGTTCCCGGTATCAGGTCTGTAGAGAATTCCACCTCCCTTATGTCTGATTCCTATTCTGAGGACAATCCCTCGCCATATGTCCCACCTTCTGACATTGATAACACTTCACCCCTTTGAAGCGACATCTGCCAAAATGCATCTTACCACACGTACGACACACGGGAGGTGCACTAGTCCGAGAATTCTGGACCCGTTTCCTTTTGAAAGCTTGCTGCCTAGACCGAAACTGTTGGCTTGACCTCCCACACTCATTCTGATTCAACCTACGTGGATCCCCTTCTGTCTGAACTTCCTTCAAGCTGTTCTCTGCCACATAATATTGCCTCAACTGCTGGACTTCAAACTCTCTTCGGGTCCTCCAAGGGTTAGGAATGTACCTTTCCATAAAAATAGCCTTGAATTGCTCCCACACTTTAGGTACACCTTGCATAGTCATAAAAGCTGAAGCAATATCCCATCTCCTCCTAGCAGGACCCCTCAATGAGTGAGAAACAAACACTATTTTGTTTTCCTCACCACAGTGGACTATCGGAAAGATTCTCTCCATACCAGCCACCCATTCCTGAGCTTCCACAGGATCTTATCCGCCATGAAATTCTGGAGGATTCATGCGGATGAAAACCCTAAAGTTTCCTCATGTAACTTCAGGAACAACCACTGGAGGATGCAGACCTCCATTCATATATTGTACCACCTGCTGCATGAATTGATACAAAGGAGCATTCCCCTCGCCACCCGGCGGATTAGTCCCTGTTGGAGTGGTTTTCGGTCTACCACGGTCGTTTCTGCGCCCGTCATCCATGTTCCTGAATGTCATACAGATAGGATTAAGTTGATCAGGCTCAATACCATAAATATAACACGTAAGACGAATGGCGACACAACACATGAAACAGAAAGAAAATACTCATACTATTTCATGGCTAGGTCGAGGATACGACCTGCTCTGATACCAACTGTAAAGCCCACATATAAATACATACATCAAAGCATATATCATACATGAATAATACGTTTGGTAATGAAATACATAAGTTCCTAGTAACACAGTATACATATAAATGCCCAAAACAACCTAATACGACCACTGGCATGTTATATATACAAGATGTTCAAAAGATAAAACTAAGAACTAGATCACTAATGATCTCAAAACTCCACAACGGAAGCAAAACCAACAGCTAAGTAAGGATAGTCACACAGCCTTATCCTTACCCTTCGCGGAACCTGCAGTACCTGTGATGTAAAGAACAACAGTGGGGTGAGATACATCAACTCTCAGTGAGTTCCCTATCTTAAAGTTCTCTCGGCTTTACAAGGTTCTAATAAACCTAACTCAAGTTAAAGGGAAGGGAAGTCACTTTGAGTACACACACGATATATCTCCACAATAGTGAGCCTGTTAATTCACAATAGTACCAAAGTACGTCCTGAGCCTGTTAACTCAAGAATCTCGCTAATCATTAACCATACCAAGGTATCCCTTTTTCCCGTCCGCTTCTAGGTCTAGAAGACGACCCGAGTCATGGATCCTTGAAGTTGGCATACGAAATGGATTCGGGATCATCGGCCCGTACACCGTGATCCGTCACTTCACATGGCCCGTACAACGTCACAAGTCTCTACCCCGTAGGTTCCATTCTTACTACACGCAGGAACCAAACCCGCCAAGTAATTGTGCATACGTTTCAGAGGAGGTGCTCGAGTCTCATGAAACTACACCGCAAGATAAACTGGTTATGATTACTAGACACACGCCTCAGCCTTTCATGCACGAGCGTTGCCACTATGTCATTTCACACTTTCCGACATTATTTGTGGTAAGTCCTCACTCTACCTATTTCATATTTTAGCATGCATACATATTCAAACATGTTTAACAATAAGAGTGCAGGCAAATAATCATCAATCGCACAGTGGAAACACATAATACAACATATCACACATTACACCAATTCACGATTCCCTCCGATTTATTTAATCGGGCAATAAACAGATATTTCTCACTACCATTAGCTAGAGCATACTCATAGCTTCATAACGATACCAAGATTACTCACATAGGATAAACGAGTCAGACGTTATGGACATAACAAGAAATGGTATCGCGAAAAACACAATTCAGCACCCTCCCTGGCCGTACGCGTATTGCCCTAAGCCATACGCGTATTGCCTTGCTCACTCGTCAATCCATACGCGTATTGCCCAAAGTGATACGCGTACGGACAGAGACTCATTTTTCCAAAAAATTCCTTTTGAAAACCCAATACGCGTATTGCCTCACTTCAATAGTAAAGTTGTTCCCGTATATAAAAATATTTGAATCAAAAGTAAAGTTGTGCTCGTTTATAACAATAATTTTTTTCGTATAGAAAAATATTTAAATTAACAATGTATTTTTTCCATATATAAAATATTTTAATCAAAAATATATATTTTTTTCCCGTATATTAATATTAATTTTGTTTTGACACTATTTATAAAAAAATTGGATCAATAGTAATGTTAATAAAAGATCAAAAGTAAAGTTGTATTATTTTAATAATAAAATTGAGCACTTTAGTGTACAAAGACCAAATAAAAACCATTTTGATGAGGTGGCAGAAAATCATGCAAGAGTATTTTAGACTTTTCCAGAACACATAGATTTCTTATATTATAGATGATCCTTATGGTGTGTTGTATGTGACTTGTGACTCTGTTCAAAAATAATTATTGGCTCTCTCTCAAACTCCTTTATAAATATGTAGAAAGAGAAATAAATGAGAGGCGTTAAATATGTTTTTAGTGCTTTTAAATATAATTATTTTCAGATTTAGTCCCTCTCATTTTAAAGTCGATTTTTTATGAAACGGAAACGAAACATTAATATATAATTGAATTTTAAGATAATTTTTTGCAAAAATCTATATAATAACACATTAAATAAATTTGTAAAATTTCAAATCATTTCTAATAAGTATCGATTTATTTTGATATTTTAATCGAAACACGTAAATATGTATTTTTATATTGAGGCGAAAACTATTATATAGAGGCGAAACACTACAAGAAAATAACATATTTGCTACTAAAATTTTACTACAAATTATTTTCGTAGCTAATCTCAATTTAAAGAACCACTTTAATTTTAATTACATAAATGAAAATCAAAAGATAAATATTATTTACACTTTTTTAAAATAACATATTATTTTTTCACACATATGTTAATCTCTTTTCAAAACTCATTTTTTAATAAAAAAAAAACTCACGTTTTCCAAATCACTTTTTTCCATCCAAAATCACTGCATATCAAAATCACTTTTTCCTTCATCGATCAAAATCACTTTTCCTTCATCGATCGAAATCACTTTTTTTCATCGACCAAAATCACTTTTCCTGCATCTAAATCGTTGTCCTCTTCATCTAAACCCTGTTTCCTCTTCAGCGAAACCGGGTACTTCTCATTTATCAATCAAAAACACTATTTCTCAGTCATCGATCGAAATTGTTGTTTATCCGTTATCGATCAAAATTGCTACTTCTCCTTTTTCGTTGGAAATCACTGCTTCAATTTCCTCTTTGTTGGAAATCACTGCTTCAACTTTCTCTTCGTTCGAAATCTCTCACGCATTTCTCAAAACCTAATAATTAAGGTATAGTTGAGATTGATTTTAAATTTACGATATAATTGTCATGAATTTCTGATTTGTTTCTAATGTACAGGATATTGTTGAGAATGTTGTTAGAAGAAACTGATTCTAAAGTTACTAGACAAAGTTAAAGGTACTTGACAAAGTTTGGATAGAGAGTTTAGTTATACACTTGTATAGTGCAAGTATTTAGTGTTTTCACGTTATTTTATAAGTTGCTTTATTAGGCTATCTTGGATGGAAATAAGCTGTAGGTGAAAACAGCTTAAGAAATAAGTTGTTTCACTAGTCTAACTAAATAGATAGTGGTTTTGAGAATGGTGTTTCAGCTAAGAGGTAGTAACAATGTTGACTAAACAGATATGAGTCAGATAAATATCTGACACGAAACAACGCACGTTTTGGGGATTTGTGGTATATATATTCAGTTTTGATCATTTGGTTTCTGTTTATACTACTTTAGAATGTTGTTCCAAAATGAAAACTAATATATTCTAACTTGAAGGAACTGAACTTTTGCATATCCTGGAAATTATTACTATATACATTCTGTTACATATATCTTATTGTATGTTTGAATATGTTTTTCCTTAAAGCACGAGTTAACAGTTGGGTCATGTATAATCAGTTCTATAAGACCTGATAATTTAGGATCTAGACAAATTTAATATATTCTTTTTCATTGTTGGTCTTCAAGTCTTTATATCTGTATATAAAGAACCATTGGTTCTTTCATCCTTAACCAGATTCTGCTCTATGAATAAACTTTCCTTAGTTATTATTGCTCATTATGTTCTCTTCCACAGATTTCTGCCAGAGATCAAATATAGCATCTTACTGCTCAAGCATGGCTTTCAGATAATAAACAATTAGAACAAAAGATTGGCAAATATTTCCTATGCTATCACTCTACTCACTATTTGCTTTCTATTTAATAAATTTTCTTATGACATGTCATTTTAATTGGCAGGTTGCAAAACTGAGCTTGCAGTCTGGCTTTATATCTGAGTATACAAGTATGATAATGCTGGAGAATGATCATCTAAAGAAAACCAAGGAATCATCACCTAGAGCGAAAGAAGTATTCAAACTGAAACTATCTGAAATTTATAAACTATTATTTTCTGAGAACTGCATTTGACAATTCTGAACAAGACAGTTCATTGTCCTAACTTTTTGTGCGAAACTTCCTCACTAATGTGGCAGGGCTGATTTGTGAGTGTAAATTACATTTCCATGTGTGGGTGATTCTCTGATTTGGCTCAGCATTATGTTGATGTTGGTCTTTTTTTTTCTTCTTTCTATTGCTAGGCAGTTGATAATTTTAATTGATCAATTATAGAATTGAATTAAGATTGGTTGTTTGGTTTGATGATTCATTTCAGGTATGAGACTGTTGAGTTACGGGATGGTGACAAAGGTGTATATCTAGGAAATGGTGTTGCTAAAGCTGTTAAAAATATAAATGGAAAAATTTCTGAGGCGCTGATTGGTATGGATCCGACACTGCAGTCACACATTGATCATGCTATGATAAACCTGGACAAAATAGAGAAGAAGGCATGTTAATATCTTTCTGCTGGGTGAGCATAAGTTTATTTGGTAGATTATAGTTAAATCCATATTGCTTATTGATATGTCAATGCTTCCGTTATGTTACATTTTAAGACAAATTTGGAAACTGAGTAGGGCAAAAAGCTTGACCTACCTAGTGAGATACAACTTGGTCGTTGTTATTGTTATTTTTCTCCCACTCTTGTTCAGGCAGGATTGGAATTTTAGCATTGTTTAGCATAAGTTTTTGAATATTTTTTTCAATGGTTTCAGTTTGAATACTTTATTTGACATGTTATTTTATAAGTTGCTTTATTAGGCTATCTTGGATGGAAATAAGCTGTAGGTGAAAACAACTTAAGAAATAAGTTGTTTCACTAGTCTGAATTGCAGGGTAGTTGTCACTTGTTAGCCTGTGATGATTTTTTAGAAGAGCTTTGTGATTGATTTGGTGTGTGCACCCTTGCACCAAATTGACGTGATCTTTGGAATGAACTGGTTGAAGTTCAACCGTGTTCATATCAATTGTTATAACAAGACTGTAGAGTTTCCTGAGATTGATGATAGTGGGAAGTTGATGTTCTTGTCTGCAAAGCAAGTAGACGAACTTTTAGAAGACGAAGCTTTGGTGTTTGCAATGTTTGCATCATTGTAAATTGATCGTGAAGCTACGAGTGTGGAGTTGCCTGTTTTTTGTGAATTTCCTGAGGTGTTCCTAGATGACATCAGTGATTTCCCTCCAGAACGTGCAGTAGAGTTTGCAGTGGACTTAGTACCAGGTACGAGTCCAGTGTCGATGGCTCCTTATCGGATGTCAGCTTCTGAGCTAGTGAATTGGAGAAACAGTTGGAAGAGTTGCTTGAGAAGAGGTTTGTTCGACCAAGTGTTTCTCCGTGGGGTGCTCCGGTGTTGTTAGTGAAGAAGAAAGATGGGAGTATGTGGTTGTGTGTTGATTATCGACAGTTGAATAAAGTGACGATCAAGAATAAGTATCCACTTCCGAGAATCGACGATTTGATGGATCAGCTAGTAGGTGCTTGTGCGTTTAGCAAGATTGATTTGAGGTCTGGTTATCATCAGATTCGAGTTAAGCCTGATGATATTCCGAAGACAGCTTTCCGAAAGAGATATGGACACTATGAATACACTGTGATGCTGTTTGGTGTATCCAATGCACCTAGTGTGTTCATGGAGTATATGAATCGGATTTTCCATGAGTATTTGGATAAGTTTGTGGTGGTGTTTATCGATGACATCCTGATATATTCGAGATCTGAAGAAGGGCATGCCGAGCATTTGAGGACTGTGTTGCAAGTGTTGAAAGAGAAGAAGTTGTATGCAAAGTTGTCCAAGTGTGAGTTTTGGTTGATGGAAGTGAGTTTCCTTTGCCATGTGATTTCAAGTGGTAAAGCCCACATATATATACATACATCATAGCATATATCATACATGAATAATAGGTTTGGTGCTTAAATACATAAGTTCATAGTAACACAATATACATATAAATGCCCAAAATAACCTAATACAACCACTGGCATGTTATATATACAAGATGTTCAAAAGATAAAACTAAGAACTAGATCACTAAGGATCTCAAAAAAAACTCCGCAACGGAAGCAAAACCAATAGCTAAGCAAGGATAGTCACATAGCCTTATCCTTACCCTTCGCGGAGCCTGCAGTACCTGTGATGTAAACAACAATAGTGGGGTGAGATACATCAAATCTCAGTGAGTTCACTATCTTATAGTCCTCTCGGCTCTACAAGGTTCTAACAACCTAACTCAAGTCAAAAGGGAAGGGAAAATGACTTTGAGTACACACACAACATCAATGAAACCACACTCGTGAGCCTGCTAACTCAAGAATCTCACTAATCAATAACCATACCAAGGCATCCCCTTTTCCCGTCCGCTTCTACATCTAGAAGACGACCCGAGTCATGGATCCTTGAAGTTACTTGGCATACGTAATGGATTCGGGATCATCGGCCCGTACACCGTGATCCGTCACTTCACACGGCCCGTACACCGTCACAAGTCTCTTTACCCATAGGCTCAATTCGTACCACGCGCGGGAATCAATCCTGCCAAGTAATTGTGCATACGTTTCAGAGGAGGTGCTCGAGTTTCATGAAACTACAGCGCAAGATAAACTGGTTATGATTACTAGACACAAGGCTCTGGCTTTCATGAACGAGCGTTGTCACTTTGACATTACACACTTCCCGACATTGATTACGGTAAGTCCTTACTCTACCTATTTCATATTTTAACATGCATACATAATCAAACATGTTTAACAATGAGAGTATAGGCAATTAGTCATCAATCACACAATAGAAACACATAATTCAACATATTACATGTTACACCTATTCCCGGTTCCCTCCGATTTATTTAATCGGGCAATAAACAGATATTTCTCACTACCATTAGCTAGAGGATACTCATAGCTTCATAACGATACCAAGATTACTCACATAGGATGAACGAGTCAAAAGTTATGGACATAACAAGAAATGGTATCGCGAAAAAACACAATTCAGCACCCTCCCTGGCCGTACGCGTATTGCCTTGTGCCGTACGCGTACTGCCCAGCTGGCTCGCCCAGCCATACGCGTATAGCCCAAAGTGATACGCGTATGGGCAGAGGCTGATTTCCCTTAAAAATTTCATTTAAACATCCAATACGCGTATTGCCTCAAACCATACGCGTATTGCCTCCTTCCATACGCGTAACGCCAAAATCCTTCATTGCCATACGCGTATTGACCAACTCAATACGCGTATTGCCTTGCGTGATACGCGTATGGGTAGAGGAAACCCAGAATTTTTCCTGCATAAAAGTTCTACTATGGGTTGATAAACAACAACCCCAAAATTTCCTTTTTCTCAGTCAAAACACACCAAAACATGTTATATTTATAACAACCAGTATAACACACAATCAATTATCGAATTTCAGCAGTTAAATTATGATTCTATTGTAAAATTTCACATTTTCTAACAATATCAAACTAACTCTAAAACTCAGTAAAACTCTATTCTAAAGTGTCTAACTAGAACCCACCTGGACTACAAGATGAGGAGGTTGAAGTTGAGATGAAAAGATGAAGATTGGTTGATGATTCAAGTCCTAGAGCTCTTGAGAAAATTTTCCTCTTCCTTTCCTTCCTTTTTCCTCTCTTTTTCCTTCTCTTCCAATTCTTTCTCCAAGTTTCTAACTTTTTCAAATAAGGCAGAGGAAAAGAAAATATACATAGAAAATATTAATTAGTAATACTACTAATTATCCAATTTATCTCAATTTCACCAATTAATAAAATTCCAAGTTAAATAGTATTAAATCTAATCGGTCCGAGTTCGTCAGTTTACTCTAATTTTTTTATCCAATAACTGCTCAGAGTACACCCAAACCCAGTTGATCAAAAAATAATATTATCCTAAACGCTCATAATTTTACGGGGTATTACACCCTCCACCCCTTAAATAGAAATTCGCCCACGAATTTAAAACAATTACCTGAAAAGATTTGGATAGACCTCCCGCATCTCCGATTCCAATTCCCAAGTTGCATCACCCGGATGCGTCTCGTCCCACTGGACCTTAACAAGAGGAATCTCTTTATTCCTTAACACTTTAGTTTCTCTTCCTATGATACGACTCGGCTGCGGCTCAAATGTCAAATCAGCTTCTATCTCAATTGTATCTGGTAAAACTTGCTGAAGAGGATCTGGAACAAATTTTTGAAGCTGAGACACATGAAAAACGTCGTGCATTTCTGACAGAGAAGGAAGTAAGGCTAATCTGTAGGCTACTTCACCAATTCTTTCCAAAATATGATACGGTCCCACGTATCTTGGACTTAATTTCCGCGATTTAAATGGTCCTTTCAATCTCAATCTCGGAGTAACCTTCAAAAATACATGATCACCCTCATCAAACTCCAACGGTCTCCTACGGTTGTCCGCATAGCTTTTCTGACGGTCTTGGGATTGTTTAACCTTTTCCCGAATCGTTCTAATCTTTTCCGTGGTCTCGTGAATAATCTCGGATCCCAAAATTCTATCATCGCCAACCTCCGTCCAACACAATGGCGTTCTACACTTCCTACCATATAACGCCTCATAAGGTGTCATACCAATACTTGCATGATAACTATTATTATAAGAGAATTTGATCAACGACAAAAGTTCTCTCCAATTACCCCCACTTTCAAGCACACAAGCTCTTAACATGTCCTCCATGGTTTGTATTGTCCGTTCCATCTGACCGTCGGTTTGCGGATGATTCAACGTACTCAAACACAACCTCGTTCCCATAGCTTGTTGAAAAGCTCTCCAAAATCTGGAAGTAAATTTTGGGTCTCTATCCGAAACGATACTAGTAGGAATACCATGCAATCTTACTATCTCTGAAATGAACAACCTTGCGAGATGACTCACCTTGTAGGTAGTCTTCACAGCTAAGAAATGCGCGGATTTCATTAACCGATCCACAATTACCCAAATTGAATCATAACCACCTTGTGCACGGGGTAATCCCACTACGAAGTCCATCGAAATACTATCCCATTTCCACATCAGAATTTCTAAAGGTTGCAACAAGCCACCCGGCCTTTGGTGCTCAATCTTCACTTGTTGGCACACCGCACATTCCGACACATACACCGCAATATCTCTTTTCATCCCGGACCACCAATAGTCCCTCTTTAAATCTTGATACATCTTTGAAGCACCAGGATGTATATTAAAAGTACCCTTATGCGCTTCCTCCAAAATCCTTCGTTTTAACTCTGTGTTATCAGGAACACAAATCCTTTGGTTAAACAAAATGGCTCCGTCAGTAGTTCGCACAAAACCCGGTTGAGTAAACATCTCTTGTAACTTCTCATCTAACCCTTGCTCTTGTTGTATTTCTTCCCTAAGAGTAGAGATGATATTCAAATTTCCCATAACCACACAATCAGGAGTCCAATTAAATTGAAGATTTAGATCTCTAAACTTTTCCATTAAGGCATACTCTAACATTATCAACTCGACACTATGCAACACTTTCCTGCTTAAAGCATCCTCCACCTTATTCGCTTTACCCGGATGGTACTTTAGTTCCAAATCATAATCCTTCAAATATTCCATCCACCTCCTTTGATGCATGTTTAATTCTTTCTGATCAAATAAGTACTTTAAACTCTTGTGATCGCTAAACATCTCAAAACGTACACCATACAAATAGTGACGACACACTTTCAAGGTAAAAACAACTGCCGCCAATTCTAAATCATGCGTCGAGTAATTCCCTTCATGGACTTTCAACTGTCGTGAAGCGTAAGCCACTACATGTCCATCCTGCGTTAACACTCCGCCTAAACCCTTCTTCAATGCATCACAATATACCTCATATGACTTGCTAGGATTAGGAATAACCAAAACAGGAGCGGTCGTCAATCTCTCCTTCAAACTCCTAAAACTTCTCTCACAAGCCAAATCCCACTCATACGAATAATCCTTCCTAGTAAGTCTTGTCAATGGTAAAGCCAATTGCAAAAATCCCTTGATAAACCTTCTGTAGTAACCTGCTAATCCCAAGAAACTCCTAACTTCAGAAGCATTCTTTGATCTCTCCCAATTAATTACTGCTTCAACTTTTGATGGATCGACCGCCACACCTCCCTGGGATATGACATGACCAAGGAAATTAACCTCAGACATCCAAAACTCACACTTACTTAACTTAGCAAAAAGTTGCTTCTCTTGCAAGATGGATAAAACGATTCTTAGGTGTTCTTCGTGCTCTTGAGGATCACGAGAATAAATAAGAATGTCATTAATGAAAATCACCACAAATTGGTCCAAGTAAGGTTGAAATATCCGATTCATATAATCCATGAAAACTTCCGGAGCATTTGTCACACCGAAAGGCATCACCAAGAATTCATAATGACCATAACGAGTTCTGAACGCGGTCTTTGGTACATTTGAACTCTTCACACGAATCTGATGATAACCCGACCGTAAATCAATCTTCGAGAACACACAGGCTCCTTTCAATTGATCTAACAGGTCGTCTATCCTTAGTAATGGGTATTTGTTCTTGATGGTGACCTTATTCAACTGACGGTAATCAATACACAACCGCATTCCACCATCCTTTTTCTTTACCAATAATACTAGAGCTCCCCAGGGCGAAACACTGGGTCGAACAAAATGCTTAGCCAACAATTCTTCCAACTGATCCTTTAGTTCCCTTAATTCAAGTGGTGTCATCCGATATGGAGAAACGGATATTGGAGTCGTTCCCGGTATCAGGTCAATAGAGAATTCCACTTCCCGCTCTGGAGGAAGAGAAGTGATATCCTCGGGGAAAACTTTAGGAAAGTTGCAAACTACCGGAATACTCAAAACTGGAACGCTACTACTCTTCTCCTTAATAAGAATCAAAAGAATAGACTTTTCTTCCTCAAACAAGAAATTAATCATTCCAACCATACCTTCTAAAATAGTAGTTAACACATCCTTTGGAGTGCCCTCGGTAGATGGGATAATAATTAACTTCTCTTCGCAACCGATTAAAACCGAATTAGCAGAAAGCCAATCCATTCCCAGAACAACATCCACTTTCTTAAGCGGCAAACAAATAAGATCAATCTGGAAAACTCTTTCATGCACCGATAACACATAATTTTGACACATAAACGGTGTTTCAACAATTTCACCCATGGCAGTAGTAACCACCATAGGAGGAAACAAAGGAACAACTTGCAACCCAAGTCGCTTCACACATCGCGTTGACACAAAAGAATGCGTTGCACCATAATCAAATAAAACAAAACAAGGATGTCCATTTACGAAACACGTACCCGCAATCAAGGAGTTATCATTCTTTGCTTTCCTCGCATCCAAGGTATACACTCAGCCGGTATTCCTCACTTGTGTCTGATTCCTACCCTGAGGACAATCCCTCGATACATGGCCCATCTTATTACACTGATAACTCCGTATTCCCTCCGAATTGCACCTACCATAATGATTCCTTCCACAAGTACGGCATACCGGAGGCACACGAGTCCTAGAACTCTGAACTTGCTTCCCTTTGAACGATTGTTGCCTTAGTCTAACTTGTTGATTCGGTCTCCCTCGATCACTTTGATTCATCCTACTCAAATCTCCTTCCATTTGTACCTTCTTCAAACTATGCTCCGCCACATAACACTGTCTTAACAATTCGGCATAACTAGTAAATTCCCGTTGAGACACACTATGTGAAATTTCAGCCCTTAAACCAAACAGAAACTGATCAATCTTCCACCTCTCATCAGGGGCATACATGGCTTGTCTAGAATAAGCGGCCATAGTTTCAAATTTCTCAGCATAAGAAGCCACAGTCAAGTTACCTTGTCTCAACTGTTGAAACTCGAATTCCTTCTGAGACCTCAAGGAACTTGGAAAATATTTCTCCATAAAAGTTACCTTAAACTGTTCCCCTACCTTCGGTACCTCTTGAATTGTCATTAAAGTTGAAGCGCTCCCCCACCACCTCATAGCGGGACCCTTCAACAAGTGGGAAGCAAAGACCACCTTGTTTTCCTCACTGCACTGAACTATTAAGAAAATCCGTTCCATACCTGATATCCATTCATGAGCCTTTACTGGGTCTTACCCTCCCTGAAATTCTGGAGGATTCAAACGAATGAAATCCCTAAAGTTTCCTCCTGCAACTTCAGGAACAACCACTGGAGGATGTAGACCACCTGGCATCTGCTGAACCATTTGTTGCATAAACTGATTTTGTTGTTGCTGCATCTGCTGCATGAATTGATACAAAGGAGCATTCCCCTCGCCAACCGGCGGATTAGTCCCTGCTGGAGTGTTTCTTGGTCTACCAAGGTTATTTCTGCGCCCGTCCGCCATTTTCCTGAATGTCATACAGATAGGATTAAGTTGATCAGGCTCAATACCATAAATACAACACGTAAGACCATTGGCGACACAATACATATGAAACGGAAAGAAAATACTCATACTCTTTCATGGCTAGGTCGAGGATAGGACCTGCTCTGATACCAACTGTAAAGCCCCCATATATATCCATACATCAAAGCATATATCATACATGAATAATATGTTTGGTACTGAAATACATAAGTTCCTAGTAACACAGTATACATATAAATGCCCAAAATAACCTAATACAACCACTGGCATGTTATATATAGAAGATGTTCAAAAGATAAAACTAAGAACTAGATCACTAAGGATCTAAAAAAAAACTCCACAACGGAAGCAAAACGAACAGCTAAGCAAGGATAGTCACACAGCCTTATCCTTACCCTTCGCGGAGCCTGCAGTACCTGTGATGTAAACAACAACAGTGGGGTGAGATACATCAAATCTCAGTGAGTTCACTATCTTATAGTCCTCTCGGCTCTACAAGGTTTTAACAACCTAACTCAAGTCAAAAGGGAAGGGAAAATGACTTTGAGTACACACACAACATCAATGTAACCACACTCGTGAGCCTGCTAACTCAAGAATCTCACCAATCAATAACCATACCAAGGCATCCCCTTTTCCCGTCCACTTCTTCGTCTAGAAGACGACCCGAGTCATGGATCCTTGAAGTTACTTGGCATACGAAATGGATTTGGGATCATCGGCCCGTACACCGTGATCCGTCACTTCACACGGCCCGTACACCGTCACAAGTCTCTTTACCCGTAGGCTCCATTCGTACTACACGCGGGAATCAAACCTGCCAAGTAATAGTGCATACGTTTCAAAGGAGGTGCTCGAGTCTCATGAAACTACACCGCAAGATAAACTAGTTATGATTACTAGATACACGCCTCGACCTTTCATGCACGAGCATTGTCACTTTTTCATTACACACTTCCCGACATAGATTACGGTAAGTCCTCACTCTACCTATTTCATATTTTAACATGCATACATAATCAAACATGTTTAACAATCAGAGTATAGGCAATTAGTCATCAATCACACAATAGAAACACATAATTCAACATATTACACTTTACACCTATTCCCGGTTCCCTCCGATTTATTTAATCGGGCAATAAATAGTTATTTCTCACTACCATTAGCTAGAGGATACTAATAGCTTCATAAGGATACCAAGATTACTCACATAGGATGAACGAGTCAAAAGTTATGGACATAACAAGAAATGGTATTGCGAAAAAACACAATTCAGCATCCTCCCTGGCCGTACATGTATTACCTTGTGCCGTACGCGTACTGCCCAGCTGGCTCGCCCAGCCATACGCGTATTGTCCAAAGTGATAGGTGTATGGGCAGAGGCTGATTTCCCTTAAAAATTTCATTTAAACCTCCAATACGCGTATTGCCTCCTCCAATACGCGTAACGCCCAAATCCTTCATTGCCATACGCGTATTGACCATCTCAATACACGTATTGCCTTGCGTGATACGCGTATGGGCAGAGGAAACACAGAATTTTTCCTGCAGAAAAGTTCTGCTATGGGTTGATAAACAACAACCCCAAAATTTCCTTTTTCTCAGTCAAAACACACCAAAACATGTTATAATTATAACAACCAGTATAACACACAATCAATTATCGAATTTCAGCAGTTAGATTATGATTCTATTGTAAAATTTCACATTTTCTAACAATATCAAACTAACTCTAAAACTCAATAAAACTCTATTCTAAAGTGTCTAACTAGAACCCACCTGGACTACAAGATAAGGAGGTTGAAGTTGAGATGAAAAGATGAAGATTGGTTGATGATTCAAGTCCTAGAGCTCTTGAGAAAATTTTCCTCTTCCTTTCCTTCCTTTTTCCTCTCTTTTTCCTTCTCTTCCAATTCCTTCTCCAAGTTTCTAACTTTTTCAAATAAGGCCAAGGAAAAGAAAATATACATAGAAAATATTAATTGGTAATACTACTAATTATCCAATTTATCTCAATTGCACCAATTAATAAAATTTCAAGTTAAATAGTATTAAATCTAATCAGTCCGAGTTCGTCAGTTTAATCTAATTATTTTATCTAATAATTGCTCAGAGTACACCCGAACCCAGTTGATCAAAAAATAATATTATCCAAAAAACTCAGAATTTTACGGGGTATTACACAAGTGGTGTTATTGTTGTTGATCCTTCTTAAGATTGATGTTGTGTTACAGTGGGAGACTCCGAAGTCTGCTACTGAGATACGAAGTTTTCTGGAATTAGCGGGTTACTACCGTAAGTTTATTGAAGGCTTTTCTAAGTTGGCATTACCTTTGACTCAGTTGACTCGAAAGGGTCAGAATTTTGTGTGGAATTACAAAGTTAATCAGGGGTGGATAAATTTGAACCGACCGATTGAATCCGACCGATTCATTGTCTTTTTTGTGCAATGGACATTGCAACTACCAATGGATATTATTACTCATACAATGCAGTACTACAATAATTTTGAATTTTGAATTATATTTTATCTATTAGTACATAAAATAAAGTTAATTTTATATGTATTATGTATTAAGTTGTATAATTAATAATTGTGAATGTTATTTTTTATTACAATATACGAATTATATAAAAATTATACAAAAATTATATTTTTATTGCATATTTATGATTAATATTTCTATATAGAAAATAAGAAAATTATTAAATAATTAATAAAAAAATTAATTATCATAAAAAAAATTCATATATGCAAAAATTTCTAATTAAAAAAATGAGCATATTTTAAATGGTAATTAAGTTGTATTTGTGAGAAAAAAAATTTAAATGCATATTTATGAATGAATGATATTCAGGGCATAAATGCTTGATAATTGATGGTTACAATTTATTAAATGCTTTTATTGTTGATGAAGTATGAAGAAAAAAATGTAATTTTTATTATTTAAATATGAAAAAATATATTATTGATCAAAATATGTTCAAATACGTGATTTTATATACAAAAACAAATTTATTGTTAATCAAATTTTTTTTATTTTTATACACGCGCCTAAAATGTACTAATTATCTAAATATTTCTAAAATATATATTCTTTATTATGTTCATTATAAATGACAATTAATTAGCATTTAAAATTGTTTTCTAAATTTATTCACGATATTTTTAAATTAAGATGCAACACTTTTCTAAAAATGATAATAATATATCAATTTAAAAAATCATAAATTTTTAATAAAAATAAATTAAAAATAATAGAGGTGAAATGTTGATTATGACCATCTAAATAAATTCAAAAGTGATAGTGCATATTTTACTATTGTTTTATATTCATTCTTAATTTTTAGCGTAATGTATTATATCGATTATAAAATAATTGAATTATTTGTAGCGTAATGTATTATATCAATAATAAAATAATTGAATTATTTGTAAAAGAAAATTAAAATGAAAGGTTCATTTAGTGAAACATTAAATATTTTGTATTTTTGAATTTGAAATGTAATTTGTATAATTTTGGATTCAATATATTTTATTATGTCATTTCTAGAATAAAAATTGGTAGCATTATAAAGTATAATATTGTCATTTAGAATAAATACATAAGTAATGTATGAATTAAATAGTATAAAAATTGTATGATAATATGAAATATTTTTAATTATTTTATGATCACAAAAATAAAACTAATATATAATTATTGATCCAAACATTAAAATTATATTTATTTAAAATTTTAGTAAATTCTATTTTCTCATGATATAAAACAAATGTTTGTAACACCCGGACACACGGGTACTAATATGTGTATCGCGCGAAATAGATATTTGTAATAATACTTACATAAAATTTATTTATTTATGTTAATAATGTTTATTTATACAATTAAAATAATATTTATAAATACTATAATATTATTTGATATTTATAAAACTTAATCATTGCGTAAATATTTTAATAAAAAAAATACCAACCGATGTCTGCGGGTATTTATTCTATTTTTTTTGTAAATATAAATTATATTTTTTATATTTACTGATTTTTATTAATTATATTTTATTTTTAGTTTAATTTTATTACATGGAAAAGTGTGCTATTTTTCAAATACGGGAAAATGTGATATTTTTCAATCAATTGAACATATTTACAATATATTAAATATTTATTCATCAATTAAAATACGATAAAAATTTGACAATTATATGTTATTGATGTAAATAAGGGAAATATATATATCTACGGGAAAAAGTGTACTACTTATCCAAAACTGAGAAAAATATTTTTCTTATAAATAAATTTAAATATCTAAATACGGGAAAAAATAAATGTCTTTTATAAATTAATTTAAAATACTTTTAAATTAATAAGTGAATGTTAATAGTTATTTTTACGAGAACAAGTTTATTATTTATGAAGATATTGGAAAACATTTTGACATTGACAAACCAATACCATGTGAACTCACGGGGAAAATATTATGCTGATCCAAAATTTTTTATATACAAAAACAATTACAAATTCTACATTTATCTGTTTTTTTGGATAATGTTTATACACGGGAAAAAATTGATATTCTACATATGTTTCATCTTCTACTTATAACATTTTTTATATCAAGTTTTTGTAAATTTTTTAGACAATTTTATTTGTGTGTATAAATCATGGCAAAACAAATGATTCAATCAACAATTTTTTAAAACATTTTAATATATTTTTTATTTTCTATTCATTTAATTTTTTCTAAATATAAGTGTCTTTTTTTTATTAATGAATATTATATGACTAAAAATCTTTATATTCTATACTAATTAATATTTTTTTCCTATACATTATAATTCCTTTTTAAAAATTATTTTTGAAAACAAATACATGTAACACTTCGGTACCCGTGCGACCGCACGGTATTCATTAATATAAAATGGAAAAACTTAAACTATTGATTTAAGTATAAAAAAATAAAGCATTGTATAAATATTTTTATTAAAAATATCAAAACAAAATTAATATTTACACACTGGAAATATACGGTTGATCCAAATATTTGTATATATGAAAAATTATATTTATGCTTCAAATATAAATAAAATATGTTCTTTTTCTAAAAATAAAAAAAAATTGGTAAAATAATTTTGTCTTCTTTTTTATTTTTACTTTTTTATTTAAATAAATACGCATCATCAACCAATGCCCACGGCTATTTATTCTATATTTTTAAATATAAATTATATTTTTTTATATTTATTAATTTTTATTAATTCTACTTTCTTAAAAAAAATTAGGCGTAATGACACTTTTGGTCCATATGTTTTGGCCAACCCACGAAATTGGTCCCTATAATTTAAAATTGAACGAATTAGTCCCTAAACTATAATATTTTATGCAGTTTTAGTCTTTATTTCTCATTTCCTCCTCCCTAAAATTCAACAGTGAGTTGAGAATAAGGACTAATTCGTTCAGTTTTAAACTAGAGGGACCAATTTTGTGAGTTGGCCAAAACATAGGGACCAAAAGTATCATTAAGCCAAAAAAATTAAATGTAAACAAATACACGTCACCAACGGATACCCGTGCGAAGACACGGATATCCCGCTAGTTTGAATATGAAATTATTATGATTTTACGTTAAGTCACTTGGGTGTTGGTGTTTATGTTTTTATCCTAAAATCTGATACATCTTCTTTTGTAATGATCCTTATGGTGTGTTGTATGTGACTTGTGACTCTGTTCAAAAATAATTATTTGCTCTCTCTCAAACTCCTTTATAAATATGTAGAAAGAGATATAAATGAGAGGCTTTAAATATGTTTTTAGTACTTTTAAATATAATTATTTTCAGTTTTAGTCCCAGTCATTTTAAAGTCGATTTTTTATGAAACAGAAACAACATAAACATTAATATATGATTGAATTTTGAGATAATTTTTTACAAAAATCTATATAATAACACATTAAATAAATTTGTAAAATTTCAAATTATTTCTAATAAGTATTGATTTATTTTGATATTTTAATCGAAACACGTATATATGTATTTTTATATAGAGGCGAAAACTATTATTATGATGTAGACTTTTTTTTCATGATTTTTTTCCATGATTTTGATATATATGTACTTTTATATGGAGGCGAGAACTATAATGAGTTTAATTACTATGCACTGATAGTGTAAAAAGTTTTATACTGTCAATACATCACCATCATCCGTTTGAGTTACTTTACAGATTATTATATTAAAAGTCAAACTCCTCTTTACATCCAACGGTTATAATTAACTGACAGTGTAAAATCCTTTTACACTGTCAGTGCATTTCAATTAATTCCAACTATAATACCTCTAAATTTTTTTTTGAATCAATAGTCTTCACAAACTTTTTCTCTTAATTTCTCTTTTTCTATTATGATTTCTGTATTTGCACCTACATAGGTCTATTTATAAAGAGGTTTTTTTCTTCTCATTATTATTTAATTTTTCTTCTAGGAAATGCACTCAACGCATGATCCTCGTGTTCGTATAAGAGTACTTAATAATTATGGTCTGACGTGAAGCCATGTGGGAGTTTTTGTTTTGTTTCAAAAAGTGATACATCTTCTCTAGTAAGTGTCCGATACCATTGATGTGTATTGTCTTGTCTGTATACATTAATAGAACAATCTCGGAAATAATTTGGCTCTCTGCCTAGTAGGAATGGATTCTCACATGAAATTTTCTTTTCATTATGTGATTGATCCAAACCCTTCGATCACTTACCTTTGATTTTTTTAAAGGCTTTTTCTATAAGCTATTTGTATTAACGGGAGAAATAGAGATTCTCCAAGCCCTTACAAAAATTCAATAAAAAAAAGAAGGGAGAGAACACCCCTAAAAAAATTACAAGAAATCTAATAGATGATACATTCAATCATAGAAATTACATCTCTTGCGGCCTATTTTCAACCATCTCCAAGAAACTATACGCTTAAAAACTTCGTCTCCGTCCCAAACTAGACCGTTGAAAATAAAGTTATTCCTCATGCTCCATATGCACCAAGACGAGACGGTCCACAAAAAACACCGTACATTATCGTCAATAACCGGTTGGACTCCTAACCAAGGAGAAATTTTCGTCCACAAATTCTGAACTTTCGGGCAATTAAGAAAAAGATGCAAGGCATCCTCATCTTCAAGAGAACACAAAACGCACTTCACTTTATCTTTCGTTTGCGGGAGATGATTCATTCCTAGATCAAGCTACTTTATAAATATATAAAATTTGAAATAAAAAAAATAAAGTTTAAATATGATTTATTCCTTTTTTTTAAGCAAGTTATATTAATAAAAGAGAACTAAGGGTTCTCAAAAACTGATTACAAAGGGATCGAGACACCAGGCAAAACACTCACTCGACCCGAAAAAGAAATTGCAAACCAATTGAGTTACGATAAGAAATCCAACGAATTTTTACAAACAACATCAAGAACATTCCACCTTTAGTTCTCAAAAATAATTTCATTCCTTAAATTCCAAATATTCCAACATATAACTAACCAAAAAATACCCGCTTTCCGGAAATTCGCTTTGGGATGATTGCAAAAATCATACCACTGCAAAAAACTATCTTTGAAAGAAACTGGACTCACCGGTAAAACCTCCTCAAAACCGGACTCGGTCAAGCTACTTTATAAATATATAAAATTTGAAATAAAAATAATAAAGTTTAAATATATACTCCCTCTTTCTAAATGATAAATTGTTTTGGAAAATTGTATGCGAATTAAAAAATATAATCAATATTATATAAGAAAGAAAAATTATGCATAATTTTATAATATTATCTTTTACTCTTATAATTGAGTTGTTTCTGCTGCAATATTTTTGGGGGTAGAAAAGGGTGTTGCACCAAGTGTATTATTTCTCCTTCCTCATCCAATGTATTATCAAACACAATTTCATAATCAATCAGCCTTGCAGGTAATTGTCTATTCCTTCTTAGTCTTTCCTTTTTTAGTAGACTCCACTGCATCAATTAGAGTCTCAATCAAGACTCGATTCACTTCATCACGATCAAACTACATTGGAGCCTTCATTGGAACCACTCTTTTTTTTTCCCAGCTTGGTTCCAATACCAGGATTCTGCTTCTCTGATGATTACATCTCTACCAATCACCAATTTCTCAGTAACTAGATTATATAACAGATATGCTCTAGTTGGATGGTAACCAACTAAGATCATAGGTTCACTTTATCTTCATGTTTGGTTCTTCTTTCATCTGACACGTGTCTATAGCATAATGATCCAAATACTTTGAGATGAGAAATGTAAGGCTTTCTTCCTGACCAACATTCTTCTGGCACCTGATTCTTTAAATTCTTGGTAGGACATCTATTTAGAACATAAGCAGCAATAGATACTACTTCACCCCAGAATTTAGGAGGCAATGACTTTTGTTTCATAATTCTCCTAGCCATTTCAACAACACTTCTATTCTTTCTTTCAGGCATACCATTGTGTTGAGGTGTGTATGGTGTAGTTACTTCATGTAAGATGCCACTTTCATGATAGAATTGCTTGAATTCACAAGAATTATATTCCCATCCTCCATCTATCGTGAGTACCTTAATCAGTCTTCCACTTTATTTTCAACCATAGCCTTAAACCTTTTGAACATGTTTAAATATTCTCCTTTGGTCTTTATCAGGTACAACAATAACTTTCTACTAAATTCATCTAAAAATAAGATGAAGTACTTGATTCCTACACAAGAAAGTGTTTCAAAAGGACCACAAATTACATTGCTCAACAAATTACATTGTATACCAGGGACAAATAAAACATCTTCTATCAATGTTTTTTTGCCTTACTTTTTTTGTATGACAATATTACCCATGCCTTCTACCATTAAGCTTCTGCTATCTTCAAGTTCACACTTGTCTTCTTATTTGAGTTAAAGTTAGTCAACCACCCTTGTGTCAAGTCACGTGATTAGAAAAACCAGAGTCTAAGTACCACACATCAGAAGCTGGAGTCCCTTTAGAGGTAGTTATCATCAACATGACAGGATCTGAATCTGAATAATCTTGCTCCAAGTTAGCTTTCTTTGAACGCGTATTTTTCTTTCGATTTCCAAACCGGTAATAAGAAGCAAAATGACCATACTTCTCCCAATTGAATCATTGAATCTTTATATTGTCTTGAAACTTTTCTTGTTTTGAAATTTGCTAGATCCTCCTCCTTCTTTAAAGAATTCAAATCTTTCTTCAAACTTCTTCTTCTCTTTGCTATCTGGTGTGCCTTCTCTCTGGTACTTTCCTTTTCCCGACTTCCACCTTCTCTTGATGTAATCAGAACCTTCCTTTCATGAATGAACAATCAGGGCCTATTCAGAATCATTATCTATCTCTCTTTGATTCAGTCTCAATTCTCTGGATTTAAGAGATCCTTACAGATCCTCCATCTTCATTATTTCCAGATCTTTGTTTTCCTCAATTGTTACTACTATCAAATCATATGGAGGAGTGAGACTTCAAAGTACATTTGCAACCTTCATTTGCTCTGTCAATGTCTCTCTAGAATTCTTCATCTGATTGGTTAATGCTTGAACCCTTGTGAAGAAATCTGATATGGTTTAGCCCTCTTTCATATGCAGCATTTCATACTGCTTAATCAAAAATTGGAGTCGCACTTTCTTGACCTTCGTATCTCCACCGTAATATTTTTCCAGCATATCCCTTACTTCTTTCGAAGTGACAACATGAGCTATTTTATAATATACATCTTGAACATTGAAGATGATTCTCATCTGAATGCACAATTTTTCCTAATACTTGCCATCAAGAACCTGAAGATTTGCAGGGAAGTTGTTGCCGCCTGTTCCAACCATAGCTACAGTCACTACTAAATCTCAATCTGAAATGGACCCGTGATGCCATATGTTGGTGTTATTCAGAAGGTAAATGTTACTTATAAGTCAATTTTGATGTTCAATGCTTATGATTAGTAATAGATTATTGTTTATGATTCGCCATATTCTGATGTCATGGTGAATATATGTGCATACAAATATATTATTTAACAAGTAACAATGGTTTGGATATAGTTTTGAATGAGGCATGGTTTTGATGCATAAATAGGCTATACGGATTGTTGTTTCCTCAAAAAGCAGCAATTCAAGCGTCAATCCCTTTATGTCAAATATGTTGATTCATGTCGTAAAGAATGCACCTCTTATGTATAAGGTTGCAATTTGAATTTACACTAGGGACTTTTCATTTAAATGTACTATATATATGCATGTTTGAGCAAATAATGGGTGGTTGTGTTCTTTGCCACCAATGCAAAAATTAATTTATTCATTGGTTGATATTGATTTTCAAATTTTAATGAATAACAGGACTCAAGAGGCGCACCTACCAAGAAACCAGCGCCAGTGTGTGTTTTCAGTGTAGTGTGTGTTTATAGATTGTTAGTTAAAACTAGCATTTGTTAAAAGCTGTTATTTCACAGTTTGATTTTGATACATTGAAATGTAAAAAAGAAATTATGCTGATTTTTTTGTTACTTGGGATTTGATTTTGGTTTGTGAAAACCAGGTTTGATAAAGTCACATTCCGTAGAAACAAGAAATTATCAAACTTTAGCTCATGGCCAATTCAAGCAGTTGTTTTTGAAGTTGAAGATAGAGAGATGATTGATGGTTCGGCTTATGGGGGTCAATGGGCCGTGTGTTGCACTGGTGATCTGGCTAAACTCGGTGTGTGTACTGAAGGACATGTTATTCATCGTCCTTCTACCGTGAATCCGAATTAGCCTCAGGTTTACGACGTTGTTTTTGAGATGGATGATGAAGTAGCAGAGCTTCCATTGAAATCTATACAGATCACGAAAACCGGGATGTATAATTTGTATTTCATCCATTGTGATCCGAGGCTTAAAGATTTGGTTGTAGAAGGGAAAACTCTATGGAAAAATCCCCCTGGTTATCTACTGGAACCTATGAAAATTTTCTTCCAGTTCATGTCTTTTGTAACACCCCCTTCTATACCCCCAAATAAACACATATTAATCATTTAGGCATATATTAAAAATTTCATCAGAGTGTAATTACAAAGCATGGCATAAAAGAAGCATGTCACATTATACTTGAAATTAAAACAATCAACACCTGCTCAACAGAGATATGCAACAGTGGGGTAACTTGCACAGAGGAACTTCGTCCTTACACCCACATCTCAATATCTAGAATAAAAATGGAAAATCTAGACATTGAATAACTTCAAATATATATACATATATATCATCAAGTATTATCCACCAACATAATTCATGTTTACATAAACATTCATCCATAGATACATGTACAATGTATCCCAAAAGAATCATATACATCCTAGCTACCCGGTGCTACATATCAGAGCCGACCGACCAAAAGAATGAAGTCCTAAGCTTCACAAAAAGGACCTCCAGCACTAATCTGCAATGCCTCATAGAGCATTATAAAACAGCAGAAGGGTGAGAAACACAATTAAAATATAAATGCATATAATTATATATGCCAACATAAAAATACACATATCAAGTATTCTCACCACCATTATCAAATACCAACACATAAAACATATACCGATTATATTCACATAATCACCTATTCACACATCATGCATATGTTTATACACAAAACATATCATTCATAATTCACTACATCCAACACCATTGCACAACAATTTCCCAAGGCTTATCATAAGCTCAATCATAAAATCAACCATTTATTAATGCATATCAAACATGCACAATACATTTATCATAAATGTACATCACCATTTTCCACACAGATAATCAATCATGACTTTCCGCATATAACAATGCAATCATGATTCATGTAAATGAAAGAGACCGATGCAACGACTCTATGCAATTACATATGCAGTACCGACTCATCACTAGTTCACTCAGGAACTCTGCTGGAACCACCGCTCGTTACTGAGGATCACTCAAGTAACACCCCGTCGGGCCTACGATGTTCACCCGTCGCTTTAGGTCCTCACTTAGGCACATGACGTTTATGGATCGCTTTAGGTCCTCACCTTAGGCACACGATCCGATCGCTTTAGGTCCTCCCATAGGCACACGATCGTCTATAACCATCGCTTTAGGTCCTCACATAGGCACACGATGTCATAGCGGAATTCTCTTTGAATCCCTCAACATAAGAATGCAATCATTATGCTTCACATACAAAATGAGTCATGACATTCTTATAATGCATACATGTATACAAACATTGTCATACATTCATCTCTTACAATCACATACAATTCATCAATATGAGTTATTTCACCATCTTTATTCATGCATTATAAATCAATCCAACAATGCATTTTCACCCATACATGTAATCATAAACATGCATATGAAACCAATTACAACATATCATATTCATTTTCCTTTCGGCCACACTTTATCATCACAATATGTCATCACATGCACTATCATTACACCACATCATACAAGGCATACACATTAATATCAATTCCACATTGTATGTTACACAACCAATATACACATTTAAAACGACAAAAGTCGGTAAATGACACTATTCCCAAATTCTCGACTTTATTTAATCGGATAACAATTTCAAAATTATCATCATAATAAAGTACATTTCATAAGCTTTCCTACGATATAAAGAACGTCCCGATCCGAGTTACAGATCAAAAGTTATGCATTTTTAAAGAAAAGAAATTATTGAGAAACAGCCAGATTCGCCTGGCCACTTCAGAATTCGCCTGGCCAAACCTCTTTCGCCAGCACTTCGCCTGGCCAATCACCATTCGCCAGTACTTCGCCAGCACTTCGCCTGGCGAATCACCATTCGCCAGCAGTTCGCCTGGCGAGCTAGTGGCGAGTCACCAAATTAGAAAAACCCCAAGATTTACATAAGCTACCCCATTTCTGTCATTCCAAATTCGCCTGGCGACTTACAATTTCGCCTGGCGAATCACCCTTCGCCAGCACTTCGCCTGGCGAACGAGTGGCGAGTCCTAATCCGCCTGGCGAATCGCACTAGGACCAGAAAAATGCTGTTACGGGTTACACTATTCCAAAACCCCCAAAAACCTCATTTTTCATTCCAAATCAATTCCAACATCAAAACAATTACCAGCAATGATTCATAAACACATGGTAATCATATAACACAAATTATATCGATTTCAGACCGTAAAAACATCGATTCCTAATCATTTTATCGTTTTCGACCTAAAATTCAAAAACCATGGAAAGGCAAGAAACATCCAAGCAAACACATACATAATCATACACAATCATACAATAATCGAGTTTCGCACACTTACCCGATTATTCGCGCTCGAAACGGAGTTCCCGCGATCTTTCCCACTTTCACCTCTTTTCTCTCTTCTTCCTCTTCTTTTCTCTTTTCCTTCTTTCTTTCTTTTCTCTTTCTATTTTTCTCGCTTTTCTTTCTATTTTCTATTTATAATATCTAACTACCCAAATGACCAAAATACCCCTCAGCTCAAATATCTCTCAAACGCTCTCAAAATGCGATAAAACATAAACAATGACGAAAAATAACATTTTGTCAAATAAAAGTCAATAATAAAATAATATAAAACCAAAACCAATTAAATCTACTCTTTTAAATAAATCTAACAAAATTGGGGCGTTACAATTCTCCCCCACTTAGACATTTTCGTCCTCGAAAATCTAACCGATACGAACAACTCCGGATACGACTCTCGCATCCGACTAACAAACCAACATGCCAATAAAAGGCACACCCCGAATAACACAACTGACAAACCACGTTGCTAACTACCACAACGACACGACAACGACGACAACTACAACGACAAGATGCAAAGCCCATACAATGCACTTGACGACAAACTCACAACTCAAAGAAAAACCAAGATACCAACACACAGGTTCACTCTAGAACTGAAACACAACAAGATCGTTACCCTACCCTAGGTAACACTCCCCTAATTCCCCACACAGGAATTAGCTACACACACTCGAACCATCACCATGGAAACGAGGCACAACACAAACAAGAACATAAAGTTCCACGACACCACAAGGTCTCAACAACTTCAACAACACCAGAACACCAACAACAAAGCTACGATTCACCAATCCAATCGAGACCCGACAATGCCACGCATCACATAACTAGGAATGACAGCATAGTCGTTCCACCCCAATGGACACCACACTAGGAACGACATCAACGTCATTCTACCCCAGTACACACCTCATTAGGAATGACAACATAGTCATTCTACCCCAATGAGTATCCCACTAGGAATGACAACATAGTCATTCTACCCCAGTGGACACGACAACTCAATTGTACATCACTAGGAATGGCATATAGTCATTCTACCCTAATGTGTTCGACCAAAACATTAATACCTCACTAGGAATGACATATAAGCCATTCTACCCTAATGAGTATTCTAACACAATTGGAATCCATTCCACACACCAAATATTACTACTATAGCAATCCCATGTTAATCAATACCTTACCATTCATCTTACTGTGGATCTACGCCACAGAGGCCGCCATATCATACATTAATCATACACTCGAAACCACATACAGTGATACTTACTTAAACAATGTATTTATCACTAACTACAACCCACAACAAATAGCATTTCATCATTTACACCCATATCAATTCACCAATCAACATATCACCAACACATCCATCTACATTGTAGTCTACGAAATAAATTTAAACATTTTACTTAACACTTCCATTCCGGAACGTCCAATAATTTCATCATTCCAACATGTCTCCAATGTCTAACTTATGTACTCTTACAAGTATCACACATTCACACAAAATGGATCACACCACGCTTCCACTGCGCACTCTGATTGCTCAAAACTATCGAGTCCATCAATCTCGCTTCCAAAGTCTAACCCTCTCTCACTAGGTACAAGTCTCTGAACTGCTCAACGATTCTAGCTCTCTTGCCATCAAAACCGAAATACATAAAGATTTTCGACTTACACACTAGGCCTAACAACTGCCTTTTCCAAGACCAAACCAAATTCATAACTCGCCACGAATCTTAATCATCTTTGTTGTCTCATACTCTATTCCTTCGGACCAAACAAGTACTCAATACTCTCAAAATCACTAAACACTTCGAATTTCAAAATTATAAAGATAATACTTCCAATACTCCAACACAACACAACCGTAACCAATTCCAACTCCACAATAGCACTAATCCTTTCATGAATTCTCCGCTTCCCAACATACTAAAACTTCAAATCTGCCTCGTCTTCAAATATGAAAATCTTCATCAACTCATCAAAATCAATCCATAATCCTTCATTAATTCCGAAAAATGTATTCCATTTCACTATTAAAGCCGAAAAGATACGTCTATCCCGTCTGCTATTAACAATAGATTAAGGGTGATCAGTTCCTCAATTTGTCAATAGACAACCGACAACTATGATGGGGCATAAACCATCTTCACTAAACTATAATAGCCTTTCTTGCATCCCGTGCACAAAACTACCTAAGGCACAAATCTTTAGTCGACATAAATTTTACCTCTGTATCCTTCCTGAAACCGGAAACTACTCTGTCCAAATAACACTTACGATCTCACAATCCACAACACACTGACTTAACGCCCCACACCCGAGGAAACACGAAGAAGTACCAGCTTCTCCTCCACTTATCTCATCCTAACACCTGCTGACCACCGAACAGGAAAACCAAAAAGTACTGACGGTGTTTCAGACACCCATTAGGTACTAAGGAACAAACAACAAATTCAAACACTTCACTCACACATGTGAAATAAACGAATGAGTCACTCTGATAATAACAATAGCAACTAAAGGCCTACTATTAATAAGACAAGTACCTAAAGTCTAACGATCCGCATCAGTAGTATCCGTGCCCGCCAATGCAAACACTTTTCCGCCCGCTTGAGCTTGTTTCGGCTTAGCACAATTAGTACTAATGTGCCCGATTCCCCGCAATTGTAACACTTCACCCTATTCCTTCTACAATCGGCGACAGCATGCCCCAAGCCTCCACAGTTGGAACACTTCTCAAGAGTCTTCCTACATTCCAATGATTTATGACCAATCTCTCAACATTTGAAACATTTCGGAGTACTAGAACCCCCTCCACTCGACTTCTTCTCAAAGTTACTCTTATGCTTGTCCTTATCAACGGGTGTCACATAAGGACCACCAGGAGCTTGTTGTTTTCCTTTTCTCTCATTCATACTCTTGTAGTGAGCAGAACGAGCTTTGCTATCTTCCTCGAAGATTCTACTACATTCCACCAAGTCGGGAAACCTTCTTATCCTCTGATAACCAATGGCTTGCTTAATCTCAGGGCGTAGACCATTCTCGTACATCACACATCTGGAAAACTCAGCAGTAATCGCCGCATAGTGAGGATGAAATTGTACCAATTCCACAAACTTCGCAGTATAGTCCACAACGGACATACTACCTTGCTTTAGTTCTAGAAATTCCAACTCCTTCTTTCCCTTAACATGTTCAGGGTAATACTTCCTTAGAAACTCAGTACGAAACAAATCCCAAGTAATTCCCTCCTCATCAATCTCAAGAATTTGACGCATACCGACCCACCAATCGTCGGCTTCTTCCTTCAGCATGTGAGTTCCTAACCTTACCTTGTTCTCTTCCGCACAGCCCATAACTCGGAAAATCCTTTCAATTTCCTTCAACCATATCTGAGCACCATCCGGATCAAATCTTCCCTTGAAGACCGGCGGTTGATTCTTTCTAAACTCATCGTTCGCATTCATGTTCGCTGCACCTTGCACAGCTCTAGCCATAGACTCCATAGCAGCAGCAATAACATTGTCGTTCCTACCAGCCATATTCTGATCATTCTCAACAATGACAACACGGTTAAACAATAGTTCAACCAACAACAACAACAAGACAGACACAAACTGACTCAACACTGGCTCTGATACCACTTAATGTAACACCCTCTTCTATACCCCCAAATAAACACATATTAATCATTTAGGCATATATTAAAAATTTCATCAGAGTGTAATTACAAAGCATGGCATAAAAGAAGCATGTCACATTATACTTGAAATTAAAACAATCAACACCTGCTCAACAGAGATATGCAACAGTGGGGTAACTTGCACAGAGGAACTTCGTCCTTACACCCACATCTCAATATCTAGAATAAAAACGGAAAATCTAGACATTGAATAACTTCAAATATATATACATATATATCATCAAGTATTATCCACCAACAGAATTCATGTTTACATAAACATTCATCCATAGATACATGTACAATGTATCCCAAATGAATCATATATATCCTAGCTACCCGGTGCTACATATCAGAGCCGACCGACCAAAAGAATGAAGTCCTAAGCTTCACAAAAAGGACCTCCAGCACTAATCTGCAATGCCTCATAGAGCATTATAAAACAGCAGAAGGGTGAGAAACACAATTATAATATAAATGCATATAATTATATATGCCAACATAAAAATACACATATCAAGTATTCTCACCACCATTATCAAATACCAACACATAAAACATATACCGATTATATTCACATAATCACCTATTCACACATCATGCATATGTTTATACACAAAACATATCATTCATAATTCACTACATCCAACACCATTGCACAACAATTTCCCAAGGCATATCATAAGCTCAATCATAAAATCAACCATTTATTAATGCATATCAAACATGCACAATACATTTATCATAAATGTACATCACCATTTTCCACACAGATAATCAATTATGACTTTCCGCATATAACAATGCAATCATGATTCATGTAAATGTAAGAGACCGACGCAACGACTCTATGCAATTACATATGCGGTACCGACTCATCACTAGTTCACTCAGGAACTCTGCTGGAACCATTGCTCGTTACTGAGGATCACTCAAGTAACACCCCGTCGGGCCTACGATGTTCACCCGTCGCTTTAGGTCCTCACTTAGGCACACGACGTTTATGGATCGCTTTAGGTCCTCACCTTAGGCACACGATCCGATCGCTTTAGGTCCTCCCATAGGCACAAGATCGTCTATAACCATCGCTTTAGGTCCTCACATAGGCACACGATGTCATAGCGGAATTCTCTTTGAATCCCTCAACATAAGAATGCAATCATTATGCTTCACATACAAAATGATTCATGACATTCTTATAATGCATACATGTATACAAACATTGTCATGCATTCATCTCTTACAATCACATACAATTCATCAATATGAATTATTTCACCATCTTTATTCATGCATTATAAATCAATCCAACAATGCATTTTCACCCATACATGTAATCATAAACATGCATATGAAACCAATTACAATATATCATATTCATTTGCCTTTCGGCCACACTTTGTCATCACAACATGTCATCACATGCACTATCATTACACCACATCATACAAGGCATACACATTAATATCAATGCCACATTGTATGTTACACAACCAATATACACATTTAAAACGAAAAAAGTCGGTAAATGACACTATTCCCAAATTCTCGACTTTATTTAATCGGCTAACAATTTCAAAATTATCATCATAAGAAAGTACATTTCATAAGCTTTCCTACGATATAAAGAACGTCCCGATCCGAGTTACGGATCAAAAGTTATGCATTTTTAAAGAAAAGAAATTATTGAGAAACAACCAGATTCGCCTGGCCACTTCAGAATTCGCCTGGCCAAACCTCTTTCGCCAGCACTTCGCCTGGCCAATCACCATTCGCCAGCACTTCGCCAGCACTTCGCCTGGCGAATCACCATTCGCCAGCAGTTCGCCTGGCGAGCTAGTGGCGAGTCACCAAATTAGAAAAACCCCAAGAGTTACAGAAGCTACCCCATTTCTGTCATTCCAAATTCGCCTGGCGACTTACAATTTCGCCTGGCGAATCACCCTTCGCCTGCACTTCGCCTGGCGAACGAGTGGCGAGTCCTAATCCGCCTGGCGAATTCCCAATTCGCCTGGCGAATCGCACCAGGACCAGAAAAATGCTGTTACGGGTTACACTATTCCAAAACCCCCAAAAACCTAATTTTTCATTCCAAATCAATTCCAACATCAAAACAATTACCAGCAATGATTCATAAACACATGGTAATCATATAACGCAAATTATATCGATTTCAGACCGTAAAAACATCAATTCCTAATCATTTTATCGTTTTCGACCTAAAATTCAAAAACCATGGAAAGGCAAGAAACATCCAAGCAAACACATACATAATCATACACAATCATACAATAATCGAGTTTCGCACCCTTACCCGATTATTCGCGCTCGAAACGGAGTTCCCGCGATCTTTCCCACTTTCTCCTCTTTTCTCTCTTCTTCCTCTTCTTTTCTCTTTTCCTTCTTTCTTTCTCTTCTCTTTCTATTTTTCTCTCTTTTCTTTCTAATTTCTATTTATAATATCTAACTACCCAAATGACCAAAATACCCCTCAGCTCAAATATCTCTCAAACGCTCTCAAAATGCGATAAAACATAAACAATGATGAAAAATAACATTTTGTCAAATAAAAGTCAATAATAAAATAATATAAAACCAAAACCAATTAAATCTACTCAATTAAATAAATCTAACAAAATTGGGGCGTTACATCTTTTGCGTACGTGTTGCTTGGTGTGTTTTGGTTCTTTCAGTATCTTAGATTTTGGAAGGAAGTGTTTCCATTTTCATATTTGACACACGTATACATATTTCTAGAGTTTTTTTCTTCTATATACTAATTAGCACTATCTTGCAAAATGTGTTGAAGTTGTTACTCTATTTTTCCTGTAAGAATCTCATACTTATTTTATTTTTATATTATTATGTCTTGAATTATATATCAACATATCAATATGTTTCTAAAAAAGAGGTCAACTTTATTCCAATTAATAAAGTATATTGTTTATTAATCAATTAATTCCAATCAATTTTATTAAATAGTTATTTTTAATATAAATATATTGTTAAAAAACAGTACCTTATAAATTTAAATATGTTTATGATTTTTTAAATATAACACCTATAAATTAAAAAAAAGAATGATACTATACATATTTTATTACCAATTTTACTATCTATTTTTTAAAATAAAACTTCATGTTGTACGCCATTCTTTCTATGAAATGATATTGATACAAAATTAAAATATTATTAATTTAATAATTTAAATACTTAATTAACTTTAACTAATTTATCTAATATTTCAAATTAAATATTAAATTTTTAATATATTTTGTAAGCTTAAGTCGGTAAGTATGTGTTTATTTAATGTTTTTTAAAATATAATATATTAATCACAATGACTAATAATAAAACATATTAAAATATAATTAATAGTGTTAAATTATAAATTTATAATAAAATAACAGTATTATATTATACCGTTTATATAATAGAATTATGATTACAAGAATAATTACAATTATGATTTTTTTTGTTACATATTATTATTTATTGTAGTTTAAATCAATTTATTATCTCATTATATGATTTTTAATAAATAAATTATGTCACATATGTAGTTAATTTGAGTAAATTTTTTATGGTTAATTATTTTTATTTATAGTAACTTTTCTGTTATATTTTATTTATTATGATTTAATTGATTAACTAATTTATTAAATTTTTATTTATATTAATTTTTTTGTTATATTTTATTTATTTATTATAGTTAGATTAATCAAGTTATTATCTCAATTATAGATTTTTAAATAAATAAGTAAATTTATTATAACTATAACACCAAAAAAAATGATTGCATAAATATTTTTATAAATAATGTCAAACAAATTTAATATTTACATATAGAAAAATATATGGTTGATTCAAATATTTGTATATACGAGAAAATAATAATTTTAAAAATATTAAACTTTCTTGATTAAATAATTGTCTTTCTCTTTTTTATCCTCATTCTTATTACATTTCAGAAATAAATGTGTGTAACACACCATTATACGTACGAACACACTAGTATCCAGATCAGAATTCGTGTTAACCCACGGGTTATTACATTTTTTGTACAAATAAAAAAGATATTAAAAAATATATCTTAAATAACGCATGAGTCTAAATAAGGGGTAAATTTATTAATTTATGTTACTAATATTTATTTATACAATTAAAATAATATTTTTAGTTATATGTTATTAGTTGATATTTATAAAATTAAATGATTGCATAAATATTTTTATAAATAATGCAAAACAAATTTAATTTTTACCTACGATAAAATATACGGTTGATTCAAATATTTGTATATATCTGAAATAATTATATTTATACTACAAATAAAAATAAAAATATATATATTTTTTAAAATAATAAATTTTATTTGCTAAATAATTTTGTCTTTCTATTTTTTTTATTTTACTATAGTTTTAAAAAAAAATGCGCGTAATACAACGGTATCAGTACGAATGCATGAGTTTTCTACTAGTTATTTTTAATGGGAGAAGGCTTGCACGTTTTTTATTATGGAAGGTTGAAGGTGGCATCGAAGTGATGGGTCTGATTTAGAATAGTGTGATGCAAGGGATAGGGCAGGACAACGAGTGGGTTCAGTCGGGTTTGGGCTCAGAACCCCTAACTGTTCCAATCCGCGGGTGTAAAAGACAGGCCCAATTTCGCCCAAAAGTTAAATTCGGATTCATTGGGTATGACTAAAACGAGTCACGGTTTTTGGGTGGGTTCATTCGGATGGAGTGAAAGAAAATAGCAAAAATTATTAGATCTATTTTTTCTTAAAAAGACAAACAGATCTGATGCAAAGGAGGTTATGTATCATTAAAAAAAAAAGACTTTTATGATAAATATAGTGTAAGGGAGGGTAAATTTGTTGCAAAGAAAAAATGAATAATCATGGTGTGGTAGATGTGAGAGAGACGTAGTGAAATAGGAGTAATGGTATTGAGAGACATGAGAGAGGAGATGAAATAAAGTATTGATAAAATGATCAGTCATTGCTATTATTTATTTACTTTTATTATCTTCTTCCATATATGAGTTTTTTCATTGCTAGTAATATTTATTTATGTAGAGGAGTTACTTTTGTTTTTGGAAAGAGATAAGGGAGATTGGGCTGGAAAAAATTTGGAGTGGATAAGATATGATTTTTTTAAATGAATATGATTGGTTGGGTGCATGCAAAGGGACCTTCATTTTTTTTCTCACAGTGTCTGATAGATTTAAGAAAGATTAAATGTAGATCTATATTGCAAAAGAGAAAATTAATAAAACAACTTTTCTTTCATAACATTCAGCAGCTCATACAATGCATATAAATAGTTAGGGTTATAGAGAATAGTTGGGCCATGGGCCTCACACAACACTAACATCAATAATAAACTACTAAAGACACCTCTAATATGTAATAAAGTCTTTAAATAAAACTGAACCCTTTTTTATTCTATTGGGCCTCATGGAATTCCTAACAATACTATTGGGCTCCAAGAGAACCTTGTCCTCAAGGTTCAAAATAGGAGTGGCTTTTTTGGACGCATGCTGGGAGGAATTGGGATGGGTATTATTAGCAACGGATCCATTGTCCAATACCGTAGCATGTGAATTCTGTGGGCGAGGGATTGAAAAAGGTGGGGTCAAGCTGGCAGTGGAAAGTGGTTTGGGAATCTGAAAAGCAGATTTTGTGGATATTGGTTGGGGAGTGTGTGAGGTGGGATAAGGCATATTAGGTGAAATGGGACAGGTGTGAGGAGGAAAAGTACACGGGTTTTCAATTGGGAAGTGTGGGTAGCCGTTGGGTTTCGGTTCACGCGTGCCTTGGGGAAGTGAATTGGCAGCTGTCCACATGGGAAGTTGGGAAACACGTGATGACACAGTGTCCGAAGTGCACTTAGTAGATTTAGTTTTAAGATCAGTTTGAGGACTTAAAGTAGCATTTGCCTTCCAAATATTTTCCTTTGTCTCTGAAATTTTTCCTCCGCCCCTCTTTTTTCTAAAACTTTGTATTTCCTTCACAGCCAACTCATTTCCTTGTTGCATGCAAGGTACTTTTCCTTCCTTGGTCGCCTCTGAGTCCACAGAGGCATGTTGGTCTCCAAAGACAAAGTCCGCTTCGGCATCTAAAGGATGATGTTCGTCAAAATACACAGAGTCCGATGGCGGAAGACGAACGGTTGTGGTCGTTGGAGCGTCCGGATAGTAAGGTCTGAGGAGCGAGACGTGGACAACCGGGTGAATACGCGAGGAGGACGGTAGATTGAGCAAATAGGCGACAGATCCGACGCGCTTGATGATTTTGAACGGGCCAAAGAAACGTTTGGATAGTTTCGGCGAAGAACGACGATCCACTGTTGTTTGACGATACGGTTGTAACTTCAGAAGGACGAGATCCCCAACTCTAAAGGTATGGTCCGAACGAAACTTATTCGCTTGTTTCTCCATTTGCACTCTACTTTTTTTTAGATTTTCCTTTAACTGAGCTAGTATACGTTGTCTGTTTTGCATGGATATGTCTAATGACTCTGTGGTTGCTGCTCCGGCGAAATAATCTGGAAGGGATGGAGGGTCACGACCATAAAGGGCTTTGAAAGGGGCCATTTGAATAGCGGAGTGGAAAGAGGTGTTGAACCAGAACTCAGCAAGGTGAAGATATTTGAACCACTGCTTGGGGTGTTCTCCGGCTAAACAGCGAAGGTACGTTTCTATAGATCTGTTTACCACTTCAGTTTGACCGTCAGTTTCTGGATGATAAGAGGTACTGTATTTCAATGTAGTTCCCTGGAGTTTAAAGAATTCTTTCCAGAAGGTACTCAAAAACAGAGGATCACGGTCAGAGACGATAGTCTTGGGAACACCATGTAGGCGGAAAATTTCAACAGGAAATCTTGAAGCGAGGTCCTTAGCGGTGAACTTTGATGGTAGAGCCAAGAAGTGTACAAACTTTGTTAAGCGATCACAAATGACCCAAATGACTGTGTGACCAAAGGAGTTCGGTAGATGCGTAATAAAATCCATGGTGAGTTCATCCCAAACTTTAGTAGGAATTGGGAGAGGTTGTAACAGTCCTTTCTTCTTCTGAGTTTGGTATTTGTTTGTCTGACAGATGACACAGTGTTTAACCATAGTCTTAACTGCTTATGAAAGACCAGGCCAGCTGAAAGATAACTGGATACGTGCTAAGGTAGCCCTGACACCAGAGTGACCAGCAGATGGTGTGGCGTGATACTCCTGCAGGATGTTGTGGCGGAGATGTGAGACTTCAGGTATAAAGATTCTGTCTTTGTAGTAAAGTAATCCATGCACAAACTTATACACACTGCTATCTGTTGTATGTTGACATAACTGTTGGACTAATTGCTGACCTGCATTGTCTTTTTCATAGAACTGGCGGAGCGTGGCCAAAAGACATGGGATGGGAGAGGACAGAGCAAGCAGTTGAGGTTCCTCATAGCAGTATTTGCGGCTTAAAGCGTCGGCAACAACATTTGATTTACCAGGCTTGTAAGTGATATCAAAATTAAACCCTTGTAGCTTAGAAGCCCATCTCTGTTGTTCTGGTGTCTGAATCTTTTGTAAAAGGAGATTTCTGAGGCTTTTTTGATCTGTGTAAATATGGAATTTCTGACCAATGAGATACTGACGCCATTTCTTTACAGATTCCGTGACCGCAAACATCTCACGCACATAAACAGAAGCTGCTTGCATGCGTGGACACATCTTCTTGCTGAAGAACGCAATCGGGTGGCCATCCTGGGATAAGACAGCACCAATAGCAACACCAGAGGCATCTGTTTCGATGATAAAAGTTTTTGTAAAATCTGGTAGAGCCAAGACCGGCATGTCGGTCATATGTCTTTTTAATTCTGTAAAGGCCAAAGATGCCTCTGTACTCCATGTAAATTTAGTAGAACGCAACAGGTCGGTGAGAGGAGCGGCGAGTGTGGCGTAGTTACGCACGAAACGACGGTAAAATCCAGTGAGGCCTAAAAAACCGCGGAGAGTCGTGAGAGAACGAGGTGGGGGCCAATCCAAAATTGCCCTCACTTTTTCTGGATCTGGTGCAACACCACCAACAGAGATCACATGACCCAAATAGTCAATAGTATCCACTGCAAAAACACACTTTGATAACTTGACAAAAAAAGCATTGGACTTCAATAAGTCAAAAACGACCTGCAAGTGAGCTAAATGATCCTGCAAATTTGAACTATAAATTAAAATGTTATAAAAAAAAACTAAAACAAATCGCCTTAGATATGGTCTCAAAAGATCATTCATAGCAGATTGAAATGAGGAGGGAGCGTTTGTAAGGCCGAAAGGCATCACAAGAAACTCATAGTGACCATCGAAAGTGCGAAAAGCTATTTTATGTGTATCTTCCTTTGCAACACGGATCTGGTGATAACCGGATCTCAAATCTATCTTTGAAAAAATGTTCGCTGAGCCTAACTCATCAAGTAACTCATCAATGGTTGGGATAGGATATCTATCTTTAATGGTGACTGCATTTAGTGCCCTGTAGTCAACACAAAAACGCCACGTACCGTCTTTCTTTTTAACCAAGAGAACAGGGGAAGAAAAGGGGCTATGGCTAGGAATAATGGTTCCTTCTCTTAGCATTTCTTGAATGATAGTGGTCATGGCATCCTTTTGGGAGTGAGGGTATCTATAAGGCTTCACGTTAATGGGAGGGGTGTTGGGTAGAAGGGGAATATGGTGATCATGGGGTCTGTTAGGAGGTAGGCTGGTGGGAGTTTGAAAAATTGAATTGTAATTATGGAGGAGGGCAGCAAGTTTGGGGTCAAGGTCAGGTTTTAGTGTGAGTAATGGTGAAGGGCTTGGGTCCTCAATGTTTTGGGGGCTGGGACATGTTTGCATGAACATTAGGTGGCATGAAGCAATGAAGTTGGTATGAATGAGATGGCGAAGTTGATGAAAGGTAGTGTGAATAGGATGGGCAGAAGTATCACCTTTCAAAGTAATATCACTTTTTTGATGGTTAAATGTAATAGATGGGATGGAGAAATCAGCTTTAATGGGCCCTAAAGTGCGCAACCATGCCATTCCGAGAACTATGTCCGCACCCTCAATAGGTAATAGGTAAAATGGGAGTGTGAAGGGTTTGTTTTGAAGGTTAAGTTGGACATTTTCACAAATCCCTTCACATTGTAGATGGGAACCATTGCCAACCATAACCGAAAATTGGGAAATAGGTGTGGTTTTAAGGTTAAGGTGGTGGGCAATTCTTGGCTGCATGATGTTGTGAGTTCTGCCTGTATCAACTAAAACCATAACAGTAAGTCCACCAATAGTCCCTTTGAATTTTAATGTTTGTGGTGAAAACAATCCTGTCAAAGCTTGTGTAGATAATTGGAAATATGTATCACCAAGGTCATATTCCGCTTCTGATTGGTGTTCAGTTTGTTCAACAAAAGGTTCATCTAGGATTTCATCTTCAGCCAAGAGAAGGAGAAATCTACTAGTTGTGCATTTGTGGCCGGGAATAAATTTTTCATCGCAATTAAAACATAGGCCTTGAGCACGACTTTCCTGAAGTTGGGCTTGTGAGAGGCGTTTAATTGGAAATTTGGATTGGGCTTGGCTGGATTGAGTATTAGGACCAGAAGAAACTTGTGGCTGGTTGGTAGGAGCAATTTTGGGGGGTTGGGTGTTAGGGCTGGGGGTGTTTGGCTTAGAATAATAATTTGTGAAAGGTTTGGATTTGGGTTTGGAGTCCTTGAGTTTTGTTTCAATCAGCTTGGCAAGCCCGATCGTCTGTGATATTGTTGTAGGGTGGTGGATAGCCATTTCATTCCTAATTTCAAGTGCTAAGCCAGAAATAAAACAATTTAATATTGCATCTGGTGGTAAACCGAAAACTTTGTTGCAAAGTGTTTCAAAAGCCGCTTGATATTCCGCGACTGTACCCATTTGTTTCAGCTTGAAAAATTCTGCTTGGTGATTATCATAGGTAGAGGGGCCAAAGCGTAATTCTAATGCCTTAGTAAATGAAAACCAATCACTTAAAAATTGACTTTGATGCATCCACTTGAACCATCCTAAGGCCTCTCCCTTCATATAAAATGAAATTAAAGGTAATCTACTTTCAGGTGGGATATTATAAAATTGAAAAAATTGGTCAGCTTGAAATAACCAATCTAAGGGATTGGAACCATCAAATAATGCAAGTTCAAGTTTAGGGGTTCTAAATGGGGGTAATGGTTACATTTGAGGGTAGAGAGGGTTTGGGATATGGGAATAGTGGGGAGGACTGTACTGTTGGTTTGAATAAAAAGCAGTTTGTGGAGATTGTGTGGAGTGAAGAAATGGTGGGGGCGGCAAGTGGGAGGTGCTGTGCTGGGTTGTGATGGTTGTGAGGGGGGGGGGGGGTTTGAGAGAAAATCGTGTGGGTTCGAATGGGTGTAGTTGTGGGTGTACGAGTATGGGGTGGGGGTGTAGGTGACGAAGAGACAATGGGGGGGTTTTGAGTTATACCTGATGAGCTTGCTGCCATGGAAATGTGAGGGGGCTGTTGAAGCTTTAGTGAGGACATTTTAATGGCAGCCATTACTTGTTCAAATCTGGAATCTTCCAAATGTTTGTCATTCTCTAATCTTGTATGTGTATGGCCAATCTGTTTTTCCAAATCTGCAGCAACTCTCTCCATTTTCTCATCTAGCAGCTGCTGATGTTGAGCCATCACATTATCTAGGTGAATTTGGGTTGTTTGTACAGCCTCTTCCACTATTTCTTTAGGGGTTGGATTAGGTGGTTTGGGGGGAGCCATGGATTCAGCAAGATGAAAGCACCAATGATAGATTTAAGAAAGATTAAATGTAGATCTATATTGCAAAAGAGAAAATTAATAAAACAACTTTTCTTTCATAACATTCAGCAGCTCATACAATGCATATAAATAGTTAGGGTTATAGAGAATAGTTGGGCCATGGGCCTCACACAACACTAACATCAATAATAAACTACTAAAGACACCTCTAATATGTAATAAAGTCTTTAAATAAAACTGAACCCTTTTTTATTCTATTGGGCCTCATGGAATTCTTAACAGTGTCACGTTTATTTTTCTTTTCTGTTTTTCAATTCTTTTTTCTCTCTCTATCTTTTGCTTTTCTTTTTTTACTTCTCTTTTTTCTTTCATTTTTTTCTCCATCTCTTTTTTAGTATTGGTACCTTTATCTAATTAAATAATGATATTAAATGAAGGTCACCTTTTTCTTTATTTTATATTTTAAAACTATTATAAATTAAATTAATTTATCCTAATGATGGAAAAGAGTATGTCGTAGGCAATTGGGTGTTTGTCAATGTTAGATTCAAAAATCAAACTGCAAAATATTGTCATTTGTTTATGTATTTCTGCATTTACTATGATTGTATCTCCTTCGGCGCAAAAAGTGAGCCGAGGCGTTGCTCTGTTAGACCGCACCGGAGGAAGAGTTTCCACTCTGTTTGGTTGTTGATGATGTATGCTTTGTGTTTTCGGATTTATAAAGATGGAAACAAAGAAATCATATATTTATTGATGAATGCAACCATATACTTTCATTTTAATTTAGGTCTAGTAGTTCAAAGTGCGTTATTAGAAAAGTTTTTGATTTTATTATAACACATTGAAATAATTTAAATAAGAGACTAAACTAAATAATTTCAAAGGAAAAATCATTAAACACAAACACTTGAACCCTACAGTTTGGCTAATGCCAAACTGCATATATGGGCAAGCATTCAGTTTTATTTCATTAATTATTTCCATACACATGATTAAGAACAGAGCCTAGTGGTCTTTGTTTCATCACATGCATGGTATACTAACATAGTTAGTTACACTTATCATAGCAGAAATCATTGATATCAGCGCAATGACACTGTGGAGGAATAGACTTTCTACAATAGCAACTTTTGCAAGCTGTGTGACATGTTTCTCCAATATCAAAACAAAGACACTGAGGAGGGAATGATCTTGCGCAAATGCAGGAATCACAGCATGCTGTCGTTGTTGATTTGATAGTATAACCTGCATCACCATTGAAGAGTACTTGAGTGATGAAGGAAGTTGAATCGAAACGAGCGTCAACAACAGTTGCGGTGAAGCCCAAGAGGAAAAGCATCAAAGCTAGCTTCATCATTGCCTTCTTGTTCATCAACGCCATTATTACTATTCTGTTTCTCTCACTTTCTCTTTTTCTATTATGATTTCTGTATGTCTCTTTGCACCTACATAGGTCTATTTATAAAGAGGTTTTTTTTCTTCTTTTTCTTATTCAATTTTTCTTCTAAGAAATGAACTCATCGCGTGATCCTCGTGTTGTATATAGGACCACTTTTGTTTTGTTGGTTTCCATTTCCTTTCCTTTTCAATTTGAATATCAAATTATTATGTTTTTTTTTTTATCTTAAAAACTGATACATCTTCTCTTGTAATGGTCCCTATGGTGTGCTGTCGGTGACTGTGTGTACATTAGAGCACTACGTTGTTAGACATTCTTGGATATTTGCTTGTGAAATGCCGTTCTTTAATTTAGAACCATACTAATATAAAACAACGTTGTTTTCACATGAGTTGAAACCAAAAAATATATATAATTGTGTATTCTATTGTACTAGTATTTAGTGGAATTTAATTTAGAGTCTTTGTAAATTTTATAAATATTTAAAATTTATGGTTAAGTTGTTTAAATAATTGAGTTCTTTAAATATATTTTATTTAAAAAATTAAAGAAGATTTATTTAAAATTTTTTTTTTTTTGTAAGCAAGCAATATATTGAAGAGAGTATAAAGGGTACTCAAAACCTGTTTACAAAAGACTAAGAGGCCACAACACACCAATGAGATTATCCACCAAATGCGACTTAAGCTAAATAAAATTAGGGATCCTTGTTAAAATCGTAAAAGTTGCATTTGGAATAAGTAATTTCTCCAATAAACGACCATCTCCAAACCGTATATTTTATCGACCACACGATATCCACAACATTCTAAGTATTATTCCGGAATATAACACCATTCCTAATATTCCACATGGTCTAAATAACCGCCAACCAAACACTACCCTCTCTTCCAGATTTCAAATTCTTGGACTTGCAAAAATCGAACCAATCTAAAAAATTCCCCTTCAATTCTAAACTAGTTGAACCCGTAAAACCGATCCAACTAGACACTTCTTTCCAAACCAACTTAACCACTGAACACTGCACCAAAACATGATGTAAAGATTCGGGACCAACGGAACAAAACGCACAATTCGTACTTCCATCTGAAGGAATGATACGACTAACTATAAGTTGCTCCCTAGTCGGAAGTCTATCTAAAAAACACCTCTAACTGAAAGCTCTGACTTTAAGAGGAACCGCAACTTTCCAAACCAGCCCGACGGCTTTATCGTTCCTCCCAGCCGGGCCAAAAGGGAACCAAAAAGCATAAATAGAACGATAGAAAGAACTGACCGAGAAAACATTATCATCGTTGAGACGCCAGTTGCAACAGTCCTTTCTGCTAGAAATCGGGCTCCGTAACAAAATGCGAGACATCAAGTTCTCCGCGTCAGCAACTACTCTATCCGCAGTCATAGCAGATCTGCGAACATTCTCAATAACCGCAGCAGCAGAATCGGGAACATGAGCAGGCCCAGTTTCACCATGATCGGTCGACATACTCCCGATAGAATCAGGAAAAGCAACAGGGGGTAGTCCTTTCGCGTCCCCATCCATGACGGCATTGCGACGTTGCGCATCCTCAGAAGTTTCTGGCCGGTAATACCTCCCACTAGAACAGTCCCTGGTATTAAGAGAAAAAGAATCCCCCTCCACAGTATCCACTCGAGCCCTGCTCCTAAACTGAACTGTACCAACATAAAATACATTAGCAAAAGAAGTGCCATCCAAACCAAGGTCTCCCCATTTCCACTCTCCATTAATCCATCCCCCTATCCCCGCTACGGCAACATCCTTCAAGCGAGAAATAGAATAAAGACGAGGATAAATAAATTTCAAGCTACCAAACCCCGTCCAATTAACATGCCAAAACGGAGTTGTATACCCATTACCAATATCAAAGGAGCAGTTATTCAGAAAAATATCCTCCGGATAATTCTTCGAAATGGAAAGAAAGTCCTTCCACCAAATAAAATACGAGCTCGAAGTGGAAGAACAACCACCGTCTCGGCAAACATGCATAATGATATCCCCGTATCGAGCTTTCTATATTTTAAACCAAAGATCCTCCGAACCATTTAAAATTCTCCATCTCCACTTATGAAGAAGAGCTACATTAAAATCCTCAATTCTCTTCAAATTGATAACTCCTTTATCAAAAGGTAAACAAAGAGAATTCCAACTTATCCAATGAGTTCTTTTCCTCTCCTCCGAACTACCCCACAAAAAGCCACTTTGAATTTTGACTAGCTCGTCACGAATCTTCACCGGGATCTTGTAGAAAGATAAATAAAAAATAGAAAGGCTACTAAGCACCGCTTTAAGGAGAGTAATTCTGCCCCCTAAGCTTAAAAATCTACCTTGCCAACACAACAAACGCTTTTCCACCTTCTTCACCAAAAAAGACCAAGTGGCTACTCTCCTCGGATTGAAACCAATGGGAATACCGAGAAAAAATAATTATTTTCTCTCCACACGACAAGAAAGGAACAAAGCTCCGGCTTCCAAAAAGTTAGGAGGAACGTTAATTCCGATAAGTTTACTCTTGTGAAAATTAATCCCAAGACCCGACACCATCTCAAAACCTCTAAGCACCACCTTAATAGCCCACAAATGTCTCCAACTACCATCTCCTATCAAAAGAGTATCGTCCGCGAATTGAAGAATATCAACAAAACATTTACCTTTCACATTAATCCCAGAAAACTCTCCTAAAGAAACCGCGTTCTTCACCAAAGCCGATAAACCCTCCGCAACCAAAACAAAGAGAAAAGGAGAGACCGGATCTCCTTGTCTAAGGCCTCTTTCCACCACAAACTCTTTCGTAGGGCTACCATTAACCAAGACGGACATCTTACTAGTAAAAATGGTAGCCTCCATCCATCTCAACCAAAGATCCGCAAAACCCATTTTCCTCAACATAAATCTAAGAAAGTCCCAACTTACTTTATCGTATGCTTTCTCGAAGTCCACCTTAAAAAGAGTGCAACCAATATTTTCTTTACCCGCATAATCAACCAATTCGTTTGCCACTAGCACTCCGTCAAGTAATTGTCTCCCCGGAACGAAAGCACTTTGAGAAGGCGAAATAATATTATCCAAAACTCCCTTTAACCTAGCCGCCAAAAGTTTAGACAAAGCTTTATACAAACACCCCACAAGACAAATGGGTCTATAGTCATCTAAATCCAAAGGATTCGCCCGCTTTGGAATTAAAGTCAAGAAGGAAGAAACGATTGATTTAGATAACAAAGCTCCTTTGTGAAACTCCTTGAAGAAATTAAAAAAATCTTCTTTAAGAAAATGCCAACATTTTTTAATGAAAGCAAAAGAGAAACCATCTGGACCCGGACTCTTGGAACCATCACAACTCCACACCGCTTCTTTGATTTCCTCCTCGGAAAACGGGCGCTCAAGGGAATCCCTCTCCTCACGAGAGATGGAGTTAACATGCATTCCCTCAAAACTAGGCCTACTAACCACAGGTTCAACAAATTTAGAGGCAAAATGTTTCCACACTTCATCTTTAACTTCCTTAACCGTTTCGAACCTTCCACTCTCCGAGATCAAAGGACCGATGTGATTACGTCTTCTTCTTTCCTTCATAACGCAATGAAAAAATTTACTATTATTATCCCCATCGTTAAGCCACTTTAATCTAGACTTTTAGATTAACATATTCTCCTTAATCCTCAAATTTAACAAAAAATGACTATGAGCTTCCTTGCGATCATTAAAAAACTCCTCCGATAAAAGCCCCATCTCCCGATCCATCTTCTCATCCCCCTCGTTGATCACCTTCACACAATCTTCCAAATCAAGGTCAAATTTCCAAAAACTTCAATATTCCATCTTCGGAGACTACCTTTAAGCAATCTAAACTTCTCTTTAATAACAAAATCACTCCTACCCTCAACCTTCAAAGACTTCCACTCCTTCTCCATAAAACCAAGAAAATCCTTGTTAGAAAACCATTCATTATTGACTTTAAACGTTTTAGGTCCCCAATCTGGCGAATCCGACACCAACCAAACCGGGCAATGGTCGGAAATATCTCTATCACCAATGAATTGACCAACCACTCCCCACCTTTGGATTAGCACATCCGACACCAAGAAACGATCAATCCGGCTCATAGACGATCCATCTCCACTATACCAAGAAAATCTCTTTCCTTTACAATCAACATCCAACAACTCACTACCCCTCACAAACCCCATAAACTCCTTCATTTCGGAATTACGAGACCCCGAAGCCCTACCCTTCCTTTCGCTAGTAGAAATAACCGCATTGAAATCTCTGGCTATACACCATTCGCCATCCACAAGATTCGACTTAACATCTAACAACTTTCCCCACAAAATCTTTTTAGAAGCCAAATCACACGGAGAGTAAACATTAACCACATAGTAAATATGATCCCTCCATAACACTTTAACTCCCACGTAACCTTCGCCTCTAAAACTACACAACACCTCCACGCTTCCCTCCTTCCACAGAATTATTAACCCTCCCGAAAGCCCTGAAGAACCGGAGAAAGTCCAACCAACCTCCTCCCTAGACCAAAAACTCCTCGCGATCTCGCTAGTAATCGACATGAGTTTAGTTTCTTGAATAAGAAACATATCCGCTCTACCCTTTTTGATGATGTTGCTAATTCTCTTCCTCTTGACTAAACTTCCGCCCCCTCTAATGTTAAGAGTACCGATAATAATTTCCGGTTTGTATTTGTCGCCTTCAAACCTACTCTCTCTGCTCTTGCCTCCATCTCCAAATCTTTAATCATCATCTTGAAATCTTCCTTCTTGTCTGCCACCACTCCTAGTTTCACCATGGCCTCCCAAAGTTTGTCACCTGAGCAAGAATAAAAAAAGCCCCACATTCTATCATTGCATCTTACTATATCTGATTCTTTAGAGTTGTCCCCATGGTATACATACCTAATAGAACTCTGAGAATTTTCTATACTATCCTCGCCCCTGGAAATTACATTATTTGGTTTTATTCCTTTACAACCCCTTTTCATTTTCCCACCTCTATAGCCTTTGTTGGAATTAATTTTGCCTACCAAACCAAGAGGACCATACAAACTCATCAATTTCATTTTTTTATTTTTCCTCCTCTTAGTCAACACGTGGGACCCCTGCAATTGTAAATTATTTAACTCATTTAAAGAACAACCCACAAAAGACTCTACTGGCTGCACACTACCCAGCGCAACTTGCGTATTGCCTTTCTCCTAATTATCCTTGGAATTAACTGAATTGCTTTTAGCTAAAAGTACATCGTTGTCAAAAGCACCTGTCTCCATCTGAACTGATTCACCTACCCCATCCCCTACTTCGGACCCACAATTATTAACCAAAGGTCCACCCACATCATCTCTCTCCTCTGACTGAGAAAAATCCACGACCCTATCTTGTAGTTCCTTACCGTCACCCACTTCACCATTGATGTCACCCCCATCCTCCTCCGCCATTTCGTCTCCCTCATTCAACCACTCCTCATCCGATTCTGAAGAAGACGATACACCGTTGTTCTGAATATCCGACAACAGAGAGTTACGGATTGGGCCATACGAGTCCTCCCTGAGAAAGATAACAAAAGATTTGCCGTCGATCTCCGCCACTATATTATCCTGTAAACGGAAATCCAGAGGGACACGAATCATAAACCTAGCAATATCCTTATGAGAAGCTCTTGAAGAACTAAAATCAGAACCAATATACTCCCCCAAAGTGTTTCCCAAAGTCTCCACGAAATTGGAAACCCAAGCATGACAAGGTATGCCATAAGCCCTTATCCAAATCACTTTGTCCGCATCAACGTCCTCTTCGTTCCACGGTCGAATGAATGTGAACCATTGTTTCCACCATGATGAACCATCTTCGAACAACTCCTTGATAGTGCCGGTTTCCGTCTCCTCCAATAAACACAAATTAGGTCCCAACGGAGATACCTTAATAGAAAAGATGCCCTCAATCTCGAAATGTCTTTGCATGTTGAACGGCATTCCTGGGCTAACTGTAGATCCCACAAAAGCTAAACGCAGACGGTCCTTGACCTCCTTGTTAGTAGCAAAAACACAGAATGGCGAACCAGACGGATTTCTACCCTTCCCCAGAACTTCTGCGTAAGTTTGGTTTCCCAAACCTCCCCTATACAACTTTTCCCTTTTGGTTTGAAAACTAGATGCACCCCCAAAACCTCCACCCGAAAATGCTCCAAGACGACCCCTGTTATTTTTAATGCTTCCCCTCTCAAATCTTGGTGGGTTTGCGTCAATCTTCTTCCCCCCAAAGTGAACGTTATCCAACTTGATACCAACAAATCTTTCATCTTCCACATCCCTAAACCTTGCAAAGCCAAAACGATTACCTTGTTTGTTCCGCCTCGATGATATGAGAACTTCCACAACCTTACCGATACAACCAAAGAGTTCGAACAACTCATTGGCCCTTGTCCTATCTGGAAAATCAGAGATGTAGAAAGAGCTGACATCTCTCAGTTCTCTACCTTCCAAACCCCTACCGAAAGGAAAAATGTCCCATCTGCCCAGATTAGAGTTTTTGTTCCGTCGCGAAACCGTCGTCCACACCATAAAACCGATGAAGCAGCTACACGAGTCTCCTGAAAGTTAGAGAGAGTTTGGAGAGGCCTTAGACAAGGAGATCCGCTCTTTGCTATTCGGAAGGCCTCTCGTCCACGCCAAACTCTCGTCCACGCCAAACTCTTTAATGAACAAATTCGGAATATTTATTGGCTCTTTCAAATTCTTTATAAATACTTAGAAATGCGAATAAAATTAATCGTGTTTAAAAATAAATTTATTCTCCCAATTTTTTTTTAACTTTCTTTTTGGTATCTATGAACCTGACTAAATCAGCTCGTTCAATCGGCTGGACAGAGAATTAGAGTTGAATTATGTCCGACTAATTTTTTTAAAAAAATTTGACGTAATATAAATTAAATATAATTTTTTTAAGTGCCAAATACAACCGTTGGCATATGATTGAATTTTGAGCTAATACTTTGCAATGACCTGTCTCATAACACATATAAAGGATATGCAAATTTTTATGACATTTTGAATAAGTCTTGATTTATTTTGTTTTTCGATCGAAACACGGATATATGTGGTGCAATCGAAATATCAAAATAAATCGAGACTTACTCGGAATGCAAAAAACTTTGCAGATCCATTATATGCATTAATAGGTAAGTCTATGCAAAGTATTATCTCAAAATTAAATCATATGCAAACATTTGTGTTGTGTCTATTTCATGGAAAATCGGCATTAAAAAAATTCATATTTAGTTCATCTCTAGTTAAAAAAAATCAATTTTTGTGTGAGCTATCCTTATAAGATTATAAACTTTCATACAAGAAATCATGAAAAAAACTGAATTTTAGGTAATAAGAATGACGTGTTTAAATTAGATAGGAATTAGTTATAAATTTACTACAGATTAGCTACAAATTTCAGGTTTAATTACGATGTTCATCTTAGCGACGGACATTTTATCTCTATAATTTTATTTAATATAAAAAAATATAAAAAATAGAAGAAATTGTCATGTGACATCCACGTCAGTATTTTTTGCCACGTTGGCGTTATCATTTATATGTCTAGTCATAAAAAAAGTTCCATGTGACATGTCACGTCAGCTTTTGCTAACAACCTTTAGCAGGATAGACTAAAAGTGGATGGAAAATATTACGAAGACCATTCTTTGAAGTAAATTTTTAGAAGGATTAAAAGTAAAAGTGGTCATATTTAAAGGGACTAAAAACATAATCAAGCATAAAAAAATAAAGCTTAAAAATAAATTTGTTCTCCGAAATTTTTGAATTTTTTGTTTTAGGTATCCAAATGGTGTGGGGGTTGGTTTCCATCATTACAAAATTTGCTCCTTTCTATTTTTTATTATTCTCTTAAATTTTGTTGGGGGTTGATAAAGGACACCTAACACCACCCCCCCCCCCCCCCCCCTTCCTCCTAAAAGAAACATACTATCTTAAAACAAGAAAAAACGTTCCTAGAATTTTTTACCTAAAGAAATCTGATTTTCAAATTATTTTCTCAAATAACCTATGTTTCAAAAAAAATTCCAAAATACCCCACTGTTAGATGAGGTTGAAGTGCGGTTGCCAGTTGAATTGCCGACAACCTTATAAATTTCAGTGGATGCACCAATTAGATTGGAGATACCCTGTGGTATTGCCAATTCAATTGGTGCCAGTGTAGAAGTGCATAAAGGCGGCACCAATAGATCTGACACCAATGTACAAGCAGAATATTTTTAGTATAAATAGAGTGCCTCCTACCTTTTCACTACAACAAAAGTAAGTTATAACATCGCACCTTAGACAGCGCTTTAATACAAAAGCGCTGCTATAAGTTAAAAACAAGGAAACTATTCATTTAAAAAAATAAAAGTGCAAAAAAATATAAGACCTTAGACAGCTCTTTGGTCAAAAGCGCTTTATAAGGTCTTATAAATTTTAAAAAAAAATTTAATGGAAAATATTAGACAGCGCTTTAGTTAAAAGCGCTTTCTAAGGTCTTATAAATTTAAAAAAAATATAAGACCTTAGACAGCGCTTCGGTAAAAAGCGCTTTCTAAAGTTTTATTAATTTAAAAAAAAATTAAAGGAAAATATTAGACAGCGCTTTCCTTAAAAGCGCTTTCTAAGGTCTTAAAAATTAAAAAAAAAATCAAATCAAAAGCGCTGTCTAAGGCCAACCTTAGAAAGCGCTTTTAAAAGCGCTGTCTAAGGTCCCCCTTAGAAAGCGCTTTTATGAAAAGCGCTGTCTAAGGTCTAATTAAATTAAAATATATGAATAGTCAGTATTCATTTTCATATTTCCGCTCTTTCTTCTCCCCTGCATGCGAACTGAGCTCAAACCCCTTGCGAACTCAAACCTTCACCATCAACCGTCCTCCACCGTGTCGTCGTTCGTTGTTGCCGTCGTTGCATTGTCGTCCGTCTGTTGCCGTCGTTGTATTGTCGTCCGTTGCGAACTCATTGCCGTCGTTCGTTTCTACTCTTTGTAACTGATACATTTCGTTCTTGCATTGCCGTTGTTACCGTCGTTAAAGGTACGTCGTTGTTGTGAAGAATAGGGTTTTGTTGCTTTACATTGTTGTTGTAGGGTTTTGTTGCTTTACAATGTTGTAGTGAATGAGTATGTTTGATCTATGTATTGTTTGAGAATCATCCATTTTTATGTATTGTTTGAGAATCATCCATTTTTATTTCTTATTGCTTTTAACGATTTTACTACCATATGGTACATGGACTTCTCCAACGATCGAGAATTTTGTAAGGATGTGAGCAATGTTGGAGGATATTTCTTTGATGAAATCAAAAACAGTATATGTTTTCTATTGTTTTAGTTTTCAGGTCTATCTATAGATCTTGATGTGCTATTTAATTTTTGTGGGGTTTCTATCAAAAGTTTTTCCGAAAACCTCAAAGATGTAATAGAACATCATTACAGTAGATTATATAACTTTTTCTTTAGCGACTCTTAAACGAGTATGAACTCCAAATGCTTTAGAATCTTGTGATTCACTATGTGGAATAAGTTGTGTTCATTTTTTGGAAAAAAAAACTTATTTAGTTAAAATAAAGTAGTAGTTTAAGTCTTCAGTTTAAAGGAATTGAATTTATTGCTTATGAAAATTTTGTGTGCAGGGTCGTGATGGGAGACTTGGCTATTTATACTACTCTTTTGAATCCTTGTCATAGGATTATAGTTTTGGACTCACTTTCTAGTGTACATTTGAATTATGGTTTTTATACTCAGGGTGGGAAGAAGGTTCTGTGGCATCTATATTTTTTGAGGCTTTGTTTTATAAGGTTAATCTTTTGACTGGTTGTAGTGATTATGATAAACTTAAGGAGAAAGCAGAGGGCTATAGACCTGAAAGATTGCTTTGGAGCTGTTTTGATGTGTGACATAGTTCATATTATTGCCCTTGTTGCTGCTAAGGTATGCTCATTGTACTTGAACTTGTTATGAATTTTCAATAAAAGTTATTAACATCCAATTATTATACAACGACCACAATTGATCTTTATCTCAATTGGTTGGCTCTAATAGTTAAAGTTAGGTATATATCCGATCTACTTTGGTATATTAATTGAACAACTTATTTACTTTATGTTTCAAATGAATAGTCTAATGTTAATGATGTTTTTATTTAAGGTTTCTGTATGACAGAGTTATGCGCCCACACGGATTGCAGCAAAGATTTGCATTCCTATGCCCGGCGTCTGTCAACTTAACCTTAATAATCAATAAACCAGATGAGGTCCTGGCGTATATACGCGACGTCTTTATGGACAGCCAAGAAACGAAAAAGTTGTTCTTTTTACCGTTTAATACTGGGTTAGATTTTCATTCTAAATTCATCTATTATAGTTTTTTTGTATTTTGACGTCGTGTAGAAAGTTTCCATCTAACACTTGTTTAATCTTACAGTGGACATTGGTTGTTGGTCGCAATTAATCCTAGCAGAGCAATGGTGTATTATCTGGATTCGTTAGGAAATGATTGGACAACATACCCGGATTTGAAGAAGTGTATTGACACGTAAGTGAGATGGTTCTAAATATGAATGTGTATATTTATTTGTTTGTTTATTTATTTATGTGAATTGTTCTAAATATTCACTTATATTTTATTAGCGCTATACAAGCTTTCCTAGCACTACGAGATAGCCATCTACCACAGCGGAGAGTCAACCCCATTATTACATGGAATTATGTGAAGGTATATTAATTATCACATGTTTTATTATATTAGTGATGCTACTTGATAAAACTTAGGATTTATCCATATTTTCTTTTCATTTGTAGTGTCCTCGGCAACACAATCAAATAGATTGCGGCTATTTCATGTTGAGGTTTATGAGAGACACTCTTTTGTTGGATCGAATAGAGATTCCATCCGATGTATGTATTTCTAACTTATGAGTTATTTTAATATTAACACATATCTCTCATGTCTAATGAAATAGTTAGAACTAAATCAAACTATGTTATATTATTATGTAGTACTTTGAAGAATGCAAGTGTGCTCATTACTCAATTTCTCAATTGGATGAAATTAAAGAGGATTGGTGTCAATACATTATGGAGCTCGGAATTTTACAAGGTATAATATTGTACTCTTACTTTAATTGATGAGAATTTAAATATGTGTAACTTTGTTTATGTATTCTTTTAATTGAATTACAATCTTTGTGTTTTCAGGACCTATAATGTAGATTTGAAGCAATGCTTTGGTTGGATGCAAAAGTACTAGTATAAGTAATATGTGCATTTGTAGAAAAAATGTAATGATTTGTAATTATAAATAGGTGTATATATAATTTTGGTTTGTAATTTTAAATATATATATTGGTTTGAATTGCTAATTGTTTTGGATATATAATTTTGGTGTAAATTGGTACATTTAAATAGGATAAATTGGATTGATTTGAATCTCCAAATTGTGGTATTTTTCTGAAAAAAATTGCTGGTTGAAAAACAGGTCAAATTATGGTTGAAAAAACCTGGTAAAAATTGTGGTTTAAAAAAATTTATATAAAATTTTTCGTATACCTTAGACAGCGCTTTTGGTGAAAGCGCTGTCTAAGGTGGGGATTAGAAAGCGCTTTTGACAAAAGCGCTGTCTAAGGTGGACCTTAGAAAGCGCTTTTACCAAAAGCGCTGTCTAAGGTATACCTAAAAAAGTTCAAAAAGGTTGACCTTAGACAGCGCTTTTGGAGAAAGCGCTGTCTAAGGTATACCAAAAAAATGTCAGAAAAGGTAAGGCTTAGAAAGCGCTTTTCCCAAAAGCGTTGTCTAAGGTATACCATATAATGTCAAAAAGCGCTGTCTAAAGGTACCATAGACAACGCTTTTCATTAAATATACCCCCTTTAGACAGCGCTTTTGGTATTACCCAAAGCGCTGTCTAAACCTATAGCAGCGTAGGTTTAGACAGCGCTTAAAAGCGCTGTCTAAGGGCAAAAAAAGCGTTGTCTAAGGTCTTATCTGTTGTAGTGTTTGCTACAATTCACATATCATTTCAAATTATTCTTTCATTTTCATCATAAGCTCTATCATTATTGTTAAAAGATATCGGTATATTTGTTATTCTGCAACGAAACCTCCGATGAAAATGTTTTTCTAGAACATCCAAAACATTAAGCTTCTAGAGAGGAGTTTTAAAAGTTGGTTAGATGGATATATTAATGATGGGGAACGAATTAGAAGTATCAGAGAGACTTGTTTCGTACATCTCAATTGCAGATACTAATAATGTTACGTAGCATATGTGGGTGTGGCTTAGAGATGACGATGATTTTAGGGTTATGATGTCTGCAGCAGATGATATTGTTTTGATTGTTGTAATCTCTTAGACATGTTGTGGTGTTAAGTTTTTTATCTGTTGTTTGTGTTGTTGTGTTAAGTTTTTTTATCTGTTGTTGTAATTTCTTACTATGTCTTATGTTATTCGTGTGTGAAAAGTTTATCTTGTAACCAAAAGTAGATATGTTATAAATAACAAGGTTACACAATATTACCACATTATAAATCACTTAAAGTAAACAAATAAATGTTCATGTTGAACTTGCTCCAACATTGGGACAATTTGTCTGATTATGTCTGGGTTGACGGAATAAACCGTATAATCTTACCATTTTATTAGTCATATCCATTTTTGTTCTAATTTGCATTCTGTTAGGGCGACCCTTTTTCTTCTGTCGCATGTTTTCGTTGTGCCAAAATATGTCCCTTGATATACAGACCAATAATCTTCCAATTCTACCATAGGGAAGTTATTGTTGTACACATTGAACATATTTATGACTTTTTAAACATCAGAGAGATGCATGGAAGCGTCTTGGCGAACATATTAACATACCGCAATGACATAGGAGCAAGGCATACGGAAGGCTTGAAATTTTCCACTGTCGCACCAACCTATTCAATTGGAACCGATAGTCTCCATTCGGCCTCTCCTTGTTGTGCTAGCGTTGAGAGTTTCCTCCTTCATCACTTTCATGCAACTATAACTGAATAATTGCCCCGACTGTAATACCGAATGCCATTTTTCTCCTCTGGTTGCGAAAATTGATCCCAACCTAAAGTAGGTTGCTCTTAGTAACACATTTATTGGTAGGTTTCTAATGCCTTTGAAGATTTGTTAATGGATTCAACAAGGTTTGTTGTCATGTGGCCTCATCGGCATCCTTCGTCAAAAGTTGGTCTTATACACTTCTCCAGTGGAATGTTATCCATCCACCTTAATGCATATGCATTTGACAATCTAATTTCCTTGCGGTAGTATCGAAACGATGGTTGAGTTAAAGCATACCCTGAATTCACAATTTTTTTCGAAGGTTCTTATCTTTGATAAATCAGAGTGTCATAAATGGAGTAACAGTCGTGACCATGTCTTGAGTGATCTTGTATTTCAAACCCCGTCTAGATCAACTAATACTTATATGGCTTGGTAGAGATTGGTTGCAACTTGTTTTTTTTTCGAAGACAGGTATCTATACGACCCACGACAAACCACTGTCACACAGAAAGCTTCAACGTCTAACTCCCTAGCCAACAAAATTACTGACCTACAAACACACAAACCCACAATCAAAACATGCCAGACACCCAACCATAATGCCAAGAGCGTCCCCCAAACCATCGCCAACAAAATGACTATTATCAAGATACCCAAAATGCATATGCCCCCAACACAACATCAAGATATAACCAAAACACCCAATGAACATATAACACACCATAGCCAAAATTCCCAAACATCATACCATAGTCAAAACGACCAAACATCACACCATAGCCAAAACACACAAGCATCACAACAATCATATGGCTTAGAAACACCACAACAACCATTTCAACCTTTCTCCATTGAATCGTTAACACCAATGCCCTCTTCAATTGTCCAGGCCGCACACCAATGACCTCTTCAACACATCCCAACTACATTGTCATAGGTCGCGAACTGAGCTACAGCAGTGTGTCGCTCCATACATAAGACTTTTTAGAAATGAAAGAACTTCTTAGGGATTCTGGTGATGTTCTTGATACCTCAAATCCTCAAACACCCGAAGTGAATTAACAACAAGAGAAACGAGTAAGGGTAGCTAGGGGGTGTGGAACCGGTTGGCGGTATGACCAACTCGGTCGTCATCGTTAGTTTATGTAAAAGTAATTCTAATTAAATATTAATGTTTACTATTTATGCTAAAAACAATTATGCGCGTACATTGGTGTCAGGCCAATTGGTGCACCCTTTATGCACTTGTACAAAGGAGCCAATTGAATTAGCAACACTATATGATGTCTCCAATCCAATTGGCGTCTCCACTTAAATTTATAAGGTTGATGCCAATTCAACTGGAAACAACACTTTATCCTCATCTGAAAATGGAGTATTTTGAGAAATTTTTTTAAACAAGAGTTATTTGAGAAATTAATGTGAAAAATAGGGTTATTTCGATAAAAAAATCCTATGACTAGATAAAATATCCACGACCTTTAAGAACGTGTGCTTAGAATATATTTGAATTTATTTAATTAACTAAATTTAAAAATTGTTTCTTTACATAAAATATCACTAACACCTAATTATAATTTTTTTATGTCATGAGAATTTTAGAGAAGTAAGGAAACATAAATGGTATTTGAAGGTTTGAAAAATTGTTTGTTTGCAAAAGGGTATAATTAAGACGAATTTAATAGCGTATAAAATAATATAAGAAAGGCATGATAGCAATGAGAGTTTGAACGTGAACTCGTTTGATAACCTAAATTGACCGTGTAACAACATGTTTTATCCCTAGTGATGTCTTGTTCGTAATGATAATTATTCCTAATTCTTAAGTGAATAAACCTTTAACTATTCAAATTAATTTCTATGGCCATAGTAAATTGTAGATGAACCTAAGTATTTAATTATAAATAATCAAAACAATTTCTATACGTATTCCTAGTTATAGGAGATATGTAATATAAAATATTTCAATCAAGCGTTTCTGTTAAAAATCCTACCTAACAAGTATTTATAAATCTATTTTTAATTTGTCAAAAAGAATAAAACATTAAAAACAGAAAGAAATAAATCATTTACCCATAAAGTATCAATAATTATAAATGAAAATTCAGAAAATCAAATTTAATCAAGAATGTGACTCATTCTTAAGAATTTTTTTTAAATAACTACTTTTTTTCAAATTAAATACGAAAATAACCATTGTTTCAAAGTTATTACAAAAGTGACCGTGTTTCAGAAGGATAGAAAGAGGTGTAGCCATTGTGGTTGGCGCATGCATTAAAATTTTACACATAGGCGCCATTGTGGTTGACGTGTGCTTGTATGTGTCGCCACTGCAAGTGGCACATACATGCATCCATTAAGAGCATGCACCACTTGTAGCGACAACTTTTTTATTTCCAAATTATATAAATACAACATCCCTCCACATCATTTTTTACACCTCTTCTTACTATTTCCTTCCATTTTTCATCAATGTCCTTCCATTTTTCTTGCAAATGTATTCATATATGTCTCCTTATAATCACAAGAGAAATGTTGATTTAATTTTTTCGACAGTAATTCATCCAATGATGATCCAACTCTGGAATACATAGACGTTCGAATATCTTTACTGGAGCTTGATCCATTGGTTAGATGAAGACATTGCAGAGGGTGAAAAGATCAAAATAATTCAAAGGCTTGTTACCACATTAAACCAAAATAGAGAAATTCATTTTTGGGAGAATGTTAAAACTGACAGAGATGTTCACATGATGATGTATAGTTCTCAAGAAATTGTCCTAATGGCTATAATCGCATAGTTATGATGTTTAGTCATTGTATTTGTCTGTTTTGTTGTATAGTTTTTATTTAAATTATTGTTTAGTTGTTGTTTTAAAATTATTGTAACCAAATGTTATGATATTTATGAGATGAACGACATTTTTAATATAAAGCAAAACAATTACATTTAAAATTATGTTGATGTTGTTGGTCCAACATTGGGACAATATGTACGATTGTGTCCGGGCTGACGAGATGAACTACATAATCTCACCATTTTGTTCGTTGTATCCATTTCAATTCGAATACGTGTGCTATTAGTGCAACCCTTTTTCTTTCTTCGCATTTTTTCATTGTGCCAGACTATATCCCCTTAATATGCAGGCCAATAGTCTTCTTTTGCTACCACCGGAAAGCGATTGTTGTAGATATTGTATATGTTTATGACTTTGTAAATGGTGGATACTAAGTTGGAAGGGTCCTAACGAGCCTTTGAACATGTCTCTATAACATGGGAGCAAGGCATACAAAAGGCTTAGAACTTTCCGTAGTCTTACCAACCTCTATCTAGTTCCACTCAATAGTATCCCTTCTTTATCTCTTTTTTAGTATTGATACCTTTAACTAATTAAATAATGATAATCAACGACATATCACCTTTTTCTTTTAATTTAGTTTTAAAAAATTTAAAATTTCAATTAGTTTATCTTATTGATGGAAAAGAGTTTTTTTTTATAAGCAAAAGTATATTCAATAAAGTACTAGGAGTACATTAATCCATTTACAAAATATCCTCGTACGAATTCCAAAAAATGAGAGATAACCACCAAACTAACTAGACAAAAAAACAATTAGGTTTTTAAACCAAGCACAATAAGTACATTTCCTTTTACTAAGGGACCAAACATCTAGCCTGCACCAAGAAATATGGGTGATCCTAAAAAACATATCCTCAATGTCTGAAACTAAGTCATTGAAAAAAAATTGATTTCTAATCCACCATATTACCCAACAAGACGAAATCCATATAAAACACGTCGAGGATTTGTCGCAGCACCTAATAAGAACTAGAAAATAAGATAATGACGAACCACAAACATTAGAATGCACCTGCCAATCAACTCCCACCCAACCAGCCACCCTCTCCCACAACCGTTGAACTCGCGGGTAAGAACAAAATAATTGATAAATGTCTTCCACAACTCTAAAGCAGAAAACACATATTGTTTCGTGGATATTCGAGATTACACCCCTGGCAGCCAGATTTTACCTCGCTGCTAATCTATGAAGAATCAACCTCCTTGAAAAAACTTTCGCTTTCAGTGAAATTTTGGAGTCCCAGATTAACTCCAAAGCTGTCTTGGAAGGAATCTTGATATCACAAGAAATGGCAGCAGCATTAAGGCACACGAAAGACGAGGAAACCCAAAAAGAAAAGGAATTTTCTAACTCCTAAGTAAAGTCGTCTGCAGGGCCTAATATTGGGAGAAAAATGGATAAAACTGAATCAATTTCAGACCAAACAGTATGGGACATATCTCCCGTTAAAGAAAGATGCTCACTAATGAATTATTTATTCCAAACCCAGGCTTCACCAACCCAATTTCCCATTTCACTTACTGCAGCATCTTTGTTAAGAGAGGCGCCAAAAAGATCAGGAAAACAAGAGTGTAATGGTCGAGTTCCAGCCCACCTTGAATAATAGAAAGATACCAACTAATCCTTAAAAATTAATTTAAAAATTCTTAATTATTTTTTAAACTTCATAAAAACATTATTTAAATATTCTGAACTATTTTTTAAAATTTGTAAAAAAATTTAAATTTCACAAAAAAAAATTCTTAGTTATTTTTTAAATTTATAAAAAAAATTTAAATTTCACAAGAAAAATGTCATATTCTGAATTATTTTTTAAATTTCACAAATTTTTTTAATATTCTGAATTATTTTTAAATTGCATAAAGAAATTAAAATTTCACAACAAAAATAAATTAAATATTCTTAAATATTTTTTAAATTTCATTAAAAAATTAAATTTCACAATTTTTTTTAATATTCTTAACTATTTTTTTAAATGTCTTAAAAAAATTAAATTTCACAAAAAAAAATTAATATTGTTAATTATTTTTAAATTTCTTTAAAAATTTTAAATTTCACAAAAAAACAATTTAAATATTTTTAATTATTTTTTAACACAAATTTAACATTCTTAATAAATTAATGTTAATGAATTGTTCTAAGAAGTAAATTGTACATACCCTTGTTTGAAATGATATAATTTTTGTTTAACACAAATTTAACATTCTTGATAAATTAATGTTAATGAATTCTAAAAAAAGTGAAACCAAATTCAACAATCTTGTCTTCATGCTTTGTTCTTATTTCAGTAGTAGAATTGTTGTTTCCTTCAAGGAGAAGAACCCTAAGTCCCTTTGAAAAATCTTTTCATCCTTGTAAATCATTGGTAGTGCAAAGCATGGTTGGTTTAGCATGCCTCTACACTAGTAGCAAATCAATACCAACCTGCAAGATCCATTATAAAATCACAAATTACAAGCTTGATTAAACAAAGTACTTAACTTTAATCTAACACAAAGAGAAACTCATACAAATTTCACATCATTAGAAGCTATTTACCATATCTAATGCTTCCCACTCAACATGCTTAATAACAAATAAGTTACCATACATTATAAACCTAGAAAAGTGATATTATACTCATCAAGAAAATACTACACCACATGTCCAAAAACACTTTGTACAAAACAAAAACAGAATCTACAAGGAAAATCCTATCCATAATCGTCCTACCATAAGGTTCTTCTATCCGTGATATATTGTTAGAACTAAAAGCAATAACTCATTACACATAAATCACCAATTTGCAGCAATAAAACCAACAGACTTATCAAAGCAACATAATAACAATAGGTTATTCCTGATACACTATCAATTGGTAGTACCAATTTGGAAAACATTTTTAAACAAGGATCAAACACATTCAAAGCAATGGCAATACGAATCAATAATGCAAAATAAGGTGCTGCAATAGGTCTTTCTATACCATAAACAGTAGAGCATCCTATTAGCAATGCATACCAATTCAAAATGAACCTCAACACTCACTCACAATTTGCTAACCAATTGCTGTGGCATTTCCATAGAAGCAACTACATCTAACACTAACATCCAAGTCGTTTTTGCATACACCTTCATATCAATATCACAACAAGTGAATTGCATACACTTACACAATCTAACTCAGTTTCAAAACTTTAACAATATCTGACATTAAAATCAGAATTGGACAAATCTAAACATTCATTCGCATTTTGCTAACTAACTCACTCTATCACAGATTTCAAGCTCATTTCCAGCAAATACTTAATTTCACAATAACACAAAACTAACGAACGCACTCGAAACAGGAAGTCCACGCACAGTAGCTAACACAAGCTCTCAACAATTCAAGATTCACATTTAATCAGAAATCATATTCCATCTAAGCATTTTCAGCATAACAGAGTCAGAGAATACCAGAATTTCACTCAAATTCACACCCCCTACACACTGTGTACCTCATGTTGTGGAAAATAAGGCCGAAAGGTCCTCACTTTAGTTAAGGAACTTGCTTTTTCTTTTCTTAACTAATTCATTTACACAGTGTGCATATGTCATCAATTTATCTTAGGCTAAATAAATCACTACTTTATAAATGTTAATGTTTGTAATGGTATGAGTTACAACTCATTCTTGTAATCTTTCAGCAAGCACTGTCAGATGTGCATCAATCAATCCCTCTCAATTAAAAACAGACATGTGTCTCTACTCAATATTCTCCTTACTGATTGAATGAGGTTATTGCAACGAAGTTTTAGACCTGCTTATTTTTCTAACCTTTCATTTTGCATCTCTCTGTTTGTTTCCTTTCCTAACCTTTCATTTCTCATCTCTCTGTCTCTTCTACTCAATAATAGTGGCTCCAATGTTGACTTGACAAAGTCTATCCCAAAACATCTCCTACCATTAACTCACTCACTCCTTGCTAATAATCTTGCTTTCTCATCATACATCTTCATCTCTACACCAAACACAAACAAACTTTTTCAAAGATGGCTGAGGATGTGGTTGAACTTGTGCTTCACAATTTGAACTCACTCATTCAAAAAGAGCTTGGCTTATTTCTGGATTTTGATCAAGACTTTAATAGTCTTTTCAGCTTGCTGACAACAATCAAGGCTATACTTTACAAACCACCTCAAACATTACCCATCCGTTGTGATTTTGTAGTGATGTTTCCAATAATAACCTCTGTGGAACAATACCAGTAGATGGTAACTTTGGATCTTTCCCAGCAGAAAGGTACTATGCTAACTCTTTTCTTTAATTGTTAGTCTTGTTAATATTAAAGATTGGTGAAATTAAAGAATATGCAAGATAAACTCAGAAAATATATAGTTGATTAGAAACACCAATAAAGAAAAACTAACCAGATTCAAACATCAGAAGCTTGATGAAATTACGAAAAACTACTTAACATATTTGAAGTTGTGTTTAAAGGAGATTTGTCAAATGGAGGAAGTGTTGTCGTCAATACATAATAATTTAGAAAACCAACTTAAAACTAATACATAAAACAACTGAAACATTTATTTTAAGCATTGTATAAACATCCAAATATGTTTAAAATAATATTATGCATGTTTTTATATATAGTTTTTAAAAAGTATTGAATAATAGTTAAAATTCATCATTAACGTTAAAAGTTACTATTACAAAACAAGGTTTAATCTTACAAGAATTAAACATTATTTGTGAAAAAATATGTTTCCAATAAATACATGTAGTACTATTGAGTGCCTATCCAAAAATAAGTGATTCTTAATGAATAAATATTTCAATAAAACTGAATTAGTAGAAGAAACTCTCATTTAAACGCTATCTTGAGCTAAAAACTGCAAAACTTAATATATAAAAACTAAATATTCTTGGTTATAATATGTTTCTTATCTTTCTAATATTATCATACAAATCCGCGATTTTATGAACTGAGTAATGATCTCATTTAACACACATTAGCATACAAATCTTACATGGTATCAATAGTTTTAGGATACACAATCTTTGTAAAACTTTAGAGCTTCTAACGAAACAAACAAAACAGTATAACAACTAAGTTCAACACAACCCTCTAACGACTAAACTTGCAAGAACAAATTAACAACAAAACAGAATAGATCAAAATGTAAATTAGATCGATATAGGATAAACAAATGACTACAAACCTTAACGTGTGTAAAAGACTATGGCGTCAAGAGGGCAGCGGCACAAAATACTACGACTAGTCTAGATCGAAGTAATACTATGGCGCCGTCTGTTCTTTTTGCTTCTCGATTCTCAAGTCTCAGAGTGCAGGGGCACAAACAATGAGATCAACAACATATTTTCATCTCTCAATTGGAAAAAAAAAACCTTAAGTGCACTGGATAATGGGCTACAGCCCACAGTCCAATTCTGAAATAGAGAAAATAACATCGCATTTATTAAATCTACTCATATATCATTTGCATTAATATTTCATACAAAAGAAAACAACAACAGTAACAAAACTATCTAAAAAACATACCACAATTAAGAAAATCCACATTCAATCTTTAAACTATGGAATCTTACTACCAAAAGAAAGAATGAAATTAAAATAGACATGAACTAGTTAATTAAAATGATATAAAACTTAGAATGGCATAGATAAGTAACTTAACTGAAAAAAACAGTATCAGAAGAACTAATACTAATCATAATAAACTAAGATATATTCGATGCACATTTCGAGTAAATTATACTGTGACATTTAATCAAACACGTATGGTGCACGATTGAAATGGAAATATACCAACACCAAAATTATCCAACTTATTCACTTCTAAAATGACAATAGAAAGATTGAAATGGCATAACAACGATCGATCAATTATAATTCATAGTCAAAAGATGCTCTTAACAAACAATAACAATTACTCTAGTAAACTCCTGAAATCTTAAGGAAAGATCTTTCTTACAGAATGGGGAAAGTTTTTGAGACGGGGCTGGTGGAATCATGAAGATGAGGGAAAATAGATGGAGGTGAATCGAACTTGTTTCGGTGAAAGAGATGGAAGAAAAAGAAACGAATGTTAAGAAGAAATTGAGGAAGAAGAAATTGTGGAAGAAGAAATTAGGAAACACGAATTAGGGTTCTTGTTTGGAGAGAACGTGATTCAATCGTGAAATTTGGGGAAGAATCTGAGTTTTTTTTTAACTTTCAATTTTTTTTTCTTTTGTGTTTTAACAAAAGAATTTTGTTTAATTTTAATGTTTAATATATATTTTAATAACATATTTTATTTAATAATTAATAAAATAATATCCAATGGATTTATAAAATAATATCCAATGGATTTATAAAATGAGATGGATGGATTGAATCCATCCATATGGCACTACTACGAAAAACCCATTTAACAACAGTTGGGAATGACATATAATGACGCGGGCGAAGACGTTGTTATGTAGATTGTCGTTGTAAGTTCGCTGTTTCTACAACGGTCTGGAAACCGTTGTTTAAAGGCAGGACGCGTGCCATATATCACAACGGTTATTATAATAAACCGTTGCGATACATACACTTAGGTTCTGGGTTCGAAACCCATCAGTAGCGAATTTATATAAAACATAAATTACTTATGATATCGGTTACAATATATAACCGTTATTGTAAGTATCCTAAGTTTATTATATTAAATGTAGATTGCTTGTTTTCCAAACACCTCACTAAATAAATATACATGGATTAAATTTGATGAAGATGTCTATAATCTGCAAATTAAACTGTTCTTGAAAACCAACTTAAACAAACCAATGTTGTTTTCTGATTGCATTCGTCTCATCATGCATTTCACGCTCTTTTACATATATTGTGGTTTATTGATCTGACTCCTTCGATATATCACTATCTTCGATTATAGTTAAATTTCCATAAGATCAACAAGACATTGAATAATTTGCCTCATCTTTGATTTAACTATAATAGAAGATGGCGATGCATCTAAGGAGCCAGATCATTATACCATAATCTATATATAAAAGAACGTGAGATAAATGATGAGAGGCATGCAATCAGAAAACAACATTGGTTTGTTTAAGTTGGTTTTCAAATACAACTTAATTTCCAGATTATAAGTATCTATGTCAAATTAACTTATTGTATTTTAAGTGAGGGTTAGTGAAACAAACAATCTACATAGAATATAATAAACTCAAACAAAATTCTATACCAGATCCAGATATTATAAACTCATATAATACACTTGCTACCACCAGCAAACTTTAAGTGAGGGTTAGTTAAACAAACAATGTAAATAGAATATGATAAACTCAGACAACATTCTATACCAGATCCAGAAATTATAAACTTATATAATACGCTTGCTTCCACCAGCATCATCACCTTGTATCATCCCCTTAGTCTGAAAGGAAATAAAGCAAACTTCAAAAATGAGCATCCTCAGTTGAAAACAAACCCTAAAACCATAATCCAGTTATGAGTAAAGAGAGGAACAGGAATAACACATCTTTTAATGAAACTAATCGCGGAACAGGAATCAATTATGATGTTGAACTAGTTTGGGAAGCAATGAAAAAGAAATATAAGGAGGAAGAAGCTTACACAAAAGCTTCATACTTCTTATACTTCTTTTCATTGCTTCTAAAACTAGATAAAGTTTACTTACACTGTTGTTTCTTCATTTACTAACATCTTGTTCGTGATGCTATGAAAAAAAAGTACAAGGTGGATCAAGTTTCCATCATAGATTCTAGCTTCTTATACATTTTTCCATAGCAACACAAACATTATGAAGTTTCCAAAGTATGGTCTTTGTTAAGGTAGTGAAAAGGAATCTGAAAAAATGAGAACAATCAACAAAAACAACATGTAACAAACGAGATAATGGGAAATATCTAACAATAGATGGTAGAAGAAGAATACCTTAATGTATGAAGCACAAGATTCACGGCTAATGGTGAAAACAAAGAGAAAAAATTGGTTCTAGGGTTTCACTTTGAAGGCAACGGCGTTACTGTCAATTAAGTGAAAGTTATTTCACTTAGATATGGGTAAACTATTTCACAACGGTTAACAATAACAACCGTATAGATAAGTATTTATTTATTATAAATATATCACTACGGTTTACCAGAGTAACCGTAGTGATAACCCTTTTATCTGTGAATTTTAAAATAAATAAAAACCGTATACATAGGTATTTATTTATTATAAATATATCACTACGGTTAACCAGAAGAACCGTAGTGATAACTCTTTTATTTATGACTTTTAAAATAAATAAAAAAGAAAAGGTGCGCCTTAACTTCTAACTTAATACATCTGCAGTTTAAACATCAACAATTTAATTCACAATGCATCTGCAGTTTAAACATCAACAATGTAATTCGAACCCTAATTCAACTATTACATTTCATAACAAAGTAAATATTAAACATAAAGGAGACAAAAAATATAATATCTTGATATTTCCAGAAAAATCTCTGATTTCAGTTTGTTATTCAAATTCTTGTTCTTTTTCTTTAAATCCTCATACATAACCTTCAGATAGCCCACAGTTTCCAACTCTGACTTTATAATGCTCTCATCGTCATTTCCATCTCTTTCTCCCACGTCTTCATCCCATATGAACAAATTACATGTTTCATCGCTCCTCTAAAATGGACATCTCCAAAAAAGCCTTCCTTTATTTTGTCCCTTCTTGCATTGATACGAAACCATACGACCATCACAACTAGAAAAATTTCTAGATCGAGATTTTACACTGGAACAAGACGTAGAAACACCTTTGGATGATTTTGTCTTCAAATATGACATTACAACACCTTAAAGTAGAACACTTTGTTGTTGTTGTTGTTGTCTTCTTCCGGACAATGGTGACAGCGTTGGTGTTAGGGTTGTTTCAATGGATAAATTGATATATATACTTGGTGTTTAAAATACATAAAAAGAAGCTTCAATTTGTAACAACGGTTTTGAGAAAAATCCGTCATGATATCCTTTTTATCTTTTAGTTAAATATTAATAAAACTTAAATAGGGAGCATTTACATCAAAGGGATAAACTATTTGAGTGCGATGAGGTTCGAACCCATGATATCTAGATTGTATCACCACGGTTTTCATAAAAACCGTTATTATACCCTTGAGATTTCTAATTAAAATAATGCGCGCGCATCCAGTACGCACTATAAGAACGGTATATAGGATGCTATTGTAAACCTGGCGTTATTGTTTTAGCCATTTTGTAGTAGTGTGGGTTGATGGATGGATTGGATCAAATCCATTAAATTAAATTTTTGTTAATGGATGGATTTTATTGCCACCCCTATATAATACCAAAAAGTCATACATCAAAATCATGTTATCTCCTACCATGAAGTCGTGATATTTCTTCATGCATAACAACATAATGTTCAATCATAAACTGTACGTATTGATGTTAACCGCTTGTCGTATATGAGTCCATTTCAACCCTCGAGAGTTTATTCAGTGCAGCACTGTGAACCGAGCAATGTTTTCAACATCAGGGTACAAATTTTTGGCCTTGATAGAAAACTTCAGCGCCTCTACATATTCACCTCTTTAAATTCTACTCTCTTCCACTTGCTTAGTTCTCACAACCTCATCATTGTTGCATTCCATTATGAATTGATATCATAGATCCAATAACCTAACTTTCCTCAATATCACACTAAAATAACACCTTGTTGCTCTACCCATTTGTTATAGATTAAAATTATAAATAAAAAACAAGATTTCAATTGTTTGTTAAAAAATATAACAAAAAAATATGTTTTGCATTTCTCCATCTTCTATTATAAATGATTTTCTTCAAAAGATAATATAAACACCTTTTTATTTTTGGCATAAAAGTAATTTATTTTAATAAAATGAGTTATGAAAGAAACTTCAACTAGCATAGCTAACCCATAAAAACTCCTTTCATCTTTATGATCCTTAATAACTCCTTTGGTTTGGACACGGGAACATAGCCATCCTTACACTTTTCATATTTATGATCCTTACCAACTCTAGTATAACAGGTTTTCATACATGAAGTAGACCGCACAAACGTCTCCTCACTTCCATCGCCAAGGGGTTTTTCATCTTTACTTGTTGAGTCTGGTTTTGGTGAAACCTGGATAAGAACCGCATAGAAACCTGCATAAAGCTTTTCTTACAATTTTGATAGATTAAAGCTAGATTCTTAACATATATGTAGAACTGGAACCTGGTATTATAGTGATTGCAAACTGTCCAGAATGTCTGAAGTTTCAGATTGGTAACACATGGGACATTTGTAGAATCATTTTTCCTATATTTTGTTGCAATTGGAACTTGACTTGCAGCAAACACATTCCCATTTGAGTGATGGGATGAGGTGTTAGGTACTGTAGCTTTCAAATTGGCTCTGACTATCATTTCTTGTAAATGGGCTTTAATTTTCATATCGTGTAAAATTCCCTTTGCTTGGTCATTCAAGATCACACTGGCTTCCCTAATTGTTAGGAAGAAAATTAGAACCCTAACAAAACTATTTAAAGACTGAAAATTCTAAACTATAAAGAAGATAAACAAAGTAAAATAAGAAGATAAATTGATTTAATTGATTTTTTATTCATATTTTCTAATGTATCATAGACACTACATATATAGAACTTTGGATGGATAATTAACTATAAGACCCAAAAGCTATTAAAGGCCCAATTCAAATATCCTAAAAACATTCTAGAAAACATATAAAATAAAATGATAACTAATATAAATTCAAATATCTTAATTATCTAAAATTAACTCCATAATCCTATCATTACCAACACCTTCAAAAATAACCTTGTCCTCAAGGTTATAAAACTTTATTGCTGCAATCAATTTCCTGGATCCAATTGCTTGAACCAAATAGACTCTATCATGGATGTGTGCTCAATATCAATCAACCCAAAATAAACAAAGGGCCAATAGACAACTTGCACAAGCTTTATTGCATAAGGGACATGTATCTCCCCAAGCTCAATGATGCTTTGTTGAAATAAGCCTAGACATGGATAATTAATATCATTAAGGAAGATAACACTACTAATACTGTCCTAAGAAAATACTTTTTGAAAGAGGTCCATATACCACAATGTAACATTATGCTCTTTCATATTCACTTTGGTGGCTGCAAATCCAAAGGTAGCAATAAACACAGCCTTGAAAATCTTATGCCGAAACAATTCCATTGCATACGATATACATGCCCCACCAAAATCATGTCCAACTAAGATTACCTTTTGGCTTTCGGGAAGTTTTTCAAGGAAATCGGTGAGAGGCTTAACATATTGCAACAAACTTGTAATGTTGTTAGTATCAAATGAATGAACTCCAGAACCAGCTAAATCTATGGCACCTACTTTATAACCACTTTCTTCTAGAAGTGCGATAGTTTTATACCATCACCAGGCCCCGAAACCGCCTCCATGAACAAGGACAAAATGATTGGTCTCAAGATCATCAACCTTTACACCCTGATTTAGAAGCTGGTGAGGTTAAAGAAGAGGACCAGTGAGTGATCTAGCTCTAAAACTCGAACTCCACGGCAAACTATTACTCACATTATTCCTTTTGGAAGTTCCATTAGGGTACCGTAACGAGCTCGACCGATCAAATTGCAGATTCTGCTGATACTGCTTATACAGTAAAGCAGCAACTATAGCTTGTTCACGAATCGATGCATCGTCGAGCTTTTTTTTTCTCTCTGTGGCTGGTTGAGCGAAGCGTTTTGGATGAAGATGGTGATTGTTGTTGGTGGGTTGGTTTGAGCAGAGCGCAGAGGTTACCCATTGTTGTTGAAGGTGTATGTCATTTATCATCCTGAGTATCACTATAAGGATCATCAGAAGCATTACATTGTTCCACTATTATTTTTTTAACTCTGAGTTCAGTATCCAAACCACCCTCTTTCAAATCCTCAACATCAGCATCGTGGTTTCTCATTTCTTCATCGGATCAAGAATATGTATGTAACCCATCAACATCATAATTCACCTTGTCCGTGCTCCCATTTTCAAAAGGCATGCCACCATTTTGTCTAGGAGTCACATATACCACATCATCATTTATCAGTTTAAACCTGCTATGAATAGAACCATTAGTCCATTCACCACAGTTCCAAATATGATCATCTTTGCTCATCGAAAACTCAAAATTCTTTGTCGAATTCCGTGTTAGAGAGAAACTTGGATTATGCGAAAACTGGTGCGAATACGTATCAATGATAGGAAATATAATTTGTGATTGGCCATGAAGATAACATTTTCAGTAGCAAGGCTATTTCAGAGTCTGCAAATTTATTGGAATGATAATGTGAAGTACCTTTTAGTGTTTTAACAATGGCATCCAGTCTAGAAACATCCAACTCTGCCAAAGACAACTTATGCTTTTCCTGGTCGGATAATAAGGCAGCATTGAACTCAACACCCTTTTTAAGGATCCCATCAGACTGAGCAGTATCAAAAACAAGCATCCCTTTCTTAGGAATATGCTTGAATGTAGGCTTCGTAGAGATATCAGATGTGTGTGATTGTTGACCTAGTACGTAAGCATTGGAGCCGGTATATGGATCACGAAATGAAGCATCAAGAGTAATAACCTTCTGTCCACTATTTTGAAGTATGAACTGTACGACCTGTTCGTGAAAAGAAAGAGGAAGACCCTCCTTGAGTAGCCATTTGTCAGCAACATCATATGCATTATCTGATCGGTTGTATGACAACTTCCTGATAGGTATACCATCTCCAATATCCACATCAAACACATAATCATATTGCGCACCATCGGAGAGAGGGCGACTTGATCCTTCTGGTCCATCAACAACTTCACCAATTTTATCCCATTTATGTTCGGCCATGTTCCATGCATAAGCCACCCCATTATCTCCCTCTCTAACTACTTTTGTCTGGCCATCAGAAGTTCCTGGGATCTTCAGTGCATCCAAGCCTAGTAACTCCTCCAATTTTAATCCACCAACCCTTTTTCTGCTAGACTTGTACTGAGAAATTTGTGAAGTGTATAAATCAAGCTCTAGCTGGTCAGCAAAATAATATTGATTTATGGTCCAAACGCGTATAACTCCATCAGAACATGCTGTCACAATATCCCCATTTTCCATAAATTTTGTATCCCAAACACAACCAGGATGCTCTGTGCTCGGAACACAAACTTCATCTTTCCATATTTTTGCAAAACGGTCTTCGCTACCACTGACAATAAGTCCTGATGCATGTGAATCAATTGAATAAACAATTGCAGTATGACCAATCATCTCCATTAACACTTCACCACTTACTGCCCCTAATCTTAGAGAACCATCATGGGATGCAGATAGGATTCCTAGATCAGACATCACAGCCAAGCCACGAACTGTATCTGAATGTCCTTCAAAAGTATGTAAACAAGTTTTTCCCTTCCAAGTCTTTAAAGTAGTGTCACTTGAACCTGTAACAAGCTCTCCTGTGGGTAGCTTTATAACTGCTTGAATCGCTGACTTGTGAGCCTCCCATGTTTCAACGCACTGCCCATTCCACGAAAACAATTCTCGTTCAGACATTTGATCGAACAACTCCCGTGCAAGGCTGGACTTGGAGTTCCTCAAATAAGCAACATAAGGCAGAGATTTATATATTTTTTTTAAAAGAGAGATGAGACACTTGCAAATGTTTCTTATAATCTCTTCTATTAGTGTTTGTTGGTTGTTGTTGTATGTGGCAATTGTTGTAGTAGTATGAATAATGAGATGTTGAATAGGATGAATATGGGCTAGGTGGAGGTGGTGTATACCCATGATTAAAATACAAACAAGGTGATGGACTTGTAACATATGAGTTTGTGTAATAAGGGGAAAAGAGTTCCCATGGAAAGGATAGAAATGAAGGTGTTGTAGGAGTTGGAAAAGAGGGGTTTGTAGGGTAGGTAGGAGGAATACTCCATGGATGATATGAAGGTGTATGATAAGGATAATCCATAGGAGGATTTGAGTACATGATGAAAGCACCAATTGTTAGGAAGAAAATTAGAACCCTAACAGACCTATTAAAAGACTGGAAATTCTAAACTATAAAGAAGATAAACAAAGTAAAATAATAATATTAATTGATTTAATTGATTTTTGATTCATATTTTCTAATGTGTCATAGACACTACATATATAGAACTTTGGATGGATAATTAACTATAAGACCCAAAAGCTATTAAAGGCCCAATTCAAATATCCTATAAACATTCTAGAAAATATATAAAATATAATGACAACTAATATAAATTCAAAAATCTTAATTATCTAAAATTAACTCCATAATCCTATCACTAATCAACTTGAAAGCAACTTCTTCCCCTACAAATTTAGTTTTACCCGGATAAAGTAGAAGTGCAAGCTTTCTGTACTGTTTTCTTATGACTACTTCTTCGGAGAGTTTCTCTGTCTGAAGAATTCCATACAAGTCCATTTCAGCCCTTGAGAGTTTGTTTAGTGCAGCACTGTGAACCTCGCAAAATGCAAGTATACGAGCAATATTTTCAACACCAGGGTATAGTTTTTTGGCCTTGTTAGAAAACTTCAACGCCTCTACATATTCAATTTTTTCATTCTATTCTCTACGACTTGCTTAGCCCTCACATCCTCGTCCTTGTTGCACTCCATTATAAATTAATGTCAAAGCTCCAATCACCTCAGTTTACTCAATATCACACAAAAATAACACCTCTTCTATTAGTGCCTATTCACATTCTACAAGCAGTGCTATGTGTTCCACCTAATTGGCACAGACCAAGCAAAACAAAATTAAACTAGGCCATCATTACTCTACAGTCTACACATTTGCTATAGATTAAAATAAAAAAGATTTTCAATTGTTTGTTAAAAATCACAAAAAAAAAAAAGATGTTCATTTCTCCATCTTCTATTATAAATGATTTTCTTCAAAAGTAATCTAAACAACTTTTGATTTTTGGCATAAAAGTAACTTTTTTTAACAAAATGATTTATGAAATTAAATTAACCTAACCCAGAATTATAGATAGGATTCAATCAAACTGACAAAAATGGTGCAGCATAACAACCAATCCACACCGACAAAAATGGTGCAAAGTATATGAAAATTATAATACCTGTTTGACATGGTGACAACCTAGATAACGTGGTTTTTTAACATGACATCAATATCAAGTTAACCTAGTTTGGTTGTTTTATCCTGTCTTAAAATTAAACTTTGAAAAAATGTTGAGATTTTTGTTTCAATTCTAGAGAATTTTGAGTAAGCTAGAGTATTATTCTGAATTGAAGCTTTCAATTGAAGTTATTCCTTAATAATTTAAATGTCAACAAAATACATATAGCAATGAACTTGAAAAAGCTAGTGATGGTGGAGAAGTGGTGCAGGTATGATTTTTGGTAGTTTCAAGTGAGGATTAGTTTGATAACTATAAAGTGGAACACATGGCATTAGCAAAGTTTCATGTCATATGAACAATAAGGCAAATATATGAATATAGTTATTTGTATTGACTTACTTGATAGGGGTAAATAATTAAAATGAACCATTCACCGGAACATTCCCTTCCAGATTATTTTTTGAGAGATCAATGTACTCTAAAATGATAATTGTGTCAATTTACACATGGAAATATATGATTCTATTTCTAGTATAAACAAAATTATGCATTAATTTCTTTTTTAAAAAATTTACTTCAACTATTACTAATGGCTAATCAAATTAAAGGAGTAACACTCACGTGACTTTCAGGGTAGAAACATTTGTGAAAGACACAGGAATGCGGCCATTCAAAATGTTATTATTGAGACAACTATTTTTGAGAACAAGATGAATTAGTGGAAAATCATGATAGACAACAAGTTACATAAATCATGATGCTTACTGGTGGGTACTATGCAAAGTTAAATTGTCAAAAATGAAAATTAAATCTCAATCAAGGCATAACTGATACATTAAATATATTCTAATAGGTGACTAGCATATTCCCTTTAATGCAAAAAGAAAAGGAAAAGAAGAAAAAATGCACAGAAAGACCATGTAAACAATTGGGCGACAGTCCTGTTAGAATATATATCACATATAATAGGGCCAAATCAAGCTTTACCTCAAACCTGTTAAATCAAAAAACCGAAGAAACTTCAAGCAGCTTTCACCACACCCTTAGTCCATTAATGTGTGCATATTTACTTTTTTGTTGACTAAAAAGGGCTAAGCCCCAACAAACAAACAACTAAAAACATCTAAGGAAATATATAGAAGCAACATCTTCAAACATGGCATTATACAAGAGTGCATCGAAAACCCATGCTTATCCACTACTTGATTGGCTTCTAAGTGGACGTGTATCTAATAAATATACCAAATCTTTGCAAGAGGCCAACATAGGAATAAGTTAAATACTTAATAGCAATTTTGCAATGCAACTTCATAATTTCTCTAGTACTCTATTAATCAATTAGTTATCTAAGCTTGAAGACAAGGACATCAACAGAATATTAAGAATTAGTCTCAATATGACGCATCAAGGTACCTTATAACCACTCTTCAAGGTATCAAGTTCCTTATCGAGATCGTTAATAAACGGGTTCTAAGCATGCATTCGTGAACGCTGGCTGGTGGTGTGTATCTGCAAAAATAACAACAAAACACTTGATGCTTAGCTAAGAAATATTTACTTCCAACCCCTAGTTAATGTAAGTAAATAATTAATAAAATAAAACAAAAAAATACATAAAACACATGCATGCCCGTTTCGATAAACAGCTTAATTAACTTAATAATAATTACAAAGAACTCAATTAAACAACTTAATTAAAAAAGGGGGAAACTAGAAAGAAATAGATTGCAACGAACCCTAATAATATTTTTGTATCGTAGAGGATGAAGAAACTTGTATCAACGAATAGCACATTGGGGTATTTGTGAAGTTTCTTGAAGACATCCAAAATCAAGATCAACAAAATTGAAAATTTTAAAAATTGAAAAGGTTAGGGTTTGATTTAAAGGAAGAAAATGCGGGTACATGCGGAGGATGTTTCCGATAGTGTGATCTTCTCTTTCAACGGTGAATGATACAACATTGATGATCTTGGTGTCCCTCTCGTAAGAAACCCTTGATTTAGTAAAAATGAAATGAATCAGAAAAAGAGAGTTGTAATTGAATGAAGAAAGGAGAAATGAAAGGATTGAGATAGTAGAAAAAAAGAGATGCTTTTTGGTGCTTTCAGGGACGACGAAACGCTCGTAACTATCAAATGGAATCATGGTTTTCTTCGCTCTGTTCTATTATATTTACTAGCACTCTTCTTTGAATAAAAAAAAAAGCACACCAATAAGAAGGTCAAAGAGTGATTTAACAAATACAGACCTAAGAAATTTATTATAATTAGTTTATTAAATTATTTTTACTTATTTATAATTAATGATTCACAATTTTTATTTAAGAAATTTACATGCTTTATTCACTTAATTAATTACTAGAATTAATATTTTAGATTATAAAATAAAATAATTTTTTTAATCCATCAAAATTTACACATGTTTAAATTAAACGGGAGTAATAGAGATTTGATTATAATAATATTTTGAATTTACACCTCTTTAAAAAAAATAGGGTGTCTATTGTCACATGATAATACTTAAAAGGACACTTTATTTTTAAAATTGTCACCACGTTTCTTATTTACACCTGTTTTTAGTATAACGGATGTAAATTTTAAAATTATATTCTTCTTTTTGCACTAGTGACAGCACTGTCATCAACCAAGAACCTCCATAGCCATTTGGACATAAGAGCTGTATTAAAATCCACTAAGTTCTTCACCCCTAAACCACCTAGTTGTTTTGGTTTGCAAATGTCATTTCAGCCGACCCAAGATATTCTTGCTTTATCCATTGCACCCAACCAGAAAAACCTTCTTTGAATTGCAATCAGTTTTCTTGCAACAATAGAAGGAAGTTTAAAGAAAGAGAGATAATGAATTGGTAAGTTTGAGTGTACATAATTAAGCAGTGTGAGTCTTCCACCCATTGATAACAAAAGGTCCTTCAAACATGAGAGCTTTTTTCTGAATTTATCTATAACCGAATTCCAGAACTCCACCCTTATATGATTTCCTCCTAGTACCAGACCAAGAAATTTTGTGGGCAAAACTCCTCTTCTACACATAAGGAAATGCGATGCTGCTTCCATAAAATATTCTTCTAGCCCAACACCTACTATACAAATTTTTAAGAAATTTAAGCTCAAGCCAGAAATAATTTTGAAGCCACATAAAATTGCTTTAAGGCCCCAGAGGTCAGACCAAGAACCGTTACATATGAGTAGGGTATCATCGGCAAACTGCACTAAGCTGATAGATTCTGAATTGTTAATTTTAAAACCACCCAAAGTAGAATTCAAATTAGCTCGCTTTACCATTAAGGCCAGGCCTTCTGCTACCACCGTAAAGAGAAAAGGGGACAATGGATCTCCCTATTTTAGTCCACAAGTCACTTTAAAGTCTTTTGTTGTGCCTCTATTTACCACAACAGAAATCCAGCAATTCGTAATTTTCCCATGCATCCATAATAACCATTTTGCACTGAAATTCATCGCCTGCAAGATTTGAGTGAGGAAGTCCCAATTTACGCAGTCATAAGCACGAGAAAAATCAAATTTAAGTAAGAGACAAGGAGTTTTCCTTCTTTTGGCCATGTCAAGAATTTCATTTGTCAAGAGAACATCATCCAAGAGCTATCTTCCAAGTATGAAAGCTAATTGAGTGCTTGAGACTAGTCTCCCTATAATCTTCGACAATCGGTTAGCCAGTGGTTTATAAATTATTTTGTAGATACTTCCCACCAAGCTTATTGGCCTATAATCATCCAGCACCATAGGCTGCTCCTTCTTGGGTATAAGTGTAATAAAAGATGATACTATTTATTTTGGCAAGTATCCATAAGAGTGAAAATATTGTATAGGAGAAACAACTTCTCTTCCAACAATGTTCCAACATTTCTTGAAGAATTCTATATTAAATCCGTCAGGGCCAGGGCTTTTGTTCCCATCGCAGCTATTGATGGCTTCGACAGTCTCACTTTCTGCAAATTATTCAATTAAGATTCTATTTTCATCATCAGACAATTTTGGAAGATCATTCATTCTCAAGTATGGTTTGGCACCTCCAGGTTGTTTGAACTTTGTTGCAAAAAACTCTTCTACCAACCATTTTATGCTTTCGATTTCCTCCACTTTTTCAGACTCATTCCTAATGGATACGATGGTGTTTCTGTGCATTCTCTATCTAATAGACATATGAAATAGCCTCGTGTTACAGTAACCTCACAATGTCTAATTGATCCTTGATTTTTGTCTAAGAATACTTTCTTTATGCTTAAGATTCTTCCAGACTTCATTCATGGTGTTACTTCTCGACCTAAGCTGGTCTTTAGTCATGGGAGCATCAGGAAATTCCAATGTGGATTCAATCTCGTTAATGTTCTTTACGCCTTCTTCTATTTTCGTATCAATCCAACCAAATATATTTTTGTTCCACCATTTCAGTTTACTTCTAATTTCTTTAAGTTTACTCACCAGAATATGTGTTGGACTCCCTGTGACAATTATAGCTTTCCATTCCGCTTCCACGTACTTCAAAAACTCAGGGTGATTTAGCCAACAATTGAAGAATTTGAACAGCTTCGGACCCTAGTTCAATGTTTTGGGTTTCAGCCACACTGGTTTGTGATCAGAGATATCTCTGGCTCCAGATTATTGAGCGACTATCTTCCATTTTGAAATCAATTCTTCAGATATCAGAAATCTATCAAGCCTACTACTACATGTTTCGCTTGAGTTTATCCTGGTAAACTTACTTCCAACCATTGGAACATCTACCTATTCCATTGCCTCAATAAAATTAGTGAATTCCTCTATCTCTCTCAAATTCAGTTTACCTTTGTCTTTTCTCTTGGACTTAGCTTTTATGGCATTAAAATCTCCAGCCAAGAGTCATTCTCCTTTTGGATATTTGAATTTTTCCCTAACAAATCTGTCCACAAGAGTCTCTTCTCTGCTAAGTTACATGGGGAATATACATTTACCAGATAACAAAGAATACCTTTCCAATGCCCTGCAACACCCAAGAATCCTCTGCCTTTGAAGCTGAACACAGAATTGAAAGATTCCTTATTCCATAAAGTTACCAAACCACCTGCTTGGCCAGACGAACCCAACACAGACCAATAGACATAACTAGATCCCTATAGACTCTCTACCAACTGATCCTTCATATATTTAATCTTAGTTTCTTGTATGAAGCAAATCTCAGCTTTGCCTTCAGTTAGAATCTACCTCAAACTCCTCATTTTAATGATTAAGCCACACCCATGAATGTTTAGGGTTACACAATTCATGGAACCCTGCATTCAGCCTTCTTCCTTCCTTCGAAAGCAGTTATGTCTCTCCTTTCCATATCCCTGATTATCCATTGGAAGATCTCATCATCCTCTTCAGCCTCCACTCCTAGATCCTTAATTGACTTCCAAACTCAAGGTGGGATTGCTTCTAAGGCCTTGTGTATTCTGACATTTCCTTTAATTACATCAGAATCTGTGATTGACTCACAACAAAGTGTTGCACCTCCTAAGAAATTAGAGGAAATTTCCTCGACCTCATTACTTATTACCTTGCTAGCCCTTTTAGCTACTGCATCAGATTTGTTGAAGGAGTGTATCAGGGCAGAAAAATAAGAGGGTGAGTATGGTATCTTGATGCTCTCGTAAATATCGTTAACGAGTTTTAATTTCTTTTTCCTCCCACTAAAACCAGGTCCAATAGGCCCATTATTCTTGAAAGGGATAAGGGCTTCCTCTTGAATGTTTGATTGGTTCAGTCCAACTATATTATGGCCCACGCCATTACTTTCACACGGATTGGGAATGTTTAGCTCACTAAGTTGTCTTGATGTCACTTCCCCGTCCCTTAAACTTTTCAATGTATTAGTCTTATGCCTGCCACCCAAAAACGTACAAGCCACTACACTATCATTACTTATTCTTGCTCCCCTACTTCCAGCTTTTTGCGTTTCTCCTGCTACTGCACTATTATCACTAGGCCCCACCTCATATCTACTCTTAGACTTACACTTTTCTTGAACCTACCTTTTGCCTTCCCAATGTTCTAGGTCTCTAGGCATACTACCATCATCATTCTTTCCTAAGGAACTCAAGAAATCGAATGCCTCTTCATCGGAACGTTCTGGGGAATCCCAATCTACGTCTTCCTCTTCTTCTTCTGAGGAACCCCAATATTCCAGCTCCTTCCCAGTTTTGGATAATTGAACTCCTTTGGGGCCGTGGTTATCTTCAACCAATTTGATACAAAATATTGAACCATTTATTTCAACATTTAAGACCCCGTTCAAATTCATACCAAATTTTGTTTTTACTAAAAATCTTGCAATGTCAAACGTCTTTTTCTTCTCAGTTTCGTTATCACAGCAGATGAATTCTCCTACCCGGCCAGACACGAACTTGAGGAAACTATCCCCCCACGCATGGCACTGCAGTCAAAAGCATTGGAGCCATGTTAATCTTTTGTTATCAATTATTTCAAGAGTTCATGGTTTAATTTCTTAAAACCATTTTGAGACCCACTCAACATCATCTTTTACCACGGATGCTAATAAGTCTTCTTCTACTTCTTCTAACAAGCACAAGTTAGCGCCTAACGGTGTCGCTTTAAAACCAAAGAAACCATCAATGTTAAGAGCTTCTTGTATCCCATAGGTTGTTCCTGACTTAATAACTTCCCCTACAAATGCCTTTTCAAATTTGTATAGCTTCGGGCCATCAACATTAAACTTTAGGTGAGCGAATGATGGTTTCTTTTCCATCCATTCGCGTGAGGGTTTCGTTGCAACCCGAGCATATGATCTTTCTCCATGGGGTAAGAGTTGAGCCGCGAAGAAAGTAGATGGTTTACTTGAGGATCTTCCTTGTCTTGACCCATTTCTATCAGGATTACCAAACTCTTGGTTTTTCCTACCTTCTTTTCTTTGAAACCTGGGTATGTTAGCATGTATCTTCTGTCCAGATATTTGAATGCTATATAGTTTTGCTGCCAATGTTCTCTTATTCATAACTTTTCTGAACCTAACAAAACCGCATCTTTTTCCTCTTTTATCCTTGAATGATTTCGCCATGTTGTTGGCTTCATATGAATCAGGGAACTCGCTAAAGAAGAAGGATGTTACTACTTCTTCCTCCTTCGTCTCCTTACCTCTTTTCCCAGCCCAAACAGAGACTCTGAATTTAGGCTCCACTGGGATGTTTCTTTTGATCTCAGTTCATTCATTGTCCTTCATATTTACATCAAACCTAACGATCCACTTTAGCAAAAACTAGGGAGTAGAGAGACGAAAAACTCAACCCCAGGGGGAAGAAGGTCCCTAATCCGAAGATTAAGACTTTAAACCAAACCCCCCAAGACTAGCTCATCATCCCTAAAATTGTGCCCTAATTCTAAGTTATCCGAGGATCTGCCATGGGTGAAATTACTAGTTGAAGATAATACACGAAGCGAATGAGGGAGATGTTGTTATACTCCGAGATTGAAAAACCAAGATGTAAAAAATGTCGTCGGCAACTGGGTTTACGTCAATGGTAGATTTTGAGTGGATAAGATAGGATTCTTAGAAGTAATAACATTTTTAATTTCTCTTTTTCACTCCAACTATATAACGGAAGAGAGAAATTAAAATTTAAAAGAAAAAGATACGCATGGTTTTTTATCTCTATAGTTCAGTAATTTCTCTGTCTCTTAAAAAGTGTCTCATTTGCACATTTTCAATGTATCAAAATAAATATTTCTTTAAAATATCAATACAACATTTATTATTTTGCCCACTACTATACACTTATTTATTAACATTCAGGCTTTCAATTATTCTACTAACTATAATGAATAAGAGTATTATTAATTTTATCATTAAAATTAACACGTCTAATCATTTTCTTAAGAATCGCACATAACTTAAATAAAACACTTATTATGAGACAGAAAGAGTACTAAATATTTGAAATCCACAAAATCCAATATTTGAGAATTTTACAGAAAATGGAAACAAAGAAATCATATATTTATTGATGATTACAACCATATACTTTCATTTTGGTTTGGGTACCCCTAATACCTTTATTCATTTAGTCAATATATTTGCTTATATATATATATATATATATATATATATATATATATATATATATATATATATATATATTCATTTTATATAAGATCTAATAGTCATTTTTATTGTGTTATTAGATAATTATTTGATTTTATTAAAACACACTGCAATAATTTAAATAAGAGACTAAACTAAATAAATTGAAAGGCAAAATCATTCAACACAAACACTTGAACCCTATAGTTTGGCAAAAACCAAACTGCGTATATGGGCAAGCATTCATTTTTATTTCATTAATTATTTCCATACACATAATTAAGAAGAGAGCCTAGTGGTCTTTGTTTCATCACATGCATGGTATAATAACATAGTTAGTTACATTTTTCATAGCAGAAATTAGTGATATCAGCGCAAGACCATTTCTTAATGCACCACCCTAGTTTCTTATACTCCACGTAAAATTTCGTTTTTGTCCCCCAGTTTCGGATGTACACATCCGGACGCACCGTTTTTGTAAAAAACGTTGCCTTGTTCCGGATGAGCATATCCGGAATGACAAGTTAGGTGTATTCTGGATGTGCACATCCGGAAAAATGGCTGAAACTTAAAAAGGTATATTTATTTTAAGAAATAATAATGTGTAATTTAAAAGAATACCGATCAACAGTAAACCATTACTTCTTTGACGTTATCCGAACTCCCAAATGTATCCTCGAAGATTGTAGGACAAATCAAGATCAACAGTAAAACATTACTTCTTTGACGTTATCTGAACTCCCAAATCTATCCTCGAAGATTGTAGGACAAATCAAGATCAACAGTAAAACATTACTTCTTTGACGTTATCCAAGATAAATGGAAGTAGAGTCGACACAAAGTTGGTGGTACTCCTATTACCACTTGCAGAACCAATGGATTGACTTTGGGTTACAAGATACAGAGGAATTGTTTTTGGTCAGGTTCATTGCGAGGAGATAATTCAAGTTCTCTTTAAAATAACAGTGGATCCTTAGAAGGGAAATCGGCCCGCTAGAATGATAAGATAATTTTGTTAGATTTGTGTATTCCTCATGATAGAATAATTCAGGGAGTGGCGTATGGCTTTCGGCATTGGTTTTTCTAAATGATACATACTGATGTATATTGATGTATATGTATATATTATACTGTTTCAATGTCATTTATGTTGGATAACATCAAAGAAGTAATGTTTTACTGTTGATCTTGATTTGTCCTACAATCTTTGAACCTGGAAAATATAATCCTTTTAGGCTTAAACCCAATTGATTTAGAGAAAGCCACACGCCACTCCCTGAAAACCAAAATGGTAAATAATAATGAGTTATTTATGCATTCAAACACTTTTCTTGTATCGTGTAAGTTAGTAACTACTCTTAATAACGAAAAGGGGTTATCTCCGAAATATATTGAGTCCTAACTTTATCAGAATGCCGAAGACAACCATTATATTGACGGAGAGACTCCAACCCTAGATTTTGTTATAACTTCTGATGACATTACTGCTATTGGTGCACCAGCCACATTACTTATTTTCAATAACGAAAAAGGGTTTATCTCCGAAATATATTGAGTCCTAACTTTATCAGAATGCCGAAGACAACCATTATATTGACGAAGAGACTCCAACCCTAGAGTTTGTTATAATTTCTGATGACATTACTGCTACTGGTGCACCAGCCACATTACTTATTTTCAATAACAAAAAGGGTTTATCTCCGAAATATATTGCGATGATATATTAACGTATGCGATCAATCGACTAGATCGATTTTTAAAAAAAAAATAAAGTTATGCTATTTTCCGGATCTGCAGTTCCGGAATTTAAAAAAATAAAGCTATGTTATGTTTCCGGATGTGC